>OZ001354.1:14152359-15352359 GCA_963924055.1 Drosophila limbata
GCAAAATGGCTGGCGAAAACAAAAAAAAACAAGTGGCAGCAAAAACAAGTGACAATGTTGCAAATCAATTATAGCTGACTACGCTATACCCTTTGGCCTTATAGCAGTTTACAGCAAAATAAAATGAAAGCAAATCTGTTTTATATACAAATTAATGGAAGCTATGAGTTAACATTTTTTTTAATCGAGATCATTTTTATAACAATTTAAATGAATATCAGGAAAAATTATTTATATATTAATTAAAAAGAAATAAAATATTTGTAATTGAAAACTGGAGGAAATTAAACGTTTAGCTTATATTATATTCTATTCTGAGCTCTTCAAATAGAAAAATGGCAATTAGAATTTAGATTGATTCTAAAATTTATTATAGATTTCTAGCTTCACCATTTTAAATGGATATAATAATATATTATTACTTTAATTTCCAGTCAATGCTTTTGCCATTTGTTACACCAAATTTAGACACTAACTACACTAAATAGACTCGAATCTTAAAACTCATAAAATTTGCAGCTGTTACAAGCATTAAAAAAATGTAACGACCTCTTAAGTTTGTATAACTAAAGGGTATGTAAAATGCAAAACCAACAACAATGTTTGTGTATATAGTAAACTGTTGTGTGGACGAGCATTTTGCCCTTCATTTTTTTCAGCTCTTATTTGATTTTTTTTTGCATTTTGTGCATTCATGTTGGCCAACTGCTGATGCTGTTAATCTGGCTGGTCTAGGCTATAGACGGGATTGGATTGTCGGTCTGCGCTGTGCACTTTTGTTTGAATTTGCATTGACACGGGAAGGCCGCAGAAGTTGATTCCCTGACTGCTTCTCCTCCGACTGCTTGCCTGGTTGACTGACGAGCTCATGTTTACATTCAATGTTCGAGTTGCACAGCATATCTGTATCTTTCACTCTCTGTCTGCCTGCCTGTCTGTATGTCTGTCAGTCTGCCTGTCTGTGTAGGTGTGTGTAGGTGTATTCAGTGTCTCTCCTATAGTTGATTGTAAGTTTTGATGACAGCGTTTCGTTTGCATATTTTTGCATTTTGCCCGCTTCTGCTATTTGCGCTCGCAACATTTACCCAGGCGTCGGGTGTCGCTCTCATCCGCTGTGTATCTTTCAAATTGACTTTGTTGTCCTTGGCTATGGCCCACAATCTGCCACGCCCACACATACCCACACACACACATGGCTAGCAATCACACAGCTCATAAAAGACGCCATCGAAGCAGTTGGCCTGGCTGCTTCAGTGTCTTGAATGGCCATTAAAATTTAAGCACAGCTTGTTTGCTGCCTTTTGGACTGCTTCGCTGTCACTGTATCTCTTTCTGTCTCTGTCTCTGTCCCTGTGCAGCACATGGAATCGTAAAATAGAGCACTGCTTTACGGGCTACTAAACGTTTACCATTGCCGTCAGCTGCTGCTGCTGCTGCTGCTGTGACAATTCCGGACTTTGACCAAAAGACCAATCCCCAAGTCCAAGCAGTTGACACAAGCTGAGCAAATATGAAAGCTGATACAAGTTGAACATGAAATTCGTGTGGCATTAACAAATCTCTACTCTCTCTCCTTCTCTTTCTCTTTTGCTATACGTCTCTCTTTATGCCTGGTTCTATTTAGTCAGCCCAATGCGTTTGCTTCGCAATAAAATTGAATTTATAGTTTATTTATGCAGCTACTAAGAAATTAATGGCGTCGTTGTTCAGGCCAATTCCAAGAGTATGAGCCCAGACACATGTCATGCTCATGACAACCCACACATACACACACTCACACACACAGGCAGCCCACACACATGAAGTATATATAAATCAGGCTCATAAAAAGGCGCGCGTGGTTTATTGATTTCAAGTCGCAGTCTTTATAGACTTTAACGAGGGGGAACACAAGAAAAAGAACAGCAATTGAGCACAGAAGGCGTTCGTAAAGTAAATTGATTTTAATTTCAACTGCGCTTTTCTCTAATTTTGCACTTTGAAGGGCTTTTAGAAATTGCAGTTGGCTGCATTTGACTTGGCAGCATCGTAAATCGGTTGGCCAAAGTCAAGCTGCTAATCAAGTGAAAGTTCAAGCTCATGATTAAATGCAAACACACACACACACACATATGAATTTACATAATATTCTAGTAATATATGACTGTGTGGCAGGAAGGGAGGGGGCAGAGGGGGAGTTAGGAATAGAGACTCCTCGCTTGCATAATTCAATTAATTTATGCGGTCAATTTGGCTGATCAATGTTTAGTTTTTACTTTGTGCGGTGGCTTTTGCTTTGGCTGCTCGCCTATAAATCATTGTGCATAATTTATGCCTCATTGCGTGTCCAACTTGCCCCCTGCCCCCCTCCCCGTACTCCCTTGCCACTCTTCTAATGTGGCTAATACGCTGTATGTGCCACAATTGCAGTGGCAGTTGTCGTAGCATTCGAGTTGGCCTTTTTTGCATAGCCAATAATTCTTAATATTTTATGCACACAATTAGCAGCGCTTACTTTTATCACGCATACGCCGCGTGGCACGCAGCAAAAATCAAACTGGCAACTGCCGAGTGCTGACTTCAAATGCTATTACAAATTTATAAGCGCACTTGAGTTCGAGTCACAGCCCTCAGGTTCAGACTCAGAGTCTGTCTCCGTCTCCTCAATAATGAAATGGGCACATAACTCGGCTGAAAGTGCGCGCGACACGAAGTTGGCCGTAATAAAAAGTAAAAAACAAGAACAAAAAGCGTCCGTCTGGCAGGCTGAGTAACGGATGCCAGAAAGGCTTGCAAAACAAAGTGAACGCCGTGACTTGACACGTCTGTCAACAGCCATTAAACGCTCGAGGCTCAAAGCTGGCTGGCTGTCGGACTGCTTGCTTGGTTGGCTAACCCAGTTAGTCCAGCAAGCAGCAGCAACCTATGCCCTGGCACAGATATGTTCATGCCTGCCTTATCTGCCCCCCCTCCCTTCCCTGCCTGTCAGGAGTCACAGCTGCAAAAAAAAGGAGAGTTGCAAAAAATGAAAAAAGAGAGAAGATCCTGCGATTGTTGCTAGCAACTTCTGACAGCGCAATTTATCACGATTCGCATGTGTGTGTGCAAGTGAGTGAGTGTATTGCCTATACTCGCACAGCAGCCTACGAAAGTTGAGGTCGTAAATCAAAACTTAAATTTAACACATGCAGCGACGGCAAATGGCAGTTGCCGTCTCCCCTTTGTCCCCTGTCTCTGCCCTAAACCAAACTGTCATCCCCTTTTGTGTTTGCTATTTGTTTGTTTGATTTTTGTGCGCGATTGCCACTCCCAATCCCACTCCGACTCCGACTCCGATTTCAGCTCCCCCTCCCACTCCCAATTCCATTGCCATTTCCAGTCAACTGCAGACGCCTCTAGCCTGGACAATTGACATAACGAGCAGCGTTTGTGGGCGTGTGGGCGTGGCCACAGTGGGCAGCGTTGTACATCAAGCATACGCGTGAGTTAATCTGTCAAAATAGCTCAAACAGTCAACAGACAGACAGATAAATGGAAGACAGAAGACGCACACACACACACACGCACACATATGCAATGACGACCAACATTTCTTGGCCTGGCATTGACTTCGACTTCGACTTGCGTCAATGCAAAAGACATCATTGCCATTTGCCCAGAATCATTTGCCCTTTTCCCATTTCCATTCCCATTCCCCTTCCCTTTTCTCTTTTTCCTCTCTTCAATGTCGACGTCGTCGTCGCAACGTTTCGCTTTAATTCGCCCTTGTCTGTCGCCCCCAGCCCCCATCTCCCTCGTTAAGTGCCACTCCCACTGAGAGTCGCCCCCTTCCAGTGCTGGCCATCAAGAGCTTCGGCTGCCACTTCGTTTAGTCATTTGGCTCAGCCATTTTATGTTTGCTCTTGTAATTTGGCTGATATGCTGATTTCGACTTCATATCCGCAGCCAGTAAAAACGTTAAGGAGAGCGAAAAAAATAGGAGAATTGGAGAAGAGGGGGAGAATTCGCTCCTCCGTCTCGCAATTCGCTTGTCGTTTGGTTGTCATGTGCGAGATTTGCGTGTGTTACGACGATTAATTTAAATCATTGATGATGCTACAGCTCGAATGTCTGAGTGTCTGAACGTCTGTGTGTATGTTCCTGCCTCCCTATCCCTATCCCATATCCTAGATATCCCCTTGTATCTCCATTTCCATTTGATTTGCCCAACGAGTTTGTGCGTATTTTACTTTTTTTATACGCCTCGATGAGTGCCATGTCAGCCTCTTCCTCTCCCTGTCCCCCTCTAGCCCCTCTCTCTCCCCAGCTTCCTCTACAACCTCATTGCCGTCTCCATCTCCGGCTCTGGCTCGTTAATCATTATTTTCGACATGGCACTCGTCATTTGCCTTTATTGTCATGGTGATGTCGACAAGCACGAAGAGCTGAGAGTGGAAGGACTTCAGAGACTCAAGACTCTAGACGGTTTCCTTTCTTGGCCTGCTTTAATGCGGCACTTAAGCTAGCAAATTCCAGAGTTCAAGTAAAATGTCTACTCTCTTATATGTGCAGCATCCATGTCAAATGGTCAACGTAAGGCGATTGCTATTCAAAAGCCATTAGCCATAAAATGCAGCCAAATGCAAAAACAAATTACTTGTCCTCGGAGGAAAGGGGCAATGGGGAAGGCACATACATAAAAGTGTGGCATAATTTATGCGTTGCTGCAAAACAGACTCGGAGCCAGAACCAGAACCAGACAGCGACTATTTAGGCCCAGGCCATAGGCATAATTAGTTTTCGAACTTTAAAGTTATGGCTACGGTGCTATCTTTATGACATGCCGCAACGAGACGACGCCAGGTAGTGTCTATATATATACACACACACATACATACATATACATATATATATATGTACTTATGTTGCCATGGCTATATAAAATGGCATCTTCATTGATTGTCGAGCATTGCTGTGTCTGCCAAAAATGCACAGCAGAGAGGGCAACAAAAAATATCAAGCATACGCCACGTTGCCATTGACACACACACACACGGTCTGTGCAAGATTGCTGACTGTGTAGGTGCGTCCGCTTGGAAAACGAAAAACCTTCAGCGTGGCAGCTGCCGCAACGCCAACCTGACGCCACAGAAATATATAAAAATAAAGGAAAAAAATGGCAAAAATGGCAGAAAACTGCAGACGACGCAGTCCAAAAAACTTGGCCGAGTTGGCGACACCACAAACGGGTTGAGCCTCTCTCTCTCTGTCTGTGTTGCTGTTGCAGCACTTTTATGCTGCACTTGCATCATTTGCTCGCGCACTTATTGGCTCGCATTTCGGGTGCTTAGGCAAATGCGCTCATAATTCTAAATAAGCGCATGAAACATGGCCGCGGACATTAATAAACTGAGTTCCACAACTTGAATTGTGTGCCACGCCCAACACTTTTGGCAACATACACACATACATACATATATTTAAAGCCAGTAGTAAAGCAACATTTACTCTTTTGTCAGGCGGCATTGTTTTTCCTAAAGTTTTTCATTCCAAGAGGGAGGAGGAAAGAGAAGAGCAAAAGTTAAACAATGTTCTAATTGAGTTGAAAAATACATAACGCATTATGGATGTTATTGTTTGCTCTAAAATAATGAGAGTCAGCGAAGACAGGGAAGCAGGAGGGGCATGAGATGAGGGTCTGGCACTTTTCAGTGTGCGGAAAAGTGTTTGCCTTTGCCTATTAAGTGCGCTCTGCTCTCTAAAAACTTGAGACACTTGGCAATTTTAGACGTTGACGCAAAGTAAACAGACAACCAAACACCAAGTGCTCAGCTCCAGTTGGTATTAGTGCTGGGATAACCAAAAACCAGGGCTGCAATAGCAGCTATTTTTGGAAGCAGCTTTGGCAGCTACTTTTAGTGAAAGCAGGAGTACAGCTAAATGTTTTTTTTCATATGATTCAGTTATGAGTCAGTTTAAATTCATGTTTAGTAGTAATTATTGAGCAGCTTTGAAAGCTTATTGAAGCCCACAGTATTTATACATACAATATCACGAGTTTATTTAGCTCGTCTGTATTAAAACTGGGTCAGGAGTTTAAGCCTGAGTATAATTTTGGGCCAAACCTATGCTGAAATTTAGTTTACCTTTTAGTTCTCAGTGCTTTAAAAGCAGGAGTAAATTGAACCAATTTCAGTTCACCGGTAACAAAACTGCTTCCTATTACTTATATTTGTTCAGCTCCCGTTTGGTGATGCAGCCCTGGAAAGATAGAGCAAGAAGCACACACATGGCAGAGCACACAAATTAATTTAAGCTTTGTAACAATTTAAAGTTTTCGTTTGAGTGAGTGAGTGAGTGAACGACTACACTGACTGACTAACTGAGTAACTGACTAAGCAGTCAGTCACTAGTTTAACAATGGGAGAGGAAATTGCCAAAGACACTGTACACAACTGTACACTACAGTTTGAGCAGCTTTCGAGAGCGTTCCATTATTGTGCAATTAAGTGAAAGGCAATTCTTAAGGCCGAAACAGCAACAGAAGCGGAAGTGACGTTGCACAGGAAGTGCAGCAACAGCAACAGCAACAGCAACAACAACAGCATCAGCAATAACAACAACTGCAACTGCAGCAGCTGGTTATGCAGACGCAGCTTGTTATGCTACAAAATCAATATAAAGCATACGCTCCGTTGGCCCCGTCGTGTTCCGAACGTGACGATGAAATTGCAAGAGAATTTTTATTTTTCTGCTCTTTCTACACTCGTGTTTGTCACCTTAATTGGCTATGCTGGCCACCACAAAAACAAACCAGAAAAAAATAGAAGGAAATAACGCAAAAAAATAACAAATGTCAACAAAATGTGACAAGAAATCAAAACTTGCAAAGAGCCACAGCTCAGTGACAAAGCTAAGAAAGGTACAAAGTATACATAAAAAAAATTGGAAATTTCCTTGTCTTTTCCATAACTTTATCTCTCACCCAACACGCGTTAGAATAACGAGCAGAGCTCATAAAAAAAACCAACAGCAGCGCCCACTTTTGTGGTAAATTTGTAACGAGATTTGATTTGAATTTAAAACAGACGCACGAAATAGCTTAACTATGGATAGACGCAGTCAACAGTCAACAGTTGACAGTTTGTTTGGAGAGGAGAAGAGCGGGAAATGGGTAACGAGGGTCTGAGGGTCTGATGACTCCGATGTGTTTGTCTAGCGCCTCTGGCGGCATAGCATAAATTACGCAAATAAATTGACAATAATGCGGACAAACCGAATGGAGCCTGTGGATTCAACAGAGGCGCAGGCGCCGTTTCACATGCCGATTGCCAAACTGAATCCCAATCCCAATCCAAGTCCCCAGTTGCAGGCCAAAAGGTAACGAGATTATCTGTGTCAAGACAATTATTTCCGCCGCATCAGCAGCGTTGTCAGAGTCGGAGTGAATTTGGAGTGTTGTCCTTGTCTGACAGCATTCGTGCGTGCTCTGAAGCTCCTCTTCCCTGTTCCTGTTTCCCAGCTCTAATTCAAATGGAGGATGGATGGTTGGATAGATGAGTGAATGAATGAATGGTTGGGCTGATGTCTCGCTGATGACATTCATTTACATGATTGCCGCATTGCGTTTACTGCTTTGTTGCTGCTGCTGCTGCCTCACGTAATTGCTCCCCATGCACATCTCAACTCATCTCGTCTCTTCTCATTCGTCGTCTCTTCAATGTATTTAAATCATTTTGCAGCTGTGCCAAAGACTTGGCAAATTAATTAAGACTTAAAGGAGTGTGCCAGCTGTCACCCACACACACACACACTCACTCACTCACACTTACACTTACATGCAGATGATTAGCCTTTGGCAAGTTTTGCACTTGTGCTTATTCATCCAACTGATGCCTCTCATCTCAACTCTCACCTCTCTCTCTCTCTCTCTCTCTCTGTTCACAGCTGCCATGACAACAAGGAATAAGAGCATGAATAGAAATAAGAGTACTCATACTCCAATAGAGTGCATTATCATTCACAACTCATCCGATTGCCATTGTCTCGTCTCACAGTCTTTGCTGATGTCGCTGTTGACTCAACTCAAGTGGAGCGTGTTCGCATTTTCCTCAAGCTCAAAACTTGCAGTCAGCTCCGTTTTACGACTCCCTCCGGTTGTTGCTTCTCCTCCCGCTCATCCTCTTCCTGTTGCTCCCCAGGGCATGCTTATGCAGGTGAAGGAATACGCTTCATTGTCCTGCTGCTACCACTACTGCAAAAGGTGAGTGAGTTGCCTCTGTCCGGGTGAAATATACATCAAGCTAGCTGCCTGCCTGCCAAAAGCGTTGAAAAAGTGACTTTTAATGGGCTTAAATCAAGTCAAAGTTGTTGAAAGTTGACTTGATTTGCGCGGATAGCGACCATGGCCATTTTACGAGTATGATGCTCCGACCGTAAAAAAGTTGCAGCTGCACGGAGATCAGCTCAAGTAGCTCAACTTGCTGACATACTCTTACCCCAAGTCTGTCTCAGTCTAAACCCTGGGCTACTTGATGTCGCTGCTCGTTAGGTAATTTGGCTTTGATTGGGGGTTTTGCCTGCATTTTCCTGCTGCATTTGTTTCAATGACACTGACACAAAACTTGTAGCTTGTCGCTCGTTCGTTGGCAAAGTTTTTGCCAGCTTTTCAAGCTGATTTACTGTGGTGTCCGCGCCAGCACAACTTTGTATGTGGTTTCATACTCGTAAGTCAAAAAAATAACACCATGCTTGAAAAACGCTCCTCCCTCTCCCTTGCCCGAAAAAGCATCACTTTAAACGGCAATTATCCAAAGGGGAAGAGTACCAAAAAAAAGAAAAAAAAAATTAAAAAAAAAAGAGTGTCAGTCTGGCTCGTATTTTATTATTCGATTTGGGTTTTAGCAGCTTTATCCCTTTTAAATGTCACGTACTCACACACATACAAATGTGTGTGTATATATGTGTATGTGTGTGTGTGTGTGTGTGTGTGTGTAATATACATGTCTGCGACTTACAGATATGACCAGCAGTGGAAGCAGCAGCAGAGCTAAGATTTTTATTACTTTATTTTATGCTCGTGCTGCTCCAGTTGCTTTTGGGCCCTTAAGCCAGGCAATGAGACTCTAATGCGCGTAAAACTAATACAAATGCGTTTCTTATCCGCCATCCCCCCTTCCACTCTACTCCCCTCTCTGCTGCCAGCGTTTCAAATTGGTTGTACTTTGCTACAAGTGACGGCTTATGCGGCAATATACATAAGTAATATTGTCCTTGTCCTTGTCCTTTTGTGTATGTGTGGCTGTGTGTGTGTGTGGGTGTGGGTGTGTGTGTATGGTGTGTGGTTGGTTGCTTGCCTTGAGCCTTTGGCCTGTGGTCGATATGCTCATATGTTGGCCATAGCTTAACTAAATAACCGTTTGATATCATTGCGAGCTCTTATCACTTTCACGTTTAGCACTTCAGTTTGTATCGGTCAGAAAAAGCTTTTGCTTTTGGCCAGAATATTATTTATTGAGATACTTCGAATTATACGCCATGAAATCATATGAGATAATCATAAATCGAACTGTAGTCTGAGATGGAATGTATTTTTCTTTGGGGAGAGAACTTTATTGTATCATAAAAAAATATATTTCTACTTAGAAGACTTTTCTATAAGCCTTAATAAATGCGAACTCTTACGAGCTTATACAGATTTTAGAGGCATAATATAATATTACACTTTCTAAGAATTTTCGTCCTTTTATCTTTTAATCTGTTAAAAGATTATTTTAATTGAAAAATTACACAAAACAATTGTGTCAAAATCTGTATGTTAAATATTAAGAGTTGCAATTAAATTTTGTGATTTTAATTAAAACGAATCGATTACGAAAACCTTCAATATTTATAATTTACTTTAACTAAATGCAATTAACAATGAAAAGGCATTTATTTATCTATCGTACTTGACAAGAGTTTAAATGCAATTACTGGTGTTATTTTGCTTTGATTAGTCTGTGTTTGAGTTTGTTTTTTATGTTAACAATTCAGTTATAGCCATTTTTATGCACATAATCGCAGTTTGCAGTTTATTTATTGTTTAATATGAGTGTAATAAATTTGTTCTGGTATCTGCAAAGTTCATATAAAATATTTTCATATTATTATTAATGCAAATCCAGCAACTCAATTGCACAAATTTTACAAAGAGTTCATTTCAATAGCAACTCTCGCCAAAAATGCCAATTTTTCGATTCACTTTTTTACCAACTGCAGTTGCAATGCCAAAAAAGAGGGATAATAAAAAAATGGAATATGGAAAAAGCACAATTTGCAATGGTTGACGTATCGTATGATTTTTTATGCGAACTTCATACACATAAAAAATGGCGAATTGAGTTTCATGTGACAGTTTTTCGGTTTTTGGCTGACGGATTGTGAGTCTCCAATTAAATGGCCAAGTTGATTGCCAAATGAATGACTTGTAATATTGGTATTATTTGCCAAGTAAATTACACAAAATGAAAGCCAACTCCGTGAACCTGAGACTTGCCAGTGCAATACTCAGTAATAGTAAATTGTCTATTGATTGGCTGCCATTTGTCCAGTAACTAATAGTATATGGGACAACTACGATTTTATGGAATTGGAATTGGAATAGGAGTAGATACTTGTAGCTGGTCCAAAGGACCCAGCTGAGGCATTTACTCGTATAGGGAGTTGGTAAGGGTAAGGGTAAGGATAGGAGGAGAGTTTTCAACTGTCGGGCAAAGTTGGCAGCAGTCAATAAAAAAAGGCTCTCAAATTGCTGCGATTAGGGCCAAGATATTGCCCCATTGTTGTGTACTCAAATTGATTTTATGCAAAGTTTTCTAGTATCCCGCCCCCCCTTGAGTGATGGCCATGCTTCAAGCTCTGAGACTTCAGATAAGACGTATTGACAAGGCCCACAAAAAATGGTTTTAATTAATTGTCATTGTTGTTGCTTGTGATTTAACGGTAAAGAAACAGGCGAAAAATGCAAATCATATTAAAAGTTTGCAGATCATCTTAAAAGCGAGCAGGTCATGACACAAAGCCCCCAAACTTGCCACTTAACGTGGCCAAAAAGTGTAGTGGAAGTGGAAAAGAGAGAGCGAGAAAGAAGGTTAGAAGTTTCATTGAAAATCCGTTAAAACCTGTAAGCCGCTGGCTGCCCCAGTTGATGGGTTGTTTAGCGGGCTGTGGGCGTGGTCGTGGCAACATATGACAAGAAATGACTTGAACGCTTTATAAACAGCTTAACATGCCACGAAAAAAAAGAAACAAAGCACAAATAAAATGTGTACTGCTTCCTCTTGGCTTGCTCCTGCATCCTGCTGGCTTCCATGTCCTACCGGGCTCACCATCAGGCGCTTACAGTGTGGCAGATTGATTTGTGGTCGAGTTCATGCCAAATTTAACTTTAATAGTTTTTACTGGATTTACTTTTAATTAATTTTGTGGCAACCCGGATGGGCGAGTGTCCTCTGTGCTCAGTTCTGCCTCTGTCTCTCTGTTATCCTGCAGGAGTCGGGAATTTTGTTGTGCCAGCGACAGTTGCGAGACTCAGTTCATTTGTAACTGGCACTAGACGGAGGAGCTGCAACGGAGAATTGAGAACTGAGAACTGTGGACTGTGGCAGGGAGTTGAGTGTTTATCGTGCCGCGTAAAGCGCAATTAATTTCTTGTCTGCTTGTAGCAGTTGCCAGTTTCACCGCCTTCTCCTTCCTGCACCTCTTGCCCCTCTTGCAAGCAGTGCGCGCAGCCGCCATTAATTATGAGATAAAGCACTGAAATGTATCAAGTTGTTGCGAAACTCCGCTGTTTGCGACAAAGTTGCAGCCACAATTTACGGTCTGTAAATTTATTTACTTATTTTGTGTATTTTTGTATTGTATTTTGTATTTTTTATCATTTTGAATTTTTAGTGCCTGTCGTTAAATTAGCACGCTTCATGTCCAGTTGAATTGTATCATCTTAACCCTGTTTATTCTCTTTGCAGTTTCGATCCTTGGGTCAAATGGACAACAACTGCAAATTGTGGTAAGTACATTGGTCATGTGTGTGTGTGTGTGTGTGTGTGTATGTGTGGCAGGTGTGCAATCTAATTAAATGCAGTGCTCCCAATGCAGCTGCTGACAAAATCAAAATGTCGTTAACATGCATCCTGAACTACCTCAGAATCCCTGTGGAGGCAGAGACAATCAAATGGAGATTGAGGCGCACAATCAATGCGGAGACTCTGAGAATTGTTCGGCATTGAATTGCAGATTTCCAGCTTAAACTTCGACTGTTTTAAATGCAGGCCACAGTTGCACACAAAGTGCTAAAGAGTCTCGAGTTTAAGCCATCTCCAACAACAGCCAAAATCCGAAAGTCAGGCGCAAAAGTATTCAAAGAAAAGTGCAGCTGAAAAAGTTCACATTTCAAGATGCCATTTTCTTGACTTTGGAAACTTGCAGGGCCAGCTCAGCAAATGTACTCGGCACCACAGAGCCGTCACCACCGGCACCAACCACCAACATATTATGTATGTATATATTTGTGGGTGTGGCTGTGAATATTAATACCCTGGGAAGTTATAAAGTGACGAGTAGTTGAGTTCTTAAATGAAAATTGCAATTAAATGAGAGATTATGCGACTCAAATAAGTATTTTAGTAATTGTAATGTGGTCATTTTTCAATTAGATATACTTATTAAAAACGAGAAACGTCTGAACTTAAAACAACAGCTTTTGTGTTGATCAAGCTTAAAAAACAAATTCTTGAGAATCTACTTTTTAAAAGTCTTTGTCAGATTTAATCTGAAATTGCTTGGCCTGGTCTTGCAGGGTATCTCTTCGTTTACCCCCGTTGCAGTTGATAATATTTTTTGCAAGTTTGGCACCGCGTGCAAAGACAACAACGCCAAGTGACTGCCAACGGCCGACGACGACGTTGTCGGAGTTAAACAACTTACTTACTGATGGGATAGGAGCAAGGCCTAAGAGCAGGGAGTGACACAGGAGGGGGAGGGGTGGGTTGGAACAGTCTGTCGGCTGGCAGTCAGGAAATTGTTGCATTTGGGCTTTGTGTGTTGTGCAAAAGTCAGCAGAAATATACTTGACTTGACTTTTGCTTGCCACAAGAAATGTACAAGTAAAAAAGGCAGGAAAAAAGCGAAGCAGGCAAAAGTGAAAAAGAAGAAAAAGAATTAGGGCCAAAATGTAACGAGACGTTGGGCTCTAACACCCCCGACTCTTGTCTCTCGTCTCTTGCCTCTTGTCAGTGCTGTGGCTGTGGCACGTATTTGTTTTAATAAAAGTTTTGCGCAAAACTTAATGAAATGTTGCCAGGCCAGAGACTGAGCCTGCTTGCATGTCAGCATAAACAGCAGACAAGGGAGCAGGATCAGGAGAAGGAGCAGGAGCTGGGACCTGTTCTGCATGTGTCTCTGTCTCTGTTGCCGCTTGGTTCTGTGCATATTTAGCCACAGCTCGGGACAAGCGAAAAGTTATGTCGGTTGTGTGCAAAGGAAGTTGTTTTATATTTACGCTCGAGATGGTTAAAAGAATGTCTTTCAATTAAACACATGACTGTGTTCCCTCTCTCTCTCTCTCTCTGATATTGTGGATAGAAAACTGCAAGTATTTAATAGATTTAATGCACCTCTAATGAAAAGATCTAATTGCCACTTAGCCAGCTTAGCTTTTTGGCCATGGCTTTGGTTTTGACTGTGGCAATTTGTGGCCAGTATGCCAGAGCAACCAGAACCAGAACTAGAGCCAGAGCCAGATCCAGAGGCAGCCTGTTAATTGGAAAGTTTCATGCAATTATAAAAGTTTTTTCATTATTTTGTGGCATTTTTCGTCGTTTGTGTGTTGATGATGCTTTAGTTGCTGCTGTTGATATTTTGTCTCTCTATGCATACAATTTTGGCCAAGTTGCAAGTGTTTTTGCCACAGGTAGCCAGGCAGCCAAGTCGAGAGCTCGCAGTGGCAACTGTAACCGAGACGGACCCAGCTCATGTGTGACCAAAGTTTCAAATGGAAATGGAAATGAAAATGCAAAATGGAAATGAAAACTGCACAGCAGCTAGCTAGCTGGAGTAACAACAGAAATGACAATGTCACAGACAGAAACAGAAACAAAAACACAACAAACAAAACACAAAACTAAATGAATGGAAGAAGGGCGGGCGAACATGGCGTATGAGTGTTTTCTATGCTGGCTGCAAACGCAAAATTAATTTCATTTTGTTGTGCAACAAAAGCAAAGTGACAATTGCAAAATGAAAAGCGTTTAACATGAATTTCATTAAATGCAGGGCCAAAAACAGAAAACAGAGACACATTTAAAGAGTCTCCATTTCTCACTATCTCTTACTTTGCTCCAGCTGAGTTTGTGTGTGAGTGTGTGTGTGTGTGTGTATGTGTGTGGGCGGAGAAAGCCAAAAGCCAAATGAATAGCTAAGAGGTCCCACTTGGCCATTTAGGTGCACAATTGATGTGGTTTGATTTTGTTATGGCCATGGCAACTACATAAACACAAATGCCAAGCATCGAAGTCAACGCAGGCTATAACAACAGTAGCAACTAAAAGCAATCCCCCAATGGGCAGCCAAATGAAACGAATGAATAAATGAAGGCGAGTCACAAAACGCCCAACATTGCCGCCATTTCAGTGAAGATGGCAGCTGAAGCTTCAACTGGGACATGGAAGAGATGTGGAAGGGGGAAGAAACACAGCATGTGCACATAATAGCTGCTAAGCAACTGTCTCTCTCTCTCTCTCTCTCTCCATCTCTGCATGTCTGTCTTCCCTTATCGCTGAGTGCTCTGCCAATACCTGTTTGTCCCATGTCCCAGTTGGCGGCCTGACAGACCGTGTTGGGCCTCGAATGTCGTGTGCCTTGATTTAAATGAGACTGAAATTGATTTCATTTAAGCGCAAATTATAATATTCCATTTTATCTCTGTGTGTGTCCGTCCGTCTGTCCCACTTGAGGCAAGTGCTCAAGTGGCATACAACAAGCGAATGTTTCAAGTTGAACGCAAAATGCCAACTCTCATTTTCTATCTCTCTCTGTTTCTTTGGCCTTAACAACTACGGCCGAGTGCGTAGCGGAAGTGTGCTGACCACGCCCCGGGACAGTTCCAGAATAAAGTCAGGGAATAAAATAAAAAGAAATACAAAAAAAAATTTCCAGTTCAATTCCAGCTGAAGCCCTTTCAGTTGTTGCCTCACTGTCAATATAATAAATAAGTTTTTAGCTACTTTTCGTATTTGGACTGCGCTTTAAACTTTGTCTCAAATGCCTCTTCAATTGCCTTTTGGCCACATCATTAGGGCGAAAATCAATATAAGTAGTTACAAGTGCGAGTGCGAGTACGAGTACTCTTACTGCAAATTGATCGAAGAGTGTGGCTTACTTATCAGCGAGAAAGAGAGAGAGAGAGAGATAGATAGCCACAATTAATTCAATTTGCGACATCTGTCGTGTGCTGCAGACTCTCTAACCTAATATGCCCGTAATTATAATTTATGTAACATTTAATGCCGCCTTTTGTGTCGCAGCAATTCAATGAACGTTAAATCATTCCGACCACTACACACACACATACACATTTTGTATACATGTAACTTGTCAAGGCTTATCTATTGATAGATAATCTTTTTTGTGCATCAGGCATGGCATGTCATTAATTATGTGGGGCGCCAACTCAATCGTCCTTCTCCCAATGACCACAACGAACTACGAATCTTATCAGACCCCCCTCCCCCCCACTTCCAAGCCGTCAAAAGGGGTGGAGAAAGAGGGCGGAGGTCACTTCTTGACACCGCATTTTCATTAAATGGATTTCAATTATGTTCGGCGCAGAACGAAGGACACGAGGCAACGGGACTTGTATTAAAATTTATGAAAGCAGTTAAAACGACAGCGCACTGTACAGGCCGCAGCACACAGCAAATGCAAATACAAATATATGAGAATGTTGAAGGAATTTTTTAAAATGAATTCATTAAAAGTAAAAATCAGGAAGGGATAGAAAGAAAGAGAGTGGAGAAAATCACTTTGCAAACAAGACAGGCAGAATCAAACCCTTTGATACTTAATGCCAACGATGCTGCTGTCCAACAGTCGACCCCTTAACCCATTGCTGGCCCACTTGCCCTCGCGCTCGCCACCCACCGCTAGATGGCGCCTGTCGCACTTTATTTGGCAACTTAATCGCCCGACAGGCCACAGTTTAAATGGAATTTCGCTGCTTACAACGAAAATTTTATTAAATTTCAGCGCATTAAGCGACAGCAGCTGCTTGTATTGTTGTTCTTGTTGTTTTCCTTTTTTTTCCTCTCTCATTTTTCTTTCTTTTTTCTTTTTATTTTTGTTGTTGCTTGAGGGCGATAATAATGCCAGAAATGCGTCAAAAATTAAGCGGCTTCGTTAGCAGTTTGCACGCTGTTTTTAAGCCAAGTAAGAAGGACAGAAGGACAGGAAAACTCAAGGAGTATACGAGTAAAAATTAAAATTAAATTATTACAAATTTAGTCATTATACTAGTTTGTGAACTTAAAGACTGTCGTTCGGCAAAAAAGAGAAATCGGTCAATATAAAATGAGATTATAATTAGAGAGTCCGGCCGGAAATGTTTTTAAGCATTTTGCAGCCATAAAATGTTTATTTAACATTTAAAAAGTATTTGCTGTCAGGCACGTTTATGGGCCGTTAAAAAAGGGCAGCTCCAACGCCGACGCGGACACGGAGCTGAGCAAACAAAGTGAGGCCAACAAAGTGCCTCGAATTTATTTAAAAACTCATTTAACAAGCGACGAAGCAGCGAGGCAGCCAGGCGCCTCATGGGTCTCTAAGCCCACATCAAACACGGCCAAACAAATGCTGGAACTGAGCGGGGCAACAGGCAAGGGAAGGGGAGAGAGCAATATAAAGTTATGTTGTGGTGCGTTGGGGTTACACTGCCGTCATCAAATGCGCAATTAAATTCCTCTTAATTTTGCTTTCATTTTTTCTATAATTTCATTATTGCCACTCGTCATTGTCAGAAATTTCAGTGTGATGCTGCCTTTAAATGGTAAATTGCGTAATTAATGAATGCATTGTGTACTTAATGTCATTAGGCAAATGGCGTTGGCTCAGCACAGGTCTTAACTTGGCAATGTCCTGCGTCCTGGCACGTGATGGTCAACAGTTTGCGTGACAAAACTTTCAACTTTCGACTGAATATTATTTTAATTTTGCATACGAGTTGCAAGCGAGAAGCGGAAATTCCAATTAAAACGCATCAGCGAATTGCGAGCCAATGCAACTGGAAATCGCAGTCCGTCTGTCCGACGGACAGCCAAGGGAATCGGCATCTGAAAGAGACGCAGATTTCTGAAAAAAAAACCTTATATACGCCATATACATGCATGTATTTTGTCTGACTGATTTTTCATTAATTTGTGTAAATTAAAAAAAAATACTCGTAAGATATAAAGAAATTGTTGCACAGTAGCTGCAAAAATAAATAAACTGGCATAAAGTGAGACGAAAGCGAACAAACAACAATAATGTGCATATGTACATAACGATGTCAACTTAATTGGACACGATTTCATACATACATACATACTACGTCATATAGCGCGGTGCGTCATAGCGAGTATTTACAGTAACGCAACGCATATGGCGACGGGAAAACAGTTCCTTCCGCTTCCGATTGGTATGGTAAATGACATAACAATTTCTTACTCTTACTCTGCAGCTGTCGAATTCGAAATATGTTTAAAGTTTTAAAAGAAGAACAAACGAAATTTCAATTTAGCTAAAACTTCAATTACATTGCAATTGCACGTCAATTAAATTACGAATACGTAATGCAAACGATATTCGGTTCTGTCGATGCATTTACGCAATAAACAATATTTGCTGGCTTTTCAATTAAAACATGGCATGGACAATTAGACAGAAGGGAAAAGAGAGTTGATTGATGCGTAGATATTGTACTTTCCACATGGATGAAAGGCTTCAATTGATAATGAAAAGAGCCAAAGTTCATAAGTCTATTCATGCGCAGGGCGTGTTGTAAATAAGCTTCGACTTCGCCTGCGACTGTTGCAACATCTTCGCATCGATGTTTGGCAAAGTAATTACAAACTCGGCACACGTGCCGCATGCATAATGAAAAGTCATTTGGCACCACACACAAGAATAATAACTGCAATTATGATATTGCACATTCTGAATGCGAATCACAGTCAGAGTCAGAGTCAGACTCGGAATCGGAATGAGAATAAGAAGGCGAATGCGAATCAAATCGAAGCGAATCAAAACGAAACGAATCGTACTGAATCTGAATCTGAAGCTGCACAACAAGCGAATTTATTTTGCTGATTTACCAAAGACAAAGATAATTGAATTACAACTGCTGCAGCACAACACGAATCAGTATCACTTCAACCGGAGAGTGAAACATAGACAGAGACAGACATACAGACAGTGAGAGAAAGAGGGCCAAAAGACAAAGACTTATAACTAGAGATAACTATAGATTGAATGGTTACTCCCACATTCATACTCACTCAACCGGTCTGTATTCACAGGAACAAATGTGCATTAAATTGGCAATTATTTGTTGCTTCTCCAATGTTATTGGTTTCCAGGGAATGCGAGTTGCATCATTGACGCAGAGGTGACATCTGTAAGCACAGAAAATAAGAATAAAACATTCATCTAGGATGTCATATTCAACCATTTCGGATGAAATACATCAACGGGACTTTTTTAATAAATGTTTCATATTTATTGCTTGATACAAAATAGAATGTGTTATTCATAAAAACGTTATCTTTAAAATTATGTTACGCCAGCAGCAATTAAAAGTATCAAATAAACATTGAATAACAAGTATAACAATCTGCAATCAAGAATTTTTCAACATTTCTGCTTGAAATATAGTATTAAAGTTATCTTTCACATCTTTCTTAAAGCACAAGGTATAGATTTATTCTAATTTGAATGGACTTGAAATAGTGTAAAACCTATTTACAAATTTTTAGGATTAAAACTTTATCCAGCTCTAAATACTTGACTGCTGAAATGGAAATATTTTTAAAATACATCAATTCAATTTCGACTTTGAATAATTTGATCGAATACGGAAATGGGAAAATACATGATAGTTTCCGCCACAAACAGGCCGACAGACGACCTGTCCAAATAGGCAAACCAGTCGATATAGATTTAAAAAACTCACATTTTGCCAATATAATTTATAGACGGGTTTCTCATTTTCCGCTCTGTCAGAACAGACTGTCTAAAAAACTGAAACTTTTTGAACATAAATAAATATTGATGTTTGTTACCGTTCAAAGCCCTTCAAATTTTTAATCAGTTTGTGATTTTGCCATAAAAAACTAATCTACAATGGCCTCAAAATAAAAGCAATAAATTTACAAAAAAAAGAAAAAGCAAAAATAAACGAAACTACATGAATCTAAAGCTGTCAGTGGGGCTGCACAAAAAATGGCTGGCAGCTGCCGCTTTCCTCTCTTCCCTATCCGCGTTCCCCGCTTCCCTCTTCCCACTTCCCACTTCCTGTTGAATGTGAAGGCCGGCGGACATGATACAGATTTGTATGCAAAAAGCGGAAAATCCGAATAGGCCAGTTAGAGGCGGATAGATGGCAAGGCATATTGGCAAGCAGGTGCATCGCACTATTTTCAGTAATTGCTTCCCTCCAAAAAAAAGGTGAGAAAAACACGTCGAGTTTGGATTTGGCAGTTGATTTGTTTGTTTGGCCGAACTGCAAACTGGAAACTGCAATCAGAATTGAAAGCCAAATGCAGGCACAAAAATTAATGATTGTTTTGCCGATTGTTGCATTCTGGAACTGCTGTAGGGTTAGGGGATTGGAGAGGAGGGGAGGAGGTTCCGGATTGTTGCCGGGGGCTGTTTGGTTGTTAGTTGTTTTTGGGATTTTGTTTTGGATTTGGATTTGCCGTGACCGCTTGTCACACTTGTTAGCATTGATTTTATTTACCAATTTCATTTTGTTTGATTTCTAATTAAAAAGCATTGTTCAACTCTGCAAACACTGGGCTGCAAAACAAATGTGAGTTCATTTTTTATTCGCACTTGTACATTTAATTAAATGCAAATAACAAATAGCGAAAATCACATAAATTTTAACCCAAGGTGCGAGGGAGAAATATTATAGTACATATGAAGAGAGCAGCAGGAAATGGAGGGGAAGGAGGGAGGAGAAGGTGTGTGGTTGTGGGCGGTGCGAGTGGTGCAAGTGGTTACACGGCGGTTCTGACCATTATTTATGAACGCAATCATTCATATGATATTTTGCGGTTTCGCTTGCATTTATCAAAAATGTTTTATAACACTTGCTTAACAATGCCAGCAGCGGTTCCCTCTCACTCTCTTCTCCTCTCTCTTTCTCACACTGTCTGTGTGTCTGTGTGTGAGGGTGTTATACCCCGTAAAATAACTGCAAGGTACCTGATTTCGACTGTATTAAATTTAAAATTCAATACAGGGTATGTTATCGTTCTGCCTTTTCTAGTGTAGTCTTTTTTACACCCTTCCCTTGTACATTTCGTGCACTTTGATTTATGTTTTCTTGGAGTTTTTATTATCGTTTTGGCAGCTGCTTAAAATGTCAGAACATTTTAAAGGCATTTCGTGTCGCGACCAAAGAAAGCCCCAAAACATAAACAGAAAACTCATTAAAATCATAAAATGCATTTATGACAGCCTTGTTTGCACTCTGGCAATAAGCATATATGTGTATGTGGGTGTGTGAGTGTGTGTGTGCTGTTGGTGTTGCTGAAAAGTGTCAAAATCAAAACCAAAGTTGTTGGCTGCCTGAACGCGTGAGTTACTGCGTATATCCTGCTGCATCCTGTCAGCCTCGTTTTGCCTCCGTGTTGTCACACAATTATGCATGCAACCAGCTCGAGTTCGAGCTCTTGTCGTTGTTGCTGTAATTATATTGCCAAGTGTAAAACAAACTGGCAACAACAAGAAGCAGTTGGCAACACAGAAGGCGCTGACAGGCACAGGCTGAAGCTGAAGCTGAAACTGGAACTGAGCTGAAGCTGAAACGGAGGCCGAGGTTGAGAACATGATTAATCATGGCATTTCCAGTGTGTGTGTGTGTGTGTGTGTTTGCACAACTTATGGCCAAGTCTCTTAAAGTAGCTGAAACAACAGCAAAATGGCAACATCAGCAGTAGCACCAGCAGCAGTTCCATGTGCCATGTCCCGTTCCTGTTCATGTCCTTGTCCCATGTCCAAGCCCTTGTCCATGTCTATGTCCTGCGACTGGCACTTCAATCACGCTCATTCGTTATGCGTTTGACAAATTGAAAATGCGCACAAAGTAAGTGCCAAGCGTGGCCAAAAGGACGAGCAGGACGAGGACGACCGGGAGCAGAAACCTGACAACGTTGTGGACGTGCTGTTTGCTCGCCAAACAAGCGCCATCAGCGCATCCTTAAACACATAATTCCTAGTTCCTACTTTGCTGTTGGTACACACTTCCATCGCCATCGCCATCGACATCACAATCTCTGTCTTTCTATCTCTTTATCCCTTATCCCTTTTTCCTATTTTTTGTGCGCATATCCCTTGGACAACGCACAGTTTCCTTTTGTTGTGGTTGCTTCACTTTTTCTTTACTTCATCTTTTTCTGCATCTTTTCAGCTTCGAACTCTTATTAATATTGCTTTGCCATTTGGCGCGCTGACCACGTTCTCAGCATCTCCATTTATCATGCACTCGACAATTTTTCACTGCATAACTCAGGGAATTGCTGAATTACTCTCACTCTCTCTCTCTCTCTCTCTAGTCTCTCTCTTTCTACGCTAATCTTTCTCTCTCTGTCCCGCTTGGCATCTTCTTTTGGTGCGCTTCTCTATCTGCAATCAGTGGCCCTGCACAATTTTACACATGGCCACTGTTCGATACGTTTTGATTAATGCAACAGCCATTGACCATTGGCCACTGACCATGGCCATCTCAGCATAGCTGAACTGGCCAGAACTGGCCAAAGCCTTGGCTAACTTTTGGCTAGGCAAGAGCGCTTCGTTGACTTTCATGGGAGGACGAGTTGATCCATTTGACGTTGACGTCGCCAAATCAACGAAATCAAACGTGCGGGACCCGCATTTTCATTTCCAATGCCATTTCCAATGCCTCAGCTTCAACTTCATCTCCATCTCCATCTCCATCTCCATCTTCATTCTGGCTTTCTCCATTTCCCCATCAGCAGTAGCATTTCCATTTTCATTGCGATTGCGATTTCCATTCCGATTACCATTTCGCATTCATTCTTCATCATTTGCTTAGCATGTCACTCAGCACATTTGGCATGCGCTCGTCTATTTAGCTGATTGTCTGTCTGTCTGTCTGTCCTCACAGCGGAGCAGGAGCAGGCGAAACTGAAGCGTAGCCACGTTTCAGTCTTCTCAAAGGAGTCCTTGCTGTTACTGGCATGTGTGTGCGTTCTGCATTTTTGTTGACATATTCATTGCTAAATGCAATAATGTTAGATTTAAATGCTCGGCAGCGTTTAGTGCCTCTACGTGGCACTGAATCAACTCCTCCCTCTACTTTTTCCTCCCCTTTCTTTGCCCTTGCTGCCAAATTGAATTTGGTAAACGCGTTTTGTCACGGAAATTGAAAAGCATCGCCCACACTTCCTCTTAAAGTTTCTCTTCTCTTCTCGATTTACATTTCGATTTTTCATCGTCTTGTGAGTTGACAAAAGTTGTGTACATTATTTTGCCATTGCACTTGCAGTTCACAAGCTTGCCTTCAGCTTTTGACACACTTTGATGTCAGTTGCATGCAACCAACTAATTTCCAAGCTGCCAGCTGTCCCACTCTTCCCTCAGTCCTCTCCAGAGCCAGCTCGCCCATTGATGAATGACAGGCGCCAGGAACTAGTCGAGTAATGCGGCCAAAGCGCTTCAAAATGCCTCAAGGAGTGGGTAATAAAGGAGAAAGAGAGTAAGAGGAGGAGGGAAGAGGAGGAAGAGGAGAAGATGGCGAGCAGACAGAGTTCAGAGTGGCTCTGGAGTGGCGCTGATCCGCGTTGCAGTTGCACAAGTAGCATCATCATCCTGTTTGTTACGAGTATTATTATTTTCAGTTTAATGAAAAGTGCAATTTTCCACGCTCCCTCCTTCTACTACTCCTACTCCTACAACTACAACTACAACTTTCCCACTTCAATTCAAAAGCAAATGTGCATCTCTTGGCGCTCAGAGCAACAACAACAACAACACTACCAGAAACGAAGACGACGACGACATTAAAGTCGAACTCTCATCGTTTGCCAGCTTCTTCTACGTTTCCCCCTCCCTCTTTACACTCCCCCTTCCACTCCCACTCCTTTCTCTATGCTTGTGTCCCTACAGCCACTTTACAATTTTATCGATTTCTCCTTGGCTTTTAGCCCGCGCCAATGTCTTTGCTTTTCCCTTTGCCTTTGAGCCGTGTTTTTTTCGCTTTTCGCCAACGTTGCCCGCTTTATGCATTTCGTAGCCACTTTGATGACATTATGGCCAGTCGCCAACCCCTCCCCCACTCCCCAAGAAATTCTCAATTTTCATGACTTTGCTCTCTTTCATTTTCTGTGTACTACAGTGTCCTGCATAATGGCATTACACTTTTAGTTCCGTCTCGGTTTGCCGATCAACTCCATCAATTTCGAGCTGCTTTTTGCAATACATTAAATCAATCGATCAACCAGGCACACAGGCTGACCGGCAAAAACTGTGTCAATCAATTAGTTTTTCTTCTCACACACACACACATACACACACACACCCACACACACTCGCCTTCGCCTTCAAGTTCCTGGCCAATAATTTTAATGAAATACAAATATAAATGAAGCGTCGTCCAAACAATGACAGCTCATCGGATGGACTCAAATGGAGCTCATCAATCGCCGAAAATAAAATAAGAGAAAAAAAAAACAACTTTTCACAATCAGCCTGCTCAAAATTATTTCCAGCACTCGCCTGATTAGCTGCGCCGTCTTCCAGGACATTTTGCGGCTGTCCTGGCCACGTGCGTTGAATCTCAAGTAGCTCCAGCCACATTTTGAGCCTTCCCAAGGAATAATGCAAAATAAACGAGTGAAGGAAGCAAGATAATGGACCATCAGATACTCTAAAAATATAGATTTACTTTATTCAAGCAATGTATTCAACCCCAGGCCAAAATTTAAATTTAAATAACAAATGCAGCTCTCGAAAATATACCCTAAAACCTATCGAACTAAGCAGCATTTGAAATCGCTAAGCAAACTCAGCATACCCCAATTGTAAATCACTACAGGGTATAATAAATAGCACCAGCAAAATCGAAAAAATGTCCAAAACGAATGACAAATTTTAATGTCAATAGCCAAAGACGTGCATACCAAAAAGAGGCGACTGGGCGTGGTTTAGATAAAGAAGAGGAATCAAGAGGAGGGGGGGATTGAGCAAAGGGGATTCCCTGGCCTGTGGCTTTGGCTTTGCTCTTCTTTATTCTTTATTCCTTATTCGTATCTGCGGCGCTTTCATGTTCATTTTAATTTGTCTGAATGTCGTTGCAGGACGCACAAACGATTTGTTTTGGTTGGCTTCGTCTATTGGTTTTATTTATTTTGCCATTGTTGTTGTTTTTGGTGTTGCGGGGTTTATTTGTATTAATGAAATAGACATTTTGGGGTCATGCTAAAGTGATTTTTCAACGTCCTGCCCGAAGCAGCTCTCGCCTCTCATCGCTCATCGCTCATTCCTCATTCCTCACCTCTCATCTCTCACCTCTCTCTCCTCCGCTTATCTATGCCATTTTGTTCTGTTCGTTGTTGTTCTCGTGTTTATTTTGGCATTGTCTTGGCAGTCGCCGCCTTTTTGTTTTGCTGCTCTGCTGTTTTTCCCGATTCCGAATCCTTTCCGTTGTATTTTCCACCCACCTCGGAACAATGGAACAGTTTTTGCCACTGGATGCTGCATCGTTTCGTGGCCTTTCAGCGACACTCGCAGCAAAGTGAAACTAATGGCAGTTAGTTTTGTTAAGTCGATAAAACTGTCAGTGATATGGCAGATTGTGTGGCAGCTGGCGGGTCCTGCCTCATCCTTACCGCCTCCTCTTCCTCCTTCTGGCTGCAGCTTTTTGTCACCTCAACAAAATAGCGAATGTCGTGTGCGAAATGGATTTACAACCGAGAGATACGAGTTCGTTCCCAGCTTGAGTTGGGTTAAAAAAGTTAAATGAAGTTGCCACAGGCATTAAATTTTCCACCATTATCAGACAAGTCAGCCCCCCTTTCCCCTCTGCATCCCTTGGGAGGATCGTCGCAATGCTTTGCAGTGCCAAAATGCAAATGAAGATGCTTGCATTTGTCACGCATATAAAGAATGCAGTGTTGCCCCCGAGTGTTGCACCCATGCACCCACTTGGTATGTGGGCGTGGCATTTGGAGGCGCAAAAGTGAGTGGCGTTTTATGTTCATTTGCTCGGCTGCTCAACTCAACTCGACACTGCATTGTGTGTTTTATGTGCTTGCCTATGTGAAAATGCAACCTCGCACCTTGGTTGGGGATAGAGGGGGGCAAGGAGGCCACGGGGTCGTATAACGTTGACTTATTTCGGCGACATGCTGCACATTTTTCTCAACAAATGAGTTGCCTTCATGTCTTTATCATCATCATCATCACGGAGCTTTCAGCTTATTACTTTGTATGTGCACCACGTGGCGTACGAATGATGTTGCCTGCCTTTGCCCCTCCCCTGTTCCCCATGTCCAGTCACTACACATATCATCGCCATCAGCAGGTAGCCGAATTAATTATCGCGTATCGCAGCTGTCGCACGTATCCTAAATCAAAGCATTTAACGCCCCTAATCCGCTTAATGCATAATGTGCTCGACTTTATAACCCCTTGAAGCTTTCCTCTATCCCCTGGCAATGCGCTTTCCATTATCAGCTGTAAGTGCACTTGGGCAGCAGCAGCGAAGGGAGAGGAGGAGAGGATATTTAGCAAATTAAAATGAAAATCCTTGGCACGACAACCGCAAAAGGGAATGAAAAAAAAACACCTCACGTCGCATGCAGAAACATTTAGTTGGAGGGCGGAAGAAAGAGAGGCAGGGGGGAGTGAGTGACGGATTTTAAAACCCCAACGCGGATAAGGGACAAGGACGACGAGGACGAGGACGTGGCCAACGACAAGTGTCAGGCGCCAGGTCGCTGTGATTGGCAGCAGCCATCAAGCAAGTTAATTGCCCACAATTTAGAGAAGTGGGTGCCAGTGGGTGAAGTGTGGATCGCTGTGGTGCCACAGTCCACACTCCACACTCCACTTGGCAGCGAGACTCATCAATCGAATTGAAGTCGGTTGGCTCTGCACTCCTGTTTCTATTGCAGGTCCTGCTCCTGCTTCTGTTTCTGCTCCTGTTTCTGCCCCAATTGCCACCCTCGGTGGCAGCTCTAAATCTTGGCCATTTGTGACGCTATTAGTGCGGCGACTGGTCAGTTGACGTGCGCTTAGAGGCCTCTCTTTCTTCCCTCTCTTTCTTCCCTCTCCGCCTCCCCCTCCCTCTCCTTCTCCTTCTCTTTCTTCCTCTTGCTCTGCTGCCTCTGGAGTATATTTGTGTTTGGCAATGGCCTGGCCATTATCGTATATGGCGCGTTATTAACTTTTGCTGCCTGTCAACATTGAAAATTATATGCTAGCCAACTGCACACATACTGCCTGCCCCCTGCCACGCCCCCTGTTTGCCAGTTATTGTGTGTGTGTGTGTATGAGTATGTGCTATTTTTCATGCTTTGCCTCGCATTCATTACGTCGTTTGGGTGGCAACAAGATGAAGCATTCCCAGTCTCATCCTCATCCCCATTTTCACTTCCATCAGTTGCCATTAGAGCAACACATTTAATTTTGTTGTTGTCTCTTCTCCTCTCTCCTCTTGTGGCTTCTTTTTTGGCAAATAAATCAAGTATTTTTTACAAATTGTTGTCATCATGTTGACATCTTTATCGGCATTCAGTTTTGGGCCATGCAAAATAAGAGTGTGTTTGTCTCCTTGTCTCCTTGTTAATGTGATTGGTATCCGCATCACTTGAAGAGGGTCAGCTTTAAAGGGGCTTCAAATTAAAGTGAAAACTTGGCTCAAAGAATGGCCGTAATTATCGGTAAACGGAGCCGCATCAAAGCACAAGAAACCACAAGTCTACAAACGAAACTCAAATGCTGACGCTAAAAGTTTTGTAAGAAATTCAACACTTCCGCTCAAGTTGTGACTGCAACTGTGACGGAGTTTCCTGGCCGGTGGCGCAAATTAAAAAAAAAAGAAAAGAAACAGAAAATAGAAAAATACAAGCAAAGTAAAACGGAACAACATGAAACTAACGCCCGAAAAAGAAAGGGAAAAGCAACGCTAAATGAAAAATTACATTTTATTTTTATTTATGTATTTTTGCATTTGCCATAAAACTCAACATCAACATCATGAACGTCGACGTGGCTCGAAATGACTTCCGTTTCCGCTTAAGATGCAGCCGCGCACACACACACACTCACGCACACACACACACAGACATCAGCATGCAATGCGCGTCATTTGTTTACTTGTTTTGTTGTCGTTGTCGCTTTCGTTGTCCTCCTTTGTTGTTGCCCATTACCATCTGCGTCTACACATTTGCTGTCCATTTTGACATGGAAAAATTGCATCGAGCATAATGTAAATCGTGTCATTTGTCAAGGGCAGCTGTGTTTCCCCCAGATGCCCAGCAAATAATAACAACAACAACAACAATGACAATGACAGTCAAGACAGCCTAATGACAATCGGCATGTCTTGACAAGGAAATACACTCGTGGACATATAAATAGCAACCAACTCTTGGCTCTGACTACGTTTAATGAGTCTTTGCGAAAGTAATTTGAAATTTTATTTGGCCTAAAACACATTAGGCCAGAAGAGCCCAGGCGACGCCAAGACTACGACTTCGACTTTGGCGGCGTGAATAATTCAATAAACTAAGTTTCATGGAGATTAATTAAATATTTCTGTCTAATTTGACGCAATTTATGCAAGTCGCCGGGGCAAAGGAAAAATGAACAAAGTTTTCGCCGCGCGTATCTAACTGTGTGTGTGTGTGTGTGTGTGCTGCTAAAACTTTTATTAATAACAAAAGATACACATAAATATTAGCTGAAAAGAGGGGCGGAGATAGAGAGTGAGAGAGAGAGTTCTTCACTCATTCTTATTTATTTGCCAAGAGAAAGCCACTCGACCAGAGTTACTAACTTAGTTTTCTTACATTTCCCGTCTTTGGTTTTTTGCAGTGTCCGGGGAAGTTGACGAGCGCTCGAGGGACCGCAAACAGAGGCAAACTAAGGGCAGATTAGCCATGGCCAAGGACAGACGGTGACGGAGGAGGTAAGATAAAGCACAAACACGAAGAAGGTAAGTTAAGTGAAGGGAACGAAGGGAAGGAAAGGAAAGGGAAAATAATGCAACTTAATGCGCTTGTCTACACGGACATAATGTATAATTAATATGGCTCGACATGCACAACCTGTTGAGTTGTAGCCCAGCCCCCTT
This sequence comes from Drosophila limbata, assembly GCA_963924055.1. Taxonomy (NCBI): domain Eukaryota; kingdom Metazoa; phylum Arthropoda; class Insecta; order Diptera; family Drosophilidae; genus Drosophila; species Drosophila limbata. Next base: position 14,180,933 of record OZ001354.1, read on the forward strand.
CCCACTCCTGCCTCGCCCCTTTGTCACCTCCAACCACTCATCCTCGTCCTCCTCGTCCTTCTCCGTGCCTTTGGCTAATTGAAAAGTGGCATAACGAGCACTCGTGCGCCGGCTTAAAAGTGCTTACAAATTGCTACATGGCAATGTCTGTGTAACACTGTAACAGCTGGCCAAGGGGCGTGGCAGATGGGGGCAGAAGGGGGGCAGGTAACGTTGCCTTTCATCAACACTTTGAGTTCAAAAAAGAGATGAAAACTGAAACTGCAATTGAAGCGCTTTTCAGGCAGCAGACAGCAGACAGAAAAAAACCTGGACGCTGGAAAAAACAGAAGCAAACACATAAAACGAGTAAGGCTTTTTAATGAGTCAAGTGGCCAACACGTCAGCTCTCTCTCTGAGTGTGTGAGTGAGTGTGTGTGTGTGTAATGACGCGAAGTTGGTACGCTTTTGTGCCAACGTATTCGCACGAAATAAACCGTTTGCTTTTGAAGTTCGTTGCCAACGTTTTTGCAGTTGCCACATTTGCATTGCTTTTATAATTGCATGGCGCTCTTAATGAGCCAAGCGCCATGCAATTTGTACAGCACCACTCACACACACACTCACACACTTTGAATATATACGTGTGTGTTTGTGTGTGTGTATGTGTTGCAAATCAGCCTTTTAAACAACTTTGCCGCCACTTGAAGTTGAAGTTGGCATGAGTTCGGTTTGAGGTTGGTTAGTTGCTTGGTCGGTTGGTTGGTTGCTGGGTTGGTCGCTGAACAAAAAAAAAATAAATAAAACAGAACCGAAACAGAACAGAGTAGAAACTCGTATCAAACAGTTGCCAAAAACGGCACAGAAAGTTAAGCCCCAGCCAAATGGATTTGCTCGTAAGCGAAATAAAACCACGCAACGAAACGAAATGAGTAAATTGCGGTTTCAAGTTCTCGCAACTGTTTTCCCACACACACATCCACACCCACACACACACACACACACACACACACACACACACACACACACACACACTCAACACCCTTTTGGCCACTCTCTCTCCATGTGTGTATTGCCTTGGCAATGGGTTTTCTCTTTGCCATTTTTTGCAATTTACTCAAAAACCACTTTGGTTGTTAAAATTTTTAACACATGCTGCATACTTTTAGGGATTAAAAGAGAGGAGCGTCTGCGTGTGTGTGAGAGCGAGAGAGAGAAAGAGAGGTTGTTATTGCCACAGCCATTGCTGTTACTGCTACTGTTGCTGCATGGAAACGTGGCTTAAACATTTGATTGACTTTTGCACAATGCACAAATAACCAAATAACAAATCTTGATTCTTTTTCAGTTTTAATTTGAACCAGAACAGCAATAGTCACCCTCGCAAGCAACAACAACACATTTACAATTGCTGTAAAGAGCCTGTATAAAATATTACGTATGCGCCCCGTCATCCATATGCACACACATACGAGAGCCTATCGCATAAATGTATAATTGAAAACAAATTTTACAGCATGTAATTGTGAGTGTGTGTGTGAGTGGGAGTGTGTGGGAGTGTGTGTGTGGCTCTGTCTTGATATCGATAACAAATGCCGCAAATTGAATTTAAATCATATTACACACACACGGAACACAGAGCCAAGGATGGAAATACACAATCATGGGACTCTGGCCTGTCGTTGTTGTTGGTTAGGATCGTTGGGGCCGTTGGTTTGCCTGTTTCGCTTGTTTTATTTATGGAGCCAACAGCAACAAGAAGAAGAAGAACAACAACAACAACTTTGGCTCCAGACGACAGCTACAACGCCTTCGCTTTACCCTATACAAGAAAGGGTTTCACAATTCCGAGAAACAGAAGCACAGACAACGAATTTACGCAGATAACTTTGAATATTTTAAACATTTAAATTGCTGCATATTTGATATAATTCCAACAGACAGCAAATTGACAAATGCCAAAATCAATTTAAATATAAATATGCAAAAATATAAATTTGAAGCAAGTCTTAGAACTCAAGCTGAAAATATTTATTGTAGTAATATTTTAGCTTTGATAATGATATTAAAAACTGAAGACTAACGAAATTCAAGACTCTTAGTTTGTTAAAAGAGCATTCAGCGAGTGTTGTTATAGTCAGAGCAACTCGTACTTTGGCTGGCTTGAGATTTCCGTTTTATGCATTCAGTGCACACGTTTGGCAGAGACAAGCGAGCCAATCTGCTGCCTGCCGCCTCAAGTGTTCTCCTCATCCCCATCCCCTTCCTCTTCGTTGTCCTGCCTCCTAGAGGCTCTTAATTGTCTGCTGTGCTGTGGCATGCAATAAATTTATGCATTGCATTCGGATTTGGGGGCTATTGGGGCTATGCTGTGTGCATTTTCCAGAGGCGAAAGGCCAGAGGTGAGCCAGAACCAGAACCAGGGCCATAGACTAGAGTCCTGTCGGGAACGGGAACGGCAACGGCAACTCCCTCCCTTGCCGCTTATCCTCTTGGGAACTTAAACCATAAATAAATGTTTGATAAGCAGTCAATGTGCTTTGCACTTTTTCCATGAATTTGCATTAGCAATTCGGCATATTTCAGGCTGCATTTGCAGTTTTGTTTGCCGTTTCGAGGACCATTCACAGCAATTAAATTGTGTTCCAACTGCTGAAATATTGTAAATTAAAAACAGATAAATGATGTGCGAAATGGTTGAAAACTCCTTTAATGCCCCATAAAATTCTTGAAATGTTGTTGCTGAAAAGAGCCTCAGGATAAACAAATTACCGCGTTCCTGCCCTGTATGAAAAATCAATGTGAAATACGAGTATTCGAATATACATAAGTATATTGCACAGCAGCAAAATATAATATAATAAATTTATGGCTTAGCCAAAGGCAAACATTAAACAGACACACTGTTTGTTTGTATTTAATTTCAAATTTGCTGAGTTTCATTTAATTGCACACGATGCTTCAATTATATTATTTCATTCATATTCATTTAAACGACCATTTAACATTTATTTAAAGTAACATTTTTCATCATAAACTACTTTTAGTTTAACGAAAGGAAATTCACCTAAAAGATAATAAATGTAAAATATGTATTTACTTAATGACTATTTTCCAGAGAAATTTCATTTTTATTGGCACTCACTTGAATTCCATATTAAAGATATGTTGGTAAAATTGCAATAAAAATATATTGAGGAATTGACAGCTTTCAGGAATCCGTTTGAAGTGTAAATAAGCGTTGAGGCGAACTTATGGCTAAAGCCAATTCATTGAAGGCATCCTGGCTACATGGCCACACGTCCAGGCGCTCTGGCAAGGACTTGGCCCATGTCCTGCATCCTGCATCCTTCCATAGACAACAGGCAATGGGCAACTGGCAACTGGCAACTGAAATGTGAACGTGTCGCACGTGCGTGTCGGGCCAGAGACAGTCTCAGGTCTTGTATGTACTTGTAGTTGCACTAGGATTTCTATTTAATATTGACGTTAAAATTTCTTGCAAATACGAGATAGAGAGATAGAGTGAGAGAGAGAGAGAGAGAGAGAGTGACTCCCACTAGGAGTACAGTCTGTGTCTGTGGCATGGGCATTGTTGTTGCTGTTGCACGCGTTGCACGATTTTGCAAATAAATACAAATAACTTTGATTTTCCAGCAGTTTCCCCCAATGCATTCGTACAGGCGACCAACAAACTGCACACACACACACACACACGCACACAGGATGTTCAACAGAAGAAGCATTCAAATTAAACTTTATTTTGCTGCCTGACACATCTCGTTGCATACCTTAGGGCGTCCCAGGCTGAAATTGCAGATTGCAGGCTTGATCACATTGCCAACCGACGCCGAGGCTTGCAAATGAACCTCAGTTGCTGAGTAGGTGGGAGCAAGGGGCTAAAGGGGGTGCAGGGGAAGCACAGAGTCAGCCCAGACAAACAGAGCAACGTGCCGTGCATGCAATACAGGAGATTTTTTGTGGGATTTCTTGTCACAATATGCTACATCAATTGGCAAACGGAATGGAGATAATATTCCCTACTACTATTCGTTACTACTATTCCCTACTATATTTGTAGAGAGTCAATACATTGTAATACCCCCCAGGAGAATGACACAATAGCTTACACTTGTATTCTCTCAATTCTGTTTTAAAAGAATTAGAGAAATCATCTTGGAGTCACAGTTTAAGCCACAAAGAAAGCCAAAGTTTGACAATTATGCAAAATTGCTAATAATTGTAGCAGCAAAGGGTGCAATACTAGGCGGCCAGATACCCTATAATTCCTTGCGACTTTATTGGGGCTTTGTTGAAGACAGCTTTCGCTTTGGCCTTCCAGTTGTTTGTTATGTGAAAATAATCGAAGCGTACGTTTTGCTGTTGTTGCCAACAAAATCAAAGTATTAGCAACAAAAGCAGCAACAAAAATAACTGAGCAACAGTAGCTCGAACTTCCGGCACGGCCACGTGAACAGAAGGCAATAAACTTTTCACGTGAGTGTATGTGAGTGTGTGTGTGTGTGTGGATGAGTGTGTTGTTTTATTCATATACTTTGCACCATGTGAGCTGCTTTTATTCCTAGACGTTGCTTCCTTCGCTCGACTCCTTGGAGTTCTCTTTCTGCCAAGTCGCTTCAAGGGTTGTTGCCGAGCTGCAAAACTGAAATGCTATTTTTATGGCCTTAACCTGAACGAGGGCAACTAAGGGAGGGTGGCAGGGGGCTGAATTAAGTTACGGCACTTAATGATGTTGCTTAGCAAATTGAAGCAACTAAACACAAACATAATTGAAACAATTTTCTCATTATAATAGCGATGATGATGATGACGACGACGACGATGAAGGCAAAAACTGCTACCAAAAACAAGTAGCAAGAAAATAGAGTCAAGAGAAAGGGGTAGGAGGGGGAGGGGGAGGGGGAGAGGGGGAAGCGGTGCCTGAGGGGCAGCAAGTGCTTCTGACGCAAATTGTTTGGCTTTGTCTAAGACCTGACAAGGTTGCTGGTAAACAATGCCGGCTGTTGCCACGCCCCCTCCTGCTGCCAGCTTTTACGCCCCGAACGTCAAGCAAATATGCGTCGCCTTTTAGACTATGTGTATGTGTGTGTGTGTGTGTGTGTGAAGAAGATGAAGTGCTCGGGCGCGGAAGTCATAGCAAAAGTTGGGCGCGCTTCTTTAGCGAATATTGCAAATAAAATGCACAAAAAAAAAAGAAGAGAAAAAAATGGGTGGGAAACATGAAAAACAGTCGACAGAGGCTTAGGAAATTGTACTCGTTGTAGATGCAGCTGAAGCTAAGGAAGCCCAGCGTTCCTCATCCACATCCTTATCCACCATCTAAGATCCCCTGGCACACAGGAAGTGAAAGCCAGCCAGTTGTGTAGGCGGCGCACGGAAGTTGTAACAAGTTAATGGCAGTTTTCAACAAGCAGCCGACGACTGTCAACCTCTCAAGTGCGGCAGGTGCAACAGTGGCAGCAACAACAGTTGCAGCAACAACAACTACCACAGCAGTTGCTACAACAACTTCATTTAGCTGCCGCCTTAAGTGTATTGAAGTTGGCACTCAAGTAGCAGGCAAAGTAGCAGTTAACGTGGCCTAATAAAGTTGCACTGAGATTAAATTTACCAAGTTCCATAAGCAGCAACAACGCGGCGTATGCGTGATGTGTCCTGGGAAAACCAACGGCTGCCTGCTTGTTTTTGGATTTCTTTCTTTTTTTTTTGGTTACGCCTTTGTCTTGGCCATCAGACAACGACACGACATCGACGATAACGTCAACAACAACGGCGTCTTTTGGCATTGTTGTTGTCGTTGTCATTGTTGTTGTCATTGTGTTTATGTCGGGCCACCATTAGCAGCTCAATTTACACAGAGTCCAACTCAGAGTCGACACTTTGGCTGCTTGACTGCCTTTTGGCTTTTTGGCCAACGCGTGTGCATTGCCAATACAATATTTGGCATTTGTTTTTGGTTTATGGCACCCTCGCTCTCTGCTCTCTGCTCTCCACATTTCCGGTGCTAAAAGCCTCCCCCTTCCCCCTGCCTCCCTCGAGGGTCAAGTGGTTCGTCTAATGGACCAACAACTGCAATTCGATATGGACCCGATCTCCTTTTCCGCTCCCTTTCCGCCCCATTCATCACATGTCTCTGTCTTTCTCTCTGACTCTCGTTCATTGGGCAAACACAATAGACGGCCCAGAAACAAAATCAAATTGCTTGCAAATAGCTAAATAAAGGGCTGAAAATGGGGGGCTGAAAATGAGGGGTTGGGGCTGCAGGGGGCATTGTCTGATTACCCGATATCACAGGATATGGCGGGGCAAATGAGGAGCAAGTTGGCGCTGCGCAAATTAATAACAGCAGCTGAGCTCAGCTTTTGTTGTTGCTGTTTTTGTTATATTCCTCTCAGACACACACACACACACACACACACTTTTATATAGTGTACGTCAGTTTGTCTAATGGCTGCACGTGCTGTGGCATTTTTATTAGGCTCTACTTTTTACGAGTCCTGCCAAAGCAGAAGCCTTTTAATGTGCGAGGCGTAGCGAGGCGTCGTCAGACCAAAGGAGGAGGAGCAAGCAAGGGTACAGGGGGGTGGAGGAGGGAAAGGGGAAGGCGACTTTCGGGAACTTTGTTTCATCGGCCATAAAAGCAACAGAACAAGCAACATTTTTAATGTGCTTTAAGCAAAAAAAAAAAGGGTATACAAGTTTATTGACAGCTCACAAATACATGCGAATATGTAAGGAATATATCGAATAATTTATCACCTGTTCATATAAAGTATAAATCCATGTAACATTTTTCCTAATTTTTCTAAACAACTTTCAGTCTGCTTTGAACCAAAATCCAGCGCAATTGGAGGCAAGGATTACCTATTGCTTCATTTAATTAGTCAGCGGTGACGGGATTCACAGAATGCTCCCTCTGTTCCCCCTGCTCCCTCTGTTCCCTCTGCTCCACTATTCCCAGTCCAATCATTGTTATTTGTATGTTGAATCGTTTTATTGGCTGCCTCTCCGTGACTGAAAAATGTAGCTCAATTAAAATGGAAACACTTAAAATTCAACACTTAATGCCGTGCGTAAAATTAATGCCGAGCACCTAATTAAATTATGTTAATTACTTCAGCAAGTCTATTAACAACACAGCCCACAAACACACACACACATACACACACACACACACACACACAATGATAGACACGTAACAGGGAAATTGTGTCCCCATGCCATAACTTTGTTGTTGCTTTCGTTGTCGGTTGTTGGTTGTCGGTTGTTGTTCACTTTAGCTGAGAGGGAGGGAGGGAGGATGGCGCCGCCGGCTTTGCCTTTGGCTTTGGCTTTGGCTCGGGATTGGAATTGGGCTGAAAGGCAAACATCAAATAACTTTCAATCAATTCCAATTAACAACGTCCATAAAAGCAGCTCAAAAATAGATCCACAAAGTGCACATAAGAATGGCAGGACAATTTAATTTAAAATTTAATGGCAAAACGGGACAACTTGGCTAAGACCAAAAGACCAGTTTGATGTTGTTATCAAAGGCGAACCCGCAGCAGTAACAGAAACTCAAAGGGGAGAAAGTTGAGGGCGGATGAGCAGCAAAAAGGATATTGTAATAACCGTTGCCTGACACGCAACCCACAACGACACGGGCCATGGTCATACACACACACACACACACACACGCACAGTAGCACTATGAGTATCATCCAAGTGCAAGTTGAATAAATATAAAAATTGCAGCGAACGCGAGAAAGGAATGCTGTTTTACAGTTAGCAACAATGGGCAACATCGGTCGCAGCCACAACAATAAAAAGAGGAAGACAGCAAGACAACAGACACGGCGAAATAAGAACCGCAAACACGCCAACACCCAACACCCAACAACAGGACAGCACAGGACACTAAACCTTTTGGCCGTCCGTCTGCCCAACTGACGACTTTGAGGCGAGGACATATGCGAGACAACGAGAACGAGCCAAGTTCATTTTGCACTTGCAGTGCAGAAATTTAATCAAGAAGTGCAACGCAAGGCGAGTCCAGCTGCTTCGGCTCCCACTCCGTCCTTTGAGCCCCCTTTTCCACTCTCTCTCTCTCTCTCTCTGTCTCTTTCCTACGCAGCACCAACAAAAGTTGTCTTGGCCAACAACACGCGCCAGCCCCTTGCGTGTAATGCGAGATTCGTTCAACATTTACAATGATTTTGTGATTCTTCCGACACTTTATGGCCAGCCAAGCTGACAGCCCGAGGCTCCCCATCTCCAACTCCATCTCCAGCTCCAGTTGCAGTTCGCAATGCCCCGACACCGACATGGACACGGACACGGATACAGACATGGATACGCACACCAACAGCCAAGAGCCAACAGAGAACAGAGAACATGGTCATGGGTAAGTTGTGTTTTTATGCGACTGAGTATAATGGAGTGAAAGACTTTAAGCAAGCATCCCAATGGCCATGGACATCAGCATCGCTGTATTAAGTTCCAGCTTCCAGCTTCACTTTACCCCAAAAAGGGGTTTCCGAAACTGATGGAGAAATGAAGCAGCTGACGCTCTTGATGCCAAATGCCATCAAGTTGGCCAACATCCGATATCGTCAACCCCCCAACCCACTCACCAAAAAAAAAAAAAACAGCTGCAGAAAATTCCCAACGGCTGAAAGCTTTTTGGCCATGGCTCAGCACAAAGTGCGAATCGAGTCGAGTCGAGTCGAGTCGAGAGTAAACAAATATTTGGTTAATTCGATTTTTAGCTATGATTGTCCAAACGCAATTCTTGTTGATTTCAAATACTCAAGGGTTGTGACTGGGCATCGCGGCTCGAAATGAGAATACACCCAACCCAAAAATGTGAAATTCAATTTAGCAACTCTAAACTAATTAAAACATTTCTTCATTTCTCCATAGTTTAATGATTAGCATTTGTGAAATACTTTGGGCAAAATAAAAACAGCAATTGAGTATTTATGAAATACTTGGAATGCTCTTGTGCATTTAGCGAAAGCATTTCAAAGCAGCAGAAAGAGAGAAATCAGAGAATTTATAATAAAAATACTTTGCAAGGAACGCAGAGCGGATGCTCCCCCCTCCCCCCCCAGTTGCAATGGAAACTATTATAAAAGCATTCAACTAGATGTCTTATGGGATAACAAGGAAATAAAAAAATAAACAATGCATTTATTTAACAAGAGGGATACCCTTCAATAAAGATGATTATAATTGTGTGTATGTAGTTAATTTATTTTTAAAAGAAACAAAAAATATGTTTAATTCTCATTAAAATTGCTTGTTTACCGTTCAATTTTTAAACTAATATTGTAACAAATAAAATAATATTTTTATTATATATTAAAGAATTGAATTTTAATTTAATCCCATCTTATAACTGTTGTATTTATGAGAAAAATATTTATTTAAAAAATCTCTGAGCTATTCATTGCCTTAGAGTGCAGAAGTGAATACAAAAATAATTTATTTTACTTTGTAAACAATGTTCTGTATTATATTAAATGAATAAAAAACAATGCTTTAGAAAATTTTATTACGTTGATAAGAACGAACAAAGAAGTCTTCTTATTATCATACTAATTTGTTCTCCATAAAGTTTTAATAACATTTTTTTTAAAGATACAAGCAGAGCAAGTAAATGAAAAAACTGCTGCTAATTAAAAGGTGATAAGAGGTTTTTTTAGAGAAAAACTGAGTTTTTGGTCGATTTGCTGGTTTGGTTGGAGTGGCATTATCGCATCTCGTAGATACTGAAACCACTCTTGAGCTCGAAAGTCTAAGTTCTTTTTGCTTATACGTGCGGAGTAGAAAAATTATGTTTACGATTTTTCTCATGTAGCTTTGCAACAATTTGTCGATGTCGGCAAGGGGAAAACCAGGCAAATGGCAAAAGTTGCATGTATTATTTTTTTGATTATATAAAACAAGAATTCTCTCCTTCACATGGCAACAAGAATTGAGAAAAACCAAGAGCAACAACAACAACAGCAGCAGCAGCAACAATAAGTAGAAGAAGAAAAGCAAATGAAAAAGCAACAGCAACTTTTTGCATGGAAAAGCTATTTTGCAGCAAATATTTGCCGAGCATATTTATTTCGCCTTCCACCAGCCACTTTTGTCAAATTATGACTTTGCTACTTCTTGATGGGCCCCCTCCCCTCCCTCCCCATCTACAGTGTTCACTTGTTTCAACGTACAAACTATGGCACTAAGTTGCCATGACAGCGCTGCCACATTATACAACAAGTGCTCGAAATAATAAAGTTAACAGCACTTTAATAGTTAGCTCGTACTCTCGCCCCTGCCCCCGCCCCTGTTCCTGCCCCACAATGCCGGTGGCAAGTGGCAGCCGCCCACAAAGATTGGAAGTGGGATTCGGATTGGAATTATGGCAGCAAACAGAGGTACAGAGGGGCAGAGGGGAATGGGGCATGAACGGCAACATGTTGCCGGGCAACGGGCATAAATGAGGGGCTTATCCTATCGAGCAGCACAACTTGAGCAATAAAATTGCTTTTATATTCCCGGTATACTATACTATACTACACATAGAAGAGGACCGAGATGGCTGGGTCGTGAAATATTCTTGGCATGCTCAATGCCAAAAAGAGGCAACGCTCGAGAGTCAGATAAATTTTCCACTTTGATTTTGCGCTTAATAAAAGTCAAATTTAAATTCGGCTGACTACGCACGAGGCAACCCAACATGCCCTAGAAGTAGCCTCCCCAGAAATAGCCTCCCTCTCATTCCTTCAGGCCATGTGTGAAGTCATAGCACGTCTAACAATGGGAAGAAGCCACGACAACAACAGCAACAAACAGCGTCACTTTTATTGCCAGCCAATGACACGAGTCTGGAAGCTGGCACACACAGCTTAGGAATGTAATAAACTTGAAGCGCCTCGAACTCGGACTTTTATGGCAAGTACATAAAAGTAAAAATCAGAGGAGCTAAAGCTGAAGCAGAAGCTGCAGCTGGATCTGTTCTGGGAATGACAGCAGGTCCCAGCAGCAAATGGCAAACAAGTCAAAGAGTAGCTGCTGCTGTGACATGACCAGAGCAATGGACTAGGAGCTCGGATGGCAACTAATGAGCTCTTTGGGGCGGCTGGCGGGGCGTATGCTTAATATTAGCGCACAGTTGGCGCGAATGCAGCCTCAAAGCGCTTATATAAATGTTGGAGCGCCCAAAGCACCAAGTGGAAAGTGGAAAGTGGAAAAGCGGAAACTTGTGCATAATTCAATTAACTAGAAACATGCAAATGAAAACTTTGCTGGCGACAAGGCCGCGGGCAAGCGGAGACGCCTGCAGAAAGTGCAGTTCGTGTACTCGTACAAAAGGCGCCAATTGCCCGGGTAAAAGCGGCAGCCAAAAACCCAGAAAGTGTTCTCCACCAGTAGGGGGAGGACTCAAAGCAGCTCTCCTCCTCCTCCTCCGCCGCTCCCTCCTTGTGCGGCAGCTACTTTTAATGCTACACCAAATTGGACAACTCTCCAATGGAATTGCGCAAAAATATTTCTAATTATTTCCGAGCACAACCGAGGAGAGTGGAGGAGAGCGAGGAGGGCCTGGCAACGTGCTCCTGCTTGTCCTCCATCCTGGTTGCTTAGTCAACTATGCGTGTATATCACAAGTACGAGTATGAAATGCAATAACGTAATGAGTAATTGCGCAAAAGTAATAAAGGACACGACGCACAGTTACGCAAAAAAACAGCATGCAATCTGGCCAAGGATAACAAGGATACAGCCGCCAGCAGCAATTATGGATGCGGTGAGCGGGACAGGGAAGAAAGGGAAGGGATGAGAGGAGATGAGAGGAGCATTGCGAGCTGAGCGGGCGCAACAAAAGTTGTCAACGACAGGCAACAGCAATGGCAAACTAAAAACAAAGGCCAGCCTGGGGGCGTGGCCAGAGGGGTGGGGTCGGAGGGCGGAGGGCATGTGGGCGTACGTGCAACGTGGCCGCAAAATGTTGAAGCTCAGCTCACGCGTTGCTGCCGCGTGACTTCAACTGGTGGCAAGGACGAGCTGGGACTGGACAAGCCAGGACTCTGGACAGTGGACAGTGGACTCTGGTCAGGACGCTGCCCACAGTTTGGCTTTAGCTTTCGTGTGTATGTGTGTGTCTGCGTGTGTGTGCCTCGTGCCGCGTGCCAGCAGCGTCCAAAAAGGATATTAATTTCCCAAAGGTGCCGTTTCAGCCAGCGAAAATCACGCAAAATGCGCACGGGGAGAGACGCGACTGTAGGGGAAGCTTAAAGCAACAACAGTAGCAACAGCAACAACAACAACAACATGAAATATAAATAAAACTCACGCACACACACTCACACACACGCACACACAAATTAAAAACTTTCAATAGCAACAATTTTCATTTAAAAATTCATCGCCATGCGCTGGGACCGCGACAATAGGGCTCTTAAAATAGAGGAGGGAGTTGAAAGGTGGGACACTGGACATTGGACAGCGGACAGCGGGCGGGAGGCGGGAGGTGGAAGGCGTGTCATGCTGCCAGAGCTGTTGCTGCTGCTGCTGATGGCCATTGAAGTGGCAAACAAAAGTGACAAACAGATTTATTAAAACTGGAAATCTGCATTGTTCGAGTCGAGTAGTTTGTCTAACAGCAAACAACAAAATCCAGCGGAAACAATATCAAAAGTTTATAATATTTAGTTGATCAACTGTTAGTTATCCTAGAACAAGCAGAAAGCTCAAATACGCAATTAAATGAAGACTTCTCATTTGTAAAAATAAGCGAAAATTAAATCAGCTTAAAAAGTAAGTAAAATAATTATTTAACCAAATGGGACTTAGAAAATAGTAAGTAAACAATTTGTATTCAAATTGTATGCATATGGCTAAGAAGGTTGATCAACTATATATTTCAATGATTGTTGGAGCATTAATTTACAGGGATATCGAATTATAGATATGAAACTTAATACATAAATAAATCACATGAGTTTAAACTTAGATTTTAAAATTTTACTAGACTTAAAAATGAGGGCCAGATTATTTTGAAGAAATGTATTTTTAACAAAGGATTTGTGATATTTTTTCAAACATACCTTTTTCTCGGAAGTACTTATTTGAGAATTTTGCAATCTGTTTTACCCAGAAGCTAACTTTTGTGGAGATATTGAAATCCACTTTGATTGCTTCCATCGAAAAGTGCGATTTATTTAACTCAGTATTAAAATAAAGTAAAATCCCTGGAAATCAGACTCTGACAATAAAATGCACAATATTCATTCTCTGCATCCTTTTTATCATATTGAATATTGAATTTTATTAGAAATTCGATCAGTTCCGCCAAAATCTAATCCGGTTGCTTTTTGGAAATTCAGCACACAAAGACAGAAAATAGAAAACTGTTAAAACATGTTTCGAAACCTCGTTTTTTGTCTACTAATTTGAGATTTAATTGGATGCATTTATGAATAAATCTGTGGCAATAAAACAATGCTGACCTTTGTTGTTAGTACGATGGGTCGAGGTACAAACAGAAACTTGTTAGGCGCTTTTTGGGGGGGCGTGCAACAACAATTAAAACTATTTTGGCCAAAACAATATCGACGCTGTTGCTATCGCAGTTGTTGTTGCATGTTGTTGGCTGGCAACATTTCATTAGAATGCCGAAGGGGTTGGCCCCGAGGTCAAACCACAGCATGCCATGCGAAGCGGGGGAGACAAGACAAAAGCTGATTACTTGCTGCAATGGCTGACAGGACATAACAGAGGGCAGACAGAAGGCAGCAAGCAGCAGGCAGGAGATACTAGGCCAGGGCCGCAGCCATAGCCAGGACAGGACAGAACAGAACAGGATAGGATCTGGACTTGGACTCGGGCGTTGTTTCGCGCTTGATTCGCCATGGCTGCCATTGCTGTTTGTTTGTTTGCTGTTTATTTTGCCCGCGCTTCGAAATTGCAAAGCATGTCCTTTGCAAGGGATAAACTCGACACTGCAATGCAATGAGCTAAATGAGGAGGAGAGCAGAGGGAGGAACAAGGACGAGGACGAGGACGAGGACGAGCTTAGCTTATCAGAACAGCTGCTGAACAGATGGACACTCGCACTTTAATGCTCGCTGATGCCACAGGGACTGGACTCCACGTTTATTGACCCAAGACCACAACAAAATCAAAATAGGACAGGACGACTTCAGCACGGCTTGTTCTTGGTCTTGCAGATATCCTGCATGCCAAATCCAGCTGGCGGTGGCTCAGTTTTCAGCGTGGTGGGTCCCGATTGTGGCTCACAGCAGAAGCGACCGCTTCGTGGTCCAGCTGGCGGCACAACATCCTGCTTCAGACTGCAGAGAATCTGCTCCAGATCGGGCACTGTCAGATCCTCGTAGATATCGTCGTTCACAACCAGAACAGGAGCATTGATGCAGGCGCCCTGGCAACAGCCCGTGGTGAGGGTGAACTGCATATCCTTGGAGGTCTCGCCCTCCCGTAACTGCAGGATTTCTTTGCAGGCATTCAGGATGACATCGCTGCCGCGCAGGAAACAAGGTGTCGAGTTGCACACGGTCAGTCGAAACTTGCCCACGGGTCGCAGATTAAACATGGAATAGAAATTGGCAACCTCCCAGGCCTCAAAGGGCTCGATCTTTAGCATATTCGACACCGCCGTGATGGCCGTGATCGGCAGCCAGCCATATTGGCGCTGGGCCAAGTCCAAGAGTGGCAGCAGAGCTCCTCGCTGCTCCTTCTCCCCGAAATTGCTGAGTATCGTCTTGGCCCGACACAAGTTCTCCTCGGTGAACTCGAACTTCAGCTTGTCGTACATGTTTTTCGCATCGAGCTTGCAGCGAGTTGGCGGCGTCTGCAGGACACGGCAAGGCAGCTGGAGTAGACCCTTAACAATGCCAAACATGTTCACAAAAGTTGAATATATTGATGTATTGGTAAGTTGGGGTATGAGTGTGTGTGTGTGTGTTCTTGTGCTTGTGGAATGAGAGAAAAACGAAGCAAGTATTTCCGCTTGCTTGAAGTAGTTTAGTATTTCCATTTGATATTGAAATTGTCAACGCTTTGTTCCCATTACACTCTCTCAGCAATCAAATTAGCGATACGATATGGATGAGAAAGAGGAAAGTGGAAAGGCCGTAGGTTGGTTGGCTGCCTGCCATGGCAACAATCGTCATTTGATGCGTCTGGCGCCAATAACTAACTGGCACAATATGTCAATCAGTACCCGATCGACTGCTGCTTTTATTGGATGCCCGAGCTACATGCGAGCTACGAGCTGCGGGCTCCCCAACGTGCTGGAAATTGCTCAAATTGTTCAAATTGCATGCCCCGCCTAATTGGCAATATAGAGGGCCAAAGCGAGTGCCACAGCGAGTGTCAGAGTCAGGGAAACAATCAGGGAAAGAGACTGGAGCACAGCCTCTCCACGAGCCTCTCCATTTACTCGCCTGTTCACTCAACTGGGGCGCGTGTCGCAGTCAATCACTTTGATGGGGCGCCATTGTTATCAACACCTGTCCTGGCTTTTATTTTTACTTCCACATTCACCAGTTGCCACTTGTCAGAATTTGTACAGCTATTAATGTGTCCGCTTTTTTAAACCGCCCTCTACACCTAAAGTAATGTCTCGTAAAACGCGTCACACACACGTTTGTTATCCTTCAGTCTATCCGTATATTTTGTAATTCAGCTAAGTGTCTAATAAAATTTTGGTCATAAGCGTTAATTGATATTGGCTGTTAAAATTGCCATTGATTGCAGATGGCATAGAATAACATTATTTGCACATTTAACCAATGAAATTTATAAAAATAAAAGCCTAAACAGTAAAAAAAAGCGGAGAGTTCCTTTCATTTGACATCATCGATTGAGTCGATAATTTTTATAGAATATCTATAGTACTTGAAATTAGATATTTCATTCAAAAATCTACCCTTTGCCTACTTTAATTTAATTATATAATTGTATAATATTGTTTAGTTCCCAAAGTCATTCCTTTTTTTTCCTTTGATAAAGGTTGCAAATTAGATAGATTTTCCTATTTCTTCTGCCATAACTTTGTCAAGACCCAACCTATTTTCTTTTGGAATGTCAATTTTATCATTGTGCGGCTTCAAAATTGTAATCATTTAAAAATTTTAATTTGTTTTCCAGCACCGATTTTTAAGAATAATGTTATTTCGAACATTGGTTCGTCTATTCATTAATTCAACATCAAATTGGCTTCATTTCAACTTTAAATTTCTAATGGTTTCTGATTATTTTCAAACCTAATTTGTTCACAAAGTAAGTATGCATATCACCCCTTAATATTTTGGCCTGCTTGGACACTTACTTGTTGTTTCAGGCATACACAAAATGTGCTGACCTCAGAGCCACAAGCGACTTCGCTGCAACTTCAATTGGCCACTAAGCACTTTCCAAAGTCTTTTGCATTCCGGAGCCAGTTCACATAATTCGTGTTGTGATAGTCGTGTTCTCAGTCTCATTTTCGCTTTCGCCCGGTCCCCCGTCTCCCTCCCAAAATAAGGTTGTTGTTGTAATTGTTGTTGTGGCTCTTGGTTATGGCCAAGTTTGTTGCCGTGCAAGTTGGGCAGCAGTTTTTGGCTGTTGTGCTCAAAACATAATTAAGTGCTTTACAAGTTGTTAAATGTAAGTTGTTGAATTTGTCATAAAAGTGAACGTTGATGATGTACTAAGCAGTAATAAATTTTACTTTTGTAAGAAAACTACAAGCAAATAAGACCCCACAAAAAAGGGAAAAGAACAACCCAGCAATCAAGTACAATTTACGAATTTAACTCAAATGGGTTCAAGAGGCGGCGAGGGGTAGGGGGACAGTTACCATTACCAACAAGCTCAACAAGTTGCCAAGTTCTTGAGGCAACCAAACTGACTGACGACTGTCGACCGAGCTGATGAAGTGGCAATGGCCAGAAGGAAACGTCAGTTGAAGTTCGCAAGTCGAGCACAAAAGTTGAAATTAAATCAAACATAAAACTGAGTCGGAGCATTACCCTGACCCTTATCCTAAGCGAGCGCGACTGACGACTGGCGTCCTTGTCCAGTCGTCCTGAATGAGATGAAATGAAATGGGGCAAAGACGAAATGCCAAAAGTGTTAGGAACTTTGTTGTATTTTTGTTGATTTTACAAAACTGCGGCCAGGCACGCAGCCAGCCAGAGATCGAGCTGCAGCTGGAGCAGGAGCAGGAGTCGCGGCTGCAGCAGAGGCGTGATGGATTAGCAAAGTTCGAGTTTAGCGGCAAGCAGCTGGAGCAGGACGAAGGACGTCTAAGTGGGAGCGTTGTCCCTGCAGCCCCGCCAAATGTTTTTAATTTTGCAAAAATTTGCGAAACTTTCTATGCGCAATTCATGCGGACCGCAGTTGACGCGGACGCGGACGCGCAACGTGGGCGTGGCCTTCGGAATCCACAAGCTCAGCTGATGTGGGAGACACAGTCATCACCCGCCGACGAAGAAGTTGTGTTGGTTACGTCGCCGAAGCCCTTCCATGTGGTCGAGCAACTGCATCAGAATTTGGAAGAGCAACGAAAGCGGAAACCCATGAGTACAGTGAAACCATTTAATGTACTACAGCAATTGGCCATGGTACAGGCGGAGCAATTGCGTCAGAAGAGGCCAAATGGAAGCTTCAACATTTTGGAAGCACTTCAAATGGAGCAGGACAAGTGGGAGCAGCAGACGAGCACAGTGAAGCCATTTCACGTTGTCCAGCAACTGCAGCAGGAATTGGAGGAGCTTCAAAAACACACGACTACAGTGAAGCCGTTCAGCGTGCTCGAACATCTGGCCCTGCACCAGGCGGAGGAATTGCGAAGGAAGAAGACGCCAAACAGCAGCTTCAGTCTGCTGGAAGCACTTCACATGGAGCAGGAGAAGTTGGAGCAGCAAAGGACCACAGTGAAGCCCTTTCATTTGGCCGCACAGCTCAATCAAGAACTGGAGAAGCACGAAGAGGGAGAGGTGCAGGGGCAGGGGGAGGAAGAAGAGGAAGAGGCGTTTGAGGTACTGCAGTCCGTGGCAGAGCCGCTGGAGGAGCACAAGGCGGTGCCGGCGGAGTCGACACGGGCCAAGGACAGTCAGAAGAGGAAACGCAAGAGGATTCGACGTCGACGCAAGAGGATTCAAAAGCGACGCAAGCGGAAGCGGAGAAGAAATCGCAAGCAGCGTAAGAAGCGTAAGAAGCGCAAAAAGAAGAAAGGTGACAAAGACAAGAAGAAGAAGAAGAAGCGAAAGAAGAAGAGGCGAAAGAAGCCAATGGAGGAAACGGGCATAATTGGCCAGCAGGCACATCTGATCTTCGCCAATCCCACCAAGCAGCCCTATCACTCACACAACTATCCCTATCCCCATCCCCACCCACAACCACATCCGCAGCAACCACAGATCATTCAGATTGTAACCACCAAACGACCGACAACCACTCCAGCTCCCTTCAGCAAGATCAAGTATCTCCTGCGGCACAACACTCTCTTCAAGAAGAAGAAGAAGGAGTGGTTCAATCATGTGGGTCACGTCCTCTATCCCTTTGTGAAATTCGTCGCCTTCTTCACCGTCCTCAATCCCTTCACCCTGGGCGTCTTCCTCTTCACACTGATCTCGCCCGCCGTCTTTGGCTTCCTGGGATTCGTCGCGTTGAGTGTCCTGGTGAAACCCTTTCTGCATCTGGTCTTTGGTGTCAAGGATACCGTGGGTGCCATCGACAGGAGGCGTTACTTGGCCAACAAACAAGCCGAGCAACTGAAGCTGAACTTGCGTCCTGTGTCGATTCATAAGCATTATTACCAACAGAAGCCGCTCCACTCCACGCCTCCCCATCGCTATCGTCCCCTGGCGGATTGGCGACGACAAACAGCGGAGCCTGCGGAGCGTCGCCACAATCCCTTGCTGCCTGCAGATCGGACAGCTCTCGCGCATCTCTGATGGTATTAAGAATAGACAAATGTAGATACTCTCGATCTTTATAATGAATGGAAAACAGTTGCTAAGAAGATGCGTTATCAATTTCAGTTAGTTAATAAGTACAATAGTATTAAGAAAAATGTATAACTAAAAAATCTTTTTACTTCTGTCTCTTTGTATATAATTAAATAAAATGTTAAGAATATTTAAAAAAAATAAACCATTTTTATCCGAAAAGTTTCAATTTCAAACACACATTAAAAATAATATTCAATATACTTATATTAGTAGTAGTAATAATTCAAAAAAGCAGAAAATTTAAAAAAATATGTAGGTAAATGTTAGACTAATAATTGTGTTAAGCTATATGTTCCAGATATAATCATCAGTTAATTCATTTAAATATAAAGCTTAACGTAAATATAAACTATAAATAAATAAACAAGAATTCCGTGCTCTGTCTCTGTCTCTATCTCCCATTCCGAGTTCAATTAGCTTTTCCAGTCAAAATTCAAAAACAAAAAGTCGACCTATCAATCCTTGACATCGAGTGGAATAATGTTTGGGATCTGGCAACAACTCGTGGAGCAGCTGCGTCTGCACTGCGATGTCCTGGCTGCCATGGGCTTGTTCTGGGTCCTCCTGATTGCCATCCTGGACTACGGCCACATCAGACACGGCTGCGACCTGATCTGCTGGCGACGGCAGCTGGAGCAGGTGGAGGATAAGCCCCTGCTTGTTATGCTACTTGTTGTGGGCTTTAAGCTAATGCTCATGCTGATCCTGACGCTGTTGAGTTACCTCAAAGTCAGACCGAGGGTGGAGCGTCGGATTTCCCAAGTGAAGCGTCGCTTTTGTCGTTTTATTGTGATGCGTCTGTTGGCTGCCCATGATGAGTTTCTTCACGGCGAGAGCTGCTCGGATTTCCAGGGACGCCATGCTGCCCTCGTCGAGGCCATCCATCTCTTTCGCTCCGATGCGCGAAAGCTGTGTGAAAGGAACTCGACGGAGCTGAGGTTGCCCATCCAACAGATGCTGCCGGTGGAGGAGCAGGAGGAGAGGGAGTTGTTGAAGCGCGGTTACAAGTGCGTGCCGCAGCCCAGAGAGACGGACATCTATAGGCTGGTATTAGCCTTGCCCCTGCCCTTGCCTTAGCCAGACAGATAGAGAAAGAGTCCGAGACAGAGGGAGATGCAAGAGGAGAGAGAGAGAGAGCTGGTAAACCGCAACAGCCAAAGCAACAACAGAATTTACGCAACTTTTTAATTAGGTTTAGCAAACAATCCTTTCTCCTCGGTTTTGTTATGCCCTGTAAAATGCCAGACATTGGGTATATTGTGTGCACGTCGTAAAGATGTCAACTGAATCAGCAGATGCATTTTTTAGTCGGCAGGGTATCTATCTAATACTATGGACCCACTTGTCATGTAATTAAATATTCTGTACTTTTCGCTACATATTACTCAGACTTTTTTCTTTTAATTATTTCTTGCATTTTATTCTCAGCTATTTTTGGGTTTCTATAACCTTAGGTGCAATGCGTAGAACCAAAACCGGTTTTGCTCTCTTCTTTGATTGGTGTTTGCGCTCGCAAGAGAAGTGAGCAACAACAATTTCAATGTGATTTTGTTCTCTTTTCGTCAAGTTTGCATTTCATTTCTTTGTATTGGTGTTTTTGTTTGTGAGTATTGGTGAGAACTCAACCGCATACTGGCTTTGGGGACACCTGGACTAGTCGAACAGCGGCAGAAAATGGGTAAAAGTAAAAATCTGATATACGATTATATGACGAACAATATTAACTGTAACATATAAATTATTAAAAAAAAAAACAAAAAGTTGTATTGTGAGTACTCTGAAAATCGTTGCTTCATTCATTTCATTCGTTTCTCGTTCACTCGAGGCCGTTCATATGAGTACTCAAATTAATGGCAAAAATGAGTATTCAATATGATTAACTCAGAAAACTGAATGAAACTCAAGAGTACTCAGAGACACTTAAGTTTGAATGCATGCAGTAACAGAATTAAAATACTATATTATTAGCAGATTAATTTACAGGGTATCTATTCATCGATATTTGTATTATTATTTGGTAGCTGAATTTCAAGTCAATTCTTAAACTCGTTTCGAGCACAAGGTATTTATACAAAGCTGTTGCCTGATCTGTTGATCTGTTTGCAGTTACCAAGCTGCCAATCGGCCCAATTAAGTTGTTTGGCCAATTATTTATTGGAAATCGCTTTTAAAGTTACGCTCTCTGATTGTTGTTGTTGACGGGCGTTGTTATTTGCCCCGCCATTGGTTTGACAAATGCAGAGAGTGACAGAGAGTGTGAGAAAGAGAGAGAGCCAATATCAATTGAGCTTTTGCAATTTGCCGGCGGATTGTGAGCCATAATGGAATTGCCTTGGGAACGTCATTTTGTATGGCTCAAAACAAGTCGCAAGTGCCATAGAAATGCGGCAGAATATGCAGTACACAGAGCTGAACAGAGTGCCAGAGCAGCAGCAAATAGAACGAGTAATAATAAATAAAATTGTAGTCAATTCATAAGGATTTTGCTGCAGAGATGCGACAGGAGATGGGGCTGGCGAGATGGGGGGAAGACGGAGGGAGGGGCAATGGCAGGCGACAGGCGACATGCAAACAACATTCATTCATATTTACCAAGTGACTCCTACTGTGATCCCCACCCACTTCATCTACAACTAAACCTTTTCCATCTCCATTTGCAGCTCCCACTCCATCTCCATCAGCTAGCACAATGTGCGTATAAATAACGGATTTCCTGTTATAAAATATTTGTAACGACATTTTATGTATGCCGATTTATATGTTCCATTGTGCAGCGAGTACTCGCACTCGCACTCATAGTACTCGCACTCATACTCACACTCACACTCACACTCATAGTCATAGTCACGGTAAGTATGCGAGAATCGCTGGGTGTTGTCGCTATGACAGTCAGGCAGGCACTCTGTCATCTCTGGCAGTTATGGTAATACAGTGGATATTCCCAATAGTGAACCACATCAGAAAATCACACAATTCTGAAGAAATTTCATTATTACAACATAATTTTACTATTTAATTGTTTAGACGGAATTTAAAGTTTGCATTTCAATCTAATACTGATAGAAAATATTCATAATGTTTATTCACATATTAGTTATAGATTTTAGAAAAATATTTCACAGCTTTTAAGTGTGTCATATAAATATGTTAAAACAAGAAATGACTGCATACTTGAATTAATTCATAATATGAAACATTTCATAATAAATAATAAAAGTAAAAAGCTGTTCTCTTTTGAATTAATTCATAATAGAAACAATTTCATTTTAATTGCTTAATACAAAGAAATTATAGTACAGTTGTATTAAGTATTAATATATAAAAGGAGTAATGGAATA
Organism: Drosophila limbata; assembly: GCA_963924055.1. Classification (NCBI taxonomy): domain Eukaryota; kingdom Metazoa; phylum Arthropoda; class Insecta; order Diptera; family Drosophilidae; genus Drosophila; species Drosophila limbata. The sequence goes on from OZ001354.1 coordinate 14,203,263, forward strand.
TGTTTCACCACAAAGAAGTTCTACTTCAAATATGTATACATAATACAACAAATAAATCGTATCGATAACGCTTGCGATTATGAAACATCTTTTAGATTGCAGCTGTCAGTCGGCAAGCAGTCAAGAGCGAGAGAGAGACAGGGGCGGGGGAGACAGAGAGGGGTAGATATAGATACCACTTACCACTTGCCAGGCTGCAGTGGCATTTTCATAAATCACAGTCATATGCATGTTAATCCCCATCAAAAGTGGATGCAGCTCTTGACAATAACAAAACCTTAGCAACATAATTTTCGATGATGACCTGAGGAGGAGTCTCATTTCAGGTGAGTCCAGAGAATTTGGTTTATGTGTGCTTTAGATTTGCCACTTAATATTGAGCACAGTTCTCTCAACTAGTGCCTCAAGCAATGCTCCAGGGACTGCTCACAGTCAGAGTAAAGTGAGAGAAGGAGAGAGAGAGAGAGAGAGAGAGAGAGAGGGGAGAAGTAGAGAGGCATTGGGACATGGGACTGGATATCAAAGAGCAGAGAGGCGTTGAAGCAGAGCAAATTCAATTCAACTACTGTTGCTTAGACAGTTTGTTGTTGTTTTCGTTAGATAAAAGGACCAAACGGGCTAAGTGTAACGAAGTGAAGGGAGTGAAGTTGGCACCAACAGTCGGAGCAGCGGCAACAGCAACAGCAACGGCCAAAACCCAAATAATATTAATATGCAAATTGAGTTTTTTAGTTGAGTGATCTAAGCGGATAACAGACCGACGGACGGACGGACAGACAGACAGACTGACAGACAGACAGACAGACAGGAAAAGGGACATGGACAGAGACATTTGAATGGGCATGCTGTCTCTAGAGATCGAGCACAGGCGAGTCCTTTGAGCACTGTGCCCTATACGAGTAGATTGGCTGGAGAGGATGAGACAACAGCACAGCACAGCAGAGCAGCGAAGTATGAGTACTGTGTGCATATCACACATTTTGATTCAAATGCGAATCAATTGAAATCATATTTTATTAAACGTTTACGGGACCATTTCCCACAGCCGCCGACGGGCAAACAACAACAACATCAACAACAATGCTGTAGCCTTTTGGGAGCCTTGGAGCCTCAAATCAATATAAATATATGTGTACGTGTGTGTACATACAACATAAATCGGATAAGGATCAGCCAGAGGCAAGTGGAGGAAGCTGCCCCTCCGGACGGCACACCAAAAAATACATACAAAAATATTTGCAAGAAGTTTGCTGCAAAGTAAACCAGCCAAAGGCAAGGGCAAAGGCAAAGGCAAAGGCAACGCATCCAATTCGAGTATAAACACATAAAAACATCTTCAAGAATTGAAACGAAGCCGTCGCTGGGTGGGGTGGGGTGGGGGTAAGTGTGTCGGGCAGGCCAAGTTATGAAATTTGCTTTTCTGCATGAAATAAATTCAACAAGAAATTGAAAAACGAAAAGCGCAGCGCAACCAAACGCACAGATTGAAAGCAGACAGAAAGACGGAGAGGCAGACTCGGAAACTGTGAAAAACAGCCCGTGCGAATGTGAAGAAACGGCACGATTCAACGTGTCGAAGAGGGAAGAGGGATGGGGCAGAATGGGGAAGAGAGAGAGGAAACAGAGCTTGGCAGTGGCTCTGCTTTGTGGCAACAAAAAAAATCATGTCCCCAAGGATTTGCCAAATGTCACGCAACTCGAAGTTGTCGCTGTCGCTGACGCTGATGGAGTTGGATTCCGATTCCGATTCCGTTTCAGATTGAAATTCGAATACGATATCGTTAAATTCAAAGCAAATACCGCAAGCAATTGATTTATAATTACGGTCGTGCCGGAAGTGGGCCACAGCCAGAGAAGCCATTTACCGATTTGCTCAATTAGCCAAACATTTGACTGAAACTGAAACCGGCAACGATCCCGAATGTTAAATGGCTCACTGGCAGCCTGGAGCCCTGGGGTTGGGGTTGCAGTTGGAGTTGGGCCTGTAACCTGGACAGGATCTAGGTCTGAGTTTTTCTTGTGCGCAATTTCCGCTTGACATGCTGAGCAATTTTGATTTTCTTTTTTTTCAGTTTGTTAACTTTTTTTTTGCTTTCTTTCAAGTTGCCTTCCACCTGTGGCGCCCACTGTGCGTTTGAGTGTTGTCAGCAGACCCCTCAGCGGCATAATTTGCTCTCCTGTCCTGTCCTTGGCGTTGCCAGAGTTTTTAATGCTTCTTCCACAAAACTCTCCCCACAGCAAAGTGTATGTATTTACCAACTTTCGAGTCGTTTGCCAAACATATGCAAATTAGAATATTTATATGTGGCTGGATAACAAGAGGCAGCCCAAGGCTCCGACCTGATTCTCAGTCTCAGTAGATATAGAATACGTGTCAGCTCGTATGCGGGGTTATACTTTCGGGTCTCTGTCTAGACATCATTCGAAGCCAAATTATAGTTAGATTAAACCAAAATTTAACTAATTTATGTACATAATTATGGTCTAACTAATAAAAAGTAAATGCTTAGATAATAAAACTAATGCGATAAAATTAAAATATTAAAAACAAAACAAATTGTACAGTCAGGCATGCTAGTCAATTAGATACCTCTGAGTCCCTGAAACAAGCTACAGTATCCTACTTACTAGTGATGTTCAACTGATTTAGGAAATGCATAACTGTTCAGGTTAACTGTTTACGAAAACTCATGCTTCTACAGATGTTATTGCTTCTGACATCTTTAAGCTAACACAAAGAAATAAACTGAAATGTTCTTATCAAGAATATTTACTTTAAGGGATGGCAGTTGTCTCTTAATGCCATCTACATTCACGCTTAGTTATTTGACCATTTTTTTATTTCCAATAGAATACATACACAACAAGTGGGAAAGGCTATAGTCGAGCTCCCGACTATAGGATACCCGTTACTTACATAAACAAATTAAAATTTTTTTATTGCATGCTTTTAGGCATTTTAATTGCTTAAAAGCTTTAATCAGCCAGTACTACCTTTCTGTTTGTCCGATCTTTTTGGGATTTAGTAGGATGATATGTAATAACAGTAGCTAACGTTCACCGTTTAAAAAAACATAATATCTTGAAAACTGTGCGTGTGGTGGATTTTCGCGATTTACGGAGGCGGAAAGGGGCGTGGCAAAATTTTGAAACAAACTTGACCTGCGTGGGGTTTATAGAAATCTGTGTGCCAAATTTGGTTGCACACATAGTCTCTGAGATCTATGCGCTCACACAGACGGACAGACTGACATGGCTATATCGACTCGGCTGTTGATGCTGATCAAGAATATATATACTTTATAGGGTCGGAGATGCTTCCTTCTCCCTGTTACATACATTGCAACGAATACAATATCCCCTTTTACTTATTTTAACGGGTATAAAAATGTATCAACAAACGCAATCCTGCAACAGTCAAAGCAACGACTAGTTTTCAGTTTGCCTCAGGAATACGATTTCTCAGCTTCTCTAATCCATTGAATAATTAATTTCCAAGCTTCGCACTCACACACCCAGTCGCGATATCAATTCATATCAACACGCATTGAGGGAAAAAGTCGAAGTCTCAAACGGAGGCCGGAACACGCCTAATCCTGATGTCAGCTCACGCTCGGTTCACCTTTATACTTCACACTCCTCAAGCTGTAGCCTCAAGCATGTCCGTTATTTTGTTTACAAGATAACATAAATCTCAGCCTTGTGGGGCAGGTGGAGGAGGAGGGGGCGTATACGTTATTTCGGTATGGGCATGTCTGTCTGTCTGTATGCGGTCGAAAGGATTGCCAACGGTTGCCGTGTGAAATGAAACATATCATCACTTCAAGACCCACACATGTGCGGGATTCCGGATGCCGGATACCCAGCCTATGCTCCAAGAGGAGCACGTCTGGGCAACCGAAAAACCAAAAAGAAAAAAAGTAAAAGGCCACCTTCCAGCCTTTGCTGCAGGAGGAGGAGGCTTTGGTCTGTACGCGTCAACTGTAAAATCCTTTTTGACGTGCCATGACGCAAAATAAGAAGGAGGGAAAGGGGCGAGGGCGGGGACGGGGACGGGGGAAGTGGCCATAAAAAATGTATGCTGCCCCAAGGGCTTGGAGGCGTGGCCGAGGCAGGGGTCAGCTTTAGATGAAGCAATCCAATTATAAAGAATTTTAAACTATGTACCATGAAGAGGACATTTAAAGCGCACACAAGAACCAGGTTATTAGCGCATTAGTGTGTGTATATGTATGTGTATCTGTGTGTGTGTGTGTGTGTGTGGGCAAGTTATTAAAAAGGAGCAAAGTTGTGAAGGGCCACATCAGTCAAGGACTCACACAGCTGGGCTCCTTCTCTGTCTCCGTCTCCTTTTCCAACTGCCGCTCGCTTTGTGTATAGAAATTGACGTGAAATTTATACGCTGTGCTTTTCGGGTTGAAAGTTGAAGAAAAAATATAGCAACAATCCATAAAGTAAATGTTGCATTTAAACAAACAAACCAACCAACCAGCCAACCAAGCGACAAAAAGACACATAGACAGTGAGACAGACGGGCAGACGGACAGCGCTGTGACAAACACTGGAAGCCAAAACTGACAGTGACAACTGGCTGAATGAGAACAGGACTATCAGCAGGAGGACCTCGTCTCGTTGATGATGCCGTCGACGATGACGATGGCGATGGCGATGGCGATGAGGATGAGGATGACGACGACGACGACGACGCGTCCCCTTAAAAAAATTGACATAAGCGGATATGTTACACAGCGCCTTTGTGAGGTTGATAGGATGAGATTCTCTATATAGAGATGGAGCTATCTGCGAGTGTGTGTGTGTGTGTGTAACTGTGTGTGCGTTGATGGTGTGCCATAGGCAGTGGCTGCATGCACAGTGAGCAGATAAATTAATGCGATTTTTCATGCTACATGTTTGAGTTTGATTTATGCAATTATATCCGTTCCCTCCCTTAATAACTGTGCATGTATCTGTCTGTGTGTGTGTGTGAATCTGATGTACAACTTTTTGTCAAACATGTCTAAAAGCAGTCATTTTTTATATTTGATATAAAGCGGAAATGCTTACAATGTTTCCGGTTTGCTACCTACACGCACAATTGGAACAAGCAGCCAGTGGGAGAAATAGGGAATTCCCCGAAGTACTTAGAGAGTATTTGAAATATCTATTCTACGAACCCAGGGAAATACCAGCTACTAAAAACTATTGAATGGTCACTTAGCCAGAAATGGTTGTGAATATAAACAATTTTTATAAAATCAGCATTATAATTGCAAGCTTACCTTGAAGCCAAGATAACAGTGGTAACAAGGAGACTTGGGAATTTCCCCGAAGTGCTTAGTGCGTACTTTGTACTATAGTTTCTAAAAAATATTAAAGAAACATTAAGCTAGAAATTGCAGGAATACAAGAAGAAAATTACGTTGAAAACTTTGAAAAAAAAAAGAAAAAAAAAACAAATATTATTATGCTTATTATTTCAAGCTTATATCTCAGTCGAGCTTAAGAGTTTCGAGTTCTTGCTGGCTCTTGAGCTAACTACCAATTTATCGCTGCCAATCTCAAGTGGCTTGCATTTTCTTGGCATCACAACGCAGCGTTGTCATCAAGTTATTATTATCCCTTGAAGAGTACTAAATTTCCAACAGCTGGCAGAGGGAGCATCATCAACAAGGGGATCAGATCAATATGGAGTTCCAACTAGAAGTGACTGCTGCCACTACGTTAATTTGTCATGGCAGTGGCTGTGGTCAACACACACACAGCCAAACACATGAAAAATTACACAACAAGTGATTGTTCTTTTTGTGCTGCTCTTCGTGCTCTGTGCTCAAATCAGAACTATGTCCAGGTACCTGTAATCCCCACAACAAATCCGATTAAATGCAAATGCTCCCTGCTCTCTGCTCTCTGCTACCCGAACCCAATCCCTCCTCCCTCCTTCGCTGGCCTCTAGCCAGTGGTGGGCCGCAGTGCTTCAGCAACTGGTAGAGCTTAGTTGCGTAAGTTATCAGCATCAGGTTTGAAGTCTGAAGTGCCCAACACACAGCGGTTGCACTGCAGCAATCGTCACTCACTCACGCAAGCGTCTAATTTGGAAAGGGGAAGCACACAGATACACAGATACGCCTGTACAGGTGTGCTGCCACTGCAGTAATTCTCATTGGTGGCTGCTAATTATTATTTCAATAGTAGTCGAATTTGCATTAGCATCGAGTACATTGCCCACTTACATACATACGTACATATGTATATGGAATACTTCTGCCTGAGTCAATAGATATAATGCATGGCTTGAAACTCAGCCAAGTAGTTGCCATTAAAACTCATTTCGACCATTAACGAACCGACTGTAACACAAGAGGGCGCGCTTCTAAAGCAAATGATGGCCATTTTCCAAAACCTGCTCAAACTTCTTGTCCTCCTCCTTTTAGCAGCTGTGGCAACTGCCTGGGAAAACTCACAACTGGCTAAGAGAGCAGGAACAGGGAGACAGTGGGAGGGAGGGGGAGGGGGACGGGCAGCAAGTCGACGACTCCTTAAAGCTGCTGTCGTCTGAAACTACACAAGCTGATATTGCTTGTTTAAAAATAAAATATAAAAAAGACTGCGCCAAATATTTGTTCAACATTTAAGCATCGACATTATCATCATTGTCGCAAGTTTGTTTGGCTTCACATCAGAATTTTATGAAGCGCACAAATATGAGACAGGATCGAGCACAAGGAGAGAAGCGCAGAAGATTGGGGGAAGCAAGGACCCAGACGATGGTAATAATAAAAATGCCACTTCCGTTTTATTTGCGCAAAATTAAATAAACCGAAATATGGGCGACCATATTGGCGCATAATAGGGAAAATATTTTGTTCATTAATGTGTTCCCCGAAACGAGAAGTAGATGGAAAACAAGTAAAAATTGTCAATATTACATCTACTCGGCTCGGGGATACTCTAGAAAGCAATTGTTTGTGCTTACAGATAAAAGAGATATTATTATTAAATTAAATTTTAGTTTAACTATTAAATAATAAATTTGGAATGAATTGATTGAATTGAGAGAAAATAAATCATGAATCTTTGAGACTACTTATAGAAAAGAAGAAAAATAATATTTGATTAAAATGTTAGCTGAACTATTTAATAATAAATTTTAATAAATTATATATTATATCATAGGTAGGACAGCATTTTATTGAGCTGCTTTTATGCCTTAAGCATACGAATGTGGAAACTTTCAATACTCGCTGCAAAAGTTTGAGTTACAGGGCATACAAAAGTGGAAAATAAATAAGCAGGGAAAAAGGAAAGCCGAAAAGTAAAAGCTTTGCCACTAGCCAGTTTATTGTGTATAAACATTCGCAGGACTAAAGCAGCGCCAGGACATTGGGGCTGGAGATTAGAGAGGACAAGACAGAGACCCACAAAGTGACTGTCGGAATAATATTAGATCGAAGTCTGTGTAAGTCAGCTTAAAAAGAAGAAGGCCTATTGAGGAGGTCCTTTTAAGGAACACGCTCGTACTGGAAGGAGAGGAAGGGAGTGCAGATAGATAACCCAAAAGCGAAAACCAAGGAAGCCATCGAGCCGCACTAATCAACACAATTACGGTGCAGTCGAAGGAAAACTTTTCTAATTGGATATGAAGACGCGCACATGCGTTTCTTTAAAAGAATTTCACTCCACGAAGGTCCAAACAATTTGGCAAGAAAATGGCGAGCGACAACAGCTTGAGCTTCAGTTCCATAGGCCCAGCCCCATCCCAGCGTCGATCCCAATCCCCGTACGCTGAAATGCTTTGACAAATTATTTTTAAGCCAATTTACAACTTGAGAAAAAGTATCAAGAAAACATATCACCCTCCATGACGAAGGGTGTGAGAGTGTGTGTGTGTGTGTGTGTGTGTGTGTAGGTAAAGCAAATATAATGCGAGGGATAAAAGTGTAAAGTTGACAACCCAAGCACATTACTCACTCGAGGTGCCAGCAACGACAACGACAAGGAGCAGGGCAGGAGCAGGAGCAGGAGCAGGACGAAGCCGGCAGTGGAGACGGCTACAGCGACGGCATTAAAATAACCGACCAAGCGATTCAACGTCAAATGAACAAAGAGCTGAAACAGAAACAGCAACCGGAGCACTGACTGAAATGAGCATGGCCAAGAAAAATGGTAATGCGGTCTTTGCAAAACCCGAGGAGAAGCCCAGGCCGTAAGTGTATGCAACCAGAAGGCAGTCAAGAGTTCATGTTGACGACGGCAATTGTGTATATGTGTGTGTGTGTGTTTGTGTGCTTCAGCTCCATTCATTCACACTCCTTGGACTTAGTCTTGCACATGATGCCTCTCTGCCTTTGGCCAGGAAGCAGCCAGCATTTTCTTAACGCTTCTCTCAAGCTCGACAAAATGACGACACCCGGTTTGCCGGAAACCATTAATATTGTCAGTCTCCGCTGTGTGTGTCTCGGCCATTGACCAGCCAGCCAGCTCAATATTGAAAATCATGAAAAAGCAATTAAAGTGCTGCACCTGTGCACTGGCTCAGGACCGTGTCAATTGCGGGGGTTGAGGGTTGAGGGATTGTCCAACTGACTGCGATGACATTCAAGGCACAAGTTAATTGTTGGCAAGGCGCAGACCACAATTACCGCAACACAACGACAGCGACGAGGAGTAGGAGACACGGAGAACGCATGGCATGCGCTGAAAAGTTCACATGACACTTTCACGATGATGCATTGCGGCCAATAGCGACGGCTGTTTGACCACAAAAACCACGGTCATGTTTACCGCTTTGATGTACATGTGCTGTCTTGGCAATTGACTTAATAATTACAATGCATAATTTAATGGCTAAATTTCTTGAAGCAACGGGTCAGGCAGGTTATAACAATACAATATATGAAATATATAATTAAAAGAGTAACGGCCATTCGGTTGGCCAAGTCACAAGCTGCTTCATGTATTGCAGCTGCTCAGTATCAGTCTTCGATAACGCACATTACGTTAATGCCACTCTTGCCCAAATTGACGCCCTCGAGCGCGGACTCCTGGTGCGAGCGCATATAAATCAGAAACTGGATGATAACGTAAAACAAATTGTTTCGATCGTAGGCGCAATTGTGCAGCTCCTTCTCGCTGATGAAATTAAACTTTGGCTTCAGCTGATTGTTGGTAATGAGTATGGCGCAGTGAGCCTTGTTATTAACTGCATTTATAATGTCCTTCGTGGAGCGTTTCTCCTCGCGAGTAAGTACATACCGCGAGTGGAAGGGTCGTCCGCCGCCTTGGGGAAGTGGCATTAATTGGCTGTCCAAGTAAACGCAAAACAGATGGAAAAGTATCTGAAATTAAATGATATAAATGAGTATTTATTGTTAAATGAATGTGAAATGGTCATCAGGACTCACGGCAGCGTCTGTGGGCAGGTGATCTCCCCACTCCTGGCCGTTGTGGGCATTGCCCGAGTTCCAGCGATAGTCGCCAATGCAGGAGCCCTGCGAGAGCTCCCTTATGCGCTGTACCAGATACTCCTGATTGTTAAAGGTGTCGAGAAAAGGCAGCAGCATGGGTAACATTGGTGCACAGCTCTGCACAAACTGTTGGTTCTCGGAAATCTTACGCAGACGCTCGAGGCCGACGGCGCCAATCTTTAAATCGCTAAGGCCACGCTGTCGGAACACTTCATCCATGTGATCAATCTGTTTGACCAGACGCTGCAATATGGTGGTAGATATCCACTAAAAGAATATACAATAATTAGTACCAAGGCTCACATTGATAGATTGCACAACATACATATCTGAGATTGCTTAAATATTGCGACAATTTGACTGTGGATATGCGTTTAATGACCTCCGAGTTGCTGTCCTTAAACTGAACAATGCCAAACTCTTCAATGGATGTCGGAGCATTCTCTGTGGAGGCCACAGGTGCTGGGGCCAGCTGATAAATGGATCGCTTCAGCATGTAAGCTGCATTGTTGCAGTAGTTCCAGAATGAGTTTGTCGAATCCATGTTCTGTACATTTGATGTATCTGCCAATTCGGCATAGCTGCGTTCGCGTTCTCGTTCTGCTCTCCTCATCAGCGCCGGTAGCTTGCGCACATCAGTGGGGAAGTCATCTCGACAAACCTCTGCGTATGGCGACATGTAGGCAGACTCATTGCTCAGGTTGCTGGCATTCAGCGAGTTATTCGCGCCCATGGAAACGTTGTAAGATTGATTGTTGAACTGCTGCTGTTGCTGCGGCGTGCGTGTTGGACTGGGACTGCGGCGTGGCGACTGTGTGCCCCAGCGGCTGTCCTCGAATGAAGAGTGCCAATTGATAATGGGTCCGCTATCGTTATCATCAGAGTCCTGTTCGTAAAAACGCGGTTTCGGCGTTTTGCTTAAAGTTCTTAAGTTATCTAAAACCAAAATAAATATGGTGGTAATAGAAAAGATTGTTACTTCAGGCATTAGTTTACCAGTAGTTTCATCCAGCAGACACCTTTGCAGCTCAGTTACATACACGGGACCGCTGTCGACCATTAGCCACCAAATGTACTTGCCAATGCAGGCGACGGCGCTGAGAAATACGAGTACGCCCACTGTGTACTCCGCCCGATACCACAGTGAATTGTCACTGACGCACGCCTGGCAAATATCAAAGGCCAGCACCGCCAAAATCACTATGTTTATGAAGCCCCATTTCAAATAATTTCTGGCCTCTGCACGCCGTCGACGCAGTTCGAGGCTCCCCTGGACATTAACACGAGATAGCGACGACTTTTGCCGGTGCTGCATGGCGGGTGGACTGCGGTAGTGTGGCGAGCTGAAAATATGTAAACTGCTTGCAAATCAATGTTCAATTGATTAAAATACTATATTTACCAGTTATTCCCGGAGAAATTCATGCTTCTAGGCAATTTAAGAGCTATTTTTACAATGCAGTTTCCTAAAAAAATAATGCCGCAATTTGGCGGAATTTGGCAGTGTGCACCTAATATTAAGAATTGACAAATTCGTGCATTATGCGATGTATCGATAAAATCATTTATGTAAGTGTGGCCACTCTGTCAAATAATCAAGCTGCCGGTGAAAAGCTGGCAGCTACGAAACACAGTTGCGCGGGTTTTTATTATTTGAAACATGTACTTATTTTTTATTATTTATTTATAATCGTATTTAGTATACAATAATTTTTCACAATGTCTCATCGAATTGATGTTAGAAAAGTAAAGTAAGAGAATGCTCCTTGTATAATCTAAAATAGATAGGAAGTGATATACAGATCTGAACGAGTTTATTACTGTGAATTACCTTAAGTACAGCAACCAAAGTGACGCGAAAATACTTTAATCCCGTTATAAAAAATGGTCGGGAGTTAATTTGAATTGCCTGTGAGACGAGTTTCATGAGTAAAATATTTTCTTGCACATTGTCCGACTTGTAAATAACCTTTTCCCAGTTGGAGCTGTAGTACATGACACTCAAGTCATCAGTCTAATAATAAAAGACTATTAATAATAAATAACATGTTCATAGGTAGGACGAACCGTTGTGTAGAGAATCGAGCCGAGCGTTCCAAAGGCCAACAACTCACAGAACTTGGCCATGAACCAAATGATGTAAACAATGTTTCCAAATGGATTCTAAGAAAACGATGACTGAGAGATCATAACTCTAACTCAAATAATTGATACACTTACTGTATACGCCTTGAATCCCATGATACAGAGAAGTATGGCGCTGAAACTAAACATGATAAAAATTCGAAAACTGAATTCCTTTTCCATCTGCTGCCCAAACAGATTCAGAGCAACATTTTGACGCATTATGTGAATGAGAGCTCTCCGGTATTTGGCTGCAATTTCCGTCGAATTCTCAGATTCCAGCAAACGATTGGCGATCTGGCTTAAATCGGATTTTAGGATGACATAACGGGCATTTAGGTGCATCATTAGTTCGCCAATGACGTTGAGTTCGCCAAAGAGCATTGTGGTAATGATGATGCCAATCCAGTAGTTCAGGCAGATCAGGGGTAGGAAGAAGTACAGCTTGGTGTTATCGAACAGATAGACCTGCTGGTAGAGCATGTCCCTCCTGTGGTAGATGATATTCTGGACAGGCACCAGGCTAAAGTTCAACAAGGCCAACAGATAAACAACTGAGTTGAGACGCGTGGCCAGCAACAGCTTCTGAATCCGGGAGTATAAAACTGGTTGTGATTCCTGGGTCACATAGATGTCGGCGTAGAATTTCTGCAGCAATCGCTTGAAGTCGTTCTTTCTCACTGCCAACTGGAAGCCACGTATCTGTATCTCGACCAGGACCAGATAAGTCGGTGCTCCCGTCAGCATTTTGTCAATATCATGGCGATTAACAAGCAAGTAACGAAAGTCCACCTCGTTGTGCTGACAGAAGGCGAGGAATCCGACAAAGAGTATCACTTTCTCAATAAACACAGCTCGCTCACTTGCTCCATCCTCCAGTGGCCAGACGATGTGGTTCAAGCGACGGTACATGGCCACTGGCCAGGGCAAAGGCGCCACATTTCCATCTCGAAGTCGTGGCTGATAACGCATCTCTGGTTCTCCAATTGCAACTGCGGCAATTGGAAAAACCACAACCTATATTTATACTCCCCATTTGTAATTGTTTGATTGCCAAGAAAATTAAATTAAATGATTTATAAATAATTAAGGCAGCCATTGAAAAGGTCGTGAAAATAATAAATAAAATTAGTGCTTTCAATTATTTATTAATTAAAATGACAGGAAAATGAATAGTTCCCAAAAAGTTTCCCCTGAGTAAATTTGAATATATTATTATTGATTTATTTTGATAATTGCATTTATATAATTGCCATTTAGTTATGTTATGTATACGTATTAAAAAATATGCACAGTTCCATTAACTAAGTTAAGGTTTTGTTACTACATTTTTGTGTATTTGTATTGTATGCAAATGATATTGTTATTACACATATATATAGTATTGTTGGTAATACGTTTAATACTGACTTCAGCTACAAATACAGATACAAATACAAATTTGGATTTTTCTTAAGTTTTTCTTAAATTTGCGTGGCGAGCGCTTTCATACATTTTCGGAATTGACCTCAACTTCTTCAAGACTAGACATTGAGAACGGCAACAAGAACGATAATTCTATGGAGAACATTGGCCTAAAATGCACGTAAGATTAGTAAGTTAGTAGTTAGTAGTTAGTATACAGTTAGTTTGCTAGTTATTATAATCGTATCATATGTATGTAAATCCATGGGTTTAAATTTGCCTAGACTGTCTATGTGTGTGTTTGCAGATCGGGATTGACGGCTTAGTTGGCAACGAAGGAAGAAGGAGAACGCTTGCCCCAACCCGCGTGCAACTTCTGCCACTGATCGCGCTTGCCCCACATGCCCTTCAGGTTGTTCCAGGACGGCTCCCGCTTTCCCCAGGCACCCCGGAACTTGTTCCAGCCCTGGGCCTGACGCCGCTTTCCCCAGGCCACGTTCATGTTCTTCCAGGCTCGTTTCTCCACCGAGTTGTCGCCGTTGAAATCTCCGTCCATCTCCTCATTCGACTGATGCAGTTGCTCCGGATTGTTGCTGCCACTGGCCAAGCGCTCAAAGGTGCTCCAATCCATGGTGTTGGTGCCGTCGGTTATGACCAGCGGCACAAAGTGTCCGGTCATATACATGGAGTCACCCACTTCCAAGGCAGCTGGATCAGCGGATCTCTTGCCCCACGAACTCTGCAGCGATTGCCAGGCGCGTTTGTTGTTGTTGTTGCCGTTGCTGTTGTAGAGATCATTGTCGCCCAGTTGGTCCAACACCTGGTCAGAGAGACCTGTGGCCGCCAGTTCACTGTTGCCACTGGCCAAGGATGCGGCCTGGCTGCTGCACAGGCAGAGGAGCAGCACAAGGACAGCGCTGTGTGTCCCACAGCCGACGGAAGTCCTCAACTGGGCCATGTTTCTGCTGGAAAGAAGGAAAACGGGAACGGAAAGTGAAAGTATAAAAAATTGAAACATGGAATTGTGTAAATAGAAGTTGAATTCAATGCGTGCACCAATTAAGTCAAAGCGTCCAACACGCTCCCCACTGAGTGAGCAGCCTTTTCCCTGGAGTCCTTGAGTGCTGAAGGGGGAGGGGGGCGTGGCACATTCCTCGTCAATTTCACATCGCTTTGTTTTTGGTGTTGGCAATCATTTCCGCCTACGCCTCAAATTACAGCAACAAGCGTAACGATTTAGCTAAATAAGCACTCTAATTGAAAGCGATGGGGCGGCAATGCTGTCCATCCCCCCTCCCACCAGCCCTTTCCACCCACAAGGTGCTCGACACGGCACTCAACTCCCGACGGTGAAGTGACGTTGGATTGCCAAGTTCGCAGTTCAACTTAGATGCCAAATGCCAACCGCTGCGTTAAAAGCCAACAACGCATAACAGTCACAATTTATGGCCTATTAATGTCTTCGTGTTGTTGCTGCAGCATGAGGTGAAAACACGAGTACACGCATCGCAGCTAACGGTGGGCGGTAGCTTTTCCGAGCAGCATTCTAATGATAATACGCATACGCCGCATAGACCCGCGGATTTTGCGACCAAATTGCAGACTCATGAAATTGCTCAGCTCAAAATGCGTGTGAGGGTGTGAGTGTGTGCGTGTGTGTGTGCCCAACCACTTCTGCCGCTTTAAAACGATACTGGATAATGATAGCTAAGATTATGGCCACGTTTGCTCAACAACTTAAGTGGCTGGGAATTGCACTTATGAACTCTGACGCCACGTCGCCCGTCGCCCATCGCAAAGCACACTTGACAGACAACAGCAACGACTACACTACTACAACAAAGTGTTTGAACTTCATCCTAAATAAGTTATTCATATGCTTGTGCATGCAGCAAAATTGTTAGCATAATACAAAAGAAGAGGAAATCAAAGATTAAGGTCTAAAAATTACATTTAAAAATATTAATACAAGTCTACAAAATCAAGCAGAAGATTGAGTTTATATTTTAAAAAATGATCTAGTAAATTTGGCGATAAATATCTGTTTATTTCATTTAACTTCTTCACTATTATTTCCTCAGATTCGAGATTAGTTCCCTCCAATATGAACAGTATTCTATGTTCTCTTAACAACTGAAATATGAATTTCGGAAATGCCAATTGCTTTAAATATAGAGCGTATTCTTCTATCTATTTGTCTCTCTTAAGATTCAAATTCAGAATTTAATATATTTAATACCTTCTGATTTCTACCGCTAATTACCATATTGAATGTAATCACTTACACAAGAAAGCTTTCAAAAGGTGCTAAGTCCTTTAAGCCCACTTTCGTTCAGCTCGTTAAGTTCAACGTGTAACTGAACGACAGCATGTGCAGCTATTGCTATCTAATCTGAATCTGAACTAGAATGTGAATGGGGTGCCTGATTAAATGTAGCCTCAGTTGGCTACATTCCCGTCGGGGCGTCAATGCGGGATTGGACAGTTAATTGAAGCTGGCAAAGTTGGACGGGCTGTGTGCGATTGTCGTCGTGCTGTTTTGGCTGCAATTGGCCAAGCTGCTGGCCAGTCTGTTGGCTGTTGACTGTTGACGGATTGTGTGAATGAAACTGACATTGGGATTGACGCTGGTTTTATGCTGTCTTTATTTGCATTTAATTTGTGTGCTTGTCGTTGATTGATTGACGCCCAGATGAAAGTTTTAGCGGCTTTGCGTTAAATTATAATAGATAGCCCCAACGCGATGATAGGGCACGCATCGAAATTTTATTACCACACACTCGACCTGGCAACGGCAACATTCCTTGGCAACATTAACCAGGACCACAACCAGGAATAGAACCAGCACCAAAGGCCAAAAGCCAAAAGCACGTGCTGCTCAGCTTCTAATTGAAATTAACAGAAAATATTTACGGCTTTGTTGCTGGCTGACATTCCAGCGAATTTGCAGCTCAGTCGGAGTTTGGGATTGGGAATGAGTCACTGTATTATTCATTGGCCCTCTGGACAGGAGTGGAATTATTCATGGCCATGTCTTCCAGCGACAAAGACAGGTGCTTGAACGAGTTCTTGGCCAAAGGATGCTCCTCAAATAAAAGTACGTACATTCATTCATATCAAAGTACGTTTAATGTAGACACAGAGATATTCGCGTGCCAAAATTAAAACGTTTCTTTTCGCTCTGGATCGAGGGGGCGTTTCAAATCGAAGGGGCGTGTCGCGGTTTGCATTTCTCTACAAAAACGTCGTCTGCGAGTAGCGCCAATATTTGCCAAAGGATGGCATTTGCCTATAAGTATTTTGTTTAAATAGGTTTTCTTCCTGTCGCCTTCCCACCCCCAACGAATCGCATTTGAATAAAAATCATCGCCGGCAATGCGATGATTCAGCCGTGAAGAGCTGAGGCATCAACGAAAATTCTTAGATAAACAAAATATCCACAGAAGTGCAAATACATTTTGTTGTCTCCAGCTGGAGCTGCTTTTTTTTTAGGGGTGCATATCCACATACTCCTTCTCAACCTCAACCCGAATATTTTTATGCCCTCTGCTCCGTGTCCTGCATGTGACACGAATCCAAAAGGGGCTCCCCTCTGGGACCGGCTAATCATTCAATTTTTAATGTGACCCGCGTTTTGTTTAACCAACAAGTTTGTCTATTATTAAGTGGATATGGTAAACATATTTACGCAGACACCCTAATGACGTCTAAGAATATGGTAACGAGGGACTCAAAATAGGCAGAAAAGTCAGCAATTCACTTGAAAATAACTTAAAGTTGCAGTTGTACATTTGAATTGTTAATTTTTAGTTTTAATGCAAATTTTGAAAATAAAATTAACTTTAATTTAATTTAAATATTTTTTTGACTTCTTTATAATACTTTTCATTGCTCTCAAGATTAATTTAATAAATATTCGCTCATAATTCAATAAGAACCGACTTAAAAATAACTATAGTTTTAATTGAATACATTTTTAATTGATAAATTTTTTCAATGTACTCGGAATTAATTTAATAAATTTTGCAAACTTTTTCTTGCTATGCATTTTGAAATAAGAGTTAAAAATGCTTTTACCTCTGCATAAATCTGATTACATTGCACAAAAAGCTTTTTATAATCCACTCACCTCTTGCTCGATATTTTGTGATATATTTTTAAAACCAAAAACAGCCAACAGTTTCCGTTATTGTGGTCAGTTCCGTAGTAGTGAGGGACTCGAGTATATCACCAATGGGAATATGCACTTGTATTTATTCGTTTTATTACTTTTTATTTAGTTTTGCACGTGAAATTACTTTTATAACTAGATTGCGGTGCTGCTGCAATTCAATTACTGAACAAATATGAAAAATGGATTGCTCTCTCTATCTGCTTCTTCTTTCACCGGCTGCCAGCGAATTGTTGAAGGCGAGCCTCGGTTATATGTAAGTCTCGGGATGTGTTGTGCGCAAACCTGTTGATCAACTGTTAATGATACGCAACTCGTCCGCGACGCCCGTTTATAAATCACAACGGAAGCGAAACCGACGCACGATTGTTGCGTGCGGAAAACACGAATGTGGCACACGAAGTGCACACGCACACACACACAAGCACACGCACGCACATATATATACAATAGCCTGTCAGGGAAGCGACGCGACGGAAGTGGCCGAAAAGTGTTGCCTACTTAGTGGGGCAGTCAACAAAGCGTCGACGTCGCCAGCATTGTGTCCCTTTTCTCGTTTCTCGTTTCTCGGGACTCGTTTCGATTTGAAGTTGATGGCACACATGCGCGCCCTTGCAATGTTTATTTGCTATCCCCTGGGAGCATCGACGGACTGTGGACTCTGACTGTGACCTCTGTGACTCTGACCACAACATATGCGTGGGCTTCTGCAGCTCATTCAAATTCATGTGCATGCTCGTTAAGCTGAATCGACAGCTCCTCCTTCGCCTAAGTCAACGCCCAACGCTCGTGTTTAAAATTAAACGAGTTTAACCAAAAACTGAAAAAAGCACTCATCGATGTCATGCCAATTGCATTTCACACGCATCACACACAATTGGCGACCCCTCAATACAATTTTTCCATTTAGTGTCAATTGGTGTGCACGTATACCATGTGGGCTGGGGAGGGGCAGAGGGCGGGGCAGAGCCACCGCAGCATGGGCAACCTAAACATCGACAAAAGTAAAAACCCTTTTAGAGCTTCATGAATATTTATGGGGTAGCTGGTAGCTGTTTGTTGCACAGCCCGTTGTTGCTTCGTTTCTTTTTGCAACACTTCAATTCCCGTCAAAAATGCTTCTTCAATTACGACAGAAGCGCAACCTTTGATACATGTGTGTGTCTCTCTTTCGGATATCAACAGGTTTTCATTTGTGTGTGCCATTTGATAGCCATTTCAGGTGAGGGAACGACACCAAATAAACGATGATGGGAATATTTATGACACTGACAGTGCTACCTGTGCGTATAATGAATGGGTTATGCAGAAGACCGATCGATAAGGCCGAGCAGAGGCTCTTACGTAGCTACTAATTGATTTCGCTTCTGATAAATTGGTTAGAAATAATGTTATCTGAGCTACATGTGTTTTTGCTTGTACAGCGATTGTAAATCAATCGCCATTTACATGGAAAATATTATTTGGGCTATGTGTCTAATTGCTGGCCCCCAACTAAATACTATTCCCATTAAATTAAGCAACTATAAATATATCTATAAGTATATACATATATATTAATAAAAATCTTAGCAATGCGTGGGATTGGGCTTAAAGGCAGCTGGATTGCAGGCATGCACTGTTGCACGCGTTGAAGCCCCGATTGTTGACCAACTGAACCTAACAAACACACACACATACAAACACACACACACACATTTGCTCTTTTTATAATAGCCACATTTCTATAGGAATACCCTTGGCGCTCTCATTGTAAGATGAAGTAGCAGACGCAGTTGGCAGCTAATAATAATTTGTTTGCACTTTGCATATGCCAGCTGGCAACAAAAGCAATCTTATTGTGCGCCGAACATAAGGGAGATTTGGTATGAAAAATGATTTTATATATATTATAAAATATTGCAATGTCAATAAATGCATTTTATAAAATGCACAACAGATTTAATATATTTTATAAAGACAAAAAATGATTTTCATTATTATTTTTATACCATAATAATATTCCTTACCAAACATTCTAATCAATCCTAGCTTTTAAAAAAAACCGCACTTTGCTATATTGACAATAGCTGACTGCTATACATCATTTGAATATATCGATAAATGCTTGCATGGGAGCCAAATTTGGGCCAAGGCTGCCACATAGTTGAGCTGGAAGTGAATGCGAAGTGTGGGAAACATCGATAGAAAATTGGATACATATCATCTCTAATGGAAATTAATTAAATTTAAAAATATATTTATTTATTATTATTTAATTAAGGACAAATTCTATAACCAAGAAACTAATAAGTTTTCTAAAATAATAAAGTCCATTTCAAATGAAGTTTTGGGCACTTCACCCTTCGCGGGGTGAAGAAATTAAGAAATTAGTAAGAAATTCTAAAAAAAAAATAAACAACTTTTCTGAAAAGAGTTAAATATTTTCAAATATGCCACCGTTGCAAGGTTGCCACCTTGATTTTTTCAATGCAATCAGCTGATTAATGCATTAATTTATTAGAGGTGTGTGTTGCCCCGATGCCAGTCGATGTTTGCTGAACCACATAATAGTTTTTGGACACGGCTTTTAAATCTATAAATCTCAGCTGTAAAGGAATTGAATTGAGCATACTTCTCATAAGATTTTGAAAATCTTTCTATCCAATATTTAGTGCGCCGTAATTATCAGAATAGTTTATTTTTGTTAAAAGGCCAATCAAACACCGATGGTTCCGATGTTTTGCAAGCTCTTTCACTCGATGTTTCCCCACCTCTAATAGCCGGCTGAAAATAATTTTTTCCGTTTTTGTTATGGAAAAAAATAGTTTGTTTAATCAATACGTAAATGCTAAAACGTGTTTATAATGGAAATAATACTACCAGAGCGTCATAATGAGGAAAAGTTCTTCGAGTGTGCCTCGCAGATACAATATGACGGGTTTAATGCTGTAAGAGCAGAATCAGTTGTCCAATTCTTGAAGTCTTTAAACATTTGTTTTTGTTTTTGCAGAAATTGTTTATGTTTTACACGGGCAGCAGTGATGTGGATGTGTATCAGCAGATGGCCGATGACCGTTTGGTGCAGTTGATTTATGGCTGGGATGTGTGTCGCCTGCACAGCCGTGAATCCGTTAATGAAGAAGTCGGATACATTGCCAAGATTCTCGCGCATCACACACTTCACTTGTGGTTCAGCCAGGAATGGATTGGCTGCACCGAGAGTCTCAAGCAAATGCTGTTGTACTATCTGAGCAAGGCAACCACAGCGTTTGCCAAGATCGAGGGACTCTGTGACATCGACTGGCAATATATGCTTAACTTTCAGAGCAGCCCCTGGCGTCTTCCCTATCTGCAGCGGATTTTTGGAAACTTGCTGCAGAATAAACACCACCTGATCGAACAGCCTGTGCCACTGGCCACAGCAGAGGGTGTGTACAGATGCGCATTTTTATTTGACTTGAACTAATCTGGTTTGTTGCAGATGTTACTTTTCTAATGCAAGAACGCCTGCATCTTATTATACTGCGTCTGTTGAAGCTCTTCGATGCCGGCAGCTGGGAAGCCGTTAAGCAGCTCTCACTGCGGGTTCTCGCTGCCTGGTTAAAGTGCAATGCCAGTGCAAGGTGCGAGAACCTGGAGCACGAACAAGTCTCCATCACCCTTGTCGGACATCTCTACTTGCTCACAGTCTTTGTGGCAGATGATAATCGTGGCTACGTGATTGACAATATGGTGAGCGATTTGGTATATCAATACAAAAAGTATCTCTAATCAAATAAAACCCTAATCCAGATGTACAACATACGCTTCTATGCGCAAAGCATGCAGGAATCGCCTCAAGAGGTAGACTACACTCCAGCTAGGCTGATTGCAAAGGTGTGTGTGCGTCTTGGATTAGGCAAGGATGGTTTCTTCGAGAGTATTGTATTCAAAAAGTTCGACTTGAGCTTGGTAACCCCATTCGCTGTCATCCTAAAGGCCTACACCAGCTACGTGTTGGGCAACCAGCTTTTGGAGTTGATGGCGCTCAATGAGCACGACTTTATGGAGCACATAGCAAAGTTTAAGGTCCTAATGCACAGCTATGTAAAAGAACGCGAGGATAGCGAACAGTTCCTGCTGAACGAGTTGCAGAAACTGGAGTCACAGCGCAATAGTCACGCAATGCCAAACACTGTGAATTTGAACCTCAACTATCAGCAGCAGATTTGCAAGGGCAATCGGGCTAGCAACATTGGGAACTACAAGAACTGCGACGATGACGAAAAGCCGCTGCTGGATCTGGATGAGGAACTGGACAGACAAATAGACCCGGTCTTTCAAAATGTACCCAACAATGAGGAGGTGCTAGAATGTGTTTATCAATTGCTCGCACAGCGCGTAAGTTGTTATCCTTATCTAAATGAACCATTCTCATCTCTATTTTGCTTTCACAGAACTTCAGGGGTTGGCAGTTTGCCAAGATTGCGTTGTTGCTTAAGATCATTGGTCAGAAGCTAAACACCATCGAAGTCTGGCGCTATCATCCTGGCCTAACAACAGAGTTTATGCTTAACCTGGAGCACAATCTCTCAGTAAACTATGCTGATTTGGCAAAGGTCTTTTCGGAACATGGTTTCATGGAGGCGGAATTCTGGCTGACTGCCTTCTACCTGAATCCAACGCGCAGCAACTACAATGAGGTGAAGCGCTGCTCACGTTTCAAAAAGAAACGCAAGGACGATCCTGAGATAGTCTTTAACAAATCAGCTGCCCGTGCCGACAAGTCGGATCTCATCAAATATGAGCTGTTGAGCTCAACGATTGACGTGGATGAAATTGTTGCCATTACGAATCACAATGCACCCGTGACTGACTACGATCCCATTGGCAAGGCGCTGCAAGCACTGCGTCTGCCACGAAGCATCGTCAATGATCTGTTGACAGTGGCTTTTCAGCCGCGCAACAAACGCTACTCGTGGGCTCTAGATTGGAGCACTTTGCACGAACGCTGCAGCGCCTTGCTGCAGAGCACAGATCTCAAGAGTAAATTTGTGGCTCTCAACATGGCCGAGGCCAATGATCGGCTGAAGTTCTTGAACATCGATTATGACAAATACAAGAACCGACCTCAGTTGGACTATGGCACAATCGAGGAGGGATATGAGAATGCGGCGGGCACTGCGGAGGCGGATATGGAGCTAAGCGCCGGGGAAGATGAGGAAGCACTTCAACAGGCAGCACGCGAGAAGGCAGAGAGGGAAAGAAAACGCTGCCGAAAACCTAGAAAATTCTGGCATGAAGGTTGGCGAAAAGAATCAAATCTATTAAGTGATACCTTATGATCTCTTTTATTTACATTCAATAGTATCAGAAGACGAGGAGGACGAACAGGAATCAGACGATTCGGAGGCGTATTACACGGGCACGGGGCGACGCACTCGGATCCGAGCTGCTGCAGTGGTGGCCAACGCAATGATCACTGACATGGACAGGGCCATGCGCAGTGGACGACGTTCTCCCGATGCCACGCCTGAAAAGGAAAATGAACAGGAGCAGAAACCAGCAGCAGAAACGGTGCCTGAACCTGAACCAGAAAAGCCACCGCCGGAGCAGCCGTGTCCACAGAAGCGGTCGTTTGCCGAGATGTTAGAGTCGCAGACCAAGTACAGCAATGAAACGAACGGCTTTAGGGCATTTGCGGACATATGGAGCTTCGAAAAGGATGAGCTGATGAGTGTAGAAAATGATAACAAGCTCTTGGAAAGTAATACGCTTCTCAGCAAGTTTAGGAACTTACAGGGTCTGAAGCAGCGCACGGTAGCCACGCATAGGGAGTGTGTTGCCCCACCTGACGAGATGGGATTGAGGTCGTCGCGTTGCAGCATCAACAGTGACGAGGACAGCTTGCATTCGGGAACTTCGACGCAGGCGATGCACGACGCTAACGAGTTCGACGAGGGACAATCTGGCGTAAGTAAAGAGTTAACGCCCCCACCGCCTTCAACTTCTGATTTTACAATGGAGACAGCAGTGTTCCAGCTCAAAAAGAAGGTGCTGTCCGAGGAAGAGGAAGATGTTGCGGAAACGGAGATAGCTGCGGCATCGGAAGTGGAGACGGTGACGGCAACTGAGGTAGAGACGGATACTGAACAAGTGCAACATTCAACTCAACTGAAACCGGAAACGAGACAACTGAAATCGGAGCACGTGGAGGAGGAGCAGCACCAGGAGCAGGCGCAGGCACAGGCACAGGAATTAAAATGCGATAGAGTGGAAGAAGAAGAAGATTCCGAGAGCTTCGTCAACACAGCCTTTGAGGATACTAATCACAGTACTGAAGACAGCGATTCAAATCCTGATTTGACAGCACGCTTGGTCCAGGAGTGTCTCACCCGCCAGGTGGAAGTCCGCTTGGATAAACTAACAACGCAGGACATTGAGAAATTACGCGGAGTTCGCGTGCTTGTTAAACGTACCGATTTCGGGGAATATTATCGCGAGCAAGATAGGCGAAGTCAGAACCACACGGAGGACAGCAATGCATCCTCGGTCACGTCGGAGTCAAAGAGTGCAATCGCCAAGGGATTTGTGCACATTACTTCTGATACGCCTGCGCCTCAATCGAAGCGTTTGATGACTGCCAAGCCACGTTTCAAGCAATTCAAACGCTTTAAGCACATTACTTCCGATTCTTCAACCTCAACGGATCAGGAGGAGTCAGGGCGTCCAGCTGCAGTGAGACGACGACGTGGTCCAAAGCCAGGCCAAAAGACAAGCAAGACAAGGCATGTGAAGCCGGTAAAGAGAGAAAGGCATGTAACTGCGGATTCGGATGTCATAGAGCTCTCTTCGGACTCGTCATCGCCATTGCCAGAGTCAGTGCCAGTGCCGATGCCGATGAGCATCAATCGATTTCCGGAGGTGGCCATGCCCATGGAATTGCATCCACTCTATGAAGAGGAAATTGTGCCCTACTGAAGATGGAAAACAAATGCCTAGCTGGTTTTCTGGGCGGACAGACGTTGCCTAGGGCTACGTGCTTGGAACGAATGCAGTCGGGGTTGCACACATACACACAGTACACACACACACGCACAGCATACACACAATTGTAACGGGAATTGGGCACACAAGCAGCTCGGAAAATTGAATTTGCCTCGCTTGTTAGAATACAATTAGCCTGGGGCATTTTCAGTGCGTACTCGTATGTACTATTTGCTTTGGCTCGGACTGTGTCAGGACATTGATGTGATTATATATGTACACAGGCTGCAGCGTCTATAATTCAGCGCTCTATTGAGGGTTTTACGTGTATAATAATGGCTTTTATTTGGTTTGCGCAACTGTGACGCTGCTGCCTCGAGGCTGTGTGTAAGACTCGGACGACAATATTTGATAAAACGCAGCTTCCTTTATTTTTTACACTTTTCACATACAAATATTTCAGCAGGACGCGTGTGCCCACTCACACTTCAATTAACTGTATAATTGATACGCATTATGAATCCACAAAATCTCAATTAGCCACACGCGACCGATCAGTAGCTGCCACTTGAGCTTGCAACCAAAAAACAACAAATTGACACCCAACAATTGCGTGCAACGTCGCCACGACACGTGTCCGTGTGGTGTGAATTTCGATGGAGTTATTAGAGTTACGAGTATATGTCAGATTAAGCAGGAGCTGGGGAACTAATTGTGATTATAAATCCTCGCTTCAACAACTGTAAGCCTATTAAAAAAAATATTCAAAATAGATTTAGGTATCTCATGGCCATACAAAAATGAACTTTATCAGCTTTAATAATAATCATTGGAAATTCCTTAGAATCTCTCACTTATAAATATGTATTAAATATGCAGCTACTTTTTTTTAATTCACAAAATATCATAATTCGTCTCAGTAAATTTAAATAATGTTAAAATAATTATAGTATATTAACAAAGTTCATATTAAGTAAAAATTTGTGGCTAAGATAGTATTAGTAATAAGAAAGGTAAAAATTTAAACATCGCTTCAAGTAATTGCTATTTAAGTCATCTAAAAAGATCATATTTATGATGTACATATTATTGTATCCCTTATTGGAAGGTTGCCTGATGCAATCTTGTAACCTCACTTCAAATTAATTCCTGTAACCTTTAGAAATTGTTTTCTAATTGGTTCAATTTAAAAAAAAAAATGTATTCTCAATTGATTTTCTATTTTTCTTTCCTGTAAGCCTATAAAAATGTAAGAAAAAATATTTTAAAATATTACCAAAAAGATTCCAACGTTATCATAGAATCTAACTTAAGTTGAAAAGTTTATTATTATTTGTTCACTGTTTCTAAATCGAGCTAAAATAAAAATACAGGTATTAATAAAAAAAATAATGAAATTAAATTAATATTTAACATATTAAAGACTTCATCTTTAAGTTAGTTCTCATGGAGTTGAGAACACTCTCATTCTCCTCTATGATCGTGCTCGGATCAATTAGCATGCTTAATACTTTAAAATTGATATCCGCTTAAGCAGTAATTTGTGGAGTGCTAACTCGTGTCATCAATTTGGCCGGGATATCATAACAAATCCGCACGTGGCCAGTGGGAGGTGGCAGGCGGCAGCCACTTAGAGCTGCAATGGCAACGATATGACGGTGTCTGTCTGTGTCTTTTGGCCACAAAGCCACTTCAACAGCTGGTAAAGGAAAACGAAGGCGAGAAGCTCAAGTCCAACTCAAAGGCACGTGTCGACGCGTGGGCTTAAGGCGGTATGGCGAAGGGGGAGGGGTAGGGAGAGTGTGGCATCTTCACATGTTGCGCCCGCGGAAGGAAGTGTTGGCTTGTTGCCACGTGGCGGTAATTCATTTAGCGACAGGCGTAAGTCCGTTATGATTATTGCGGTTTACAGAAAGAATAAAATAAAAGAGTTGCGAGCAATTCAAATGAAGTGGCACAAGTTCAATGTTGTGACAAAAGCAACTGATAGCACAAAGTGTGGCAGGCCGTTTTGAACTCTTTTTTTGTGATCCTCATGAACCAGGAGATAAACAGACGGACAGACAGATAGACACATGCTTCCGATTGGCTTACGTGCCGACGGCTTAGCAAAGCGTAAAAAATGCTCGTGTTTTAACTGGCAGTGCAGTGCCCTTGGAACTGACAATGTGTGTGTGTGTGTGTGTGTGTGTGTGAGTGTGTGTGTGAGAGGGTAAAACAACCCCCCGGGGCAACGAGTGAGCGAGCGAACGAGCGGCAATCACGGCGCGCATATCTTTTGGGATTTGTGTCATGGCGCCGCCATCGTCGCGACCGACGACAATGCGCCGAGGGTTGCTGCCGTTTTTGCCTAAATCAGCGGGCTTACTGGGCAGCTCTACAGCTCTGCAGCTTGCGCACTAATGGCTGCAATGGAAATAAAACCGGCGCGCACTCCGGTTCAGCTTTTAGTTGGTGCGGGCACGCGAAGCGGTTAAGGCGAACACAATCACAGACAAAGAACACTTAACGGAAACGTAAACGTAAAATGCGAGTGATTGGAATTGAAGCATAGCTCAGAGACACAGATACAACAACGACAGCCATCAGTTGGATCACAGGGAAGGATCTTCTCGGCAATATGTCCGCCTGTTACAACGCCTACAATCCATCGCAGTCCTTTGAGTTCGATGAGGATGACGACGATGATGCCTCATTCGACAGTGGCTACGAGAAGAGCTTCGAGACGGATCTGAATGCCAGCTCCCGCCGTCGTCTGGACTTTGACGAGCACTACAACAACAACAACAAGAGCACGGCCAATTTAAGCGCCACTCCGCCCGTCCAAGCTCCATTGGGTTATGCCGGCGGCTGGGATGCGTCGGCCAACTCTCCGCCGGCTGGCTTTGTGGGTCTCCTGGACACCAGCAGCAATCACAGCACGCGCAGTGGCCGCACATTAGTTGAACACCTCAACAGTCGTGCTCCGGCGAGCAGCGGTTTTGACCCACAGCTGACGAGCACGCCCGTGAAGTCGCCAGAGGATCCGAATGCTCCACGACCGAAGCGTAAATATGCCGTCGGCAAAAACCGAGTCACCCGATCACGGAGTCCCCTGCAGGTGGTGCGCATCAAGAAGTTCCGCCGGATGAAGGCCAACGATCGGGAGCGGAATCGGATGCACACGCTCAACGACGCCCTGGAGCGGCTGAGGGTAACCCTGCCCTCGTTGCCGGAGGAAACGAAGCTGACCAAGATCGAGATACTGCGCTTCGCCCACAACTACATCTTTGCGCTGGAGCAGGTGCTCGAGAGTGGCGGCACCATCAACCTGGATCTGGAGAAGCTGCAGAACTTCACGCTGAGTGGAGAACGCATCACTAAGGAATTGTTTGATGCCCTCTTTGTGAATCCGCAGCCATTCCCCATGTTCGGCAGCGGCAGAATCTTCCCCTATGGTGGATCACATCCTCAGACTCCGCACATGCACTACCAGGCGAATCAATCCGTGGATTACCAGTCGACCCAACCACCTGGCTTCGACTTTGGCAGCAGCATGCGCTTCTACCAACAACAACAACAGCAGGAGCAGCAGCATCAGGAGCTTCACCATCTCTCGGAGCCAGCTGTCTCAGGTCACTTTTGCCAGGAGAAGTACGATCTGTTTCGCAGCAACTTCGAGGCAGCTGCCAATGCAACAGGGTTGCCAACGTCTGAGCCAGGTCTGCATCAGCAGAGCAGTTTCTACACCCAAACACCGCCCTGGAAGGACTACCAGGAGGAGTCAGTCCAGCAACAGCTCCACTACAAACAGTTTGCCCATCAGGTATAGCACAGTTTTGGGGGCATCTTTGGTGTCAGTCTTCTCTCTGGGTGATATGTTCGACACTGTGCAGTCCACGACGGCACTTTAACCTGGCCAACTTGGCCACTTGGCTGCTGCAGCAACAGATTTTGGCCAATTAAAATCTCTTGCTGAGAGTAGCTGCCAATTTGTGTGGCGACTTCTTCAGGTTTCAGTTTCGTCGCAGCTCACAATCAGTTGATATTTTGCAATAAGTGAACACGAAATTGATTTCTTAAGCCTGGCTAATTGGCTGGACTTTGGTAATCAATTTGATTAAATTCATTTAGTTAGTTGCGCGTGGGATTAATCAATTCATTGACATTTATTTCTCTTTTGTGCAACTCTTAACGAATTGAATATTTCAACTTAAAGTGCATTCTTTTTAAATACTTTATTAAAGTTTGCACTTTATGTTTTGATAGTCAACTTCATTTGCTTTATAATAACATAGGTTGTCCATGTAAATTTACTTAGTAAGAGCATCCATGTACCTAACTAGTAAGCCATATACACACTTTGAAAACTGAGAAATTAACTAACTTTCCTAAATGAGTTTTAAGCATTAGCTGAAATTTAAACAACTGTACGATGAGTTAAACAATTGTATACAGGATCAGAATCAGGTTTAGGTTTATAGAAGTTTACCATTGCAATGCGATATAAAGAGGGCTAGTCATTTTATAGTCAGGTTTAATATATTACCTACGTGATAAGTTAAATTTTTGTAAACTATATATATTTATTTTTGTCAATAAAGTTGAACGAGAAAAACCGAAAAAGAATAAACTAAATCTGGGAAATTGGGAAAATGAAAATGAGAAAAGTCAAGGCTGTCTTTTCTGGTAGCCAAAAGTAAACAACCCCGTGCGGATTTCAGATTTCAAACAAAGGACTTAAATTCAAATAAATATTGTATATTGCAGTGCACATAAAATGAATGGCTCTATGTGTGTGTGTGTGTGTGTGTGTGTGTGTGTGTGTGTGTGTGTGTGTGTGTGTATGTTGCTTTTGGCATTTTGTTGTTATTTTTCTAATAGTTCTGCCAGCGTCGACCGGCCGCTGCTCGAGCGACGCAGGCAGAGTTACTTTTCGTCTGTTTCTATTCGTTTTTCTTGTTCCCCTGCTTGCCGACGTCTTAAAAAATTGCACATCGTGCGTGCGCTTCTAAAGCGACGCAGGCAGAGGCTGTTTCTGTTCGTTTTTTCTCTGTTTCTTTCCCTCTCTAGCGTACAAGTTTTCGGCCGACGTTGACGTCGACAAAAATTTTACGACGGAGACAGAGGCTGTTTCTGTTCGTTTTTTGTTGTTTCCGTCTCTGTCGAACGAACGTCGAACGCTGCTGCCGGCAGCGGGACAAAATTTGTGCAACAAAACGCAGCAAGCGCACGTGTCAAAGGAAAACAAAACAGAAAAAAATTTGACAATGTCGCTGCCGGCTGCTGCTGCTGCTACTGCTAAGACAAATCGTAAGTGTTTTATAATATAATTTATTAATTTTTATAATAATAATAAAACTAATGCATATTTTTTTTTTATAGAATATGAATTGAACTTGGAAGCATGCAAGGAGTTTCGTCTGGAATTTCTCTGACGGCCGTGGTCGACGGCATATAGTAGGATCTGCATCTACATATACGTACATATGTACTTGGCAAGACAAGCTGCGCACGGTATTGCAAAACATACAGAGAAATGTACTCAAAAATGTAAAGGAAGTCTAATAAAATTAAAAATTTAAAATAATTAAAAAGATATTTTTTTTTAATTTTTCTTAATTTTTTTAATTTTTACAAAAAAAATCGATAGGGAATCATTGGGGAATTTTCCGTAAAATTCATGGAAGATTCCCTAACGAAAATGGCTTGGGAATCGTTAGCGAATCATTGAGGATTTCTCGGCAGAGTTCACCAAGGCTTCCCTCCAATGAAACGCAAGCGAATCACTGGTGAAAGTTCCCTTTTCGTCGATTGTATGAACTCTCAATGTTAAATTCACCAACGATTTTCATACAAAATCGTCAATGATTCACCAAGCATAGGGAGACATTCACTAATGATTCACCAGACAATCGTTGATGAATGAAACTGAAGGGTTGTTTATTGTAGAGGGCATTTTTGCGCCCTTAGAATTCGACATGGGGTGAGTTGAACAATGGAAGATTGCCCGTCACCTGCCACAGAATTACGAGTACAAAACGAATGTACCAATGCCTAAAAACCAACAACAACAAAAACAATAGGAGTTTATGCAACAACAACAACCAGCAGAGCTACAGCAGCCAACAATCCGAGTGAAACATGAGCCAAGTGGAAGTGGACCTGCATGAATGCCACTCCAATTATTTAGTTGAATGAACCGGCAAGAGTCGAAATAAAAAGCCATTGCGACTGTCGGACTGACTGACATTTTCCGTTACAAACGCAGCAAGGAAAGTGAGATCTTCCCCTACCCCAAAAAGGGTGACAGGGAGACAACAGAGAAGTTGCAAGAACTGTGGAATGCAGCTTCTCGAAGGCCGAAAGACAGAAGCATTCTCAATACAGAGACTAAGCCGCTTGCCAAGCGACGCGTTTGTCATTTGTGCAGCTTTGTTGAAGGTGTCGGGATTTATCTTTACAATAATCATTATTATAGCCAGGACATTGTCGTTGTTTCGCTACAAAGGCGCAAATACGCAGCGGGCGAGCTGCTAAGCTGCATTCAATTCCACAGAACTGGCGCTGAGGGATGGATGGATGAGGGCAGCAGGACACAGAGGAAGGAGGACACAGAGGACACAGGACATATCGCACAGAGGACACAGTCTGGCATCATTAACGTGCCTGCTCCATAACTGTTGTCACGGGGTAACTCTAGATGTCTATCTACGGATCAATGACGGCATTACGAGTACGCATCCCGTATCCCTCTTGCTCCTCCCCTCTGCCTGCCAGTAGACGACTATGACTATGCTAATGCCCTGCGAAGCTGGGCTAAACAATTTGCCGATTGCCGTAAGACGATAAGGAAACCAAAATGGAAACAAATTGCCTGCTCGGTGCAAGGAGCAAACACAATAACAAATGCGTCAAGTGCAAGTCCTTTGGGTACGTTTTGTATGCGACCCACTGAGCAGCAGAGCATTGATTCAGCTCAAAAAAATAAACAGGCGAAATAAAAAAACCTTCATATATAGTATTCTTTTTAGTGCTTATCGAATTGAATATTATTTTTGATTTGTTTTTTTATTATTATTTTATATTCTCTTTTATTTCTTTATATGTTTAATGAGATTCTTGCTTTTATAAAATAGAAATTACAAATATGGGCATTTCAAAATATTTATTTCGCTAATTTTTCCGCAATTAAATTTTCTTTTTGAATCTGTGTGTCTATTCTACAGTGTATTTTAGTCCTTATACATTTTATAAGAAATACATTGTTTAAGTCAATTTTATGCCATTTAACTTTCTTCTTTTTTATTGCAAATTATTTCCATCTACCCTTTTACATCCAATATTTTTAATAGTATTATCTTGTACAAAATAAATGACAGTTGTAGGCATAAGTTATTATCATCAATATAATCCATATTCAGGCATAACTGTGCCAATTTGTCGTTTCAGTTTCGTTCGGCAATCGCAAATCGAATTTTATTTGCCGAATTGATTGTTTAACGCCTTTTTAGCATTCGACGCCATGAAGTTGACACACATTTGCCAAAAAATCGAAGAAGTAAAGGATTTTCTAACCCTTTGCGGTGCACGTGCAACGTGCTTTGTGGCTCTTCTTTCTGCTTACCCCTTTTTTATGTGAAACAGCATTCGCTTTGGTGTTGCAGCTACACGTTGAGGCTGTTGTTGTTGTTGTTGTTTATCAACGGGTACGAGGAGTGCAAAGCCGAGCAAGTTGCTCGACCTTTTTAGCGATTCATTACCCTGCTCGAATTGGTTTATCTGTGAAATCTGTGACGTTGTGTTGTTTGTGTTTGCCTTGCCTCCGGAGTGTATACTGTACTGTAGATCCTCGTTTGGCCCTACCTTGTCCGCTTTTGAGTTGTGTGCTCATCTAACCGAAAAACATTGGATAAACAAACAGCCGTTCGAGTATTTTGTTACATTTGTTGCCGCGCTCCGAGCAGGCCAATCTGTCGCATTTGTGTGCATCCTTAGGATAAGTCCACATGTGTTTGTTAGTGTGAGTGTGTGTGTGTTTCTGTGCGAGTTGAAACTGTAAAATGTGTTGCCAGTTTTGATTGTGATTTTAATCCGCTCTGATCGGTTTTAGTCAAATTTAAGCAGATTTATGTCACATTGTTGCAGCCAAAAGTGGTACGCACAAAATGTAAACACATGTAAATCAGAAATCATTTTAGATACACTCGAATCGAATTGAGATACAAATCTATTAGTACTCAAATTGTATTTTTTACTTTCTTTTAGACAAGAAAACTTTTTAGGTACTAGGGAAGGAACCTGGATGATATAAATTATTACAAAAATAAAAGTGTTTCCCTTTTTTAAAAGCAAATTTAGAAAATGGTTATAAACTATTGCTTTTTAGCTTTAACACTTCATTACTTAAAATGTTAAATTGAACACAGGATGTCTTTATAATTATGGATTGATCCATTAAATCATTCTGCACTCAAAACAAAAAATGAATAGCAATATCTTTTCCAACCTTTGCATTTTATTCAAATATTTTTTTAAATTTGTGTGTGAATGAATTGATAATTTATAAAAGAAAATGTCAGCATGATCCATTAGGAGTGCAGTTTTAATTTGAATACTAAATACGGCTCCGTTTCCGATTCGTGTTGGCAACTGGATGCTGTGCTGTTATTGCAACCTCCGAAAATGCTGTGCCCTTTTCTACCCCAGGACTACAGTCATATTTCATATTCCAATCACACAACGTGAAATTCCTTTTCCAAATGAATAAACTGTTAGACAAACAATACATTAAACTTTACAACTTCACACCCGCTGCCTGTGTACGGAAACCATTAGACTTGGACGCTGCTACCCCAATGCCCTGCCACGAACCCATCCCAGGATCGTTAGTTTTACGGCATCGGTTGTGGCAGTGGCAGTGGCAGTGGCAGCAACAACTGCAGCTTGAGGCTGTACCACAAACGACGAGTTGATTGTTATGCAAATGAGCACAACCAGGACGAAAGCATGCGCTCAACCCCAATAGAATGTCATGTCCATGCCCATCCAACTGGGTGCAGTTCATCAAGTGGTCATAAATATATTTGGGCAAAGGACGCAGGAAAGCGAGCTCGCCAGATTCAAGCCTAATTATTATGCAGCGCCATGTGCATAATGAATGTGACATTCGTAATTTATGGTTGATATTTGTTAATTCTTTTTTTAAGTTTTCTTTTTCTTTCAGTGAATAAATTGAATTGAAGGTTGTTGCTAAAATGTCGACACAACAACGGTTTCATGCCCAGTTATTGTTAATGTAAACAACGCTTGATTGAATGCAGCAACGGGTAGTTGGCAGCAGACAGAAAGACCAATAGTTCGCGATTGATTGGCATTTTGGGCCTAAGCCGTGTTTACTCTCGCTTTCGTTTGCCTGTTCTTTGCACTAATGCCACTTCCGGTTTAGCAAAAAAATCCGCGAAAATCCCGTACTAAGGCGTCT
The DNA here is from genome assembly GCA_963924055.1 of Drosophila limbata. Classification (NCBI taxonomy): domain Eukaryota; kingdom Metazoa; phylum Arthropoda; class Insecta; order Diptera; family Drosophilidae; genus Drosophila; species Drosophila limbata. Next base: position 14,236,837 of record OZ001354.1, read on the forward strand.
TTTGTGCAACTTGCCACAAAAAATATGTATTGCAAAAATTACTGTTTTTACCCCAAAAAAGAAAATGTGAATAAAGGAAAACCCTTAACAAGTAGTTAACTGCAATTACAATCGCGTGAATTTCTCAGCGCGGGGTGTGTGTCCTAAGTCTCTTTTTATGGCACCTCTGACGGGAACAGTGACAGAAAGCAACCGTTATGATTTAGGTAGATACAGGACGATATACGGCAATATCACGCAATGCTTCGTTGGCTATCCTGTAAGTACCAAGTTCAATAGGGTATATACACTGATCGACACATCAGTTAAAACAAATTATTTAAGAAAGCTTACACAATTTTAAGCGAAAATTAAAGTCAGTTATGTTATTAGCTTAGATACTAAAATTGTTGAAGAATTCTCTAAATTTTGAATTTAGCTTGGACTAATGTTTTGAAGGCTTAACAAAGCGATCCTACAGTTTCTGTGGCTATCTGCAATACCTACCGAAAATTGTACAATTATTATGAATATTTTTAATTAATTGTTAAACAGTTTTAATAAAAAGGTAAGAGATTAAGCGCAGGAAATCTATATTCTTAAAATTTCTATAATTTCTTTTAAGCTCTAAAATCTGAATTTATTCAAATATTTGTTCTAGCTTTTATTAAATTAGGGTATTTATTAGTCAAATACTTTTTCTTCAACATTGATCACTGTACTTGTAACTGTTACAATTTGTTGAAGCCAGAGCGAAGGAAATTAAGGACTTCCCCTTCACGAGAACGTCGCACGAGCTCACTCATTAATTGTAAGCATTGTTTGTCCGTTGAAGTTGGACATCTGGCCAGCTGCCTCTGACTGCCTGACTGACTAACTGTCGGCGAATGAATCTAGGGTAAAAAGTTGATGTGTACACACACTTTTTATGCAGACTGTTTACACAGGACACCTGCACTAAACAAAGCACCATTGTGAAGTTCGCTTCTTTGGCAATTTACAGCACTTGTGGCTGAACTTGGCAACTGGAGCTGTGAGTTGGAGGTTGGAAGTTAGTTGGCGCCTCAGGTATTAGCATGTGCATTAATTGACGATTACTGCAGCTTAGGCAACGTGAGGCACTGTGGCAATGTGGCGCCCGTGTCACTGTGTCATTGTTTTCCCAGCAAACAAAGGGAGGCGACGTCACTCGACTCGTGTTTGAAGTGTGATTTACGATCGTCATCATCAATCAATGTTCAAGTGGAAAGTGATTTGGCAGAATTCGAATATGCGACGGGTACTCGTTTGGCTGCACTCGCTCATTCACTCACACTCACTCGCATTTGCAGTTAGTTTGGTTTTATGCTAATTACAATGCGTACACTTAAAAACAAGGACGAGCTGTAATTACACATGGTACGAGCTGAGACAACCCCCATAAAATGACCCACAGCTCGTTGATTTACTTTGACCCGAGTAACACTTGATTTCACCGTGTTGTTGTTGTTGTTGTTCTTGCTGTTGCTGTTGAGTTTTAAAAAGTTATAAAAATACATCGTATTTTGAGCTTCAGCGTCAGTTCACTACTTAGACCCGTCAACCAGCAACCCCTGATCAGTTCATCTGTGTGCAACACTCACACACATACACACACACACACACACACTTGGTTGCACCCTTTGGTGTGTGGCAAGCAGAGTTCATTTACCAGCATCACATCATCCCTTGTTCAAACCGACGCTTTTCCTATGCGCAGTTGCCTGGGGCTAATGAGCGCCGCACATTAGTTTTAACAACATTTATTATTTATGGGTTTTTATTATTTTACTTTCTTTGGCAAGAAATTGTTGGACTTGATATTTGTAATTCAAAATTCAAATTTGAAATTGCAATTAAACTGAGCATACTTTATGAACTGCTTATAAAATGGGATTAAGTTAAGGAAACTGCTTTTATAACTATAAGAATTTTATTTTCTATTGGGAAGCTGGAAATAAATCAGACGTTTTTATATATTTAATATTATTAAGTTTTATCACTACATTTAACATTTAAAAATGTGGTAAAAAATCTTCTCAAAAATATTAGAAATATTTCGACATTTTGGGAAAATGAAATCAATTTCGACAAGAAAAATCTTTTAAATATTTTGTTGAAAAGTCGTATCTAAATAATAAAATTTGTTGACAAGAAATACTTTTTTTTAGCAGATTTACTCAGTTAAGAGTATATCCGAACTAACCATTAACTTTGTTTAATTTGCTGACTGGCTTTCAGAACACTTATCACTTTGCATGTCCATGGAATGCGTCAAAATATGCGTGTTTATTATTTTTTTTAGGAACAGATACTATTTATTTGCACACATGTTCACATTCGGTAAAGAATAACTTTATAAATATACTTACAGTAATGGCAAAAACATATGCATTTGTTTGGGCAGTGGAAATTTCATGTTCTCCTCGCTTGGCTGGCCAATTGTGGAGCTTCAGGATAGAGAAGAGTTTCAGAGGTTCCTGCTGCATTTAAAGTGATATTTATTTTGCACTTGTTTAGCATTTTGTGAGCAAATAAACGATAAGATAAATGTAAATATAAATATAGGTAAATGCCATTTATTTGTTACTAAAATACAAATTGTTCCAGGCGTTGCAAAATCTGTTCTATCCATACAAATTCGTAGATGACACAATAAATGACTTGCGATTCGCGTGCTAAACTAAAACTGAACTTATGCCTAAATGATTTGATTGGACTTTATACAGTTTAAATTATATTATCGTAGTCTATCGTATTTAGATGTATATTAGATGTACATACTAGATCACGTGCATAGTATGCTTATGCTTGTATGGACTGTTTTGGCCATGCCCTCCCTTTTGGCCAACTAAAAGAGAATCCCCATCGGCAGCAGATGAGGTTTGAGTCTTGTGCCCTAGATAACTAGCCTTGAGTTCAAGGACAACATCATTGCCATTGACTTGACCTGGCCGTGCAGAATATGAGCTGAGGCTACAAAGGTCCATAGATGGGCTCCGAGTAGAGCACGGCGGGCATCGAGTAGCTGTACGAGGTCGGAGTGTGCTCCGTCGGCGTTCGCAGACTGGCCTGCAGACTGCGCTTGCTGTGCCGCTTGAATCTGCAGAGGAAAAGAGCAGGAAGTAGAGTTACCTTTTGCCCGATAGAAATACCTATACTATAATCTAGTGATGTAAATCCAAATTATGGACAGAGTGTTATATCAAAACGTTAAATTCGTCAAAAGGAAATTGAGTTGTCGATTTATCGGTAAATAATATCGTTATATCGAGTTAATGTATATGAAAATCGATACCTCGAAAATCTATGTATTTTTACATTACTAAATTACTCACTTCTTTTTCAGGCAACAGGCCGTGCAGAGGGACACCAAGGCGGCCACGCCTATCAGCGCTGCCAGGATGACGAGCCATGCCCCCGCGGACATCAGCAGGTTGCCAAAGAGGGCGGCCGTGTGGGTGCGACGCACAGAGCAGGACTCCAAGTCGCTCACTCCGAAGGCAGCGTAAATATCGATGAGCTCGTGTCGCAGCTCCTTCGAGTTCATCAACTTTTGCATCTCGCTGAGCGACAATGCGGCGCCATTGCGGAACATCTGGAAACAGGAGCTGGTCGCCGTGAAGTCCAGACTCATGTCGGCGCGCGTGAAGACTTGTGTGTCCAAGACATGAAGCTCTAATCCAAGAGGCTTGAGTTTCTTTTGCAGCTGCTGCTGGAAGGGCTTAATGTTGTGCTGGATCTCGTTGGGAGGACGGGCGAAGACGAACTTCAGCAAGGACTTGTCGCGTATGACAAAGACCTTGATATGGCTCTTGGTCTGTCGCTTGGCATTCAGCGAGTTGTTGGCGCAGATCCTCATCAGGAAGTAGCCATCGACGTAGTCGGCAAAGGATCCCCCCGTGCGCAGTTCCCCCGTGCGATTGTTCAGCGTGAAGAGACTCTCCAAGTTTCCCATTGCCAGTTTGCGACTCCGCTTGTAGAATTGCGGCACAAAGGTCACGTTCTCAATGGACAGTGCTATCGGAGCCGCCTCAGCATCGGCATCAGTTGCTTTCAGGGTTGTGATCACCGTATCGATGGGCACATTGATGCGAATGCCCACAGTCGAGTCCGGGTTCTCAAACTGCGGCAAATTGTCGTCAATGTCGAGGATCTTGACGGTAATACGCAGATGCGAAGTATCCCGACGATCGTAGGCATCGCCAACGTATTTATAAGCTGGCTCTCCCAGCTTCAGACATTTCACAGTCAGCGTGAAGGACTCGACCAGCTCTCGATCGATGGGTTGAGTCGTCTTCAAAATGGCCACACTCTCGTTGGTTCGCTCAATGGTGAAGATCTGTTCGTTGTTGCCCTCGATGATGACATAGTCGATGGCCGCATTCTCGCCCAAGTCCTCATCAATGGCTGTGAAATTGCCGACAACGGTGCCCGCTGGCTCCTCCTCCCTCACAGCCATGGGCAAAGGTCCCCCATCCTGTTAAAGACAGATGATTATCATATTGAACAACAATCTGGCTCATTCACTTACGATCTCTCTGGCAAAGCGCGGCACATGATCATCCGTGTCGAGCACTTCTATCTTCAGAATACGAGTCACCGACTGCTTGGGCTGCCCATTGTCGCCGACCTCCAGGAGAATCTTATACATGCTCTTCTCCTCGCGATCCAACTGCTCTCTTGTGGTTATCAGTCCCGTATGGGCATCAATGCTAAAGGACTCGGCGTCTGGTGTGTCCGGCAGGATGCGATAGGTTATTGTGCCCGAGGGAGTACTCTCATCATCCGGATCACTGGCGATCACTTGGAAAACGGGTGCACCAATTGCTGCATTCTTTAAGAGCATTAAATGGTGAATTAGCATGACCTCTTTCTATTGCTCCGTTCACTTACCTCCGTGACATTTGCTCTTTGGCCCACTCGAGGGGCGACAAAGAAGGGCACACCGTCATTGGCACTTACGTCCCCGATGAAAATGCGAACTTCCACGTCAGAGGAGAGTGTGGGTTGCTTGGGCACTTGGTTTCCATTGTCCTGGGCACGCACAATGAGCACATAGGCCTCGGCTCGTCCTTTGCCCGTCAGATTGCGCCGTGTGGACAGCATTCCAGTCTGAGCATTGATGCTGAACAGTCCGTTGGCCTCGCCCTCATTAACCAGTTCATAGCGCACTTCCCCTCCAGGTCCCTCATCCGCATCGGTTGCCTCCAGTTGCAGCACATTCTCCATTTGGAGGGCGTTCTCCGGTATGACGGTGCTGTAGACCTTCTTGGAGAACTCGGGAGCATTATCATTTACATCCAGTACATCGATCAACAGCTCAACAACGCTCTGTTTGGCATCAGTGGGTTTGCCGGGTGAATCCTCGGCCTTCACCTGGAGTCGAATGTGGGCAGTTCGTTCCCGGTCAATGCTCTGATTGCGTGCCACGACAATCTGTCCGGTTTGGTTGTTGATCTCGAAGAGCATGGCGAATTCTCCCTGCAGGGAGTAGGTGATCTTATGGAAGCCCAATTGCTCATCTCGACTGTTCAGAGCCGCATCCTTATCGTGAGCCTTTACATGAACTACGCGCTCCGGATATCCCTTGTTCTCGATGATGGTGGCATGGTAGGAGCTCTGCTCGAAGATCGGACTGTTGTCGTTCACATTCTCAACGGTTATGTTGACCCGGCTGACGGTGCTTCGTTGTCGATCGGCAATGTTGGCTCTCACTTGCAACTCGAACTCGGCGCTTCCCGTCTCCGCCAGAGCTTCATAGTCCAGGCGTTTCTTCAATATCACTTCGCCAGTTCGCTCCGATATCTGGAAGTACTCTAGTTCCTTTGGTTCGATCAGTTCAAAGCTGGTTATAGGTTGTTCTGTCACAGGATCCTCGGCCTGCAGTATGAAAAGTGCGCTGTCAATGGGCATTTCCTCTTTGATCTTGATTTCGACAACGGGTCGAGAACTGCTCCAGCCAGGATTCTTGAACACAGGATCCTTGTCCTTAAAGGATTGCACATACACGGTCACCTCAGTGGTGTCCACCTGCCCTTCTGGATCTACTTCGGCATTGAGGTCTTTTACAGACACTGTAAAGATTATAATCGCTGCCACATCATGACGTAGAGAACTGTTCACGAATATTTCTCCGGATTGGCTGTCAATGCGGAAGGCTTCCTGTGCAGGATAGCTGCTGCGATTGGCGATGCTGACTCCAGCCTTGGTTGTGGCCCTCACCGGACCCTGCAGACTGTACTCCAGGCGGGAATTGAGATCCTTATCGATCGCCTTGACCCTCAGGACGCTTTCGCCGATGACTGTGCGCTCGGAGACGTAGGCTGCGTAGCTCGCCTGCTCGAACCTGGGTTTCTCATCGTTGATGTCCTTAACGTTCACATAGACTGTGGTTGTCGCCGTCTCCGGAATGGGAGTTCCCGAGTCCACGGCATTCACAATAATCTCAAAGCTGTTCATGTTCAGGTCGCGATCAATACGAGCTTGAGGGGAGACGGTAATCAAACCCGATCTAAAATAGGAAATAATTAATGATAGTCAGAATTTATGGAATTAAAGCCTAGTTAACTTACAGCTCGTTGATCTGGAAGTTATCGTTGGCACCCACAATGCGATATCTGAGCAGATCGTCCAGGCCGTCGGGATCGTGGGCGGAAACCGTTGTCACATTGAATCCCGGCGCTGCATTCTCTGGTATGGATACCCTGTAACTTGGAGGTCCTACGACTGGCAGATTCTCCACATTTTGGAAGTGCCCCTTGAAGATGGGACGCTGATTGCCGGAGATGCCAACGCGCACCAGGACACGTGTGGTATTTGTCAGCGGAGGAATGCCTATCCAAGGAAATATTCATATTAAATTAAATCAACTCTAACTTAAATTCAACTGAGTCTCACCAAAGTCCGTTGCGGAAACGACCAGTTCATACTCCCCGCGCTCCGTGTCCATAGATCTGGCTGCCTTCTGCAGTGTTATTTCCCCCGTTTCCGGCTCAATGCGAAACACGTTTCCGGCAATGCTGTTTTCCGATACCAAAGCGTACTTCACCTTGCCATTTCCCTGACTGATTCCATCAGCATCGTGGGCTCTCACAAAGAACTGGGGCTCAAAGATTGAGGCTCCCTCACGAATGGTTCGGCTATATTCATCGCTCTCGAAGCTCGGATAATTGTCATTGACATCGACGACATCCACGAAGAGATTGGCATTCGATTCCCGACCGCCTCCGTCCACAGCTACGACAGTCAAACTATATGCGCTCTGTTTCTCATAGTCCAATGGCTTCTGCAGATAAACGCCGCCAGTTTCCGGATTCACATAAAAGTTATCCGCACCAAATCCCTTGAGAACATACTGCACATGACCGAATTCACCAGAATCCGCATCGGTGGCATTCACGAAACCGATCAGGGCATCTGTTGTTAGATTCTCGGGTGCTGTAAAGCGATAAGTTTGCTGGGCAAAGATGGGGGCATTGTCGTTGGCATCCAGTAGATGGACTTCCACTCGGGCCCTCGCCTGTTCCACGCCCTTCGACGTGGCGACCAAATCGAACTCGAACTTACGCTGGGCGGGATTGTCGTAATCCAGGCGACTGGCATCGAGAACCTTGACCACAACTGGAGTTCGTCCCTGTCCCTCGGTTGGAAAGACTGCGAAGACGCCGGCAGAATTGGAGACATCCCTTAACTTGAGCTGATATCGACTATTCTCGCCCATGTCGCGGTCGTCCACGAAGATGGAGAGGCCTGGCAACGGCATTCCATTGCCCAAATTCTCCGCAATCGAGACATTGAAATGGAAGGCCGAAAACTCCGGCTTATGATCGTCGACATCGGTAACCACAATGGTCACTCGTGTGATGGAATGATCTGCGGGAATGGCGCCATCAATCAGCTCCGTGGCCCTTATAGAGAATACATAGACGCCGCCGTTTTGGAGTATGTCCGGATTCTCGCGATCCAATGGCTCACTGGTAGTCCTCAACGTGGCTGTACCCTCAGTGGGCTCTCCGAAGGGCACCAACTCAAAGTGACCAAAGGGCTCATCCTCCAGGGACAGGAAGATTTCCCTAGGGATCCCCACATCGCCATCAATGGCCTTGACAGTCAATATACTCGCTCCAGCTGGAGTGTTCTCAGCGACAGTTGCGGAATAGGGAGCATTGGTAAAAACGGGGGCTTGATCCTGTACATCGATCACGTTAATCGAGATGGTCGCAAAAGACGTGAGACGATTCTCCAAGGCGCTATCTGAGGCAGCTATGGTCATGATATAGGAGGGTCGACTTTCGAAGTCAAGGGCCTGTTTCAGGGCCACCCTCGCCGTGTAATTGCCATCTGATAGCTTGACAGCTCGCACCTCAAATATATCGCAAATGTCGTTCTCCTAAAAGCAAATCGGAGTTAGATTAACTTGACTTTATCAAGGAAATATGAAACCTACCTCTACACACTTGAGCTGGACCTCCGCATTGATGCCCTCATCCCGATCGACGACTAGGATAGGAGGTTCCACAGTCAGATCGGCACCAACGGGCAGGGACTCGCTGACACTGGCTGTGTAGGGTCTTCCGAAGAACACGGGTTGATTGTCGTTGTAATCCCGCACGGGGATCACACGGCGCTGGGAAACTGTATTCGGTTCAGTGCCGTAAATGCCTTCATCTGTGATGCTGATAATAACCTCGATGGTGTCTTGGGTCTCCCGATCGAGTTCCTGTCGCAATCGCACAACTCCCGTTTCCCGGTCCACGGAGAAAACTGGGCCAGAGATGCTGTACTTGAGTCGGCCTCCCTCCGGGTCGATGCCTGGGTTAGTCGCGTGTGTGAATTGGAGAAGTAAATCAGATTAGTTAGGGCAATTGTGACTCCAAGTTGGCAGCAAAAGCGGTTTGTCGGGCCTCTCGACACGCTCACTGCTTTAATTACGAGTAGTCGTAGAAACGTCATACCAACTGACACTACGACAGACTAACTGACTAACTGACTAGACCAACTGACTCTAGCTTTATGTGGAAGCGTGTGAAAAATGCAAATCTGGTTCCCACAACCTCCTTCTGTTAAGTTTCTAGTCTAATGCGTCGACAGTTTAGTTGGGCGTGGAAATGGAGCTAACTAAGTATGTAACTGAAATTATACCTTCAGCTGGGAGTTGGGTCAAGTGAGCTAAATATGGGTTTGTTATTGTTTTTGTGTTTCTTACCCAAGATACTTTGGCAGTTTCTCTTTCTCTTTGGGTGCTTGTTAATCACAGGAAACTACTTACAACTATGCCGTGCATCAAAATTCCGAAACGCAGCTTGAGGGCAGCATTAGAAATTCTGACAAAGAAAGAAAACAAATCCCAGAAAAGCTAACAAAAGTAATAACAATAAACCCAAAGCACAAACTCAGCAGCGGTCTGGAAAACGTCTATTGGCACAGGCCCAGACGAACAGCCAGACAAAGAGGTAGACATATATTTTTTTCAAGTTTGACGACGACACAGATGGAGATAGAGATGGAGAGGAAGGCGGAAAGGGGCAAGGGGATCGACAATTGCAGCTCCACGACTTGTACTCAAAGCGGGAAGCAAACAACACGTTCTCCAGCTTACACTACACCCAACTTTACCAATTGCGGTCGCCAACCCGGCCAACCAAGCTGGCCAAGACGACTCCCTGCCCGCCCCGCACTTCCCTCTGCATTGACGCGTGAGCGGCCGTTTCCACTTTTTAATGTACATAATCAGTTTTTGTAGTTTTTCTTTTCTGCTTTTTTCGGGTTTACATAGTTTTTATGTGATTTCTCATACGTCTCTGCTGTACTCGTATTGGCTTAGATACCTGTCTGGAATGATGTTTGTTGTTGCTGCCCCATATGGAATCTTGTTTTGGGATGAACGAAAAAAAAAAAACTAACTGCGCCCTGTGTAATAACAATTATGCCAGTTTTTCTGTGTCGAGGAGTTTTCTACTTTTCACTTTACTTTACACGCAGTTGGCAGGGGATAAATAAGTTGCGATTTCATGCTCCACGAAGCGTATTTGTTAATATTTTGCTATTTATTACTCCAACACACACACTTGAAGACAATGGAAACTCACTCCCGCATTGTGGCAACGTTTGCCCAATTATCTTTTGGGCTTGTTTTGCCGCACATTTTCGTTTAGCAGTGTAAATAATTACATGTACTGCATGCAATCTAATTATGTTATTTCTTTATTTTATTTTTGTTTGCCAAATCATACACAATTGAATGGAATTCAAAATCTAAGATCTCATAAACACATAGAAAGTGAAGTTATTTATCCTAGCGAAAACTAAAATGAGTAGTTTTAAAAAGTATTTTAAAAGTTATTTGAGTACCATGTTTAGGAAGTGCAATAAAAAATATTTAAGAGATGTTTCAAAATCGATTATAATGGAATTTTAGGAAGCTTAATAACACTGTTTCCATGTAGATAAATATAATACTTTAAAAGCTAAATTTCCAGTTCAGTTTTATTATTTAATGAATTACCAAAGTGAATTTCTATTAATGTCAAAGGAAAATAATACTATAAGTTATTATTTAGCTGGATTTTGAAAAACGGGCCTTGGATTTTAATAATCCTCATCTTAACATCTGCTACGCTCTATTTGTACTTAGGCTCCTAAGTACACATATCTAAGCAAACATTCTTTCAGATGCCGCGATCTTCTTCTTGCCATAATATTAACAGGTAGATAAGAATAAAAAACTCCTAAGCTGCCGCTTCCTTTATATTCATTTCCGTGAACAGTTTCTATGCTCGTTCAGAAAGAAGTATCTCTATTAACTGAGCTGCTGATAATGCCAACAATCTGCATTTACTTTGCGAGTTCAAACTATCTTTTAAAAACAATTCGAAAACCCAATTTAAATTTATACATTTTTAAACAACCCTGAGCGAGCTATTGTCTTAGTTGCTTGCATTGATTAACTTCATTTACCTTTGATTTGTCAAATAACAACTTTGAATATCAAATGGCTAATAACCTGTAATATATATTTGAATATTGAAATAGCCAAGTGAGTTGCCAGAAAATTGACAAACTTTGTGATGCAATCTCTATTTTGATGATTGCCAGTCAGAAATGCAATAACAAATTATGCAGTTGATTGTGCGGCGGCTTCCTGGCTCACAGTTTAGCCAAAGTAATTTAAACGTTTTGTTGGCCTGGCTATATTTTCAATTTGATTGCCATATTTCACTGGTTGTGCATGTATGTGTGTGTGTTTTATGGCACTCTTGATATCAAACGCAGTAAGTTGTAAGCTTAAACGTGTTTCTTTGAGTACGAGTATCTCACGGATGCAGCTTGCAAAACCAACTGGCTGGCAGGTTGTTAAATAAAACAACTCGTAGATAGACAGACTCCGAAATGTGTACACATTTCATTGAGCTTAGCTATCAACTACTTGTTGCCACTTGCAACTGTCTGCTGAGGATGCAAAAATGATATGGTATACGAGTAAATATAATAAATCTAAATTGAGATGCAACATGAAAGTCGTCTACCTTTGGGTCGGCATCAAATTACAGAGCTCACCATAACTGGGCCTTTGTGTTAGGGTGTCAACGGGGCAGCCGTCATGCCACATGCCACAAAGCAGGTGCACGGTTAAAGCAAAAACCAAAACCAACTCAACTCGATGCGATCTCGTGCAGCTTTGGAGTGAATGCCGACAGTTTGTTTTGTTGCTGTTGGATAATCATGCGACGAAAGGTAACACCCGAGTAGTACACTCTGACTCAGTAGCACTCACATTATGTTGCCGCCCAGCTGCTGTGGCAAGTTCCAAGTGGCAGTTGCCAGTTGCGAAAGGAAGCATAGTGATTACGTCAACGGGTGTGAAAACAACAACTGCATTTGCCGTCGCTTTCAATTGATTGTTGGCATTAAAGTAAAAGTGTCATAGATTCTAAAAGTGAACGCTGCAACTTGTGGCAAGTATCTGCATCTAATACAACAATTCGCCGCACGCCATTCCCATAGTAATTGTTATCATTATCAGTGGCGGAGTTGCGGCCATTATCGGTTCATTTGTTTTGCTATCGACAATTGCTACGCACAAACGTGTTCAAATGCATTTCCGCATGTTAAACACACAGATACAATACACACTGATACACACAGATACATACACTTTTATATATTTTTTTTGTTTGTTGCAATTGATTGGCGAACTGCATTCTTGGCCATGTGAACGGCCAAAAACCAAAACATTACTCGGACTTAATCGCAAAACATGAATTAAGTAATCGACGCCAGTTATTTTATATCTATGTATATACATTCGTGTACATATGTATGCTACATATGTATCCGCATAAAAGGCATGAAGAAAACGTGCAGAAATAAAAACAGAAAATAAAAAACAAGAAAACATAAAACTGAATACTCTTACCAAGGTTACCCACAAAAGTAGGTGGCTTTGTGGCCATAATTTTTCAATTATACTCGTATGTCATTTTGGCCACAAATGATATGAAAGTCAGCAATGCGCAATTTGAGATTCAAGACACAAATTACAAAATAATTAAACAATCAAATGACCAGCAAAATAGACAATCGAATGGCTAATAATTACAGAGGTTAAGATTTGCATGAACCCAAAAGAAACCTGGCTTAAATATTAGCTAGCTGGCTGTTAGTGAAAGGCATTGTGAGAATTGGGGCTATTGTTGCTGCAACAGAGTTAAGGCCATGACTTGGCCAAAACGAGTAGTGGCTGTGACTTACCTTTCAGCTGATAGACTGGACTGCCAACTGGCGTGTGTTCTGACAGGCTAAACCGGGACATGTCTCCGCTGCCTGCCACAAAATGCGGCGGATGATTCAGCAGCTGTGCCGACGTCAGTCCAAGCAACGGCAGCAGCAGCAGCAGAGGCCACAGCAGCAGCATCGATTGCGACGGCAGCAACATGTTGCCGTTGCTAATTTCAGTGGCCCGTTATGTATCTGTGTCCGTTAGCTCGAAGAATTCGATGTTGTTTTCTCAAGTATTTAGCACATGTAGCACAAAGCACGGCACGATTTACACTAAAACTTATTTTTTTTGTCTGCCAGAAAATGCAAAACAAGATTTTTCGTTAATCGCAAGATAAAAAACGGAAAAAAATCACAAAAAAAACACTAAGTAAATTCTTTCAATGTTAGCCTCAACGCCCAGTTGACCTTGGCTCTGAGCTGGCAATGCAATTGTCTTTGATATTGCTCTTGTTGTTGTTGTTGTTGTTGCAGCAGCAAATTTATGCCCAGTCAGCGGAAAAGTGTGTGGCAGAGTTAATAATTCACGATTCAAACGTTTGTTTACACTGCAATTTGAGTCTTGGCCAGTTGCCAGTTTTTAGCCTAATTGAAAAGTCACGCACTTAAAGTGCAATTAAAAACTCATTTGACTAATGCGCCAACCACAAATTCTAGAAAAGAAACTTTTTGTAAGGCTGCCGATAATTTCACTTTATGCTCATGCGAAAAGTGGCACATGATGATGAAGCGGCTGCTGCTGCCGATGAGTTCCAATCATCATTGGGCTTGGAGAAGCGATTGGCAAGCGCTGGCAATGGCTTTCTTTCTCGCACACAGCAGACAGAGACAAGAAACAGCTGGAGAGTGGAGAATGAAGAAGTGCAAATGGGGAAGGTGATGGCGAAGGCGAAGGCGAAGTTGAAGAAAGCAAACAAGCGAACCACACACACACACACTCACTCACACACACACTTACACACGCTTAAGACCAAAATGTGCAAAAAGGCGGCTTAAATAAATACGAACAGAACTGGTTGCTCTCGTAGCGTGTGCAGGCCCGTAGATACATAAGTATCTGCAAGATACACATACATAGTTTTATGGTCAGCACTGTTAGTTGTTGCTGTTTTTTTTTTAGGCGAAAAACGGGGCAAGCAGGAAAGCAATCTAAAGTTCTGGATGAGTTTGCAACCACGAGCGTAACTCACAAGTTGCCACAGTCTATCACGTAATTAGATGCACAGTTATTCACACTTAGCAAAAGATTATTTCACTTTTGCTGGTCAGCGAGAAATAGTTGAAAAAACACACGCAAAAAACAACGCCAAAAATGCGAGCGAATGACGCCAGGTACGAAACTTGATTCTCGTTCCGAATATTTTGTTGTATTTTATTTTTTGTTATTGTTATTTTTGCGCACTCACAGCGACGAATTCAACCGCAGCAACGTCTTAACGACGTGACGTTCGCTCACCTTCTGTCTTGTGGCCGCTTTACCTGTTGCCGTTCTTGGCTAGCCGAGGCGGCGTGCGTGATTCGATCTCAGGTAAATACTGGTTTCGAGTTGTTGCCGGTTTTGTTTTGATACACATTTCGCGCATGCGCAAAACGAGTGGCAATGAAATATTCACAAGTGTGTACACACTGCGCAATCAAGCGTATTTGATTTCTATGCCAGCCCAAAAGTATGCTACAGGTTTTATTGCCTTATTCATTCACAATAGTTGCATTTGCCTTGTTTAAAACTAGACTATTTTATTTTTGTTTATTTATATGTGATAGGTTTTTGTTTAAACTTATTTACTAATAATATTAATTTCGTATGCAAAAATAATTAATTAATTAGAGCGCATCATCAACTTGAAACTGTATTAGATCCTCAACGGGAAAGCGGAAAAGTGACGCTGTCTGCGCCTCGGCCGCCAATTGATCGATGTGCGAGTTCTTGGGAAAGCGAAAGTGATCCGTCTGAACTCCATAGTGCTGCTGCCTGGGCGGATGCCCAGTGAATGCGCCGGCATGTGGCTGCTGCGGCACCTCGGCTGCCACAATGGGATGCTCAAAGTCCAGTAACGAAAGATTATCGCTGCGTGAAATTGAATGATTAGCTGGCAGCTGTTGCTGTTGCTGTTGTTGTTGCTGTTGTTGCTGCTGTTGTTGCTGCTGCTGTTGCTGGGTTTGATTTTGACTTTGATTTGGTTGCGCCGGCACTGCGAATGTGGAGCTATTTGACGCCTGGGTGGATGCTGCCTGACGTGGCTCAATAGGACTGGGTGGCTTGGGCAGCGGCAAATCCCGATCACGCTCCCGCTCCCGATCGCCCATTGCAAACGTATTGCGCTGTAACCCACTTCCAGTTCCCACCGAGTTGTAGTTCAAATTGTGGTTGTAGAAGGGATTGGTGGAAGCACGGATGTGTGGCAAGGCCGTGGGCTTCTGTTTGGGAAAGACATTCAAGTGAAGCATTATCTGATTGGAGTGCGTATCCACAGCTCCAGCGTTGTTGTAATTGGATTGCATGCAATCCTCGGTTGGCTGCGGTTGCTTCACAAATTTCTGGGCTTGATAGAGCGCCTGCTGTTGACTGTACCTGGTGGCCTGGTCGGGAAAGGTCATGGACATGTGAGTGGGCGGTTGAGTGGGAAACTTGAAGGGCGTCTGGTAGATGCCATGCTGCAGATGCGACTGTCCATAGACAGATGCCGAGGAGGCGGCTGAGGGCACGGCATAGTCACCCTGGAAAGGATTACGCATCACCGAGGTGGGACGAGAAGGGGGCAGTACTGGATAAATGTCCAGGTTGACTTTGAAAGGAACTCTCTTGTGCTGCGGCTGCCGTGTGGCATTCAACGTTATAATGGGTGGAAAGCTTTGCAGAAAAGGATCGGATACAAAATGCTGCTGAGATCCATGTTCCAGCAACATGTTGTAGTTACTCTGCTGCAGTTGCGTCTGCTTCTTGTTCTTCTTGGAACTGGGCTTGCTGGAACCTGGCTGTTGCATGGCCAACAGATTGATGTCCTGCGGCGAGCGTGGCTTGAAAGGATACAGCTGTTCGATGGCCACGCGCTGATGCGGAGCAGCTCCGTACATCGACATGGGCATCGGCATGCCCATTTGCAGCATCGGCAGCGGAATGCTGAACTGCATCTGCTTCTTGTTGCGCTTTCCCCGCAGGAAATTCGCAATGCCGCTCGACTTGAGATTCTTGTAGCTCCCGGCGATGTGCAGACCCGTGGGCATCATGACCAGCGATGGAGTCGGAGTCATCTTGCCGGGCATCATCATGTTATTGATGTGCAGATTGTGCAGAATGTCCTGGATGTTGTTTATCGCCACATGTGGACGCTCCGCCTCGCCCTTCTTAAAGCGCTCGGGCAAAGGACCCTCGAAGGGAAAGTTGAACGGCTTTGGATTGTAGTCCTTGTAATCATCGCGCATCGCCAGGCTGCCAGGTGTCTCCGAGAACTGGCGACGCACCAAGGCAGCTGACTCAGGTCGCTGAGTGGACAGACGCGGCGGTCTGGGCAGCTGATCCCGCAGAGGCGTCATTGTGACCGATCGCTTGGGCAGTCGCTCATACAGATGATTATCATCCAAGTTGCTGTTGCTGTTGGCGTCGCTATCACCCAGCGTGTTGAGCTGCAGCGCAGCCATCGATGTTGCGTGCTGCAACGCGCTTGTTGGCGCTTGGGGTCGTCTCGCTTTCGTGCGCCATGTTCCGTAAATGGGCGCAACGTCGTCGGCACGCTCCAATAAATAGGCAGTTTCGCCAGCAACTCCTCTTTCGCCTTCTTCTCCGCCTGCTCCATCTCCCCTTGGCATGTCCACGCCATTCGCATGCAACTGCATCTGCATCTGCATCTGTTGGTGCATCTGCTGTAGATGCAGCTGCATCTGCAACTGTTGCTGCCGATATTGTTGCTGCTGCTCGTGCTGCAGTTGTTGTAACTTGGCACGCATCTTCTCGATGTTTTGACGTTCCGCCGCTTGCGTTGAGCTATCACTAAAGCTGTCACTTTCTGTACCAGGCGTTGTCTCCGTCGCCGTCCCCGTCGCCGTCTCAATCTCAATCTCTGTCTGACCTGCCGTCTTCTCAACGTTGTTGAGTAATTGCTGCTGCTGCTGTTGTTGTTGGGCTGTTGTGGAGACGACCTTGACTACCATAAGAGACATCTGGAAAATTGAAAGTCGTATTAAGATTTCAACAAACACTTGTCACCTGTCTCACAATTGTGTACACAAATAGCAGGCCCATAATCCGATGGCAGCGCCTTCTTTTAGCCTTTTTAATGCCGCCACTTGCAGGATCCGGACCCAGCAGTAATTTATAAACTAACTCTGGCTCTGGCTTTCCGACTGGCCTTATAAACATTTTTTCACTCTGTGATTTTCTTTAACCGTCTCGCTGGTTTGGTATCGGTGGTATATGGAGCTGGAGCACCTGACGCGACTTCCTCATCGCGAATCGCAATGACGACTGCCTGCAGTTTCGGCCAAGCAGCCCCTAAAAAACTTGCATCAACAACTTGCAACTGGCTAATTAGAAAGTTTAACAACAATACGAGCATAGTCTGTGCATACGAAAGTAAAATTCACAAATATAATAATTAAATAAATGATTTCGTGCTGCCGATGTGTGTAAAAAAAAGAGATACTTGGCAAGTTAAAATGCAGCGACCATGAAAAACTCAAGATACTCCTATTTATAGGCAATAATACATGTAAATATATTATATTAAAGAATAGATACGATAACTGGGACTTGCTTGATGAACGCTTAGATAAAGTAAAGTATCTCTCATTGAAGGCTTTGCAAATACAATTATAAACATAGTCGCATCTTTTGTATCTACAATTACGATTTTGCTTGAAATTCTTTTTTGGAAAAGCTCCATACATCGGTATTATAAGGCAATATATGGACAATTATATATTTTTTTAATTTTATTACATTGCGATGTTAAACTCAATTCAAGGTTGGGATTTACATTCCTGCTTTAAGCCAAATTCAATAGTCCCAGTACTCTCTCAATACATGTATCCACAGTTCCAGTTGTTGAATAAAAAATGCCAAATAAAATATTCGATAAACTTAATTTATTGTTCGGGGTTTTGGAAATTTGTATAAAAGATATTCATTTTATTTCAATATATAGAGCTAAATAGTCTTGAGGCGTTTTTCGAAGGAAACATAAAACATAGCAAGATTGTGTTTGGGGGCAGGGGGTAGGGAGATATAGATTTTTAGATTTACAAAGTCAATCCCTAATTATATGAGTATGCGATTCATTAATTAATAAAAAACAAACGAGTTTCATTCTTGCTGACGTTTCAGTGGTTTCGATTGGATTTTTGAGCACCCTCATAAAACGCTGTGTAAATCTTTTTGACTGTATTGACTAGATGTATCTAGCCCTAGAAATATTATTGGCATTGCATTGCTAGATATACGTTTTTTTTTTATTAAGAAAGAGCATCAGTTATTGCATCCCCTCACTAGACAATATTATTTCAATTAAAATGAAATGAAATGTCACCCATCTGACCGTCGTTGAAATCATCGACGGCGATAACTGAGCTAGTTAACCGGGTGCTTAGAAGTCAAAGGGAATGCTGGGCTTGGGGTATTGGTAGCCCTGGTGTTTGGTTGTTTGTGGTGGCACGCTAGCCCTGGTTGGAGGAGGAACGTAAGGAGTGGTCCTACGAGTTGTGGGCACCGTGGCACGTGTCGTTATCCTTTGGGTCGTTGGGGGCAGGTACGTTGGTGGTGGTGTTGGGGGACGGGTAGCCCTGGTTGGTGGTGGGGTAGCCCTGGTTGGTGGTGGGGTAGCCCTGGTCGGTGGTGGGGTTGGACGACGAGTCGTTGGTGGAAGGGTAGTTCTACGAGTAGTCACAGGAGGCTGTGGCTTATTCGTAGGTGGCAAGTAAGCTGGAGCTGGTGTTGTACGGAGAGTAGCCCTGGTCGTTGGACGAGCGGTAGTGTACGTAGGTGGTGGTGGTGGTCTACGAGTAGTGGTCACAGGAGGCAAGTACGTTGGTGGGGGGGTTGGTGGACGAGTTGGTGGACGAGTTGGCGGACGGGTTGGGGGACGAGTTGGTGGCTGGGTAGCCCTGGTTGGTGGAGGTGTTGCCCTAGTGGGTGGTGGTGTTGGACGGCGAGTAGTCACTGGAGGCTGTGGCTTGTTTGTTGGGGGCAAGTAAGTAGGAGCAGGTGTGCTTGTTGGGCGGACAGTCGCGCGAGTTGTGCGAACGGTAGCCCTAGTAGTTGGTGGTGCTGGTCTGCGTGTAGTTGTCACTGGAGGCTGTGGCTTATTTGTGGGTGGCAAGTAAGTCGGGGCTGGAGTGGTACGAGGAGCTGGTGTGGTAGCCCTGGTGGTTGCCCTGGTGGTAGCCCTGGTTGTTGGCACCGTTCGCTGAGTAGGACGGGTCGTAATCCTTTGAGTTGTAGGTGGCAAATACGTTGGTGGTGGGGTTGGTGGACGAGTTGGTGGACGAGTTGGTGGACGGGTTGGTGGACGGGTTGGTGGCTGGGTAGCCCTGGTTGGTGGAGGTGTAGCCCTAGTGGGAGGGGGTGTTGGTCTACGAGTGGTCACTGGAGGTTGTGGCTTGTTTGTAGGAGGCAAGTAAGTGGGGGCAGGGGTACTCGACGGACGGACGGTCGCACGAGTTGTACGGGGTGTAGCCCTGGTAGTAGGTGGTGGTGGTGGTCTGCGAGTAGTGGTCACAGGGGGCAAGTAAGTTGGTAGTGGGGTTGGTGGACGGGTTGGTGGCTGGGTAGCCCTGGTTGGTGGTGGTGTAGCCCTAGTAGGTGGTGGCGTTGGACGGCGAGTAGTCACTGGAGGCTGTGGCTTGTTTGTGGGAGGAAGATAAGTTGGAGCTGGTGTTGTACGGAGAGTAGCCCTGGTCGTTGGACGAGCGGTAGTGTACGTAGGTGGTGGTGGTGGTCTACGAGTAGTAGTCACAGGGGGCAAGTAAGTTGGTGGTGGGGTTGGTGGACGCGTTGGTGGACGAGTTGGTGGACGGGTTGGTGGACGGGTTGGTGGCTGGGTAGCCCTGGTTGGTGGTGGTGTAGCCCTCGTAGGTGGTGGTGTTGGACGGCGAGTAGTCACTGGAGGCTGTGGCTTGTTTGTTGGAGGCAAGTAAGTTGGTGCTGGAGTACTCGATGGACGAACGGTTGCACGAGTTGTGCGAACGGTGGCCCTGGTAGTTGGTGGTGCTGGTCTGCGTGTAGTTGTTGTCACTGGAGGCTGTGGCTTATTTGTAGGTGGCAAGTAAGTCGGGGCTGGAGTGGTACGAGGAGCTGGAGTGGTAGCCCTGGTGGTTGCCCTGGTGGTAGCCCTAGTGGTAGCCCTGGTGGTTGGTGGTGGTGGTCTGCGTGTGGTTGTTGTCACTGGAGGCTGAGGCCTATTTGTGGGAGGCAAATAAGTTGGAGCGGGAGTGGTGCGGGGAGTAGCCCGGGTGGTAGCCCTGGTAGTTGGTGGTGGTGGTGGCCTGCGAGTAGTAGTGGTTACTGGAGGCTGAGGCTTGTTTGTGGGAGGCAAGTAAGTTGGAGCTGGTGTTGTACGGAGAGTAGCCCTGGTCGTTGGACGAGCGGTAGTGTACGTAGGTGGTGGTGGTGGTCTACGAGTCGTGGTGACTGGAGGCAGGTACGTTGGTGGTGGAGTTGGTGGACGAGTCGCCCTCGTTGGTGGTGGCGTAGCCCTGGTCGGTGGTGGTGTTGGACGACGAGTCGTTGGCGGTGGCCTGCGAGTAGTAGTAGTTACTGGAGGCTGAGGCTTGTTTGTGGGAGGCAGATAAGTGGGGGGCAGACGAGTTGGAGGCCTAGTCGTTGGAGGCCTTGTCACCGGTGGCCGGGTTGGCAACTCGAATGGTACATCTGGAGGAGGGTAGAAGTATCCCTCGGCCGCACGAACCTTGCGCTGAAATGAGTCAAGTTATCAATCGAAGCTCGGAGGATCTAAGGTGGACTTTTGAGTGCTTACCTCATGCGAATCAGCCGATGCGGTGGACACTGCCACAACGCAAAGCGCCAAAACAAAAAGTGCACTTCTCTGTGGAAAGACGAAAAATAATTGAAATGGTTAGAAGAAGAATTGCAAAATATTTGACCCTAAACACACGATTGAAGTTATTTCTAATTGCCTTATCGAATTGTTAGCTAATGCTAAACGGCTTTTAACGCTCTAGGCCTAAATGCAAGGCAACTTTGCACAAAACACGTTTAAAGTTCAGACGATGTCGACCATTTAGATGAAGTATTCAAACAACAACGCAACAGCAACGAAACACTGTCAACACAACAACCACAATGGTCGAAATTACTCTGAAATGTTAACGTGTAAAGTTGAAGACATTCAACTTTGACAGCATCTCTAGGTCACGGTAATCAACGGGCAAGCCAAACAGATCCATAGTTTAAGTAACTAATTCAAATTTGGTTGGTGCTTTTGTTTTTTATTTGTGTTCACGTTTCTCAGTATTTGAAACATGGGGCTAATCAAAACATAAATGCAGGTGAAATCATTAATTACTTTGGAGACAGAAAGATTTTGTCTGGCCAAATGCAAAGATTAAGTCATATCATCCACTGCCTTCCGCTAGGGCTGTCAACGAATCTACTGTTTTATAATTAGCATTTTATGTGACTGTCATTTAAAATTTCGACAAGGTCATCTTAAATGCTGTCAACGTCAACGAAAGTGGTAAATGTGGTTAGAACTGCAATTAATTCGCGGACACACGGATTTTCAAAAACGTCAGCTAAGAATTTTTTTGATAAGTTTGAGATATATTAGAGATTTATGCATAGGCCACTGGGTATGCTATAAAAATAGCTAATTATGCAACAAACCGGATGGCCAAAAAGTTCTGTTTGACTAGTTTTAGTTTTTTTTATTATATAATAATCGCCAACAGCCATTAATAAAGTGAGAAGAGCTGAAGTCAACGCTCACCAAAATTAGCATACGCACTAATCATTGACAACGGCTGCCATAAAACCGCCTTTCAGTTCCCGTGTAGACAAATTTCTTTAGCTAACCCATACAATAAAAGACTCACGCATACATATAAAGCTACACACTCAAATTCCTTGGGATAAGTTTAAGATATTTGCCAAATTTTGACATATCGCTAAATCAAAAAAGAGAATACGATTATATACATATCTTATTTAAATGTAAATGACTTTTAACATTTTGTTGTTGTTAATGAACTTGAATTCGGTGATCTTCTAACTTGTTTGGTATTCAGATATTCAGATATATGGATATTTAAGTGCTTGAGAATCCAAACTGGGGGCCAACGCTTGGTTAGCACTTTGCGACGCGATGCGAAAGTGAAAGGACTACAGTCTTGTTCAATAAGATTATTTATAAGTACTTGGCGAAAGTTATTTGAATGTATTTCATCATTTCCAAATATAGCACCAGAGAGGTAAAAAACATATGCTCTAACTTGCTGAATATTCTAGAAAGATTCTGGAGTCTAGAAACAACCATAACTTTGTATTATGTTGGGCTCGATCGGACTTCATAGACATGTGCTTTTATTGTAAAGCATATCTCGCAATCTCGTAATCTATTATGCTAATTTATAGGTAATTAATTAATTTTACACATAGCAATGACCTTGCTTTAGTATCGAAAAGTCGTCAATGACGCACATTTGGGTCAAACCGTCTTCGGAAATGATTGAATGCTACACATTTTCTTTTACTGGCGGTTTTCACGTTTTCAACCTCGATTTCTTCAGTTTTTAAAATAATACCAATATACAAAAAAAGTTTAATATGGGTTAGAAAATGAGAAAAACATTTTTGGATTTTAAATCAAGTACCCAAATTTTGACTAATAAAGATGAACGTTTCTTCAGCTTTTCAAACGAGTTTCATAACAGAAAAGAAAGGGACTTGATAATGATATTTAAATTAATGAATAGATTCAGCAAAGGACTTGATAAGGATATTTAAATTAATGAATAGGTTAAGCTAAGCAGTTCAAGAGAGTTCATTAGATTATGATAATTTGACCTCCCAGATGAGTGATTAACACTCTGCTTGGGCGGTTCTTGTATTAGATTCTTTGATCATTTGCCGATAATCTCTGTTGCAATCGAAAGACTTAGGCAACAAACTTGCTGTAGATCATTAACTGACAAGCGAAACGACCGCTGACGATGATCGTCTCTCAATGGCAACGCCAAGAATATTATAGAATGAGTATTTAACTTAAGGCAACGTTTAATGGTCATTTGCCTAAATATGCCAATTCAAATGTCAACCCATGAAATTATGGAAAATATTGCAAAAGACGCAAACAAGTTTTAATTTCATATGACATAGAAACTCAAATGGTTGCAGCTTCTGCGTCTTCATTCGAACCACAGCAATAGCCATATTATTAGCCATGTTAATGATTAAAGACACAAATTCTGACAGCACCATGAGCAGAAGCCCCTGGTCGTGAGTCCACGTGGGTGTATCGAGCGTATGCGTAATATTGGTAGTGACCAATTGGCAAGAGACGTCGTCTGGTTGGTCATTTAAACACTTGCACCTTTGAACAATTACACATTGAAACGTAAATGGAAAATTGAAACTCGTTAAATGTCACTTGGGCAGCAAGATGAGGAATTCTCAAGTACTACTTGAGTCTGCCTCGTTAGATAAGCAATCGTTGAGCAGTAATTGTTTTAGATTATTGTCGTTTTGTCTTTTCGTTCACTTATCTCTCTCTCTCTCATTTGGCACTTTTATCTTAAGACAATTGTCTTTATTTTTATATATAATTTGCAACTAAAAGTAAATTTAGTTACCATGGTGAGCACTTTGGACTGCAACAGACGGCAGCTGGTTTTCACTTATGAATTTAATAAAAATATCCCGATAATGAGTGTGTGTGCGTGTATAATCCTTGTGTTCCGATCGTATCAAAATTCAATGGTCAATTGAATTTTTGATCGATGCCAAGCAAAAAACGTTGCCTCAACTTCTGGATTGACTCTGGGCTAGCAACTAAAGCATCAAAGCTTGTAGATTCTCTGCTTATATATACTCGGGGCGCTGCTGCTTCTGCTTCTGCCGCTGCTGCTGCTGCGACAGCGACGACTTGGGCGACAGATGTTAACACTCGGACAGAGTGAAGATGCTGCTGCTGTGGCTGTTGCTGCTGCTGCTGCTGGCAACAAAGACGACGCTGACGCCAACAACAACTGACCAACCGGTGCCAGTTTCGGTTTCAGTTTCGGTTTCAATCTCAATCGCAAGCCCAAACCCAGGCCCAGTCGTTTAGCAGCTTCGCAGACGAACTCATCGTCTGTGTTGTTGTTGTTGTTGCTGCTATTGCTCTTAATGTTAATGTCAACGCTGTTGAGGCGACTTAACAGTCGCATAACACAAGTAAACCCATTAAAAACAATATATAAATAATTTTTAAAAATTTTCAAAAAATCCCCTCTAAAAAATATCTCAAACAGCAGATGCTTCCAACTGCCAGTTGCTGTTGTTGTTGCTGTTGTTTTAGGTGTTGCTTTTGCTATTGGTATTTATAGTTAGCTGCTTTTATCTGAGCAAATTTATTAAATGACTAGTGACTACATTTAAGCAGACACTTGGCCATTTAGTTTTTTAGCCAGCTGGACAGTTTTGCTTGGGTCTCTGCCGAAAATACTCGTATTACTTTACTTTATTTTGATTTCTAGTTTTGTTTTCCTTGCTGCCTGAAAAACGAGTATTTCTTTTGATGGATGGAATGAGTGTTAAACGTATTGTCATGCAGAGTCTAATTTGTAAACGAGATTAACATTCGAACACTTTGCCAGGCCGTGCAACGAAACGCTAGTTGAGATGTGTTGTAATTTTGGCAATCGTTTTCAAGGCTTCAATCGAACCACAGCAAAAGGCAAATATTTGTCAGTACAACTGCGAGTACGAGTAGTTGGGTACCTCATAGATAGAGGTGAAATTAACTGCATAAATCAGACAAATTCGATGCAATTGTGATTGCTGTCGGAGGCAGGGATTACCGCCAAGATTAGGCCTATGTACCACATGCAGCTTGAAGATGAACCGGTTGTGCTGCGTGCCATTGCATGCCGCATCTTGGGTCAGTCGTGGCGTCCAACTCCAACTTTGGAATTGAGCGCTGAATGTTAAGGTAGGCGCATCAACAGACGCTGCAGCCCCAATAACCAAATGACCTTTAAACGCAAAATGCGCTGTCAATAATAATAAAACAAAAAAAAAACTCACACACGCTCAACAATCGCCCGAACACATTTTGTTTTTATTAAAAACAAAAAGATACTGCAGCCAACTGCCAGTTGTAGATAGAGATGCACAGTTGTCGAGATGTGGAGATGTTGAGATGAGCCCGACTTGAAGTCGCAGCCAGTGCAAGTTGAGGCCGTGTCGCATTATTTTTGCGAGACAAACGGGTTTCCGCTCGGCCAAAAAGCTGCAACTTATTTGTTTTTCTTCATTTGTTTTTAAACACAAACAAACAAAAAACAACGCACATAAGTAGATAATAAGCTGCATTTATTTATTTATTTCTACTGCTGTCCAAAACATGATCCGTAGTCACGCAAAAGCATCGATGACGCTGCTCAAAACTCGACCAATTGGGCGTCTGCTGCCCACGCGACAAGTCCAACAAGACGATTATCTCTCTGATCATATCTTCAGTTTAACAACTTCTAGTGGTATTGCTTAGTTAACATATTTGCTCTGCAATCTAGCTCAATCTTCAATGAGGTGCTAAACTGGCTCATCACTCGAAATTATAATCGAACGGCTTTGAGCCGCGTCGACAAGTGCTTACACTTAGTGATAGTTTGAAAAGATACTAGAGCAAAATTAGATATCAACTGAAATATAAAAATTCAATTAAATGACTTGATGTGTCTTTTATATTTAGTTCAGATATTCAGGAGAACTAAACTTCAATATTCTCTGTAGTTCCTTATAACAATATGAAGAAGTCGACTTTAGCAGTGATATTAATTTAGTAATGAATGCAACATTTTATAAGTTGAAAATTTTATTCAGACATTAAAAATATCAAAACACCTTTTGACATTTAAAGCTCCATACTGAAAGAAATATGTTTATTAATTAGGCGGAATGAAACTTGGTCTTTGATGCAGCTTCTTTCAAACAATTGTTAAATTCTCTTTAGCTTCAAATGAAAGTGAAGTAAAAGTAAAAGTAGATGCCTTCTAATGTATGATGATGTAGCTATTTTTAACACCCGATCATAACTCGTTTGTTTTATCTTTCACAAATTTGCATTTGCCTCGAGTTGCTTAGAATTTTGGCAAGTGTTTTGCTTTGACTTTAATGACATTATCAAAATGCGTTTATTTGAACAGGTTAAGTATCAGCAAAGTGTGTTAGTAGTCGTTATTAACTACTTTAATGTAAAAAGTGAGTGCTATGCAGTTACGACTTTGGCATTAGGAAGTCACCCTTAAGAAGCTAATTGCTAAGATGACCGTCAGCTCAGCTCAGCTCAACTCAGATAGTTATCCATCCGCCTATTAATTGTTCTTTTTAATGGCATAGTCTCTGAAAGAAACCTCCACCCAGGTTGAGATACAGTGGACAGACACACAGACTGTCAGACGGACTCTTGGTGACGAGTTCAACAATTCGGGTCATAACTTGCTCTGCACATCTGCTCTCAGAGGCAATGACACTTGGCGACTTGCTGACATTTCAGACTCGTCATTGTGACAAAGTCTTCGCGAGACAGAAAGCAGAAAAACCAATGCATTGCAAATATTCAAAACTTTGGGTATTATAGGAAAGAAAAGTTTAACAACTTTTTTTTCTATTGTTGCAATATCATTGCACATCCGCTAAGCTTGCAACATCCAACGTGGCAAACTCAATGATGACTATAACTCTATTATTCAATCTGCGAAACAGCCGAAGGACGTGTATTTGTTGATATTATGGATTGATCAGTGGACAAACCATGTCAATAAAATTGATTAAATTTAATTACAAAACTGGCTTGTCAAATTAACGCACCCGATGTCCATGACATGGGCCAGTGCCACTGTGGATGCTACATCGTCCAACTGAATTCAGAGTCCGATTCTAGACATATTAAACATATTTAACACTACAATGTGATCCAAAGAACATTCAAAAATTAGCAAGATTTAAAATAAACTATCCCATACTAGTTATTGCTTGTCTTTTGTTTTCAGTGCGGAAATAATTTGTAAGTTTTATCGGAGCAAATATCTCGATTAATTAGTGGTATATGTTATATGGCGCTCTCGACAGCCATAAATCTTTCCATTCTGGTGTCTGGGTAATAGATGATCCTCTGCCTACAACTATATCTAATCCTAGTAATTAAATGCCTGCACGCCCCGACGATTAAAATTGAAATCAATACTTAGGCATGACTATTTTGACCAACAAAAAAAAGGCTGAAAGAGCTGACAAGAATAGGCTTGCTGAATATTTATTATGGTCTATTCAACCACGTTTCCCAGCTTGGCTGACACACACCAAGATATATTTTAATGTAGCGGATCTTTATAGAAACCGCATAAAATACATTTATTTATAAATATATGTATTGTGTTGCCAGTCAAATGTCGCGTCGGTCAGACGGTCATACTTTTGGTCAGTTGCGTCAGCAGACCTGAAGAATACAACTTTTTGGACATCTTTAATTGTGCTTATGATTTATGCAAATGTATCCTTTATATAAACAAGCTCCAAATGAATCTACATACCAGTCAAGGCAGAACAAATTTTATATCTTGTCAAGCTGCTTTAGATTTATATTTATTTATGTAAATAAGCGAAACAACTAGACAACAACCAGACCAACTAGTTCGGAATCACATTTGAAATCTTCGTTAGTTTTTTCCAAGTTTAAGGAAGTCCAAACATGCATCTATATATTTTATAATTGTCTTTTAATTTAGACTATAAGCGATCGATCGAGGGGAACTGAATTAATTCTAAAACAATAGATATTTGTTCTTACGATGCCCGTGCTCGTGTTCTATTCAAAACAAAGCATTTGTTCAAGGACTTATGAAAGTAAAGATATGTGAATAATTATGCAAATTTCAAAAATTAAATATAATTTTTATATTTCGTTGAAGCAATTGTCGTACCCGATTTAGAAATGAACATTCATTCATTTTTTGTGAACGTTTGAGGTAATTTACTTAACCTGATCTTTAACATTATTGGCCAGCTCAATAATTATTTATTGCAGATGTTTTTCTGTTTTACTTTCGCTTGACAGTTATTTTATGGAAATTATTTACCAAATAAACACTTTGACTTTGATCTTCTTGTTTTTCGACTTATGCAATTAGCAATGGGATAAATCGTGCTAATTAGAATATAAATTAATTGTCATTAGAAATTCCAAATAATGTTTAAGCGAAAGTTAAACATTTGTTAATCTAGCCATTTTATTGTTCTGCAATTGCCGCCAGTCGAATAATGACTTGAATTTACTTTTAATTACATGCACAGGTTACTAACGGTGTATTTGTTTTCATTTATATGTTTTTAAGATGTTGCTATAATTTATGCCATTTTAAAGTTCATAAAGTAGCTGTGAAATTTCATTAAATACGAAACCCGTAGTCGACATTTTTTTTGGCAAGTTCACAAAAAAAAAATAAAAGGTGGACCAGAAAACGTGTTTGCCCCAACAACCAACCATTAATAAGTCGCATCAAGGACATTGCAGGCCAACCGCAACCAGTTTTGGAATGGGCAATTTATTGTCCCAATTGCCGGTTATTGGCATTGAAATCCTTGTGCCTGGCCAATTCACTCTGCAGCAACCTGGCCGGGACTGGTCCGAGGGTCACATGCTAGGGATATGTGTCAGAGTCGGAGTCGGAGTCGGTGTCGGTGTCAGTGACGATGTCGAGATTATTATCGGATTCCGCGAAAACCTGTTGCACTCAGAATCATTTGTGGGAATTATGTAATAATTTACACGACGCTTTCAGGTCAAGCGAAAGTTTGCAAGCAGCTGATCGTATAAATAAATCAAACGAAGCTTATAAATACAATATTATTAGTCAAAAGAGTGGGTAACAGATGACAGCTGTCAAGTGGTCATCAAAAACGTGATTGAGCCAATTATTCAATTCTCTGTCAAAATAATTCAAGAGCAACTCAAAACGCAACTCAACGGAAGGTGCTCAACTTGAAGCTGAAGCTGAAACGGAATCAGATTTGATTTATGGCCGTGCACATCAAGAGCCCAAAGAGCTCGATTACTGGGCTGGTAAATTAGCCTAGTTGTATAAAATGAAGAAGTCGAGTTTTAAGTGCAAATCAAGCCAAGAAATTGGAGCAGCTTCGTTCACACGCGCCGACAGACACAAGGCTGTTAAGTTAACTGGGTTCCAAGTCAAGTCAAAACAAAAGCAAATTAGAAATATACATAAGCACAACATATATGTATACATATTTATGTATCTATCTATATGTAACGGCGGGTTCAACTGGCCGCTTAACACATTCTACGTCTGCGTCTTGGCCAAATTTGTGCGAGCTGCGACAAATAAAAATCGAAAATTAATTTTAAATAAACGCCAAACTGAACGGGTTATTTAATTTTAAAGCGAACTGGTTCGCTTGTTTGTACCAATAAATTTATGTATGCATATATGTATCTTACAGATACAAATGTATCTGTATAGCCTTACAGAAAGGCTCTGTGACAACTTGAGATTCTACGCCCAAAAAATTTACAAGTTTCGCATGCTAATTTTCAAGTTTGCTTTTTGTTAATTTTATTTTCCCTTTTTAAGAGCTTACATATGGATTTTATTGATGTCTACTGTTTGTGGTTGAATTAATTTGGGGTTCAAGTTCGACGCCTCTGGCAACAAACATCTCAGAATGAATTATCTGTTAATTAG
Organism: Drosophila limbata; assembly: GCA_963924055.1. Lineage (NCBI taxonomy): Eukaryota > Metazoa > Arthropoda > Insecta > Diptera > Drosophilidae > Drosophila > Drosophila limbata. Next base: position 14,266,525 of record OZ001354.1, read on the forward strand.
ATTCGAATTTGAACCCAACTTTCGTGTGGTCCATTAACTGGTTGCCGCATATTATATAGCCAAATTTGATTTGCTGACAAAAGTATGCTATAGTAAATGTAGATAGAGAATCCTTGCTAGCATTATATAATCTTTATATAAAATCATAATCTGAGTTGACGCCACATCAATTAAAAGCTATTGATTCTCCGCAGTCTCCGATGAGTCTGGTTTGTCAGCTGAAGGTTAGTTAGACAACTTTTCAGCTTTTCTACATTCATATGTGTGTAGCATCAAATTAAAATCAAATCGAGATAATATAAGTAAATAAAATATAATTTTGGTTTAAGGCAAAGGCTGTGGCTGTGGCCACAGATCACATAGTTTTATTGAGAAGCTAAAGCCACAAAAAAATAAAAAAAAATGAGCGCCTAACTATTTATTAGCTTTAATTTGAATTTCGTTTCGTATAATGTTGCGAACAAAACTCGTTGAGCTGCTTCTGCAAAGATGCTTCTACATATTTCTTAAAAACTAAAAAGCAATAACAACAACAACAAAAGTAACACCACAACAACATCAAACTAAAAAAAATCAAGTTCACCTCGAGTGTATCAAATTTGTATAAAATTCATCAGCCAGCAAATACGTCAGCTGAAAAAAATCACATAAATAAATATTATACATACATACTATATGTGCTTCAAAAGCCACAACATTTCTTATGTTATGCAAAACAGAGGAAGCACTGCGGTCGCACTACCAAAGCCAACTTCAAAGATACAAAGATACTTATGCACATACTTATGAGATACTCGTACTCGTGTGTATTTCCATCTCGATGATCGTTCGCAAAGTGTACCTGTTGAGCATCGATTAGCATTAGCATTTAGTATGAGCATTAATGATTTTCACTAATATTTCAAAACATAAATCAGTCACTTGTTTATCCATTAGATATGGCTCCAGCTATTTGCTGTTTGTTGGCTTCTTTCCTCGGCAACGCGAGTTTTGTATGGAACCATCTGAATTAACATCTGCACACATTAATTATTATGTCTTTTATGCTTGTAGACAATATGTTTAATGAATCTCCTTTGTTTATACAAAGCAACACATACGCTTTTTCGCTTATTAATAATTATAGTTTTGATACTCGTATTGCAACCGTTAAAACGTTCTCAGCAATCTTGTAGATACTCGTTTCACGGCTTGTCTATCAGGCATTAAGGCTTCTTAAAATTTTTAAACTTTTTCGAAATTGTGGGCGTAATTGTTTTTTGTATTAATTTACCGTTCTGCAGTGGGCGAACACATCTACAATATCAAACTGATTTCTTATTAAAAGCAAACTGACAAATTTGGTCAAGTTACTTCTTAATTTAATACAGAAAAGTGGTTAAGTTTTTGTGCGACAATTCCCATTTAAAGTGTCGTTTTACCAAATTTTTATTCATTCATAATATACGAATATCTGATTTTGTTATTTATTACAAGAAAAATCTTCAATTTTTTAATTAAAATCCAGTTTCTGAGATGTTTCTGAATTTTGCTCATAAGTTTTGACTCCAAAGCAAAACTTTCTTGCAGCATACTTTTAGGCTGAACAATTTATGAAGTCTACTGCACTGTGGCTCAAAATAGACAAATAAAAAACTTTATAATTTAATATTGAACTTAACAGAATAAACAAGAATATGCAAATCGAAGATCAGTAAAATAAAAGAAACTAAATCTCACCGCAACCATGATTTTAATAAAGAAATTGCATCCACTTTATCCTCCATGTGTTATTTTGCTTATTTTTTCATTAAATTAATTTGAAATTCTTCCCCTTATGTTGACTAAAATAAAACCATTTCTGTTTATAATTTACTATTTATATGTTTTATTACATAAGATCGTTTTCGTAATCGTTGTGCAGTTCACTTAACAATTAGACGCAGAATTTTAGGACAATGCCAAACTAAAACAAATTACATACATATATTTAAATGGTTAGTTTATAGGTTAACACAGGCACACAGTTACAGATACATACAGACATTAACATGCACACACCTTAAACATAGAGCTTAACTACTTGGAATCCTCTAAGGATCACGATTCCTAGTTACAAATACAAGACGATGAATGACAACAGAATTACATGTATATCAAAATTTGCTTAATACATTATTGGACTAATTGATAAACTAATGCTAGACATCATGCTCTCTATGTACAGATCAAAAAACTAGAAGATACACTTTGCATATGGGCATAGTTCGTAATTCGTTAACTTAATGATTGAATCTGCTTTCAGTTTTACACAGATTCAGATACATTTATTTTGGATGCAACAAGTCTTTTGAATGTGAATGCTTCGCTTGCATTTGAGGCCTGACCACAGCTTGCAGCCTACAGCTCCGTCGAGTACTCCTCGGGATTGACATTGAACTTGCGCCAGCAGATGTGATCGCCGGCAGCCGCTGACGTGGGCGGAGGCAGCTTATGCGTGTTCACATTCACCACGGAGCTGGCGGATCGCTTGATGTGATTGCCACTTGGCGGATGCAGCGCCGGCGCCGGGGCCAGGCAGCCTGTGGATCGGCCCAGGGGATTACGAGACATGGCCGAGTTGGCGTTGCCATTCGCTTTGCCGTTGCCGTAGCTGATGGACTCGTTGGAGGGCGAAATCTCGATGCGAGTCGAATGGCTGCCACTGCCGCCATCCGAGAGTCGCCGGATGTAGACCACCTCGCGGTGTTTCTCCACAGTCGTCGGTCCTGGAGGCACGCGGGTCAAGGTCTGTGGCTGGGCCGTTTGGCGTGCCCGCTGCGAGTATCTCAGCGGCTTGCCATCGCTGGCCTGGAATGGCACATAGTGCTGCGTGATGCCTGGAAACTTGTCCACGCTGATGTCCTCCTCGATGGCCGAGTCGCCGAACATGGAGCCGCTGTAGTTGGGCGAACTGTTGCCGGGCGTGGAGGACTTCCAGTGTGTCTGGTGCGGATGCGTTGCCTGTCCATTTGTGGCAAACTTCTGGGCACTCGAATACTGTCCCTTCTTTATGGAATGCGTGTAATCTCGCGTGCCACGACGACGCAGCGTGAAGTCCCGCCGTCCAGTGTCCTGACAGACGGAACGCCATTGCTTCCAGGAGTGACGAGCCAGGGGATCGGCTGGTCCCCATTCCTTGGCCGGCTTCGAGGCCTCGCAGATCATGCCGAAGAAATTGTACTCCACCTGGCGGAAGATCTGCACACAGGCGATGATGAGGATCACGGCCAAGGCGAACAGGATGGGCGCCCAGCGGGGCAAGTAGCCAGCCAGCAGATCGTCCTGATCATCGTCGGCACACCACCAGACAAGTATTCCGGTCAGAATGGCCGGACAGCTGCACCACTTCCACATCCAGATACGGCATATGGGACGTCCAATGGAAAACTCCAGATCCGTATAAATGTTCTTGGCGCCATAGATCCACGTAATGGCAATCAGTTCGAAGACCAGTGCCGTAATGGCCAAGGTGCCCACAAGGCGCGAGTCCAGGACACGCGCTATCAGGAACTTGGGTGCTGCAAAGGACATGACAGCCACCACCAAGGCGATCAGGCAGATCACATAGTTGGGACGACGAGGCACCAGACGCGTCGATGTATACACGGCCACGGTGATGGAGACGAGGGCGGAGAGGATGACGAGTGCGTAGATGAGTGAGGGAACCAAGTGACGGATCAGTTCACTGTCCGTCTGCTCGCCATAAAGGGCACGATCATAGATGGCCGTCAGGGGCTTCAGTTCATCCAGAAATCCGCTGGCCGAGGAGTCAAACTGCACCATGAACAGAGTCACGGCAATGGCGTTGATCAGCAGATTGAAGCACAGGTAGACAACGGAGGTGCGCACTGCGTCGCCCTTGTACAGGAACTTGCCCGTCAACATGGGCAGCGACCCAAAGCCGCAGTTGACCGAGAACAGGACCTGCATCAGAGCATTGAACCAGATGTTGCTCTCGGCCAGGAGGCTGCTGTCATAGGGCCACAGCTGGGGGAAGTAATGGCGGGCGAAGGAATTGCGCACTTCCCAGCCAGTCAAGGCGCAGAGCAGAAACAATCCTGCCAAGCCATAAGCAAACAGACTGCGCCGTAGAATCTTGGCATTGTGGGTGCTAAGAGAAGAGAGAGTTAAAGAATGTTCTATGATTATATCTATTCACACTTACCACAACATGACCACTATCCAGATGCCAATGAGTCCAGCTGCCAGCAGGCCAAAGTAAAGTGGATTGCGCCAGAAGGGCGTCAGAAACGTCTGCTGCAAGCACTCCTGTCCACTGTTGCCAGTTACCGAGTAGCCGTTCTGTTAAATTTGGTAAATAGTAAGCAATTAAATCAATATTGCATTTTAGTAACAGCAACTTACCAAATTCAGCTTCAGGTTTCCCACACACTCGCGAAATGGAATCGTGTTCGAGGCGAACATTCCGATGTAGCCAAGGGCGAGCACGGCCTGCAGTGATATCCAGATGGCCGACACCCACGACGCAAACCGACTGATTATACAGGCCCCTAAAAAAATCATACACAAATTAAAAATATAAATAAAGATTTATTATGCTTATATTAATAAAAATATTTAATTTGCTTATATAAAATAATACAAACTTACAATCGAGATCAATTTTTAAAATTGTGCATTATTTGTAAGCTTAACTTATTTAATTTAAATTTTTTTAAAATTACAACTATGAACATCACACAACAATTTAAACCGCGAATTGAGATTACTGAAATGCATTTAAGCGGGCTTATGCCTTTATATGTGATAGATAACTATGTAGAGAGCTTGATCTTCTTTTGTTTTCATAAATTTATTTAAAAAAAACAATATACTATTAAATTTAAAAAATAAGCATTTGAAAACATTATTTTTAGTAAATTAATAAATACTTTTAAAATTTAATTAAACTTTTTCAAAACGGAATATTTGTTCCTAAGATTCTTCATTTCTAGTATTACATTGAGTTATCTCAGCTACTTATTAAAACAGCTTATTAACTGCTTTGAATTCACTTGCATTCTTTATCGCTCGTTCTAAGAACTAAGTTGAATTTAATAGTAGTTTTAAGTTGAGCAGTTCAATTCAAATGAATAATCGAAGAGTTTTTCTCGTTTGTTGTTTGCTTAGGCTCCCAGACTTGTTTGTTCATTTGTTCGATATATCAGTTCGATATTCAGCTCAGTTCCATTCAGCTAATTTTAACTATTTCAGTAGTATTCATATAAAAATAACAATTGCAAGCTAAGAGAAAGGATTTATGATGTTTGTTTGCAAATTGAGTTCAAGTTATAAATTGAGTAACAATTGCAATTACTCGTACCCACTAAAATTATACGAATTTCATCAGGTAAAGTGTAAATGATGTAAAATAATTTAAATGCCATTGCAAATACTAAATACTTTGTGTATTGCTAAAAGCACAAAAAAGGGGCGATACAACGAAGGCATTCCTTGGCAGCACCCAGCATTATGTGTATTATACTGAGGTCTTTTCGAAGGTGTTGTGTCGTAATTTGCAGTTTTTCATTTTTGCTTTTTGCCATTATTAGTATGTTGCTCATATTGCTCATTTTTTTTTGGAATCGTTTGTTTTCTCGTTACAATTTGTTTTTGGTTTATACTTTTTTTGTTCATTTAGAATTTGCCTTAAACGTCTCTATGGTTATTTTTTGTGGACGCGCCGCGCCAGCAACTTCCCTGAAGGCGAGCTGGACATATGACACCCATTATCCGTATCCACATATCCATTTATCCATGTACACCACAACTTAGGTGGGGAGCAGGACAAGGCAGCTGTAACCTTGCCTGTACTCTCCTCCAGATGTTGCTGTTGTTCTTGTTTGTGTCCTTGGCCCGGGAGAGGGGCATGGGGGGCAGGAGTTGAGGTGGTGCCAGAGAGAGCCCAAAGAGCCCGGGCTCTCTTCCCAGCCGGCCCTTGGGTTGAATGCCGGCATTGGCGCGCCAGCGATTACACGAACGGGACACACACACCAATGCATTTTGAAGATTTTAATATTTTTTTTTTTTGGGTTTTTTTTTCAGAGTTTTTCATTTTGTCCTGATAAACACGATGATGATCATTACCTACTAAGTCACATTTAAGTTAGTTCGTTTTTTTAGTGTATTTTATGTGTTTTTAAGTTTTTTTGTTTGCATTGATATTTTCTTGGTCTGATAAGTAGTTTTTTCGTCATTAGTTGTTATCTTTGCGTTTCGTGATTTCTTGTTTAGACTTTTGTTGTTTATGTTTTTTTTATACATATATAAGTAGTTTGCTCTTTGCATTTGCATTTTGCGGATTGCATTTGCTTTGTTTTTGCTTCAGAGTTTGACCAAAGTTTGCGTAACTTATTCTGCTCTGCCATCCAACTGACACAATTTCAGATTTGGGTAAACGGGATGTGTCCAACCGTCGTTACTGCGAATGCACGACCGCCCCAATGAATCCTTTAAGGACTAACGTTATTTATGCTTCCACTTGCGGAACAACAACTTGGGAATTATAAACTGAGTGCAAAGTGCAGCAGTTGCAGCTTTTTGCAATTGAGCTTTAGTCCTGCCCGAGAGAGGGTTGCACTGCACAGCTTTCATGCTAAGGGTTGCAACCCCCAACCTGTTGCCTGTTGCCATGTGCAGCCAACATGGCCAACATTTCATGGCCAAAGAGAGAGAGATAGAGAGAGAAACCTGTTGCTTACCTTTGAATATGGGCGAGGCACGCCAGGTGTGTGCCGCCCCTTGGCCCAGAAACTGGCCAACCGATATCTCGAGCAGTATCATGGGCAGGCCGACTAGAAACAGCAGTACCAGATACGGCACCAGGTAGGCCGACCCATACCGATCCAGTTCACGTGGGAAGCGCACCACATTCGCATAGCTGACGTTCAGGCAAATGCAGAGCACAAGGCCACGAAACACCGAGCATTTTGTCTGCAATTAGATAAACCAAAAGTATTTGATTAGTATACGTATATTTAATTAAGAAAAAGTAAAGAAAACAGGTGTCAAGCATCCGCCGGCAATGCCAGACGTACAGCAAACCGTCATACCACCTACAAAACGCAGTCATTATCATTTCCGGCACTTCCGCTTTCAACTTGTGTAATAATTATTTTTCTTTTATTTATTTTTGCTTCATGTTTATTTGTTTTACACACAGTCACATATATAGTACATACATACAGCTTCCCACTTCGGAGTTCTTATATTTGTATGTATTTATCTATCGCGTAATGAGCAGCAAAGGAAAGTAGAGCCCCATTATGAAGGTCTGTGAAGAGGCCAAAGTGCCGACGCCTGCGAATTGTACCGCATAAGCTCATTAGATGCGGGGCAAAAACACCGCCAACCACAGCAACAACCTCAACAACAACAACAGCTGTTAATACTTTCAAAAACGAAAAGGCAAAAAAAATAAAAGAAAATAAAAAACTTAACAGCTCGAAGCTAAAATTACAACAACAACTACAAAAAGTACTTATATATAAAAAAAATTGCTTGGCAGTGGAACGTTTTTAAGTGAAATTCATTCAGTGACGCTGACCGGACGGATGGACAGGCAGACAGAAAGGCTGACAGACTGTGGACTGCAGTTAATAAAGCGCAAAACCACACAGTGAAAATGTAAACAAAAAGCTAAACGCAAAAACACCCCAACCTCAAGCTGCAATAAGCCAGGCCTATAATCACTCATAATCAGCCTATAACCAAGTACTATTAATAGCCATATCATGTGGCATATCATGCATGTCCCCCCTCCCCCCTCCCCCACCCCCTTCGTATTAACAAACCAAGCATAAACTTAACGTTTTCATTAACACGATTTAAAGATTCAACTTACTTTTCGATAATATCGGAAGGGCACATCCTCATGAACAACATATAGATAATCGGCTAGATATTTTGTTGTTGGTATTTCCATCTTTGGACAGACTTTGTATTGTTTATAGGTGCAAAAGAATTTGTCATTTTCTTGCATTTGATATTTGTTGCATATAATTTACGTGGATTTTTGCTTCGCTTAAATTGCTATTTAACTGCGAATTTAATTTGATAACTTTGCTAAACTACAAAATAACTTTATATGTTAATTAATTAAATTAAATGATTTGTTGCTGGTAATTGCAAATAATGTTCATTAAATAATTTTTTATTTTTCGTCAACTTTTATCTTTGATATATTTGATCAAAAATTGTTTAGTTAATTGCAATAAAATTCAAGTTCTTATTTACATAGCACGTTTCACTTCAATTTATTTTAAATTTTTTACACTTTATTCGGCACAGAAATCATGCAAATTTCAGCAGCGACATTTAACATTTTAATTTTAGCCGTATATAATTCGATTTAATATCATATATGTCAGACAAACAAAAAGAAGAAAAACAATAATAAAATAATAAAATAAACTAAGATGCAGAAAAGGCAATGGCAGAGTAGAGATATATATTTATAAAGAGACCAGATATTATACAGCACATATGTATGCATATGGAACAAGTTATCGCGTTACGGCGACTTCGCTTTAAATATTAATTGGCAACACCTTCATTGCTTAGCCCTGAACCGCTTATTGAATGTCTTTTGCGAATTGCCAACGACAACCGCATCATATATCAACGATTGTTAGTATGGTTTTTGTTGTTGTTGTTTTTGTTTTTGGACTTTAACGTCATTGGCAGCAGTGACATCGACGCGTGCTGGTTCCGTAAACGAAGACGAAGACGTTGACGTTGACGAAGCGGTAAATTGTCATTAGATATGGATTGCAAGCATTATCATTGCGATAGACGCGGAACCAACCGCTGAAGACACTGAAGACACGCGGCGTATGCGTAATGCAACGAAATGCAATTGACGCTGAATTTGTTTCGCATTCACACATTCGCACACTCGTTCATTCGAATCGTATTCACTCGGCAAGCGATCGCCACTCATCACTGAAGCAGCGCCAAGCAGCGACTGCACCCCGAGACTCGAAATATGATTGGAAAATGAACTGAGACGACGACTCGACGGCGAAGAAACGAGTTTTTTGTTGTATTTTCATTAATGAGTGTGCTCGTCGTTTTATGGGCTTTTCTTTCTTTCCCTCCACACACTCACTCGAGTTATAGTTGAAGCTGTTGATGTTACTGGGGGGACTGAGGGGGGGACTTGCGAGACACTGGGGGCGACCACACGTAGCGTGCGAGCGAGCATGAACCGAGCTGCTCTCTCATTAATGCAGAACTGACGCTGGATTGGGCGGCCGCAAGCCTCTAAAGCGCGGCTTTCTATCGCACAGTCGCTGCGCAAAGTCAGCGCCCAAGTGCGCTGCCGAACTCATGCCGAAGCAAGCCGAGTTTACACTTCGTTTCTTTAAACAGTGCTCGCCAATTGTTGTGCATGCACCATAAGGCACGCCTCAACGATTCTCCTTTTAACTTAACTAACCAAATTCTGCGTATGCTTTCTGCTCTTTTTATACATTTCTTATGTTCTTTTACGAGTTTATTCTCTCATCTTCTAACTTGGTTTTTCTGTGTAAACGCCCACGCGCTGTCTAATTGAAAGTTCTGAAGATGTTGCGCCGACTGTCGCGTTATTCCCATGTCGTGGCCATAATTAACTTAGGGCCAATCAGGAAGTGGGCTAAGGCAAAGAGAAACTCGTCTATTAGTCTTGGCCATTGCGTCTTATGCCTTCTGCTTTATGCTGCTTCTCACAGTTAAATTAAATTTCATTTTAACACGTTCTAAGCAACAACAACAAGAGATTCACAATATCATAATTTTTATAATTATTATGTAAGCATGCGAGCGCAACTGGCGCATCATCTTGACTCGAGCTCAAACTCTCTACGGGAACGGGAACGAGAACGCGAACATGAATGAGAACGAGCACGAGATCGAGTGCGTGCTTGTGTCTGGGCGCATAATTAACAATGCTCGGTGTGCGCCTCAACAAATAAATAGCAATGTGAAGACCAAGCTCAGTTCAGAGCGCGTTAATAGAAGATAATAATATTATTTTATTGACGCACACGTTCTCAAAATATAACAACAATTACAGTTTGTAAATTTGGCTTTAAAATAAAATTTTAATATAAGGTCGTTGAATCAATTCTTTATTGGCCAGCTATTGGCTTTGGCCATAATCGAATCTTACAACGGAAATGTCGATTGGACGACGTATTGATGGATTGGCCCCACCGCTGAGAGCGTGACTTTCCCAAGTGCTCAATGTGTTTGATAAGCATTAATTGGGCGCTGTCGTATACCCTGCAGCTTGAACTTCCATGGGGTATGCTAGAGTTGTTATAGAATCTTTAAAAAACTGTACACATTTCTTAATAGAAATATGTACAAAAGTACAACAAATATACCAATTTAAAAATGGTGTATTTACTACATATTTCATATTTTAAAATACATGTATATTTTTGAATTCTATAATATAATTAAACTATTTTAATCTCAAATTCGTATTTACTTCCCTTTCAACTCTTTAATTCCTTACAAAATTAAATTAAATTTACAGGGTATTCGCAGAATCGACTACCTTGCAGTTCATTAAGCCAGGCTGTCAGGTTGTGTCTGCATATTCTGCTATAGAATTTTTACTTTTGGCCTTACGTTTAGCATTCATAATTGCTTTATTTTCATAAATTTTTGGTAGCATTTGTCAGATTTGTGTGTTTGGCATTTCAAATGAACAAAGTGGCCGTTGAAATTTTGCTTGATTTGAAATTAATAATAAAATAAATAATAATATGAGGCCCAACGAGGCGGCAAAAGTAAAAGCGTGGGGCTAACTGGCCAATTGAAATCTGAGCCAAGTGGAAACAAACTGAATGTGGCCTATAAATAAGCCTTTCATTGCTTTTCTAATTAAATAGAATTGATTTCGAATGAATCCATAGAATCAGCATCCGATTTTTTGGTCTTCTCTCTCATTTGCAGAGCTGTACAACAATTACGAATACAATTTTATAGAGTTTTTATTAATGCGTCTGTCAATTGTGTAAAGCTCGGCACGAAATTGGAGTGTGAAAATGCACCCACAATGAGGCTGAAACTGGCCACAAAAGACGCCTGGAAATCTTTGGTCAACAGATTGAATAAGCGACGAACGCATTCAAAGCTCGCTCGGACAATCCCTTTGTGTCGTTGGCTACTTACTTGTTGAAATGTTGTAAAGCGTAGTGTTGAGATGCATCTGGGGGCACTCGAGCATTGCGGTCTGTCTTTCAGTTTCTTTGTGACATGGCTATTGTTTTACGATTTTCGGTGCGTCTGTCTAATCAGTAGCAAGTGAAAGGAGTGGAAATCATGAAGCCATATAGCTGCTATATCGTTAACTAGCCAAGTGCTCCGTTACACCCAACCCGGTAGCGCAGTGTAGCGCATCAATACATTGCCCAATTGTCGTCTCTCCATTTGGATTCTCTGTGGGGCTGTGCAAACACACATATCGAAATTCTGCTGTCCACTGTCCACTGGCCACAAGCAACTTGGCCACTTTCACTGCTGAGACAGCTTTCAAAAGCCCATGTCCGTCCAAGCAATTCTAATAACCGCCAATTATCATATTGCATCCCACAACCACAGCGTCGCGTCGATTCCAAGCGCAAGTCGAGCCGGTTTCTATGATCATTTTGATTTGTATCAATGCAACAAACGACAGACAGAATGACGTCATCACTCAGCAGACAACACAATACTCATCGTATCAAATCAAGCAGTCAGTCAGCAAGTCGACCAATCTTACAATTTCTGGGCTGTGCCTCTCTTGACGCACAAAACGTGCAACGCCGAATTTGCACCGAAAGTACGAGTTGAGTAGCTGCTGCACATTTTTCGTTTTGTTGAACTTGTTAATCAGCGAATTGGAAACGAAAAGGCATAAGAGATGAAGTAACTGATACAAGTGTATGTGCGGTGTGTACAACTCCCGCTTCACACACACACACACATACACACAGACAGACAATCGAATACACAGCAAAACATGCTGAGTAATCAATGGGGCGGCTGCCTGTTTTTTTGTTGGTTTTGTGGCAAGCAATTGCAAATCAGTCACTTTATGAGTACTCGTAAATTCATGTGCCCATGTGAATAATTATTGTATGATTGCGACTCTTAAGCGAAAAGTGTTTTTTCAATGCATTCAGCTCATTAATATCATGCTGAGAACATAATAACACATATAATGATATTGTATATTATTTAAATTCAACTATCTTATATGCAAACAAAAGACTTAAGCGACAAACGCGACCAGTTGTCATAGCCTTGAGCTTATGCTATATTATTTTACAAAGATGAATCGTTGTATCAAAATGTGTAGCATACTTTTAAGCAGCAATATTTATTATGGTTCGAATATTCGAATATTTCGGTTGTTGAAAAATAGTTGTGAACTTTGCTAACTTTGCTTGGCGCGAAATTTGAATCAAATTTTCAAAAATCAATTAAAAGAATTGAGAAACAAATTTGAAAAAAAAAAAATAAAAATTCAAAATTTTGTTAAATAATGGTTTTAATGGCCGTCGCTGCTGTTTGTTTTGTGACAATGAGTGAGAGTGAGAAGAGAGAGAGTGCTCGCTCGCTAGCTCATCATTCGTTCTTTTTAGTTGCTTTTTTTTCTTGCCTCCGAAGCGCATTTAATTAAGTTATTAAATAATTACGAACAAAATAATAATTAAAAATAAATATTGAAAAACAATAATCCAAAGTTCTCTTCACTTTAAGTGCTATCACAACAATTGAAAAAGCTTTGCATATTTAACTAATTAAAAACAGACAATAAACAGTTTTTAGCTGAAAAGAATTTCAATTAACCGTTTCTACTCGTAATTTCAAATTAAGGACACTCCTGGTCAAATGATGAACCTAATTAAAAGCAATTAGCAGCACTTTGGCATATATTCAATGTGCACTTTGCACTCATTTCAGAACATGAACAACAAATGCAATTAGCGCAAATTGTAGAATTGCCGCTAGACGCGAAGACTTTAAAACAATTAGACGCCCCTCGGGCAACTAGTAGAAAAGCAATGATGGTCAGTCTAAGCACAAAAGTAAAACTAAAATTAAATCCGTGCCTCACTAACCCAAATAAACATCAAACTTATGCCGAAACTTGTTTTATGATGTTGAACAGACAACCCTATAAACCAGGCGCATTAAAACAACAAACGGCTTAAACAACAGCCAACAAATTCGGACAGTGAACTAAACAAAAAGACAGTGCCCGATTTTTGACTAACGACTTTAAATTTATAAAGATGTCAACCAAAAGAGCTGTGCTATTTTTGTTGTGCGATTGCCAAGGCCTGTCTGCAATCCATGGATTGGCCATTCAACACACTTCAATGCATATAGACAAACAAGTTTGTTTCCTTGCGGCATCGTCACAAATTATGACAAACAAACATAAACTAGAAACAAATAAAATGTGCGAAAATTAACGCATGGCAAGTGTCAACGCACAGTGACTGCTACAAGTCAACGAACATGGAAACTTACACTTAGATAAGAAGAACAGAGAACATTTCCGAACGCACGTAGTCATCATCAAGCTGATTGCAAACGATCTTAGACTGGTTAGGCGCCTCGATCGATCGATTCGAATAAGAAACATTCTCTTTCCAGTAAAAGTTGAGATACTTGCATCACGTACATTCCCAGTTTTTGTTGAGAAATGGATTCATTCATGATCAGCCAAACATTCAGTGTGAAAACTGATAAACAGACGCTATTTAGTTTTTCCGCCTTTGGCATTCGATAAGCCAATTTTGCTCATCATATCTAAGCAATAAATGAATTCCCAAAAAATGTCATAATAAAGGTGGAATATCTGTTTAGCTTTGCTTTTCTGATAAGATGTAGATTTCTCACAATTTTCTTAATCCTCTTGCTGCGCATTAACTTACAGAAGTCAGAGTAGTTTAGATAAGCAGTTAGTGCTTGAAACTCAAACTAATTGTAGGCTCTAAGATCACCCAACTTGTAAAGTCAGCGAGTAAACAGTGCTTATCAGGAATATAAGTATTATAATTTATGGTCTCCGAAATATCTTCATCAATTAAAATATTCTCAAGGAAGTTATATCACAAAGCAAGTCATAACAATTAGTCACGTTCCTATGCAAATTTCATAACTTTAAGATAAATGTAAATTACATACAGATTGCCAACGGTTCTATATTTAGTTTCCCCGTTATAGCCGTATCTCAAGCTGTCTCACCTGTTGATTTGACTCATCCTCGGCGGCGGGCAACAGCTTGGCATTGCTGGCGGTCGTGATGTTGTGCGCGGAGTGAGCAGACGCCGTCACCGAGACGGAGGAATAGTTCTTGGACACGCCATCGTGCAGATCGTGCTCGTGGTAGCCCTGGATATCCGTCAAGGTGTTGTTGCTGCCACTCAGCGTGATGATGCCGCTGGAGCTGATGCGACCCGAGGTGGCTGTGGTGCGACCGCCGCCACTGTCCACCACACTGGACACGGTCGAGATGCAGCTGCGCGTTGTCTGCGGCGAGGGCGTCACCGCGGGCAGCTCCGCGTCCGCCTTGGCCCGTCGCATATTCAGCCAAGACATGCGCTGTGGCTGCCGTCGGTCCAAAGTTGCCGCATTGCTGATGACTCCTGTGGCGCCTCCAATGTAGACGCAAGTGCGTGTGATCCCGTTCGATTCCCTGCTCAGTCGCTGTTCGCTGTCGGGGCGTGGCAATGTCGCCATGCCGCCGGATATCTGTTTGTAGGTGGGCGTGGTTGAGGCCGAGGGCTTGACACTTCTGGGCAGACTGAGCTGCTGGGCGAGGGCCTCGTCAGTGCTGCGATTCTTAAAATTGCTGCTCATTGATTAGATCTAAAAGGAGACAGAGAGGGGAAGGTGAGAAATGACGCAGATTTGTTGGAAACTTATTAATGGGTTCAAAGCCGAACCGGCTTCAGTTCACACGAAATCCCAAAAAAAAAAACCGCTTTAACATTTTTTCAAACGAAATGATTCACATGTGGATTTCATGGGTTTGTTTATTGGCGACAACGATTAGCATGCGAATGAAATCCAAATTTTGCACTACAATAAGCCAAATCTTGGACAAAACCTTATATCGAAAGTAAAATTCACCATCAAATCGAGAAAGTGAAAGCTGCCATTCTAAAGCCATTACAACAATGGATTAATTCACCATATTATGTACGATTATGACACTCTGGCCGACTTTCATTAGGTTCTGTTTTCTGTTTTACATTTTATTATACAATGCATATTGCGACAATAACTTCTGTTGCCAATTTCACTGCGCTGAATTCAGTCAACTGCGTTTAATTTCGTATCTCTCTCTCTGAAACAGAAAAATGAAAACAGAGTCGTAAACAGCAACTGTTTAAATATAAAAGTTAAATAAAGAATTCCGCTCGACTTACTCAAACATATCATAGCTTACTTTTTATTTAAAAACAACTTGACAATGTACTTCAGCTTATTTCTTAACACATTAAATTTTTGGATTATAAAGAGAAAACAATTAGGAATTGTGGCTTTAGTTAAGTCTCAACAATTTGGCATAATAAGAGCACATAAACATTATATTCTTCGGTAAGAGATGGAGAGAGCTTGAAAGTCAATTTTTAAAGCAGCTTGTTAAGCTTTAATGTGCTTTCAAAGCCTTAAGTTCTGCTAGATTTTCTGTGTTATACAATATGAATAAATTAGACATGAAGAAATAATCATGTGGTTAGCAGCTTATCGAGCTTTAATGTGCTTTCAACACTTTAACATTAAGCAATCGATCATTCCATTATTTAAATACTACTAATAGATTGTCAAGCTTTCATGTGCTTTCAAAGCCGAGTATCTTTATGATATGCCGTAAATATAAATGAGCTAAGATCATCTGTTTTATTAAAATATTAAATAAAATTTTTACGCTTGTTTAAACAGCTTTTAAACAATATTAATTAAGTCAAGAGCGTCATTGAATGATGTGTTTTTCATGAGCGAGTCAAATGATATCGGCTGACAGAAAGGTTAAACAAGAGTTGTGTCATTTTGTTAATGACTCTTTTTTCTCTTGACTTTGCTTTGCTTTTGTACGAGTATCTATCTACCTCTCCTCTCGCTTTGTCAAACAAAAGGCAAACATCTTATCGTCACGATGGCATATATTTTATCTGTGCCTCGAAAAACAAAAAAACAAGCACTAAAAATAACAGCTCTTATCACAATCACTTGGAATGCACATTTTACACAAAATAATTATGCACGCTTGCACAAATAAATGAGCTGAGCTCGAAATATATCTGTAACCATAACAACAACAACGTCAGAAAACGGTCAACAGCTTTGAGCATGAGTTCGTTGCCTTTGCTGACCACGAAACAGGCCAACAACACCCTCCCTTCGTATTCGTATTTGTATCTCAATCTTACACAAACTTCAAGACTGCAAACAGCGCCTGTTTGAAAAGAAAACTTCACGTCATTTAGACACAACAACAACAATATCTTTATGGGCTGACGTCGACGCTCTCTTAACGCAAATTAAGGCACCAAAGTGGACGTCGGCTGATTTCGACTGTTACGGCTGTTTATTATTGAAATTATTTTGCAAGCAAACGCGACGCGACTGCGACTCGACTGGCGCCAGCCACACTGAAGATTTGCAAGCGATACAGATTGCAGATACAGATACAGGTACGACTATAGCTACAGATACAGATACAACTACAGCTACAGCTACTGATATGAATATCCAAAGAGAAATGCCGCATACCACATATGTAGAGGGCCCAAACTCGCTGGACCGTTGGCTCTTGGGCGTAAGTCAGTGTGTGGAACCAAAGTCGAATTAGGCGACAGTCCGTGCATCAACTTACAGGTTATTAACAGGTAAATGCTGCAACTCGTACGTCATTATGACCACCATTCCATTCTGCGCTTGCTTTTCTTTGTGCACTCAATTTGAACGGCGACAACGAATTCAACAAGAACAAGAAAGAAAAGTGAACTTGGACACGCCGAAGATTTAATACCCTGCATTCAATATTTGACAGGTTGTTCCCATGCGATATTATAGTTTGAATTTAATCAAATTAGTTGAGTATAAATTCTAAATAGCAAAAATTTTTATACCAAATTTTAATGTCTATGTCTTCATGGTGTCTCATTGCATATTAATTTTATAATACCCTCTGCAAGTGCATTAAAACCAAGTATGACAACGTTGTTGTAATGTACATGTAGTCTGACTTCTCGCTTGACAAAGGTTCTGACATGAACCACCATTACCATTATTTGAACCGGCAGCACCACCAGCGCCAAACAGACGCAGAAGCAACCGCGCGTAACCACAACCCAAGTCGAACTTCAAGTCAAAACTCAGGCCGGCAAAGTGGCACTACAACTGGGCCTAAAGCATTTGGCCGAAATTGCACTTGTGCTTGCCGGCAAAATTAAAGTGTTTATTTTAGTTATTTTAAGATAATAAAACGAAGACAAACTTTTTGTTTAACTTGAAATTGTTCTGGGAAAAAGAGCGAATAATTCCAGGAAAAGATTCAAAAGTCAACATTTGTGATTTAAATTTAAAATTTTTATAGTGAAATATGCTAAATATTATAGCAAAGGGTGTTGATAGCTTAACATAGACACAAATGTATAATTAACTCAATTAATAAAAATATTAAGAAAACTTGCTGCCATTTCAAGAATATTCTGTATTATAAATTCCATTTCAAACTCAAGTCGTTGCCATTTAAGACTTTGATCTATGCCTTGAATATATCCGGGAAACAGCTTCATGAATCTTATCTTAACCTTTTTGGAGCGAAAGTCCACATAAAGCAGTCGGAAAGGAGCTTGAACCTGAACTTAATCGCAAAGGTCACACCGACAGATACATTTAACAAAATCCCAACAGATACATTTATAATGATAGTTTTAATTTGAAGATTCATTGGTTAAACTCATAGCATAACAAGTTTCAAGTGGAAATGCTTCTGAAAGGCGTTAGTCAAAGTATCTTTGTGTGTAAGTGTCTCTGTTTCTTTGTAGCTAAGTATCTTAGTATGTGTATTTAGCTTTTTATAATTGAAAGTCGCGTCGCATCAAGTTGGAAAGAAAGGAAAGTAAAACAAGATGAGATTGTTTATTTGTTGTTTCTGTGTTTATTGTTGATATTGCTGCCAAGCGGCAACATGAACGAAAGTAAAAACAACACAGCTGAAACAAGTTCAACATAATAGTGCATAATACGATCTATAACTATGCGTGCCAGCCGACACCCGCTTGTCAATCCATCAGATACAGATACAGATGCAAGTGACTAGTCATTTCACAGTCCGCTTGACACAGTTTCTGTCTGTGTGTATCTGACAGATAGATTATGTAAAGTGCTACGGTTTAGACCAAGACTAACGATGCCGCCTCCGTTTCTATCGAAACTCCAATGCACCTGTTAATAACAACAAAGATACAAGATGCAAAACACAAAACACGGGTAAAAGTGTATCTCACAGTGTATTTCGCGTTGATTGCTTTTTATTGATTCCTCAATCGAATGTAATTAAACGTTGCTGCCATGTTGCTGTGGGGCCAGTGGTGCAAATCTGTGCCCGACACGCCCCGCAACGAGACGACAACAACAACAACAACTACAACAACAGCAACAAGTTGTCGCTTCATCGATTTCATTTCATCAATTTACAAATTTACAAATTTCAAATGAAATTTTTGATATTCGCATTTAGCAACAATTGTCAAATTGGACCATGTCTCCATTTCATTCGACAAGCGCTCCACTTTTTATATTTTATTTTGTGTTTTTTGTGGGGCACACGTTCACAACTTCGCACTTCCAACTCGAGTAATTAAAGCAATGCAAATAGCATTAAGCGCTTTTAACAATTATAAAGATCAAGGCAGATTATAAAGACCGCAACCGTTGCGGATTTAAGATACGAATATCCAACATCAATTCTCTCTCGCTTTTTATTGCAGCAGATTTGTGTTTCTTTCATTGTTTTGTTGTTCAAAATATTAAACAAATTGCGTTAATAAAGTGCCCCATTGGAGCGTAAAAGATCTGTCCGTCTGTGTGTCTATCTGTCTGTCTGTCCTTTTGTCACCTGTCAGTGGGTCAAGAGCATTAAGTTATTCATTCAGAGGTATTCAATAATTATGTTTCAATCCCTCTCAAGAGCAAACAGTCTGATTCCATCCGACTTATTGCAGATGTTGCTGTTGAAGTTTGTCTATGACTCGTCAAGTGCCTGGGCAATGATTTGCATAAATATTACGTCTAATTGCAGCCACAACACAGCAGGGAGGAAGGCAGGCAGAAATACACCTGACAATCATAATCATAAGCCAAACAATACAAATCTCAAATCTACGACGTCATAGCTAAGCGACTCTGTCTCTGACTCCGTCTCCGTCTCCAACTCTGACTCTGAATCTGACTTGCTGTCCATTTAACAAAAAGGCATTCGCACAATGGCAATTATCGGAATCATTAGCCACAAAATGACCCCATGCCACATCCGAAATTGAGCAAGCAAACAAATCTATTCAAAGTCAATAGAATCGTGTATAAAAATCAACTAGAAACAATAAACACGAGGCCAAAAAAAAGGCGAAGCAGAAGGCAATTAATGAGTATGGCTGAGAATCTCAGTTGTAATACTATATAACGAAGAGTTAAGAATTTAACGACAATTCAACCTCATTTATAACGTTCTTTGTAAAATTTCAGATAGGGTATTCTAGAAACAGTTGTAATTTAAATTTTTTGTTGTAAATAAAAAAATATATGAAAAAATAATTACATTTAAATTTTAAGTTAATTTTAATATAATATAATTTTTACGTTTATTTTTTTGTATTATAACAAATTAAATCTTATTGTTAATTTAAAAGTTTGTTGAGAGTTAAAATATTAATATTTTTTTAGATTTTGACTACAATCAAAAAATAATATTCCATTTCAAAAATCTAGCAAAATAAATGTTTACTTTCTGCAATTTACCATGTACATAGATTTCCACATATGCGAGTTTTAAATAATTCAAAGAATTTTCACAATTTTTGTGCTAACAATAATTTGTTAACTGTTTTGGCTTTTAACTGTAACACTGCACAAACTGGTAAGGTAAGAGGAGTCGTGCTGCTCCATAAAACTCATTCGACAGCCCGTTGTCGGCTTAGATGGAGTATGAAAATGAGTCGCGTCATTTGAATACAGGTTCTCGTTCATTCATTCACATTCACACGAAACGAGCATGAGTACGAGTATGAGTACGAGTGCGAGTACTCGATGATGTCCGAAAATCAATTTCAATTCAATTGCAAAATTCCAGGAAATTACGTCGTAGCCGTTAATGATTTTTTTTTATTATTCTTTTGGGGATTTTATTCTCAGCAGTTCGGATTCAATGCGTTCCCACTGAAAATTTGTGCACGAAACATTGAAAACAAAAACAAAACAACTACAACTACACAATTGATTGGTCTGGAGGCCAGAGACGCGACGACGACGACAGGTTCGGAAAGACTAAACCGAGCAGAGCTCACCTGAGCTGAGCTGAGTTGAGTTGAGCTACCTGTCAGGTAGTTGCACAGTCTGAGCAGCTGAGCAGAGAGCGGGCGGTTCGTTTACATGAGCAGCAGAGATGGCACGCAGCAACACGTGTAACAAGCACCGTGTATCTGACAGATACAGATACATGTGTGCAAGTGTCTGATCAGCAGTTGACTACGCTAGTAATTGCATTAATATCAGCTAAACACGCTAGTCAACTGAGTCGACTATGTAACTACAATACGTACATCAAATTTAAAAGGTTATCTTCTCGCACTCCATTGAGAAGAAGAAACCTTCCAAAAAAAATAAGAAAAAAAAGACACTCCCTTCGCCGCTTCACAAACAAGAACATGAGCCCAGAACAATGTGCGCATAAACAGGAAATTAATCATTCGAGTGTGTGTAATGCCGATACCTTTTCACATGCCCTCCTCGCAATGGGCATGGGTATTGCCCGGTACCCTCGGTACCCGTACCCGTACCCGTACCTGTGCCTGTGCCTGTGCCCAAAACCGAACCTGAACCTGAAACTCAAGCCCCGAGGCCGACAGGGAAGACAAACACTAAGAAATAAAACAACAGAAACGCTAAAGAGGAAGCAACCCGGCTGAGTAGTGAGTAAACTGAACCGTAGAAACTTCATTAAGGTTCAGTTTAGGGTAAAGGTAAATTTACACAGAGCTGGCGAAAATTTCAAGGTCGCCTCGTCTCACAAAACGTTTACAACTTCATTGGGTTTCCGTCGTCGTCGTCGTCGTCATCGCTGTAATTGAATTCTGTTTATTTTGACTTTTCGATTTTTCACACAAGAAAAACAAGAAACAATGCAAATTGCCCGTTAACAATGCTGCAGGTAAATACTAATGAGTTCCTAGTTGCCATTAAAAATAGTTGATGATGATACAATGTCGATTCTTAAGATCTTCGTTTCGCTTATTAATAATTACAGCTCGGGATGCTGTAGAATAGAGTTACCGGTTTCCGGCTCATTTCTAATTTTAAACAACAAACTCAACAATTATTATTCCTAATAATAAATACAATAATAATTCATGCGAACCTCTCGTGCGATAGAACATTTTTACCATAATTGATGATGCCCCCAACTCAACACATTTTGATACACCAAAAAACAAAACAAAAACCAAAAAAAAAAACTGCGAGTGTTAAGCTGTTTGCGCCACTTGGGATATCTTTTTGCAATTTATCTGGCACGAACTTTGGGCCAAGACAGCCTCCTCTGAAAGTGGCAATGGCTTCCGCATTAGAATGAGATGGAATATGAGTGGATCCTGGGTTAAACTTAAGCTTATATTCAGCTGAAATGGGAATAGGGAAAGGGAATTTTTGATTCTTTTAAATATTTATTATTATTATATTTTATAATATTTTTTAAGAATTCAACTTTTAGTATCTCAAGGAAAGGTCAGGCAAAAATTATCTATTGGTATGTCGAAAATTAAATACAAGGCTCTGCAGGGGTATCAAAACTTCAGCGTGACGAATCTTTCTTGCTATTCAATTTTAAATTCATTTTTATTCCTGTCTCACTCTGAATATGTCTCCATTTTAGCGTCATAAAATTGCCACACACAGCAATCTTCGGTAGCAAGCTAGAACTGGGCATATGGAAAACCCAGAAAACCCAAACTGGTCTATATCCAATTTAAGACACGAGTCTGTCTTGAGGTTCCACTCGCCGCACGATCAGCTGCACGATTGTATGGTGAAAAGAAGCCCAAACAGAGGCAGCGACTGAGGGAGGGGCATAGAAAGGGACAGCGGGCAGGGCAGAGGGCGGAGGAACAGCGGTAGCTGCAGACATAAAGGGGACGTCGTCGGGTCGTGTCTGTTCCTCTGGCCTCTCCGGTTGTCAGTTACCAAATTGAGTGCAGCGCCATTTTCCTCAACATGTTTTACTTTATTTTGTTGTTGTTGTTTTCTCTGTTTTGTTTTGCTGTTCTTCAATTGCCTTTTTGGCCACTTTCTAGCCATGGCAAAGAACTTGGAAGGCACCATTTATAGAGGAGAACCACCGGCAAAAAAACCAAATTGCACCACTTTCAGGGCGTTCGTTCTTCTTTCTGTTTCTTTTTCTTTTTCTGTTTGTGTTTTCTGTGCTCAACTGTGCGAGGCAGCCAAAGAGAGGCATCATTATCATTATCAAGTCCATTATTTGCTGCAGTGTACCTTACTGACACCATAAATGGTCGCAACAACTTTTATACTACTCGCGAGTTACTTTCAAGCGAGTTTTGGCTAAAAAAACAGAGAAAGAAAAAAATAATAACATTAACACCCATAGGAGGTTGACTATATGGCTAAGAGAGAGAGAGAGATAGAGAGAGAGAGGTGGCCCTTCAGCACTCGTTGCCTCTTTATGGTCTTTGATTAATGCATTTCTTGATGTTGTTGTTCACATGCTTGGCATTTTGAGAACGAGTAAGATTCACTGGCCCAGACGTTGTCTGTATTATGTAGTACGACGAATAAGCCCATGTTCATATATTTATTTAGTTAGCACTTGCTGTAACTTTTCTCGCTTGCCTTTTTATTTCATTTTGCTGTTGTTGTTTTTGTGGGTCTTCGAAGTGACTTCATTTTCTCAGCAGTTGACATGCAACCCGCTTAATTTCTATTATCGTATAACGCCATTGTTTAAACTTTAAAACAATGTGCACTGCACATTTCCACTGCATAATAAGCCAAGTGCGAATATATAGTGTGTATGTATACAAACAAAACATATAATACTCGTATTTTATACTTTACGTATCCATATATATGGCACACTTTGCCATGCTGTGGGGGAGGGAGGGGCGGAGACGGAGGTTTTTGATTACCAAATCCAAAAAAAAAAATATGTAAAAAGTTTAAGCGTCACGTATGTGCAGTCAACAGTCAACTGACAACTGAAAACCGTCAACAACTCAGTTGAAAATTTGGACCTGGTCAGCGATTAGGGAACTTGCGCATTTGGCTAAATCTAGTAAAGCAGCTGACTCCACAAACAGATAGACAAACAGGCCAAGAAAAACATTTCATTAGCCTACACTCTAGACTAAAAAAAAATGTTATCCGATTTTTTTTATATATAAAATAATTATTGAGTAAATAAAGAATTGGCTAATAGCAAATAAACAAGTTTATTTAGAGATTAAAAAATCAACAAGAAATTATTATCTCTTTCCACTTGTTGCATTAAATAAATATTTACTCTGATAACATTCTCTCCGAGTCAATTTCGTTGAATTGCGGTATTTGCTTACAAACCACATGACATAGTTAAATTACCCTCTGTGGAAGTGTAAATTATTAACTGTCATATTTTACTCGTTTGGAGTAACTTCAGTTCTTTGTCCATAAAGCACAACAACAATGGCCAAAAGAAAAGCGTCTCCAGAGCACTTATGACTCAGTTCAAGCCCACTAATGATCCCCCGCACCCTTTCAGTTACCTGTTATCCGTTGCCAGTTGCCAGTTACGAGTTACCAATGGCAACTCAAGTTCGTCTATTCTTGACAAAAGAAATAACGACACAGTGCAAATGCAAATGCAAAAAAATCATTGCGAATGACACTGGAATGAGAATTCACAGCGGATATTGCACAGCCTTATATTTATAGATAGCATTTCCTTTATGGCCCAAGTAAATAATAAAACACACTTGATAGGAAAAGACAAACAAAAGTAAAACATATACGACAATAAATAAATAAAATACTATTCGCAAGTACTCTTAATTTGTCACGCTTAATGGAACGGATGAAATTACACACGTCTTTTTATCCATAGCTGGAAAATATTGCAATTGTTCATTTTGAATTTTTATTATAAATTTCAAGACATCGAGTTTAGTATTTTTCATGCTTGGCAGTTTTATTTTATCATTATTAAGTGTAAGCCGACTTTAAGAATATCTGCTTGGTATTAAGAGTTGAGTTAAGAGTACACTGATAAAAAAAAGACGCTTTTAAATATCAATAATATTGTTTAAAAACTTTAAAATATGTACAAAAAAAAAAACACAAGCTTTCAATTACTATTATTTCTTTTATCCTTTTTTTTATATTTAACTAATAGTTTTTTCACAAAAGATCGAAATTTCGTCTTAAAATGCATCGAGAACCAACATTATTTTTGTCAGTGTCCAATCGTTTTTTCTAATTCTTTACGACTGTCTGCGTTCTGCATTTAAATTTGACATAACCTTCAAGCTTTTAATTCGTTTATTTTATTATGTAACACACATTTAAGCCAAGTCCCATTAACGTTACTATGTACATGCATAATTATTGTTGTTCTTTATTGACCCGCGGGCACATAGCGGAAGTTGAGAATGCACTGTAACAAACCACATTGAACTTGACGAAGTTAAGGTTGTTCGGCCAATCGTCAACTTCGACTTTGCTAAGCAGCGCGGCTTATCAAGGTGGCCAGCTTTCAGCAAAGCCTATATATGTATGTATGTATATATGTATGCATCTATGTGTGCGAGCAAGTTAAAATACAGCAAAAGCTGCAACTACAATAAGAACAGCAAAAGCTACAACAACAACAACAACTGATGACCGCCAGAACAAATGAAGTTGAAGAGCAACAGCAGACGTATTAAGTGTAGAAAGGAAACGAAATACTATGACGTTGTTGTTGTGGGGTGTATTGTATCGATGTTTGTGCATTTGTATGCAAACGAAAAATAAAATAAAGAACACGAACAGGGAGCACGGAACGAAACACACAAACACACAAAAAGAGTGTGCATAAAAAATGCAAAGGCAACGAAAAAACTTGTCGAACTGGTCGCTTACTTAAACTTTACTGCTGAGCTCGAGACAAGGCAGAGGCAGCGACTGAGGAAGTGGCAGCGGCAATGGCAACGCCTGCGCCGCCAACGTAAAGGATCGCGACTGCGACGGCGACTGTAGGCCAAACTGGAGGACTCTTAAGAATCGAACCTTAGTCACAGTGAACAGCCACTTCGAAGGGAGTCAACGTAATAAGTATATGCACCGCGATGTTGCCAATTTAATTGCGATCGTTGCGGCTTTTTGAATTCCCATTTGCATATCACAAAACGCACACACGCAGTCGCCTCGAGCGACGTAACAACAGTTTCCAAATAAAATGCACACAGTAAAAGTCAACAAAAAAGCGACACGACGCGAATACACAACCGCACGGAATAAAGCGCGCCAATAGACTGAAACCTGCTCTCGATCTCAGACTCAGAACAAGCGGCAAGCAAACGATGGAAAATCTTGTTGAGCTCTCTCATCCGCTATCTCTTTCTGGTGCACCAATCAGCTGAAAGCTGCTCTCAGACTCAGAACAAGCTATGTAAAATCTTATTGGACTCTCTCACATACTCTCTCTCTCTTTCACACGCTCTCATGATATTTCACAGTCAGCTGTTTAAATATGTGCGCGTATATTTTTGACTTAAAAAAACATCGCTCTAAATACTATTGCACTTAAAAGTAAACTGCCCAAGCAGGAGAGGACTCAATGGGAGCGCGCAATGTCTGAGAAGAAGTTAAGTATATCCTGTATATTAAATTCCAGATTGATCATGGCTCCGGCATAACATTTCTGTATGCGCTCCTCGAGATAATTGTACTGGGCTATGAACTCCTCCTGCATGGCATGCCAAACGACCTGCAGCAGATTCTCCTCCTCGCACAGATGCTTATCCACCTTCTTGTAGAGGTTCTCCAGACCCTTTTTCACCTCTCGCGCCGGATACTGGCTGATTACCTTGCGCAGCTCCTGCTTGGAAAAGGCCATTTGGTAACTTATCTCGGTCTCTTTCACGCCCTGCGCCACTTTCTGCTGCACTCCCTCAAAGAATAGCTGAAAGAGGACTCATTAAAAGAGAACCGGGAAGTATGTACTGTGAGTGCAATCTTACATTGAGCTTCTCCAGCGGTCTGCCAAAGTACTGCGTTACATATGCCTTGAGGGCATCGTTGTAACGTGACTTGGCGTCCTTCTTGAGCGCATCCAAGCCGGGCACTTTGAGCTGTGCGAGCAATGCGTACATATGATGATAGTTCTCCATGCGAACCACCTGTGACGGCGTCTTCGGATGCTCCTGCGAGTGGATGCTGATGCCCTCAAAGATGGCATTGACCAGCTGCAGATACCATTTCTCCATGTCCGTACGGCGATCCGATTTGCGGAATATGCCCTCCGCTGTCTGGGCAAAATTCTCAAAGTTCTCCACATAAGGCAGAATGGCTTTTGAACGCTTTGGAAGCTTTGCCTCCTTTATCGATTGCAGCTGCTGTTGCATGAAGCGATCAAAGTTACGCTTGACCTGCACCAAGGCGGAGGCAAAGGTCATGCTGAGAAAGGAATGTGTGTCCTGGGCGGACATGACGTGCTGCGTTAGACGCACCAGCACATAAAGCGAATAACTGCAAGAAGGATTGAGAGAGATTATTTGAATGAAGGTTGAGGAGGAGAAATTCAAGTTTCCTACAAGCTGTCCTCACGCTCAAAGCTTTGGATAAAGCTAACCAACTCCGGCTCCAGGCAGCCAAAAAGACCCATCATCAGCTTGCGCACATCCTCATTGATTTGACGATCAATCCTCTTCTGCGGCACGGAGGCACCATCTGTGGTTCCGCTGGTGGGCGAGGCAGTCGAGGCGTTAAACGATTGCGACATTTCAATGCCCTTATCCTTTTCCATCTCGAGAGTCGTTTGTGTGTTCTTCGTTGTCGGACTTATCACATCCATTTGGAAGAAGTTGATGCAGAATAACTGCTCCTGTAAGGCAATGGGCTCCAGCTCGGCCAACACTTTCTCCAGCAGCGCATCGAATCTCACACGATCAGCGCTGTCCACACCAGGTCCCCATTGATCCCGATTGATGCCCAGCGTGCCATAGGGAATAGTCGAGACGGCAGACTTGCGTGACGATGTGGACATGTCCAAATCTTCGCGAGAGCTGCGCAGCTTGTCGGACACCTGCATTTTAGCCTGAAATCAGAAATAGCTGAAGGATAAATCCCATTGGATAGATAACAAAATACCTACCAGGTTAAAGAAGTTTCTCACATCGCGATCATAGATCTTGCTCAGCGATGCCGTGTAAACACGCATCAGGCCATCGTAGGTCTTGCGATCCATGGCCTTGGACCAGTGCATCAGCTCCGTGTAAGGCGTCAGTTCGCGATGGACATTAGAGTGATTGGGCAGCGTCAATTCGGTGCTGGTCAGGGGCATGTCCCCAATCTCGTTGCCCAGATGTATAAACAGATTGTTGAGGAAGCGACTAACAGTCGCCGAGAACTTTTGTTTCCATTTCTCGAAGCGCTTTCGCTGATCCTGCACAGCTTCCAGTCGGAGCAGCGAGGGATCAATGTCGCTGTTCATCGCCTGCTGCAGACACTGTGCCGCCGCAATGGCAGCTTTGCGTCCGACAGCTGTCTTCAGATCGGGATCATCGAGTGCCTGCTGTTGGCTGTGCGGCAAGTCCAGTTGGCTCTGAAAACAACAGCACGAATAGTGAGTACTCTTCCTTGTTTATCATACAATACATACGATAACTTTGTTGAGTTCCTTCATTAATTTAATGTTGTTGTTGTTGGCGATTTCAATCATGGCATTCTTGCCGCCAATCTTTTCCATGGTCTCCTTCACATGGCCCAGAATGTCCTCATAGGTGTCTAGGCGCGTTTCAAACTTATCCGCCTCCGTTATTGCGTTATCAATGTGCTCCATCATTTTGAGCACCTTCTGTTCCGATGCCAGGACACTTTGCATATTGGCCTGCGTAAGACGCATGATTAGACTAGTTAGTATTCAAAATGATTTGCAGCTACTTACGCCATCCAAGTCGTGCAGCTCTCTGGACAGCTGTTCTATGAACTGCTCCGCATCCTTGATGGCAAAATCACACTCCGAGAAGAGTTTCCCCAGCTCGTTGGCTTCCTTATCCGTTAGCGCTGTAAACTCCTGAGCCTCCTCCTCGTCCTCCTCATCATCCGTATTCGTCGGCTTCTGGGTTACATTTCCTGTCCCCGCTCGCCCAGCAGCTATCTTCTCCGGTGACTTCTCGGACAGCCAAGCTATGGGCACATTACGGAACTCCGCGCGTGCACCTCGCACATATTTCTGTATTTGCCTGTTGAGCACAGCCAGAAAATTCTGTCGCTCGTGCAAGTTGAGGGCGTACCACTTGTAAAGCTTTTCCAATTGGATATCGAACTCGTGCGTCTCAAACTGTTCGTTGCGCCCGTCGATCCACTTAATCTCGTCCAGCTGCCAGCTGCGCTTCCGCTTGTACTCGCTCTCCCGCTGCTCGGACTGCTTAACCAGGCAGAGAGTGACCACCGGCACTGGGGGCGCTGTCGTCACCACACAAAGATAACAAGCCCGCTTGTCTTTCTTCTTAAAAGTCTTCGTCACTGTCACCACAGAGAGCAAACGCTCGCCGCTGCCATTGAAGAGCTCCTTTTGCAGTATGTGCTTAATGTTGGCCAAGGTGCCAATAGTCAGCATGGCTGGGAATGTTGGCAGTCGCTGCTGGGCAATTCGAACTGAATTATAATTGTTTCCAAATTGAAGAACGCCTCCGCCAAAAACAGCTGTTCGATGAGCCACTACCAACAACAATGCCGACTTCACGCGAGTCAAAAATTGCGCGCAGCCAACTTAACGCAAGCAGCAAATTGATAAAATTTAATGGCGGGCCATTTCAAACAATTGTTTCAATTATGCATCAAGATTAATTATTAATTACACGATATCAATTATTAACTAGAAGGGCGTGATTGTTTTTCAGATTTCTGGGGCGTCATCTATCGAGGTCTTGCGAAGAATACTCCACCTATGATTTATTATACGATGCAATAATCGATATTTTTTTAGTGAGCAAAAAAGAGCAACTGAGCAAATGAACGATAAACAGTAATTAGGAAGGAACATGTTCACTTCATGAGCATCCCAGCAGTGATGGCAATTTGGCCTTTTTTCAGATAGATTTATCTGGTTTTTATCTGCTTCAGCCGGGAAGAATCACTAACATCTTTTATTAGAAAATCTGGGTAGTTCTATCGTTGGTCGAATGCAGAAGTAGAGAGGGTTTTTAGACAAGTTAGTTTGGTAAAAACTAAATTGAAGAACCGTCTAAAAAAACAAACGTTAAATGCTGCTTCAACAATTAAGTAAATGTATTTTATAAAATTTTACAATTATATGCATATGTAGATTTTATCTTCTACAGATTCGGTTTGTTGGCATTCGTATAAATTGAATGGAAAATACCTATATATGAAAGATGGCGAAGTTCAATGGCAAAGAAAATGCCGAGGAAAAAACATCGAAGATAATTAGATAAAAAAAAAATGGAAAAACATTTTGGCCTGTTTTTCTGTGTTTTTTTAGTTTTTCAGCTTTTTCTCCCCTATTTTCCTTGGGCGTTTGGTCTTTTTTTTCGGAAAATTTTTGGCATCACTGCATTGCAGCACTTTAAGCATCCCTTATTGTAATCAGGAATTTAGTTAGTTCGTTCACTTTGGTGAATAGTTCAATCGAACTTAGTCCGAACGATACTATACAACTCTACCCAACACTACATAAGTAACACTGGTGAGGTAAAATTAACGCGAAAAAATATCGAGAAAATAAATACAAATTGTTCTGTTTTTTGCAATTTTATAGCAAACATGTTGGTCAAGCACATCGTCAAACAAGGACTGCTATTGAGAAATGGTAGGTGCAAGTACTAAACGCCTATTTTCGGCTTCATTTGATAACCTTAAAAATTACATAATGTGGCCAAGTTGCTCCTGAATCATCTGAGCTGGAATTTATTGATTAGTAATTGATAAATTGTTTGTTCTACTCACTTGCAGCTGGCGCCATGTCGCGTGCTGCCTACCACGGTGGCGGCCACCATCAGCACTCCACCATGAACGATCTGCCAGTGCCAGCTGGTGACTGGAAGGAACAGCACAGCCAAAACAACACCAAGTACAACGCTTACCTGTTGACCGGAATCTTGGTTCTGGCTGGCACCATCGGATTCGTAAGTAAAACCAGATCTCATTAAGCGAACTTCCGTCTAAGAATCCCATTTTTTATGTACAGGTGAAATCCTCGGGCTTGATCCACATGAACTACAGCCCCCCCAGCAACTTGGATTAAGTTAAATTAACTACATGACCCACGTACATTGCAGATAAATATGTGTTAAATAAGCTTAAAGTGGCGAAATAGTAAATCACAAACCCAATTACTGTTCATCAGTTTGTTTATTTTCTGTTTAATATACGGGACCATCGTCCATGTTGTCGTCCTCCTCGTTATAGGCTTCCCCATTGTCAAAGTAATCGTTGGCATAGTCGTTCTCCTCATCCATTTCATCGTCCGCGGCGGCTTCTGGATCCTCCTCCTCTTCGTGCTCCGAGTCGGATTCCTGTTTGACCTCTTCGTTGTCATTGTCGCCGCCGCTTTTAAGTTCCTTCTGCTCCAACTGTTTCAGTCTATCCTCGATGTTGGTCTTCTTGGCGACCTGTTTGGGCTTGAGCTCTCCTGCAGGTCGCTTTCGACTTGTCGAATTTATTTCTCTAGGCATTGCTTTATAGTTGAACTCCGGCTGTGCTCTGTTTTTCAGGCGCTCTAAGGCTTTCTGTGAAGTGATGGACATGGCTAACATAAGTCGATAATAATCGATCGATTGTGCTGCTGTGTCCTTACCTCTCGCCAATCTTTGACATCTGTTTTCTTCTTCTCCTGGCTGGCTGAAATGATGTAGTACGGCGAATCGCGTATGCGATTCAAAAAGTCTTCTTTCCACAACAACTGATAGCTCTGCGTTGCTGTAGTCTGAATACAAAATAGTCGTAAAGACGAATTACTATTTTGAATATCTTAACTTACCTCCAGTGTGATTGGTTTGTTGAGCACCGGCGGAAACGTTGGAGGCGGCGCAGATTGTACTTGTGGCATATCTTTGCCCACACAACCGAGTGCCTGCATCTGCTCCGCTGTCAGTGAGCCTGTTTTCCCACCACGTCCTCTTCCAGCCATCCTTTAATTTTCTGTCTGACCTTATGATAAATTCACAAAATCGTTTGTTTATGTTTTAAACTGTGCACGCGTTTTTTTGGACAGTCCGGCGACAGCTGTGCTGCCAGGGCTACATCAACGCGTGCGGAGCTGCCACTTAGTTGCAACTTTCTGTTTTTTTTGTACTTTTGTTAAAATTTTTAAATAATTCAATAAAAGTTAATTTAAAAAACCTAAAAAGATAAATTTTCTAAAAAAATAAAGTTTATTTTCAAATTAAGTTTAAACATTAACGTACATTTATTTATTGCAATTTGCACTTTTTGCTTACAATTAAAACACCTAAATAAGTTTGTTTACATGATCGTGTTAATATCAATTCTAATATCTAATGAAACTGTTGTGGGCAAACATTCGACAAAATTCGATAGATTCAATTAGTTTTCTGGAGTAGGCGGTTGGAGTTGCTCGTCGTCCGTTGGCGCCAGGCCGACTTTTTGCATCAGCTCGGTCAACTTTTGCGCCTTGCGATCCTCATTGTGGGCTATAACAGTGCACAAATGTTCCGTGAGTAATTCCTTCTTCTCGGATGCATTGTGCAAGTCGCATTTCGCCTTTAGAAACTGAGCCTCAATTTTAATATACTGCTTTCTGAATATGAAATTAATAAGATTAGAATAGCCATTTGTAAATTTCAATTTAAAAACAATTACTTACTCCACATTGGCAAAATGTATGCAAGCTGTGTCAATCTGCTTTCGCAACAGGGCGACATCAACGGCAAGATCGCTCTCTAGCTTTGAGAGCTCATGGCGAATCTCTTCTATTTTACGCGATTCGGCAGCAGTTTTTTGTGTGTGTTGTTCAATTGCCTTATACAGCATTTGTTTCTTTTGCTTGTTCTGTTCCTCAATCATTTTGCGATGCTGCTCAAAATCTTTAAGGGAAATGCCCTTAAAGGGCGAATCCGTGCTGAGCCGTCTATCGTCAGTTGAATCTTTGGTGCTGGGCAGTATGCTAGCATCGTCGTCTGTGCTGCTTATCTTCAGAATTGAACTGTCGTCCGTTGTCGTCGTCGATTCGCTATTGTCGCAAGCAGTTGTTGTTCTTGTCGCATACGACGTGGCAGTTGAAGCTTTGCCATTTGACGTTGATGTTGTTGTTGGCGCCTTGACGGATCCACAGTAAAGCGCCTCGACAAGTGACTCGGATAGGCCACCTTCCAAGTTAAGAGATTCTTCGCTTTTCCCATTATCGCTTGGCGTGGGAGTTGGCGCTTTTTTTTTTGGTTCCGTTTCTGTGGGCGTGGCTGATCTCGATTTGGCCTTGGATGTCGCAACTTGTTGTGTTTGTTGTTGTTGTTGCTGCTTTCGCAATTGATCCGCCTGCCGGAAGATCTTATCCGGCATCCGCCTAATGCCGGGCTGGTTTTTCATCATTTTTAAAGCTACAAGTTACACACATACATATATAATAACATTTGTTTTGTTTAACACACACACACACACGTACGCAAACAAACCAATCAAAATAGTTGATGATGCCATGATACTCACCTGTTTCCGAATTTCCCCTACCTCCCTGTCTCACTCCTGTTATTTTGAGTATTTCATCGTGGCTAAATCCATTAAATTTCTCAGCCATAATTATGTTTTAATAAATAATTATCCATTAAGCGCGTTTCACCAGCCAACAACACATCAGCAAAAACAACACGAAGAGCGGCGATGCCAGATCACTTCCAGTAACGATCATTTGTATTTCGATAGCAATTTTTCGATTGCTTTCGATATGCCCGCCACTTAAAATAAAATCTATCGAAGTTTAAAATAAAAATAACAAGTTTATTTCAATAGCTTAATGCCTAATTCGGCGCGTAAGTCGTTCACATTTTGCTCCCAACGCTGTTCCCAGTAAACAGGCATCAGTGGCTTCATCTGTTTGCCATTTTCAATGGCCCACGGCAAGTAGCGCTTCAAGTACTCTCGACGTTGCCTAAAGAACACACAAAAGTGGCACACAAGACGTGTGCGTATAACCCAAAAAAGCTGAAATATTGAATGAAACTTGTAATGAAGTTTCTACTAACCTGGGACGCAGACGAACAGCTCCAAACACGGCACCTCCATAGCACATCGGCAGTCCAGTATTTAGGGCCTCCACCCATTTAACCGCCACTTCACCCAGCATATTAGTCGGCATGTTTAGTGCCGTGTGTACGAGATCATGACACTCGCGATAGCGCGTCATCAAATAGGCCAACTTGGGATCTTCCAGGAAGCGAACTTCCATGCGTGAATCAGGCGTCACTTTCTGTGGAGGTGTATAACAGGGTATTAAGGAGTCGCTGCCTGATAAGCACTTACATACGTTGTCTTTAAGAAACTTGGCATAAGTGGCACCAAATGTGTCGGGCGGCAATGCCTCCAAGCGATTGAAATCAATTGTCTGGGTGTTAATCCGCGGCTTTTCGACGAGAATTCGACGACCTTCCTCACTCCCCTGCATGCTGTCCAAAATGTTCCAAAGCGCATTTTCTCCCGTGGTTTCACCCAAGCAGGCAATCATGTCGTGCCTGTAGATTCCCATATATCAAGTATGATTATCTGCAATACCCTGGAATTTCCTGCTTACCTGCGCGGATCGAGCAGAGCTGCAATGGATGAGCCCGCGCCCAGCAGCAGTTTTTGAAACGGTGATATCTGAATGCGCTGCTTCATGTATTCCCGCTCAAAGGAATCCAGTTCCTCAGGTGGCGCATCTGTGACCACAGGGCGACTGTTGGCCAAGACAGCCTGCGGCACAGAGTTCTGCCAGCAGCGCTGGGCCAGCGGCAATGAGCTTTGCCAGTAACGCCGCATAATCTCTGTGAAAATAAATAAATGACGTGTTGAAATAGGCGCCTCCAGTCGATGTACACCTCGTTGACCTCATCATTTGTATGTATGACTCGACTCTTAACTGCGACCCTGAATGAATACCTGTCCATAGTTTAAGCGCCGCTTGTACGTGGCTTCAATAGCCGCAGCTTCGAGTAAACAATTTGTCGACACGAAGATTCAGTAGTCAACATTACCGCCCCACAACGGTTAATGTTTAAAGACCGAAAGAAAACCGATAACCGGTTTTGGTTTCTACTCTTTGTTTGTAATCACAATTGAACCTTCAAAAAAATCACAAAAAACTCGACCAATCAGTCAACGGGGCAAAC
Source organism: Drosophila limbata (assembly GCA_963924055.1). Classification (NCBI taxonomy): domain Eukaryota; kingdom Metazoa; phylum Arthropoda; class Insecta; order Diptera; family Drosophilidae; genus Drosophila; species Drosophila limbata. Next base: position 14,301,357 of record OZ001354.1, read on the forward strand.
ATCCCACCGGCAATTCTTCTATCTTCTGTTCAAAATTAATTATAAATTATTTTTTTATTATCATTGCTTTTTAATGAGTAATTCCCCAGTTGACACGTGAATACACATATGCATATAAGAATTCTAAGATGGGAAATCAAATAGATAATTATATATATACACACATAGTTTATTAATATTTAAACGAGATAAGCATTGCAGTAAACTTAGATAAGCGCTTAATAGCTGAAGCTGAAGCATGTGCGAGTTGTCTAAAGATTAGGTCTATCCACGCAAATAACACAAGGAAACTGACTTCCGTTCTATCTGATAAAACTTGTAACACTAATTGAAGCTGTTTAAAAGATTTGTTTATTTGAAATTGAAACTACTGAAAATGGAGAGGGTAAATGAATACGTTAATCAATTGAACATTTGTAACATAATTAACAATTAAAAGAACATATATTTACAAGAAATAGTACGAGCTTATGCACTTCTTACATGGGTCTCATATCTTATCGCATTGCAATCTTATCAAACTATTTTCTGTGCTCTCGTCAAAGTTAATGAATAGATTGTACAAATACAGATGTTTTGCACTATATCTTTATATGTATATATTTATATATATTTATATATTTATATTTTATTACCAATTGTTATGTGGAGGTGTTTACGTCTGTATTTCTTTAACTTATGACACTTTCATATAATATAACTATGTTTGTGGCTCAGCTATTGCATATAAATTTACAAAGATAGTTTTAATTTACATAGGAGCTACATATATTATTAAAATATCTAAATACATAACTACATATGTACAGTTACAGTTACAGTTAAAGATTGAGCTTGCTTTCAATGCGGATCTCTGCTCTGCTCAAATCTCATCTCCTATTTTTATATAAAACATTAATGGCTTTGGCAGAAGTGCAAGTTCTCTTTGGAGACTAGACGTTCTCTCCGCGTGAACTGGGCAGGTGGGCTTGCTTATCGGGCGCCTGCTTCCTTCGGAATGTGACGTAGGTGTAGAGGAGACTGGCCAGCACGCTGATGTTGATGCCGATGCAGTTGAGCCACGAGAATACGTAGTCTCCGCCAATGAACATTCCCAGATACGTCACGCAAATGTTCTTTAGACAACCAACGATTGTTGTGGTCAACGCCGAGTTGAATTGCGTGCAGAGTATTGTGCTGTAGGAGAGTATGAAGCCCATGACACAGCTGAGCAGGAACTGTACCACAAATGCTGGATCATTCCAGCTGGAAAATTCCAGCGCCTTGTGCAAGTCGCCAGTAAAATAGTTGAGTAGCAGTGCAGGCACAAACATAAACAGCGAATTGTAGAACATCAAGCCGTACTTTCCAATCTCGGATGTGTCCAGTTTCTTCTTGACATAAACCCCATTCGAGGCTGTCAGCGCATTGGTGATCATCACATACGTATAGCCCTGCATATTGAAGGACAGGTCATCGGAGGCAGCTATCAAAGCGCCGCCAATCATCGCATATACGCTGACTTGCACAGCCGTCGTGGGACGAACGCCGAGAATTTTCAGTTCCAGCAACATGGTCATCAGTATCGAGAAGCGTCGCAGCGCTGCAAACATTGGCAGACTGAGGGCTTTTGTGCCACCCAGGCCAAAGATCATGTTGAAGCCAAAGATAAGGGGCAGCGGAAAGATCTTGGCGAACGTATTTCGTTGCAGTGGCGGAAAGTTGACCAGTTTTGTACGTTTGCCAAGGCCGAGAACCACAATGCTGGCTGTGAGCTGCCCCAGGCTGAGGAACAGGAACGACGGGAAGGCGTAGGAGGTCAGAACCGTTTTATTCACCACGGTGATCATGAACGAAGCGACTCCGTAGAATACCGCGCTGCCAACCTTCTTCACAAACATGGCTGAATCGGCTTCCTCTCTCTCCCTCTCCCGCTCTCTGTCTCGGTGACTGACTCGCAACTCCTTGGAACTGCTGTTGGGGGCATTCAACAGGGCCCCATTTGATTTACCCTCGTTGTCGCTGTTATCGCTGTTGTTGGCATCGAGCAACGGCGCTAGGTCCAGCGCCGTGCTGCCACCACGCGAAATGCTCATTTTAATTGCTTTGTAGTTTTTTCGCCGTCTAATACAATTTCAAGTTATGCATGTGGGTTCTAGTTTTTGCACGTTCAATTTATCACTTTACACGCTTCATATCGTATTTCAGATTGGTTTTTTCTCTAAACCATTACCAAAGCACACATATTAATGTTGTTTTCTATCGGTATTGTTGTTTTTGCGGTGCCTTTGGTTGATTTAACGAAAAACTATTTTTACCGACACACTCGCGCGTCCCGTCTCTTTCTTAGAATGAACATATGGGAAGCAGTGTGACCAGGCTCAGTTAACCAAATAAATACCATTGTGCAATATAAGTTGAATACAAAATATACCACACAAAAACAAAAATAATTATTCGCTTTGAAATGTTAAACTAAATAAAATAAGCACAGCTTACGCACATTGGCATAACATTTCTGATAATTAGACTTTAATTTGTCTAGGTAATCGCGGTAACTAAGTCATGATTATCCAATAGCAAACAGAACATGATAACAAATATAAGGAGCTTACTGCTGCCGGTGCGCAATTGCTTGATAGCTTCTTTGCAGGTAATGTTCTACTTACTGTGTTTAATGAATTATATCGAGCACACAACTTAATTTAAATTAAATGAACATAAAAACAAAATTGTCAGAGATATGCACAGCTGTTGCCTAAATACTCGAACATTCACTCTGATTGTATCAAGCACAATGGCAACTCTGGCAGAACAGCTGTTTTTGGTTTTCGGAGTTTCACACAAACCACAACAGAAAATATAGAATTGTTTTAATCAGCGGGAAATAAGAACTGTATGCAAAATGAGCAGCTCAAAGAAAAAGATTAAAGATGACCAAATACCCAAGCCAATTAACATCAAGAAGGAGAAGTCTGAGGAAGACCGTACACTGCATCCCATTTCGCACTACATCGACGACCGTCTCGAGCTGGTCAAACAAATCTTTGGCACCCTGAAGCCAAAGACGATTATGAATCTGGCGCCAGAGTTTCTGAAGAAGACTAATCTGGATGAAATCGAGGAACTCTGCCTAAACGAGCTGCTCTGCATATCAACGAAACGTTTGAAGTCTATTATCGAAGACACCCGCTGCCCGACGGACACTGAGAGCTCCGAGGACTCGGATGTGGAGCGCAAAGAGGGTAAGTGTTACTCATGCATACGTTCAATACACTTTATACATGTATGCCATTGTAGAACACATCTCGCTGGAGGAGATTTCATCAGACAGCGATATTGGCGGCAGTGAAACACGTCGCGGTGAGTGTACAACTAGAAGTATTCCCCCAGAGATCTTACCTTTTCAGTTAAAGTCAAGTCTGTTTAGCTTACATACATTTAATTTGGAATCATCCTAAGAATTGTCTGTACAACTGCACGTCACGGATTCATTAACATTAGAGGGATTCATGTACCATACTTGAATTTCTCACAGTTAAACACGGGCGTCACATAGAAAGCTCGCAGTATGCAGACATCTTCGCCAACGCCAAGCACAACGTTGTCTTCCTCCTCCTTGCCCACCTCCAAGGTGACCACGAAATCTCCCACCTCTAGACAACCCTTGCGGCGCATGAAGTCCACACCAAATTCAATGGGACTATAGCCGCATTCGTTGATATCGGAAGTGTATAAGATGGGATGCATATTGCGTCGCAGGTGCAAGGTTCGGGCTAAATCGAACTTACAGCTGACTGTCGCCTCGTCATCATCCTCGTTGAGTGGCATCATCAAGTAAACAGGACAGTAGATCTCCGATCTCGCCAGCGCGACACTCGCGTTCTCACACTTTGTAAACACAAATATCGCCTGACACTCGATGGTGGATATTGTTCGTATGATGAAGTTGACAATCGTCTGGTAGGAAGTCAGTATACTCTTCACCTGCTGTTGGTTTTGTACCACTCCCACACGATAGTCTCGAATCGGCATCAGTTTCTTCACAATCAGGGGATATTTGTTGCACCACGGACTCTTTTGCATGTGTATGGTATCGATCTTCCAGAGGAACTCGTGCAGCTCGAAGCGTTTAAAGTCGTTGCACCGCTCTAGGGGCACAGTGCCAATGACGGGCTTCTTCTGACAGTGGGCAATGGGCAATGCATCCTCCATAATGTAATTGTACACGCAGCAGTTCACAGTGAACATGTCCGGTATCCAGATGTAGTCCAACAGCTTGATAATACCCAGCAGATCCAGCATATTGTTGCGCACGTATTCAAAGTCTATGCAACCAATGAGCTTTAAGTTGAAATCGTCTTTAGCGGCCTGAGACAATGCACGCAGGAATGCCTTGCAACGGATCTTTGGCATGATCACATAGTTGGCTTTAAGGGCAACGGCACGTTCCAGATCACTCGTAAACAGTTCGGGATACACTTCGGGCGCCAATGCCTGACACTGTCCTGGGAGTTCAATGAAGTCATACGAGGTTAATAGGCCCGCATCGATTATCAACACGGCCAAAGCCTCATTCAATGTCTTGACCACACGACAACGAACCTCCGGTCCAATGAGGAGCACATCATTCAACCGAATGGATCTGAGATAGGCGTGCAGATTGATGACATACACAATTTCCCTAAAGCCGGCATAGCGATAGGCTGGATTCGTGGTCAACGTGACGACTGCGCCGCGTGCCAACATTGTTGTACAATTGTTTCTCAGTCGTCCAATTCGACAACAGTCGCCGTTGATCTCCACGGCCAATCCTGTTGCGGTCCGCAGTTCCCTGTCATCGGCGTGTGCGGAAATGGCAATGTTTAGAGTTTCCATGATAGTGGCCAGCTCATCTGGCTTGAAGGCCACCATGTCGACGTGAAAGGTGAAGGTTCCATGCTCCAGCATGCGACGCAGCTCGTCGTGCGTCGTCTCCATCACAACTTTGGCCATTAGGCCCATGTGGTAGTAGCGACGACGACGGCGTTTTCTCGCATGCTTCTCATGCGCATCGCAGGCGGCCTTAAACTCCCTCAGTCGCTGTTCCAGATCCTTTTGTCCATTCAATCGTACGGTGAACTTCTCGGGATCATGATCCGTCTCTGGCTGCTGCTCCTCCTGCTCCGTGTTTGTGAGACTGACATTATCCGCACCTCTTGTGGATGCCATGTCGTGCAATTAATTTAATTTTAACTTGATGTTTTTGCTTTGATTTGAAAATTTATTTACAGCTAAGAAATTGCGGAAATCAAACGCTAAAAGAGCCGATAAAACCAGTGAAAATAAGGAACGTAAGTTAATATAAATACTAAGCAAGATTAATAGCAACTGCCTACTATAATAAACATCTAAATGATATTTTTTAAACTGTTCCAGCTGATGGACAGATCAGTGTTCTGGAATTACTTGAGCTGCAGGCTCGGGCACGCGCCATTCGCTCCCAGTTGGCCATGGAGCCCATAACGAAGATTGAGGTGAAATCAGATGACGATGAGCCGGCTGGTAATATGCAACAGGACAAGGACAAGACTAAGGATAAGCGCACCCACAAAACCTCCAATCAGACGAGCAAGCGAAAGTCCAGCGAGCTGGCAACGGGAAAAGTGGCCACTAGGGAGCAGTCGCATCAGCAAACCAATGGGAACAAAGAAAAGGAAGCTCCAGCTCCTAAAAAGAAGATCAAGCTGAAGCGCAACTATCGCAATCCTACAAAGTCACCGGAAAAGGAACCACAAATCAATGCAATACCAGCTAAATCAAAGCCAGACATTAATCAGGAGTCTCAGAAATCTCGTTCAGCCTCACCGGATGTTATACCCATTCAAGCCGAGCCAGAAACACTATTAATAAGTGACAGCACAGACGATGAGGGCACTCAGGTGCCGGAGAATACAAAGGAGTCAACTGTTGTGGATGTACAGCCAACAGCACCGCCAGCACCAGAGCCAGCTGAGGAAAGCGAGCCCGAAGAGGGGGAGGTGAGAGAGGAAAGCGAAAATGAAGCTGAAGCTCAAGCTGAGCCACAAAAGCTGCCAGAGAATGAAACAGGTTCAGCAACTGTGGCTACTGTTGAGTCAGAGGTGCCAGTTGAAACTGTTCCCACTGAAGAAACCGCCAAGGAACCCGAAGAGCCTTCTACTAGCAAGGAAAGCAATGAGGCAATCGCTGAGCCAGAGCAGCCGCAGCTTAATACCCCCGTAGTAGACGACGAGGATCAGAACGATGATGTCATTTCAATAGGCGGTGATCTGGAGCATGAAATGATAGAGGAATTATCCAAGGAGACCGATGAGCAGGCAGTTGTGGTGAAGAACGAGAAGCTGGCTGAGCCAGATGAGGAGGACAACGATGTCATATCGCTAAACACAAGCGACGATGAGCACGAGAAGCTGGAGGAAACCAGCTCAGAGGTAATTTAAAATAACAATAAACCATTAAATTGTTTAAACTCCAAGCGTTTGAATATTTTGCAGTCGTGGCGAACGCGCTACCTGAAGAGCTCCAAGGTCAATCAGGTGCTCGCCGCGTCGCGACTGGGAAAACGTGTGCGTGATAAAATCAAGGAGTCGAAACGTGCTCAAAAAAAGCACAACGAGGGCAAAGCAGACGTCGCTGAAAAGGCTACGCAGCAGCAGCAACAGACATTTAAATCGAAGCACGAGGATGGCTCCATGGAGCAATATCAGGAACTTTTGCAGCACCGACAGCGCAAAAGCTCCAACGGCAGCAAGGGCGACAAATAAACGACTCCGATGGCAGTGACTGTTATTGAAAAGTCGCTGAGTATAATGCCTAGACGTAGACTTAGAAATTATATAGCATATAAAAAGTCAAATAAAATAGGTCCCAAGTAAAGCACAAAAAATTTGAATATTTCGTGTTAAGCGCATATTTGATTTTCGTGTATTTTTAATCATCATTTCTGTATACTCTGCATAAGGTTGATTCAAGTATTGTTGCAGAAGCATTAAGTTCAAAATATGTGTAGTTTTTTAATCAATCTAAAATTTTTATTTCAATCGATCTGAAATTCAAAAAGAATATAATTTAATATAAAAATTAAATATTTAAAAAAAATTCTTAAACTTTGCACATGTGTTAAAAAGTGAAGAGTAATTTATTTGTATTACTGATATGTCATATTGTATTTTTAAGGGCAACTGTAAGTCGCGCATTTCCTATTTTGACTTTTTGTGTTTTTGCGTTCTTAGTTTGGTTTGTAGTTTAAAAGAAATGCAAAAGCTATGCCTTGTCATTTCCGGCGTACTGTTCTGGGGGATTTGGGCAGGGAGTTGTCGTTAATGGGCCGCACGCTACTTTACGCATGCGACTTGGTATTGGAGACAAGTTTGGAAGTTATTCAAAAATCATTACCAGCTTTAATGGTTTGGGTTTTTGCATTTGAATTTAACCCAGTTTGACTTTTGTCTAAGAACTTGGCTCAATTGCCACCCTTGGCAGTTACTCAGCGGCGGGTGGGTGCGAGGGGCAATATCTCAATTGAGACTGTAAGTGTGTGTGTGTGTGTGTGCGTGTGTGTGTCAGTTGCTTCGAGCGTGTTGCATCATAAACGATGATTGTTTTATCAGAGACTACGACATGTTGATAAACTATATTAAAAAAGTGTGGAGCGGACAAAGGGAGACAGTCGAAGAGCGGCGCTCAGTTCTTAACAGCGCATGTCCTGCTCACTGAGGGTGCTTTGTCAGTGTGTGTGTGTGTGTGTGTGTGTGGGTGTGTGTGTTGGCGAATCCATCAAGTGGGCGCGTTGTATATCTACATACATACAGATGTGCTTGTAAATACATGTAATCACAGGTGGTATTAAAGCATTTAAAAAGCCAACAAAAAACACACGCCTAACAGTAGGCAATAAAATTATAGAATTTTTTTTTAAATTTCAACTGAGATCAGGCTGTTGTTATTGCAGCAGCAAACGCCTTCAACGCCCACGCGAGGAAAGTAAACAAAATAGCAACAGAGCAGCGACATCCGTTCGAGTAGTCGGTGGCAGTGGTGGTGTTCTTAGTGTTGTTGGTGGTGGTGGTGGGTTTGCCTTGCGCTCTCTCTTGTGCACTGGCTGCGCTCTTTGCTCTCTCCTGTTTCTTTCTGTTAATGTATGTGTGTGTGGGAGTTTGTGCATCCTTGCGGGACAAAGGGGGAATACGCTTGGCGACGACAGGCTGGCAAACGGAAAAACCGACTGAACGGAGAAAACGGAAAACCCGAAATCAGTCTACAGAAAACGCGTACGTGGTGCAGAACAAGCCGCGCGTGGCCACCACAACGGCGTGCTAGACTTGTCGGTATGATAAATAAGTGAAACGCCCTGTACAAGTTCTGTAAGTTTCAACTAACCAGCCAACAACAACAGCAACAACAACAAACAACCAAGCAACGTCAGCAACAACAACAACAACAACAGGAAGCAACAGCAAGCCAGAATACAAAAAATAATTATGTTAAATGCCAATCTATGTGACCGATCTAAAATCTCTCAGAGTGTCCTGTGTTAAAAAGAAATAAAAAAAATATTTAAGAGATAAATGAGATTTGATTTAGCCAAGTAACTGGAGCCAAGTGTACGGCCAAAACAAAGTGTATCAACAAAGTGCTCACAAATGTAAACAACGATAACGGCAAACAACAACAACTAAAGCAACATCATAAAATGTTGACCATTTTTTTAACATCAAGCTATGAGTGGTCAATCGTACTCGTCTTTTTGTTTTACAAAATGCCGTTGTCAATACTGTTGAGAATCATAATTCAACGCGTTTATTTTCATATAAGTTTACACGTAGGATTAAGGTGCGCTCTCTGACTAGAGACATTGTGAGTCCAGGCCAATAATGGCTAAACAAGTTAATCAATCCAGCTACGAGTTTGGACACTTAGTTCAATTATGCGCTATTCAAATTTGCCTGCTTCAAAATGAATTAAAACCATAATTATCTAAACTAAAATACCCCTTTAAAATATATAAAATTGGCACAACAAATTGGCATTATCAACAATTAAAACTATATAATATTCGCATAAATGCTTACAGTGCTGTTAATTTCCAATTGACAAATTATAAAATGTGAAATTTAAAATTGGCTTAAACAACTTTATGGAAGTTGACACACTTGTTAATATAAATATGATATCATAGTGTAGTTAATCAATATGTACATAAATATGTAAAATGTCCTTTAACTATATTCCAAATAATATGCATGTGCTAAGAGTAGTCGAAAAGATTTATAAATCAGAAAATAATCATTTTGTTGGGTTCTTGGGGGAGATGTTTAACATAAGTGTATATTTGGTTTTGTTATAGGAGTTTAACTGTTATGTTCTGGTACTCTTTAAAAATGTTTAGAAATTTTAAAATATTTAAATGATATATTTATTAATTAAAATATGAAAATATGCCCTTTAAGCCATGGCTTTGGGCACTTTAAAAGGTTTCGGATCATAAAATGCAAAATGATAATTATTCGAGTATCGTTTTTTTGTAGCTATCTACTTTTAGGCGCTCTAATGCACATCGCACTTTGACGCCGCCATGAAACACACACACACACTCACACACATGAAAATGGGAACTTATGAAATTTAATTGAACCAATAAATTCTGTGTGCTCGCTTTTTATACCCTGCAACCATAAAAGGGTAAAAGAGGGTAGACCAAAGTGTTATAAATATTACGTAGACAACTACTTTTATGATAATTAATATTATTTTGCAGATTTTAATAATATAGAATATTCAATATATTTTAAAGAGGAACCTGTTAAATATAAAACAAGCTTAGATTAATGAGAATATAGTATGAGAATGTTTAAGGAAGTTATCGGAAGCTATGTGGTTTGAAATTTATCTTACTTTGTAGCAAAAATGCATATCGCTTGCAGGGTATCTTCTAGTTGAGCTCTAACACACTCAGCATTGCTGTTTTATTAATCAACACACACACTCGCACAACAGAAACGCATATATCTGATATATATGCCATAAACTTTTATTAATAATGAAAATTGTACTAAAAATGGTGGGGCAATTTATTAAAAAGTCTCATTAGCTGACAGTCAGTCACTCACACATTCACACACACACATACACAGATACCACTTTGCACCACTTTGACACGAGTTTTATCGCGCATTACGCATACGCCATGAGGACCCTACGGGTGCTAATAACGTAAAAATAATAATAATTTATATGTACGAGCTAACGGGACGCGGGACACTAAAAAAAGGCAGCAAGAGAAAAAAATTGCGATAAAGTAAAATTTCGATATGGACATTATTAAAGAGCAACTCGCCGTCCCCTGCCCTCCCCCGCCCCCCCTAAAATAACCCCCGTTTCATTGCTGGGGTGGGTTCTGTAATAACTCCGCTGTGAGATTAAGTATTTTTAATGCGAGTGCCAATAAAAATATAAAAATTTCAACGATAAGCCTGATAAGATCGAAATCAATTTCGTTATAATGCATATGAGTACATATGTATGTACGTGTGTATTTGCTATACATATCTATATATAAGAGACTGATAAACAGCCAACCAATCATTTACAGCATGTGTTGTTGAAGCATTCATTTTATTTATATTTATTTACTTTTTTTTTATTTTATTGGTGCTCTCTTTTTCTTCTCAAAGTCAAAATCAATAAATTTTCCACTATTCCTTTTTTTCGCCGCATTCTCATTTGCTCTCGTTCTGCGTCAGCCCTCGGCTCATTATTAATATTTTTACATTTTGTATGCCTTTTGATATTTCGCATAACATAGACCAAGGCGCCAGCCCGTCAGCCCAGTCCTCCAGCTCTGATGTGGCCCGCCTTTCATCTCCCACCCTGCCCAATCGACCACTAGGCGACTGCTTAAGTGTTTTTCTATTATGGCCTGCCCATTTCCCCAGTGCTTTTTACCCCACCAATATTATATTTGCTTTTAAATATTTTGATATACAGCACAGTTGAGGCTTATAACTTGCCTCACACATACACAGACAGAGACTCAAGCACCTAGTTACCCAGTGGGAAATTGTAGAAAAGTGCTAGCACTCCCTTTGGATGAAATGATGTTATTAAAAGTTGTATGTAAGGGCCGTTTTTTCAATGTACTGATAAACTGTATCTAAGATATAAATTAAAATTTGGCAGTAATTTAAATACATTTTACGTCAAAATACATTTTCATAAGTTATCAAACACCTTATTTAGACATTGAAAAAACGGGCCTAAAGCTGTTATAAAATTTCAATAAATTTGTCAACAAAACAAAGCAATTAAAAGTGAAGTATAAAGCTTTAGTAGTATACACTTTTTAGTATACAATTTTGAAAATTTTATTTAGCTCCGAAGGTAGTGTTTTAAGCAACAATCTCATTTGCAATTAACTTTTCCTATAAATTATTTATTCAAAGTTTAAACATGACACATAAGCCTCAGAAAAGCCAAAGAAAAGTAGTAGAAAGTACGATTTTCATGCAGTTATTTCCTACTGGGTAGTCAAGCACTCACACTCACACACACATACACACAGAGGGCTACTCAACCAGCAGCAGTAGAGCTGGCAGGCATTTTCTCATAAAAATTTCGTACTCGAATAAGACGAAGTAGCTTCGCACACACACACAAACACAACACAATCTTACATACACAGTCTTACACTCATACACACACACACAGAGAGACAGAGAAGCAAAAAGTAACCCGCAGGCATTTGGATGGGTTTTGGTCGGTAAATGTGGGGACAGGGTGAATGGGAGGGAGAGGGAGAGGGAGGCGGTCGCAAAACTTTGAGGCAGCAGCATGGCCAGAAAAAATAATGTAAAGGATGTGCCATGGCGACCGAGACGAAGCCGAGTGTAACTGGAAAATAATATTTTTGCCTCTTTCCACTAGTTTAGCTCGTCCGTAGTATGTAATTCCTTTTTTGTTCTCCTTCTTCTTCTTTTGCTTTCTTTGCGTTTCTTTTGAGTGTCAGAAATGGAAAAGAAAATAATTTGATGGTTTCATAAAGTCGCTGCATGCCGGTTGGGTGGGGGAGGGAGAGATGTGTGTGTGTGTGTGTGTGTGATAAAATTGCAAACTTCCCCTCTCTATATATAGATGTTCTGTATGTGTGTGTGAGTTTGTGTCGAAACGAGGACGAAAGCGTAGCAGCAAAAATTTATGGAATTTCGTTGTTGTTGCTTGTTTTTCTTATAGTTGTGAAAATTTCTGCGATAGATTTTTCTTGTGAGTTTGAAAGTACGAGTATTTGCTGCATACTTTCGGGGGCTGTTTAGATGTTAGATGCGTGTGTGCGAGATAACGATGACGATGACGATAATGACGATCGCTAGTGCTTTTCACTGCCTCCCCCATCTACTTTTATTCTCCCTGTCGCCCACATTAGAACAACTTGGCGTCCGGTCAAATACACTTGCATTATTATAAAAATGATTATTATTTCTGCCTCCCTTACTCATAACACCCACACACACACACACTCAAATGGCTTAGCTTATGTATATATGTGTATACTGTCTTTGTCTATGTGTAAGTGTGTGTGTGTTTCATTATTAATTTTTCTTGTTTTTTTTTTATTTTTATTTTATCATGCCTCACATATACACACACACACACACGCAGGCAAACATTCACACCACTCAGGGGATGGTACACACATACATTTTCATATAGTTTATTGTACAAATAAAATTTGATAGAAAAATATTTAGTGCACGAACGGGATGGAAACAGTTCTTTCATTTGCTTTCCCTTTTTGGATTCGCTTTAGCGCTTTTTGGTTTGAACGGCACAGCAAATATGCTGGGAAATTAATTTTTCACTTTGTCCGCCATTCTCCATTCTCCATTCGATGGAAGATGTGAAAGTGAAAATGAGAAATACAAAAAATATATGTATAAAAATTTAACTGAACGAGGCAAAGGCGAATGGTAAATGATTGGGAGTATTATTGCGTATGTGTGTGTGTCTGTGTGTGTGTGTGTTATTATTGCAGTTATGTTGCCAACGTTCGTTCATTAGAAACTAATGAGATTTCTTACTAATGAGCACGTTACGCAGATGTGTTGGAAATTCTGCCAGCAAGTCAACTGTAAAGAACATGGAACATTTCCTACGAAGCGTGCTCTCTGACGTTCGAGTATTCGATTGAACACTTTAATGAGCAGTCCGCCCCCAATCCTTACTGCCCGCCCATTGCCACATTCCCCGCTGTCCCCTAGAGACAAAAATAATAGTCTTCATTTTTAAGATAACCTTAGTCCTTAATGGTCGAGCAGATAATTTTATCTTTGTTAGTTGGATTCCGTGTAAAACAAACTATTAATATGATACAGTACAGAGATTATTATAGCTGTTATTGGCCAGTTAAATAAGTCCAAACATGTTGTTGGCTTTAAAATTAGTTCGTCTTTCAGTGTAGAATTTCAAATTTTATATGAATCAAAAAAGTGCTAGTTCATATCTGAGTTCTTAATTACATTTAAAGTTAGAAATACAGTAGAACTTCTATAGCTCGAACTTCTATAAATCGAATTTCTCTCTAACTCGATGATCTCTAACTAAATGAGTGGCAGTACAATTAAAAAACTTAAGAAAAAGAATTTTATAAGTCGAATATCATCATAGCTCGAACTTCCCTACTTGAATCACTATTTCCAAAGAAAAGGATTGAGTTGAGTTTGTTCATCGAAATTTGTTTAAGACTCAGCATTAGTCTTCCTATAGAACTATGTTATTTAAGTTCACATATTTAGGATTCCTTGCCACTTTTCAACCTCTATCAGCTCATAAACTCTCGCGTCTAATCTCTTGAATCAAACCTCCTCCCAAACTCCAAAGGTTTCCAGCGTAGACTTATCCAAATTGTGATTTCCCAATATTTCATAATTTCCTATAGCTCTTCAAAGTTCTGTAATATTATAATTATAAACATCACTTACTCAACAAGAGCTGAAATAACAAATACACTATAATAACCCGAATTCGCTTTACTCTAAAATCAATTTGTCTCAAACATGTATTTCGGTTTTGAGCAAGTAAAACCCATCAGTCCATCAATCGAAGACCCAAATGTCCCGCACCCGCAACCCGAAAACCAAATAGACCTCAACACGTTTAAAGGAAAATGCGAGGGTTGATTTAATGGCAGGAATAATTTCAATTTGATTTTCACCAAAATATTAATTGCGTGCCCAGCTGGGCGGGGGTGTCATACGAGAGTGTAGAGTGCGGCATATGGGTGACAGAAAGGACATGGGCATTGTCCTTTCCACATGCACACATATATCAATCATATCCGTGTGACGGCAGCTCGTCAAAAGGTACACGCACCCGGCCCACAATAATTTCAATTCGTAATTACCCATAGAAAGGGGGAAAGGACAAAGTCCATTTGCATGTGTGTATGTGTGGGGAGTAGGCGGTGTCAGTGGTTCGGCGGTTCAGTGGTTCAACGCGCTTGGCTTTAAATTCCATAATAATTGTTGGGGAGGTTGACAGTTGACACCCAAAAAGGAGCTGGAAAGTTTTCAAGTTGTAACCTTTATTTGAATGGCATTTGGCTTTGTTTACGTTTCGCGTGCACACGTGTAGTAGTTGTTTAGTTGTCCAGTTGTCCAGCAACAGACATGCGCCTACTCCTGGCTGACCCAATCCCAATCCCAATCAGCTGCCCCTTCCCCTCCTGCAGTCAGTGTGTGTGTGTGCGGGTGAGTAATTTCGAAAGTGAAAGTGCCGGCATCGGCAATTCCGAGTCCGAAGGCAGCCGCAACACAACAACAACAACTTCAAAACGTCGTGGACACCAAACATGCCGACATGTGGAAAGTGAAAGTCAATAGCGAACCTTGACCACTAGACGTGGCCAGACAATTGGGACGACTCTCCGACTCTGGCCAATGAATTTCAAATGCTGTTGCTCTTGCTCTTGCTGCTCTGCTCTGCTCTGCTCCTGTTCCTGTTGGGCTGTTTTGTTCGCCTGGTTCGTTCAACCGGCAATTTGAAATTTCACGCACACACATGTTCACATATGATACCAACACAAGGCTCTTTAGCCGGTGCCGAGTGCCTAGAGAAAGAGAGGCAGAGAAAGTGAGAGAGAGAGCGAGAGCGCCAAGTGAATGAGTTGGGGACAAAGAGCGTTTGCTGCGCATGTCTAGAAACTGAATCGAGAATCGGACATGGCACAAACGCAACGTAATGCGTCCTCGTTGCGTGGCAGGACAACAGATACAGATACAGAGACAGACAAATAGAGAAGACCTCGCAAGTCACTTTCACTTTTCGGCCTGTCATGTGGTTTTTGGAGCAAAAGGGGTGGCACACACACACACACAAATACACAAATATACACGCACACTTGCGAGCATCTTGTAAAGTCAAAATCAATCTATCAATCCATGAGCAAAAACACAAACATTGCGTTACAAATGTCAGGGGAGCATTTTCCTGTACAAATATATGGCTGTAATATTTTAGGATATATGAAGAGAAACAAGAAATAACTAAATGAAGTAAAATGTGTATGTTCAGTTGGGAGAAAAACATTTCCTATGCCTAAGATTAATATTATAACTATAAAAGAAGATTTTTGATTGGTTTCTATAAATTTCAGGCATATTTAAAAGTCAATAAAAATGTTTAATTACATTTTCCATCGTCTGATGTAGATATATTTCATGTCTCTTAATTAGCTGTCATCAGAAACGACCACAGATTAAATAACTTATCAATTGACTATTACAACCTTTATGGATATTATTTGTGTAATTTCTACCCCTGTCTCAAGTACAGGGATGCAGCATCTTCCCAACATCTTTCATCTTCCGAGCCAAGAATTATTTCTGGCAATTATTTCTGGTGTTCATAAATTCCAGTGAGACGTGTGTTGTTGGGTAAGATTACTTTGGAGAGGAGCGCAATTGCTTTAATCAGTTTTGGGTTCACAAGAGCGTACACATACATACATATGCCATCTTAAGAACTCGGAATGTGAGTGCGACTTGTCAGAAGCACTCACTTCGAGATATGAATACAATAGTACAACAACGAATAGCTGAGAATAATAACTGAAATCTCATTCAGAGTTTCGAGGCCGCACCCTCCGAAAGTCGCAACAAAGTCACAAATGTTGAATACATTAGAATAACAAAAATGTATGTAACTGTGTGCGACAGCAATAACAACAACAACGATAACAACAACAGCAACAGTAGTTGGAAAAACAAATTGAAAAACTATCGAGCATTGATAAATTGGCACGAGCACGAAAAAAGTCAACATTGCCCAATGGTGTGAGTGAGAGAGAGAGAGTCTTAATGTGTGTGTGTGTGAGTGTGGTGGTTACTGAAAATTTGAAAAAAGGGGCGGAGCAATAATGGTTTTCCGGGCGGCGCTGCTCGCTTGTCCCGTTCTATTGTTGCTGAGCGTATAGTTTTTTTTTAAGGGAAATTATTTGATTTTTGATATTTTGGGGTGTTTTATTGAGGTTTTTTGGGTGCAAAGCATTGGAAAAAGTATTGCTGTGGGTAGATATCTGCCTGTGTGTGTGTGTGGAAAACTATTAAAAGTGCTGCGGGGTGTGTATTGATACATTTGTGTGTGTGTGTGATTTTAGTATCAATGTTATTGCTGTTTTGATTTTGCGCGATTTGACAGCATTTTTTTGTGCTGCGTCATGCGACAGTTGAAAACGAACAAGCCACTTGGCAGGACACGAGCAGCAGCAGCGAAGTGCGCATGCGTCAACGACTCGATAAACAGCGCGAACTTAACGAAACGAACCGAAGTGTAAAGAAGTGAACGAAACGTGCATGAACACTATTGCAAAAATACGCGAATTGAACGAAAGACACTTGAAGAAGCTTCACTGAGTTCAATAACAGTGAGCTTTTAATTGCAAACAGCAAATTTAGCGTTGCCAACGATATTAATGAGTATGTGATCCAAAGTGTTGTAGCATTATAATGTTTGTCTCTATGCTCAGTCTGATATTTATAGTCAAGTTTTAGGCTTTGTTTACACTCTGCCAATTTCATTTAAGTAGACGAAGAGCTGGCAAAGAGAATCAAATAAAATAACATCAAACTACCTTAGGCTTTATAAAAATCCCAACCAACCAACCACATACACACCCACACACACACACACATTGAAATGGCGCACATCCTGGCAGGCATTTTTGCTTAACTCCTCAAAGTACCAAAGTGGGCGGAGAGGAGAATTTGCTGCAGAAATTGTATAAAAGCAAAGTCAACAACAACAACAGCAACAACAACAACGACAACAACATCTACGAGAGAACCAATTTCCAACCATGGAAACTTAATTTATGTCTGCAGCATAGTTGAGAATATTTTTCTTCTGCCTTCAGAGTCGAGAAATAGGGAAAAAAAAATAATTTTTTTTTTCGGTTTATTTCGACATTTTTGCCTTTGCCTTGGCCCCTTGCCACACGTTGCCAGGCAGCCGCCTGTCCTGCCCTCCTCCCCCCGCCCCGCTTTACATCCACACTTCTTTCCCCTTCTCTCGACTTGTTTTTGGGCCGTCTTCGTTTCGTTGTCGGCTTCCTTTTGCTTTCTTGAGAATCAAATTTATTTTACCAAGTCATGTTGAAGAAAATTTTTATAAGTTTTATGCGCAGTTCAAGTGATGGTGTCAGAGGGGGGGCAGGAGTGGGGGACAGCTGGTTGGCAAATATTACATTGGTCGGTGTATTTGTGTGTGTGTGTGTGTGTGTAGTGGATGGGTGGGTGGTTGAGGTGGAGGTGGAGGCAGCGGTAGAGGAAAAGTTTGTGTGTGCTTCGCACAAAATAAGCAAAATTTGTATTCCTTAAATCGGATGACTTTGTATAAATTTTCGTGTGCGGCAATGGGGTTGCAAGTGTCTGTGTGTGTGTTGATGTGACTGTTTCTGTGTGTGTGTGTGTGTGTGGGTGGCTGGGCTGCCAGCTGGGCGCATAACAAACACACACAAAAACTTTTCTATATATGTTTAGCTGTGCGCATGTATTTGTGTACATAATGGAAAAAATTTTTCATAGAATTTGCACAAAAATGAAAAAGTGCTAAGAGGAAGAAAGAAAAAAATTACAGAAAAGCAAAAGAAAAATGAAATTAAGCGCATAAGGAAATGAGACACAAAATGTTGTGTGTGTATGCGTGTGTGTTTGTGTGTGTACAACATTTTTGGCAACATGCTTTTGTAGATGGAAGTTTAGTATATAGTAGCAGGAGGGGGGATTGGATGGGAAGGGGGAGGGGGAGGGAGGAGCAGCATAACACGACTTAAGCTTTAGGCTATTCATACCGTAGGATACTCTCCCCCCGCCCTCATCTCTCTAACGTAGCTACTCCCATGTACATACATGCACATGTGACCCACACAACCAGTTATACTCTTCCTCTTGCTCTTACTCGTACTTAAATCCAATAAAATCCCTCAGTATTCAGCTGGCATGCTTAAGCTTCCTGCAACTTTAGACACCCAATTAGTTTTTTGGGGCTTCTTTAATTAAAGCGCTGTACGCTCATACTTATTGTTGTTGTTCTTCTGTTTTCGCCCTTTTTTGTACAGTAATATCATCCAAAATGGCAGCATCCATATATGCCACCCCACCGCCGGATCTGAGCAGCGAGGACACCGCGCTCTCCGATGTCTCCAACTCATCCACACTCAACACGAATCGCGGCGGCGGCAGCAGCAGCAACAACAGCAATCACAACCACAACAACAGTCATACGTTGCAGCCACATGAAGCCACAACAGAAGCAGCAACAGCAGCAGCCACAACAACTGCAACAACAACAACAACAACAACAACAACCAACACATCAGCAATGTCACCCACTCAACAAGCACTCTTGGACACGGAGTTCAAGTCAAAGTCGCCGCTGTTGAACGCCACGGGAAGCAACACAAATGAGGCAGACATGGAAGCTGAAGCTGAAGCAGATGAGGCTGACGGAGCAGAGGGGGAGGGGGAATTGGATCAGACGGCAATGGCCGCAATGGCAGCAGCAGCAGCAAATGCAGCAGCCATGCAGCTGCAACTCCTCGAGGCGCTCAGCGATGCGGCCAAAAAGCGACGCAAGCAACACAATCCCAGTCGCCTCGAGGCCCTCAATTTGAGCGGAGCCGAGACGGAAGAGGGGTCTGTTGTTGGCGGCGGCGGCCCAGAGGAGTCAGTCATCGACTATGAGGAGAAATTGTCGAAAATGTTGCTGCCCAAGTCGATAGTGAAACTGAAGCAAACATTCGAGCTGCTGCAGCAGCAAAAGTTGCAGTCCGCAGACATATCAGAAATGGAAGCAGAAGCAGAAGAGGCGAAACAGCGTCAGCAGCAGCAGCAGCAGCAACAGCAACAAGAGCAACAGCAACAGCAACAACAACAACATTCCATGATGAATCCCTATCAGACCTACTGCAAACAGTGTGGCGAGAATTTCGAGACAGAATTCAAGCTGAGTCTGCACATGTTGCAGGATCATCAGCAGCAACAGCAGCAGCAGCCGCAGCAACAGCAGCAACAGTTGTCAAGCGATGAGCCCATGGACATGTTAAGCTCCTTTAAAGTAAAGCTGGAACGTGCCGAGAGTCCAACACAGCTAGAACTACAACAGCAACAACAACAGCTGCAGCTGCAGCAGCAACAACAGCAATTAGAACTGGCCAATGGACATGGGAGCAGCAACAACAAGGAGCACGAACTCTGGCTGCAGGCAATGGCACAGCAGCAACAACAACAGCAGCATCAGCAACAAACTCCCTTGGCGGGCATGCCTCCCGCCTTTGGCTTCTCGCCGGAGGCAGCTGCTCTGGGCTGGCCGCTGCTCAGCATGCCGGGATTCGCGGGCGTCGAGGGTCTCAGTCGGCCGCCGTTGCGCATCTTCAATCCGGAGGCATATTGCGAGCTGTGCAACAAGGAATTCTGCAACAAGTACTTTCTGAAAACGCACAAGGCCAACAAGCATGGCATTTTTGATCCAGCCGGTGATTTGACGACTCCCAGCAACAGCATTAACAACAACAACATCAGCATGAGCAGCAACAACCACAACAACAACAGCAACAACAGCAGCAACAGCAACAACAACAGCAACACTACGAGCAGTGTCGCCTCTTCCATGTTCCAGCAACTGCAAATGCCTCGTGAGCCACCAAAGCCAGAGCCGCAACTGACACCGCCAGCACCACCCACGGTGCACTGTGACATCTGCTCCAAGCGCTTCACCAACGTCTTTGCCATGCGTCGCCATCGCGCCAAGCAACATGAAACTGCCACAACCACAGCCACGCCCACGCCCACTGCCACGGCCACGCCCTCGCCGCGACGTGGCAGCCCCAGCGAGCAGACGGCGCCACAGTCGCAGCAGGTCAAGCTGGAGCATCCCCAGGCGGCGCTGGATGCACTGCCCGCTGAGCCGAAGCCCTATCAGCTGCCCGAAGGCTTTCGCGAGGACTTCACCCTGGAGCAGGAGGAGGTGCCGTTTGCGCCGCCGCCACGCAAGTTGCCACCGCAGCTGCAGCAGCAGGCACGTGAATCCAACTCCGCACCGGATAAGCTGCGTCGGCTCGGCGTGCTGCTCCCGGAGGCATTCTGTGAGCTGTGCTGCAAGGAGTACGCCAACAGATACTTCCTGCGCACGCACAAATGGAAGCGACACGGCGTCTTTGTGCCGCCCGAGGATCTCTCCAAGGAGGAGCAGCCTCTTGTGTCAGCCGGCTGGCCATTTATGCCACTTAATCTGATGCTGGCCAAGGCTGCGGCGGATCAGGAGCAACAACAGCAACAGGAGCCGGAAACGGAGCCAGAACAGCAGCAGCAGCAGCAGCAGGAGGAGGAGCTGCAATCAGATGAACAGCAGCCCAACAAACGCATCAAGCTGGAGCCCTTCGAAGATTCCATGCCGGAGAAGACGGACAACTCGGTAATGGGATTGCAGAATCTGCAAAAGCTGCAGTCGATGTTGCAGCAACTCAACGACTTCAATGGCAAGCGACCTTTGCCCTGTCACCTCTGTGGTCGCGAGCTGGAACATCAATACGCACTGCGAGCCCATCTCATGACGGAGCACGCTGGACAATTTCTGGCCGAAGGACATCCCATGCTCTACCAACAGCAGCAGCAGCAACAACAGCAGCAGCAACAGTTGCCGCTGAAGCTTTCGCCTGTTGGCGGCGGCGGCGGCTCACCGCTCAACGCCTCCGCCACGCCCACTCCACAGGAGCTGCGCTGCCCGCAGTGCGAGCGTGACTTTGCCACAGCTCAGGAATTCAAGCAACATATCGCCGAGGTGCATCTGGGTCGCATGCCCGGCACCAGCCCCCTGAGGGAGGGCTTCTACACGCCCGAGCGTGCCGCCGTGGCAGCAGCAACTGTTGCTGCTGGCGGAGCACCACCTGGTCCGCCACGTGCCGCATACACCATTACACCCACCTCGAGCTACTGCGAGATCTGCAACAAGGAGCTGTGCAACAAGTACTTCATGAAGACGCACATGCAGCGCATGCACGGCATCGAGATCGAGAACGGGGCACAGATTGGCGGCGTTGTGTGCAACATATGCAACAAGGAGCTGTGCAGCAAGTACTTTCTGCGTGTCCACAAGCACAACACACATGGCATCATTGAGGATGGAGCTCCGCTGCCACAACCGCGTGGTCAGAATGGCCTAAAAGCCGACGCACAGCAGCAGCAGCAGCAGCAGCAGCAGCAGCAGCAGCAGCTGATGGAGCAGGATCTGAGCCTGACACCGCTGTCAGCTGATTCCGGTGGCAACAACGAGCTGTGTCCACTGTGCGCCCGTCAATTCCGCAGCTTCAAGTGGCTTCGCACGCACCTGATGAACGAACACGGCGGCGCTGGCGTTGAGAAGCTGCGGGAATTGGAGACAGCAACAGCAGCGGCTGCCACTGGCCACAGGAGCAAGCCCAACAGTCCCACGCTCAAGATACCCAATGGCCATCCCACGGTCCCACCCATCGCCAATCCGGCCAACAATCTCGCCCAGGCGCTGCAGAATGCACAGCAGCAACTGTTTGGCCAGATGCAATTGCCGAAGGGAATGCAACTGCCGCTGCCGCTGCCACTGCCCGGCATGTTTGAGCAGACGCCGCGATTCAAGGAATACCAGTGCTCACTGTGTCCATTCACCACGCCGTACTACGCATTCCTCTTCATCCATGAACGCTCCCACGCGCTGCTCAACAACGGCAATGGCGATGGCGGCGATGGGGAGACGAACGTGGCTGCCGAGGCGGAGCCCAGGGACAGAACCAAGGCCAGAAGCAAGCCAACTCGAGACAGAGCCGATGTCGAGCCCATCGAGCCCACTAACCTGACCACCAACCAAAACAACAACAGCAGCAACATAAAAGCTGCTCGCACTCCCCCCACGCCCACAACACCCCACGCCTCGCCAGGCACAGGCAATCCTCCAGCAATTGCTGCCTCCCCCAAGGCACGCTCCACAACAGTGACTCCAACTCCAACTCCGATTCCGACTCCGACTCCCACACTACTCCACAGCACTCCCAGCAAACCCAACACTCCCAATGGCTTTGGCGCCCAACGTTCGGCGGCCACGTCGCCCTTCGAGATGTGCAGTGACCTGGCCAATGGCAGCGGCAAGCCCGCCAGCTATGCCCAGCCCATCAAGGCGGAGGAGGCATACCAGATGCAGGCCTTCCACTTGGCGCCCGCCGATGCCGATGCCGAGGGCCTCTTCGCCCCCGCCCTCGTCTATTTGCCGGTGCGGGTTCGAGCCTCGGAGTCGACCACGTTAAGCTTCAGGCTGACACCAGCCTAATCAGAGATCATCAGAACACAACAAGAACAAGAACAACAACAACAACACAAAGGTGTTGCCAGCGTATGTAAGTTAAATCCCTTCAGTTTTGTTCAGAACCATTTACCGCAACATTTGTAGCCCAATGACACGAGCTTAATGACAGGAAAGGAGTTTAAAAAAGAGTCGGGCTGAAAGCTCTAAACAACATTATTTGTATTCCAATAATTAATTAACTGATCACACTTTAAATGTTACTCCTTTTTATGAAAGCTTTTCTTATTTCATTGTTTAAATTTACACTTTAAGCATGTGTCATTGAGTTACACATAGGGATAATAACAGCTGCAGCCACAGTGCTGCTCAGCAGTTATTGTTCCAGTCCCGCAGCCTGTTAACCGACAAGAAGACAAGACAAAATAGTGGAACTACAAAAGACTGAGTGCGCATATTAGTTGAGCTCATTATTAAAGTTAATATACAACAAAAAAGACAAAACTAAAGCTACAACAATTACAGGCTCGTATACGGGATCTGTAATTTAGAGAATCATAAATAAAGGAAATGAGTTTTGTGTATAACATGGAACCCGATACTAAATACATAATAACACTTATTATAATCAAAACAATAACAAGTCCGTTTCAGCTGGCAACACATCATATTTTTTATAAATCCATAACCGATAAACAACAAAGAAATCATATAAAAAAAAAACAAGAACATGATCATGATGAAAAATTAATATACCATAGCATACAACACATACATACATATATCTATATCTCTAGTGATTAATATCAAAGTTCCTATGCGTAATAGTAATTTTTAAAAGCCATTAGCGGGATGAAAGTGAAAAAAAAGGGGGAGGAAGCTTAGTCAAAGGAAATTTAAATACGTACATAATTCATAAGTCGCTAAACACAAAAACAGAGGCAGCAAGTCAGATAGAAAGAGAGAGAAGGCGTGTGAGTTGCAGTTAAAAGATATATACATATATATAACCAAACATATATCGTAGTAGCCAAAGCCATATTACAGAATATACATACACATATATACGAATAATCGATATGTGTATACGGCTGGGTTCGGTGCGTTTAGGCTAAAGGATTTGGGATTAAAAATATACTTAGTAGTGCTAACTAACTAGTTTTATTGTCAAGCTAGAGGTACACGATTCAAGCTTCAGCATATAAGGGAAATTCTATGCACAAATTTGCTCAAAATCAAAATAGGCGATATGATTCGCAAAGTAGACAAACAAGCTGATATGCGAAAGGTGTAGATCTAAGGAGAGTTCCATAGTAAGCCACTATTAACTAATAACCGCACACTGTAGATAAATTATTCATTTCTGCTCTATTCACAACAACAAAATGACACATTTTTATTTGAAACTATCGAAAAATCAATTATTACACCTTTCGTCAGGATTTTATCTTTTCGCCTGCGAAAATGCACAATTATTACACGTATGCCAAAAACACACACAAGTTGTACATACAATACATAAAGCTATAGAGAGGGTCTACATATATCTAGTAGTAACTGTAATAGAGCCGATTTTGCGTGAACGAATGGAGGAGAAGGCGCCAGTAAAGGTTTTTTTCAGCAGCAGGCAAACACGAACAACTCAGGGCAAAAGTACAATGACCATTGGTACTTTTTTATATATTAACTAAATAAACAAATAAATTGAAAGATAAATAGATTAACATAAATATAAATATAAACGAAATGAAATGAAAAACAAAATGATTAAAAAGAATAAATGCTACCTCAGACGGACTTGAAAACAATAATTTAAATAAATGAATTTATATAACAATATGAACATTTATGCTTAAAAAAAAGAAGAAAACAAAACAACTTATAGAGCAGAAGTAAATGAAATTTTTAGTGAATTTACATCAAGAAACCAAACACAATGAGCCATACACAAAAAAAACTTAAAGATAAACAAAAGCGAAAGCACAACAATTTGAACTTATTGATTAGCCTTTAGTTAAAAGTATTACCTAATTATTACTATCATTTGCTATACAAGTTTAGTTTTAAATTGTAAGTGGCACTGACACATTCCAAAGAAATCGCACCCAAAAACCGACCAAAGTACGATGCTAGTCGCAAATATATAACCACAATAAGCTCATTCTAGTCAAAGTTGTAGGGGTCGCAACTGCAGGGCGTGGCCGTTACAGCGACGCCCCCTTCAACACCCTATAGAGCATATACGAACCGAATAACAACCAGAATTCAAATCAGACTCGTTAGCTTACTACAGTGCTGGGCACATTTTCATATATTATTTTGTAGTATTTAAGGCGTTTGTTCTTTATGAAAATGTGTCGCAGTGCTAGCAGTTCAATGAGTCTGAAAAAGAAAATAAATTAAAATAATAGTATATTTAAATTTCAATAATGAACAGCGGCGATAATTTAGCTATTTTTAATTTTATTTTTTAAAAACGTGTGTTTTTTAAAATGCTGCGTGCCTTTTAGCAATTGCGCCGCTGTTCAACACTAAACCAAACAACAACTTAACGACATAACTAAAATAGTAATATAAATCCAGATTCAAAATATTTAATAATATCTAAAAAAAAATATAAATAGTTTATAATTTTCATTTACAATTAATTATAATTATTTACAAAATTCATTTAAATCTTATTTTGTACTGTACATAAGTATTAATAAAAAAAACATGTGTATTTGTTAAACTTGAGTTGAGTTTTCTCTTTATTTATTCACTTGATTTATTTTCATTTTCTCCTTCCCTCATCCAAAATATCTGCAGTCAAAGTGTGCCAGCCTCGAGCCGGGTGTTAAAACGACTTGAGGTCTACTTCAATCTTATCGCAGCCCTTAAAAAATCGTCGCTGATTGCCGACAATTGACTCTCACACGCAATTGCAGACCCAAGTAACATATTTCTTTACTTTCAATTTGTTATTTTTTAAAGAACTGAGGTTTGATATAGGGGTCACTTCTTACTTACTTCATGCCGGTTGAACGCCTTCGATATCAAATTATTAAATTGATATTTGATTGAATTTTCAAATGTAATTTGTCAACAATGCCAGTTGATAATAAATGTTATGTTAATGCCTTCTTTAAAACCCGGCAGCTGCTTTTTGGTTCGATTTCGGATCCAAGTCGAGAGTTTACAGTCTGTTATCAAATGCCACAGGCAACCCTCATAAAAAATGCGAGACTCGTTTCCGGCTCAACCCCCAC
This sequence comes from Drosophila limbata, assembly GCA_963924055.1. Lineage (NCBI taxonomy): Eukaryota > Metazoa > Arthropoda > Insecta > Diptera > Drosophilidae > Drosophila > Drosophila limbata. The sequence goes on from OZ001354.1 coordinate 14,327,420, forward strand.
GCACAGACGCTGATTAGTCTATTTGCTTAAAAAAAAAATACCCTCCAAATGATTAGTGAAAACAGCGATAAAAAAAATATACAAAACACAAAAATAATATAAAATAGGAAATAGAAAATAGAAAATAGTGGAAGAAAACCAACACGGTCAAATGCAGCCGCTGTGAGGGGTCAAGCTAAGCATGAATTTTCCATAGAAAATTCAAATTGCGCAGCTGCTGCTGGTAGTAAAAAATATGCACAAACCGTAAAAATCTACAAGCAATTGATTAAAAATGCACTGCAAGAAATAATGTTTGCTAGAAATGGAAATTATTCATGTTGGGCAAATACTTATTTAAAATGTGAATGGACAACTGAGCTGTTTGAGTACAAATTACGAACTGACTTTATTTCTTAAAATCTTAGCCTTAGGTAACTAACATGAAAATCTTAATGTCTAACTCCTTCCAGTCATTGGAAGGACCCCCAGATAGCTGGGTTCGCGTGTGGTGTACACACATGCCTATCTTTCCTTTCCAGCCGTTCTCATGCGTCTAAATATAGTTTTATGATAATGCACTACAAGTGCATTTTGAGTTATATTTCGTGTGTGTTTTTTTTACATTTCTTTGCTTAGATCAACTATCAGTGTCCCGTCTCTCGATCGGTGTTTTCGGGACACATTGTTTTTAAATGCCTTCGTGTTCATGCTTGAACATTCTGCCGGGGGGCAATGAAGGTTGTGGTAGCTGATAGTTTTTTTTTTTTTAATTTAATATACAATAACATTTTTTTTTTTACAGTTTACACAGGGCTTGGAAAGGCGATAGCTTGTAATTTTCTTCTCGCATTTACTTTTCTTAATGCATATACAATTAATGTTAATACTATTATTATGCCAATAATGAGCGACAGATGCCCAGACATGAGATGGAACTTAAGTTCCTTTAACTCGAAGTGAGAGTCTTTAATTTCTTTTAACTTAATTTTTAATTGGTCTATTTCCGCTGTATGATTAATTGTAGGAGAATTTAAAGGGTCCCATATTATTTTCGGGACTTCACTTATTTCACTTATATATATATTTGAAAAGGTTTCATAAATTTCAGAGTGAACATTATGGCTTGCCATTAGTATCTTATCTAATGTTCTGACTGTACAATCTGAATAAATAGTCAATATGCCTTGATCAGGTAAATTTATTTGCTCCTGTTGTGTATGTCTGCACTGAATATTTGCTTTAGTGTTCCTTGGAACTTTAAAAAGCCAATTGCCTGTTCTATCTAATTCAACCCAATATGATTTTGATGTCGTCACTGTTTTATAAAGACAATTCGACGGTGTATTTGGTTTAAAAGGTGAAACCTCACATGTGTTGTCATTAGCACTGTTCCATGGCCAACTGCCATCGCATAATCGTTTATTTAATTGCCATTTCTGACATTTGTTCAATGTCGCTTCTGTCATAAGATGATACGAATCTATTGCAAAGTTGTACACTATATATTGTGAGCTTACATCGGCAATTATAACTTGTTCTTGATTTTTTATTGGTATTGGAATTATCTTATACAATTGTGATGGATGCCTGTCAAATAAGGGAATTTTAGCATTTATGACTAGTTTTTTGTCAATATAAATCCCTCTTGCGGTTAAAAGAGTGTAAATTTCTTTCAATTCTGTGCCTGTTCTTTTACCAGGTAGCATTAATGAATCTGGTAGCTTGTCTTTTATGCTAGCGATTTCTTTTTGAAGTCGAGCTGGTTTCAAAATGTTTGTATTCAATCTGCCATGATTGACATCAATTAACAGGCTTATTATTCCTGCTTGAATCTTTTCACATTCGTCCATCAACGAGTTCAATTGCTTCGTAACCATAAAGAAGTTTATAGATTCTTTATACACAAAGTAACTTTCTTTAAGGAGCTCTGTCATATTTTCGATTCGCGTATTCATGACTTCGAAGTTTTCGTTAACTTCAGTGATAGTCTTTTTAATAATATTTTCCGTGGAATCTATCACTGAAGTCTGTTTTTTGATTAGGTCGTCTAAATTATGCTGATTATCTAATAGACTGATCATATTTTCTTCAATTTGTTTTCTGTCGTCTGCATCCATTATACCAAACAATATATGATATAATGAGCCCATAAATTCAAAGGGTGCACGTTTCATTCTTGGGGTGTGTGCCATAAATAGCTTGTTGTTTTCTTCCAAGTCATCTATTTGTCGTTGTATGTTATTAAGAACCAAATTACAGTGATCTTCAAAATCATGCAATTTGTTACATACCTTTCTCATTTTTTGTATTAAATTTGTACCCTTTTCTAGCATTGAAAAATATGTGTCCATGTCATAAAACACAACTAAATCCCAAGAAGACGTTATAACTTCGATTTCACCCATCGGATCTAAATATATCGAAGCTGTACTATTGATGTTTTCGATTACCCAATTTTTCTTTATGTTGCCTAATGAAGTTGCATTCGAAAGTTGACAAAATAGCATCAGCATTAGCATGGCTAACATGACTCCTATTTTCGGTACTTTAGGCCTATTACGTGTGACTTTTTCTTTTTCAGCAGCATTTTCGGATTCCTTTATTCCAATTAGCGGGCATATTTTATTTATTGGTCGTGTAACTAATCCCTCTTGAACTCTAATTTTTGCTACTCTCACTTTGTCATCTCTACCTTTGTGAATCTCTTCTATTTTTCCTAGGGGCCATCTTGCTGGGTGGCAGTTCTCAGACTTAATTAAGACTATCTGCCCTTCTTCGATATTTTCTGATTCTCTTTGCCATTTGTTTCTTTGCTGTAGAGTGTGCAGATAATCTTCCTTCCATTTAATCCAAAATTCTCTTTTTAGTTTTTGAATTAATTTCCACCTGTCCAAATTACCGATTCTTTCTTCGGCTATGGACTCAACAACCTCTATGTTTGGTCTACCAATTAAAAAATGACCGGGAGTAAGTACTTCTTTATCGTCTATATCATTGCCCGTTGTATACAGAGGTCGAGAATTCAACACTGCTTCAATTTGACATAAAAGCGTTGACAATTCTTCATATGTTAGACTGCTGTCCCCAATTATTCTTTTTAAATGGTATTTCATTGATTTTACCCCAGCTTCCCAGATACCTCCGAAGTGAGGTCCTGCCGGGGGGATGAAACGCCACTCAATCCCATCCTTTTCTAAAATCGTTGCGATTTTGACGTTATCATTGAGGGCTTTATAATATTCTTCATCTAATTTTCTTGAAGCGCCTACAAAATTAGTTCCATTATCGGAGTAAATAACTGCACATTTGCCTCTTCTTGCAATAAATCTTCTAAGTGCAGCTAAAAAGGCATCTGTTGTCAGATCGCTGACGACTTCTAGGTGGATAGCTTTGGTTGCCATACATACGAAGACTGCAACGTAACCCTTGTACGATTTTATTCCACGGTTCTTGGAACATTTTATATGATAAGGCCCTGCATAGTCTACACCTGTATTTAAGAATGGGTAAGACATCGTTATTCTATGTTTTGGAAGATCTCCCATTATTTGCTCTGCTGTAACTTGTCGATATCTTGAACAAGTTACACATTCTTTAAGCAGTTGTTTTAAACTATTTCTTAGCCCAAAAATCCAAAACTTTCTTTGAATATAATTTCTCATAAGGTTTATTCCACCATGAAGGGTTTCCTTATGTGCTTGCTTAATAATAAGATATGATATGTGACATTTGTTTAAAATTATTGGGTGTTTTACATTGAAACTTGCACTAGAGTTTCGTAGCCTGCCTCCAACTCTCAACAACCCTTCTTTATCTAAGAATGGATGTAAGCTTAAAATTTTGCTTCTAGTATTAATTTCCTTTTTATTTTTTAAGCAGTCGATTTCTGCACTAAATTGATCTGCTTGTTGTTGTTTAATTATTGAATTTCTTGCGGATTTTAGTTCAAGGACTGTTAAATGTTCTGGCAATACTTTCTTTTTTATTTTTATTTCTATGAAGCGAAATATATATGAAAGTACTCTTTCAAGCTTTTGAATGCACGAAAATTTTTCTAATAATTCTTGTACAATATTCCTATTGTTAATCATCGTTGTATTAACAAAAGTATTGTTTTCGAATTGATTTTCGTCTGGCCAGTTTTCTTTGGCTTTAGCAAGCCATTGAGGTCCTTTCCACCATATCTCACAATCTTTTAATTTGTCGGCACAAATGCCCCTTGAAGCAATATCTGCTGGGTTGTCTTCAGATCTGACATGCCTCCAAATGACTCCTTTAATTTTTCGTATTTCATCTGTTCGACGTCTTATAAATTTGTTTTTGTTGTCTCCGTTTTTTATCCAAGCCAACGTAATTGTCGAGTCACTCCATGCGTATGTTTCCTTTATGTCTCCTAAGTCATCTCTTACTCTATCAATTAATTTAGCAAGAAGTTGAGCTGCACAAAGTTCTAACTTAGGAATTGTCTTTCTATTTTTAATAGGATTCACTTTGCTTTTACTGGCTATTATCGTAACTGAGCAGCCGATTTTTGCGTATACGACAGCCGCATATGCCTTTTCTGAGGCATCCGCAAAACCATGTATTTGTGCTACCGTGTTTATCTGCATTTTAAGCCACCTTGGTATTCTAAGATTCTCCAGCGTTTTTAGCTTTTCTAAAAAGGATTCCCAATAACTAGCATCTTCAACTGGTAACTCTTGATCCCATTTGTGTTCATCTAGCCACAGTTTTTGCATGAAAAGTTTGCCAACTACTGTTACTGGAGATAACCAACCTAGTGGATCATAAATCTTAGCTAAAATTGACAAAACGGATCTTTTATTAACTTTGTTTATTTTTTCGCAGAACAAGTTAAATTTAAATTCATCTTTGCTAGGTTCCCATTGCAGCCCTAGCGTTTTAATTGATTCGTTTTCTTCAATACATAAAACTTTATTTTCTTCTGAACCCTCTATGGAAGCTACAATTTCTGGAGTATTTGAAATCCATTTCCTTAAATTGAATCCTACTTTTCCTAATTCGCTAGATACTAACTTAACTAGTTCTTTAGCTTCTTCTTCAGTGTCAGCTCCTGTCATTAAATCGTCCATGTAGAAGTCGTTTTTAATTACGTTTTGGATTTTTTCACTTTCGCAATTATTTGCAATCTCTAATAGTGTCCTTGTTGCTAAATAAGGAGCTGATGCAGTCCCATAGGTAACAGTTGTTAGTTTGAAATACTGCAATTTTTGGTTTGGAGAATCCCTCCAGATTATGTACAGATACTTCTGATCCTCCTTATCAATATTAATCTGTCGATACATTTTTTCAATATCTGCAGACACTACAAACTGCCATTTACGCCATTTTAAGATAATATCGAAAATATCTTTTTGGACTCTTGGACCAATCCACATTATGTCGTTTAGACTTTTATTGTTCGTGGTTTTGGCCGATGCGTCAAAAACGACTCTCAACTTAGTTGTTAAGCTGGAGTCTCTGATCACACCTTGATGAGGAAGATAATATTTGCCTTCTTCACTAGATTCAAGCATGTGTCCCAAATCTTTGTACTCCTGCATGAACTTGACATAATTATTTTTTAGTGAACTGTTCCTTTGAAATTTTTTCTCTAGATTGTAGAATCGCGCTAGTGCTTGCGCTTTTGAATTTCCCAGTTCTGTTTCTTTCTTAAATGGCATCTTAACAACAAATCTACCGTTCTCATCTTTACGCGTGGTGTCTTTAAAATGTTTTTCGCAGATCTCTGCTTCTTCGTCTTCTTTATCTTCGTCTTCTACTTCCCAAAACCGCTCTAAATTCTTAACTTCTATAGTCGTCGCAGTTATAATTGTATTTCCCTTGGATTTTGTACTTCCGGATACAACCCATCCAAGTTCTGTGTTTTGTCCCAACAATCCATCAATCCTAACAACCCCATTTTTCATAATTTGAGCATGTAAATCCGCTCCAATAATTATGTCAATCCTACTGGGTCTATCAAACTTTGGGTCCGCTAGTATATAGTTTCGCCACTTTGATTTGTTAGTCGAAATTGCCTTGACTGGTAGAGCTTTCATTAGTTTTGGCAATACAATTGCGTCTACTTCGAAAGGCTCTTTTTCATTGTTCAGGGGCTTTATACACAATTCTACTTTGTACTTCGATGTACTTGAGTTTTGTGCTGAAACTCCGCTTATTTCAGTAATTGCTTTTATTCTAGTTAAATTTAGAATCTGGGCTGCTTCTTCTGAAATAATTGTGCATTGTGATCCACTATCAATCAATGCTCTTAGTGTTTCATAATCCCCACACTTTGACTTGACCTTTACTACTGCTGTAGCTAACAGAGCTTGATCTTTTGTCACACAAGTGTTAACTTTTTCCCGTTTTTCATTTGGGAAATGAAGCATTGTATTATGCGGCTTCTTGCAGATCGTACATAAATAATCGCAAGAGCATCTTTTGAAAGCTGTGTATTTTAAACACCTTGTGCATAATTGTGCTTTTTTAGCTGTTTCGCTTCTCTCAATGGGGCTCATAGCCTTAAATTTATGGCATTGTACCGCCTTGTGCCCTGGTACTTTGCAAATAGGACAATTCTCTTTATCACTTGAAAAATTTTTTGATAATTTTTTGTCCTCGCTTTTAAATGAGCTTACGGAACTTAACCGCTGCTCTAAAAACTCTAATACATCAGCCAGTAACTGAATCTCTTTTGTCTTCTTGACATGAGATTCGTACAGCTGCAATGTATCCTTATTAAATTTCCTCAAAATAATATGAGCGAATATTATATCCACTTCATTCGTTAAGTGCGATTTAAGTTTAATTATATGGATAGCCTCATTAATGCTATCAATAAAATTCTTTATATATTTCCCTGAGTCAATGTTCAGGGTTGGCAAATCAATTAAACGATTCAGTTGTTCAGAAAAAATTTTCCGTTTATTTTCATACCGTTTGGCTAAGAGTTCCCAAACGGTATGATAATTATCAACAGAGCCAATGAGCAAGTGCGATACCATGCTTCTGGCTTCACCCCCTAATGCCGATTTTAAATAATTAAATTTGGCGGACATACTGAGGTCTTCTCTGTTATGAATTATTTCCATGAATAACTCATAGAACATGTCCCATTCATTGGGTTTACCAACAAAGGTGGGCACCTTAATTTTTGGCAGCTTTGGAAGATCCTCTGTTTTTTCCATTACGACTACCTTTCTTTCATTTTTTTCAATTTTGTCGTCTAGTCTTTTTACAAAACTACAGACGTCAAACTCCAAATCGGCGACGTCATCGTTGCATGAAAAGCCTTTACTGGCTAACTTCTGCACTCTACTATCTATCTTATTCCAAAGATATTCAATTTTATCTCTTTTGAGTATGCACTCATCATTGCCAGCATCTGCTAACCTCATTATTGTTTCGTCAAGGAACTTTTTTAGTTGTTCAATATCTTTGTCGATTTCATCCGCAAGTTTGCGATCGTCGTCATATTTGTGAAGGGTTTGAGTTCCAGGATCTAATATTTTCTTGGAAAACGAAGGTTTGTGATCGTCGTCATATTTATGAATTGTTTGAGTTCCAGGATCTAATGTCTGCTTGGAACACGAAACTTCTTCTATTAACTTTTGAATTCTACTTAGTGTGTATTCGTATAGCCGTTTATTGAAATAGTCATGATCAACTATTCCAATTTTCAGCAGCACACTATGGTTATCACAAAACTCTTTCTTTATATTTTCTAATATCGGGATCGAGTCCCTGGAAAGAATTTCCTCTTCTAATTTAGCTACCTTTTCGACTAACGACGCTTGAAACGTCAAAAATTTAATGGTCTTCTCTGTCAGCATATTGACTATTTATTCAACTCTTTTTTTTTTTATATATGGAAACCCTTTAGATTAGTTGCATATGATTGGCTTACAATCTTTGCCAATCATATGTTTTTAGTAACAGCCTAACCGAGTTTAGTAGTTTTCAAGCTGCGCTTTCGCGCATCAGCTTGAGTTTAGAAACACTAAAATTAGGGGCAAGCGAGGCCTGCATAAATGCGGCTTCTTTTGCGTTACTTCGCTCGAGTGCGAAGTTGTTTGTTAATTTCAGTTAGACGCTCTTTGTAGCGTTGTCGGTCCTGTTTAGCCGCCTCTATTGTTGCTGCGCTGCCGTCGTTGCTGCGCTGCCGTCGTTGCTGCGCTGCCGTCGTTGCTGCTGCTGCTTCTGCCGCTACAGTTGTTGTTGCTGCTGCTTCTGTAGTTGCTGCTGCTGCTGTAGCTGCTGGTACTGCTTCTCTTTTTTTTTTTATATTATATATAATGTATGCTACATTATACATAAAAACTCACTTTCTGATGTAAAGCCTCAGAAACGCTATAATAATTTTCCGATGTCTGCCTCGGAAACGCAACTTTAACTATAACTTAGTATTATTAAAGATTTTTTTTTTGTTTATACCTTGTCTCTTACCACTGATGGGGGAGAACAAAGGTTTTTATTTTTGTGATCCGGCTTCTTCCTCGGATACACAATTTTATAACTCTGTGTTCATTTATTGAACACAACAGAGATTATACAAATTTTTCAGCAACCTTTAGCTACACAAGACTATAAGGCGCTGGTTTTTATTTCTGTGTTTCTTACCACTGGTGGGGGAAAACAACAGAATGCTCGAAGGACCAAAATGAATGGACAACTGAGCTGTTTGAGTACAAATTACGAACTGACTTTATTTCTTAAAATCTTAGCCTTAGGTAACTAACATGAAAATCTTAATGTCTAACTCCTTCCAGTCATTGGAAGGACCCCCAGATAGCTGGGTTCGCGTGTGGTGTACACACATGCCTATCTTTCCTTTCCAGCCGTTCTCATGCGTCTAAATATAGTTTTATGATAATGCACTACAAGTGCATTTTGAGTTATATTTCGTGTGTGTTTTTTTTACATTTCTTTGCTTAGATCAACTATCAGTGTCCCGTCTCTCGATCGGTGTTTTCGGGACACATTGTTTTTAAATGCCTTCGTGTTCATGCTTGAACAAAATGTTTTTATGAAAGCCAATTCATTTTTTCCGAGTGCTGTCCTGTTTTTACAGGGACAGAGCTACTACCCTTCGGGACTGTTCCGTTAATTATTTGTCACGTGTCCATGCAAATTTTATTCCATTGATTACGCTTCAGATATTCGATACTCTCTCGCACTGCTCACTGCTGGCTGCTGCAATTATAGATCTAACTATTGCAGCATGCGAAGGTCCTTCCGAATTGATATCCGTTGTCCAGGGCTGCGGAGATGTAAGCAGTGAGCAACCCTCAAGAAAGGTTGCCAATTGGCAATTTCCAACTTCTGTTGCACCCTCCTCGGCAGTCGTATTCATGCAAATGATGTGTGTGTGTGTGTGAGTGTGTGTGCTCTCTGCTTTTTTCCTGCATTTTCTATTGAATTTTTATGGCAATTTATAATGAACTGGCATTTTTGGCATTGTGCTCGTAATCCTGGGCCAACAATTGCCGAAGTCGTGGTACCCTCTTCATCGACAACGGGGGGTGGTGCTTTTGGTGGTGCCACAATTTGCATGTTTAAAAATGTGCAGCGGGAAAATGCAATATAAATGCAAGGCAAGAATATTATTGTATGTGAAAAATGAAAAATGCAATTTACTTGACATCGTGACGTTTTCAGAGGGTGTTTCCAACCCTCCTCCTTCTCCTTCTTCTCTCTGCAAATATTCAGCACCATTTGCCAAATTCTGTATGCAAATTTAAGCGTTGCAGCCATTAAACGAAATGACATTATTACAATCTTTCAATAATTCCATTTTTCAATATTGCAAACTGAGGCTGACTTTGGATTTGGGATTTAATCGATTCTCTTTAATTTATTAAAGTTACTTTTACACACTTTAACATTTTCTGTTGTGGAACACAAAGAGCGCACAAATCAAAATTGACAAAAATAATATTAAAAAAAAGAAAATAATAAAATAAGTATATACATACAATATACATTCAAATATGTAAATGGATAAGTAAACAATTTTACAATGAACTTGCAACGTACCTTTAAATGAGCATAAATCAAAATTTTGGCCGCAGACAAAAAAAAAACATGTCTGTCGAGCTGGAGAAAAATCAAAAACATTTTATTAGGTTTAAGAACACTCACAAGAAAATTAAAAACAACAAGCTAATTGAAATGCAAACATCAAACATAAATTCTTAATAGCATTTAGTTGTAAGCAAAATTCAAAATTGCATTGAAAATTTATTATTATTAAAATGATGTTGAGTTAAGGAAGAGACGAGCATGAAATCAAAATGAAAGAAAGGGAAGAAGATGAGCAAAAATCAAAAGAATTATATTCAAAAAATTGAGAAATCAAAACCATTTATTTTGCAATTGGCAAATATACATATATATATATATATATCTAAATATATATTATATTTAAAATTTTACTCTTCGAAAAAATCTTTGTTATTATGTAAACTGTGTGAAAACAAAAAGAAAAAAAAAATAAACAAAACTTAAAAATAATTATTTATATTTATATATTATATGTAATGTGTAACGAAATGAGAACAAACATGTATGATCAAGAGCAGAATCAAAAGCACCCAAAAAAAAATAAAACCCAACCCCCAACCCTTATCCCAACCCCGACTCCACCCCTGTCCCCTCCTCACACCTTTTGTCATTCGATTGTAAGCGAGCATTTATCAAAACTTGTATGTGTTTTAATGATTATATTAAATATATATACAACCATATACATATATATATTGTATGAATTTAAACCATTAAATATAACAAAAAATCACAAAATTGTATTCATGTAAAGAAAAACAAAAACAGAACGTGTCATCATCTCTCTTCTTATTACAGCCTGTCTTTGGGTATAATTTTTCTTTGATTTTCCGACTCACTTTGCTGTGGCAACTTCTAAGCTGATTTTGCGGCCCTTGAGACAGAATGTGCGAAAGTTTTCCCCTCTGTTTCGTGCTTAAGACACAGCTTTTCGAGTTTTGACATTTGCTTTCAGTTTTCTGGCTCTGATCTCGGCCAGAACCACCACCCAACAGTGCTGGCCACCTCCCCATCGAGCGGGGAAATCAGAGTATGTCAATATTTGTATTACATGCGAGGTTGTCTTATCAATAATTTTTGTAAAGAATTCGCCTGCAGATGGGAAAATGAGATGCTCGAGGCTAAAAGCGAAAAGGAATTCTCTTTTGACTTGTGTGTGTGTGTGTGACGTGTGTGTGTGTGTGTGGGGTGTGTGTCCGACGCGTGCTTGTGACAGTTCCATAGTTTGATGTTCTTCCTGTTGCCCAAGAACTTTTTGTATAAAAGGCTGCTCAATAATTTCGCAAGATGCGAGTTGGCATTGTTGCCGAATGGACAAGTACTCGATTCTCTTTCTCTAGATAAAGAAATGAGTTCCCATCCTATTCGACTGTCTGGTAGTGTGAGAGAGGCGTCACTCCAGCTGCTTGTTTGTTTGCTTTGCTTATTGCTATCCCCATCAACACTAGGGTATCCTTACTCCAGGGATACGTCATAATGAGCTGTCGAGGCTAAGTGTCGCCGCTGCCAAAACAACTTATAAGGCAGCCCCCATCTCCGCTGTTGTGACTGGACTGGTCATTAACTCAAAATGTACAAGTTGAAAATTAGTTTTTAATCGATTTTACAATCACACGCGCAGGCAACACACAACAAATTATACACCGCACACACACACAACCACAGTCTTACACTCATTCACAGCTAGTCATGGGCATTAAACACCCAAAATACGTGAGTACTACGACCCCCAGATAGCACGACACACTATTAAATACATATAAACTTATTTATTTGTATATATATGTGTACGTGTAAGTGTAAGTGTGTGTGTATATAATTTGGACTCACAATTAAATTGTGCAGGCGGAGGCAACGACAACGGCGCCAAACAGAAACACAAACAACGACAACAATTTTGTCACCATATGCTTTGGCACCATTTTTAAATGCTGTCGCTACTAAATACCCTGTATAAAATAATTTACAAGGGGTGTATGGAAGGCCAGTAAGTATGAAACAGTTTTAGAGATTAAAGTTTTTGAAAATGTGTCAAGGAATAAGTATAAAAAAGTGGACAGTTTAGGGAGACAGAAAATTTTGATGCAAAATCAAACAATGATTAATTTGACATTCAGTTTTCACAAAGTTATGAAAGTTTGCATGTATGAAAAAGTGGGCAGTGTTGTACATATGACTACATTTAGAGATTGGATTGTAAGCCCATACAGAAGTAATTTATTTTAAATTTCTACAGGGTAACCTATAGCATGGCCATGTGACTTAATATCGCCATTGTTGCTATTATGCTTGTCGTGTTGTAAATGGTCACAAGTCCTTGGATCGTCCCGTCAAAAAACCCATACAGAGCACGCCAGGCAGTCAGCAAAAAACAACAACAACAACAACAACAACGACAAACTTTAATAATTTAACTTATGGATTTTTGTTTGGAAAATATATTTTCGTTTGGTTTTTCTTCCATTTTCTAGTCGTGCGGTGAGGGTGGAAATTTTAGTTTTATTTTCCATTTTTTTCACTCTCTCCTGTTGTTGTTTTCCCGTTGTTTTCGGTGGCATATGCACATTAGAGCCGAAATGTGGCAATTTAAATAAATGACACGCACTAAGCGAGCCGAAAGAAACAGAAGCCAAGGGCGGAGGGGAAAGGGGCGGAACCTCGGGCTAATGAGTTTTGAGAACGCAAACGACGACGAGCTTTAAACCATTTATATTTCCTATACCAAATGGCGAAAGGACAACGACAAATTTGGGATTAACAGAGAGTGTTTGTCAGTCAAAGTTCTTGCTCTGGGGATAGAGCAATTGCCTAAGCACGTCGTGGGTTACATTCAGGCTGATATTGGAGTAGCCAGCGTTGAGCAGGTCCAGCTCCTCCTCTGGAAGTATAAAGAACGGGCTATCTTCGCTGGACAGCGCCAGTCGATCGAGCAACAAAGCGGCCGCATCTCGTCTGAAGACATCGACGGCCCTGTAGGCCATGTCCTTGGCCAGCTGCAGGCGTTGTTGGATTGCAGGATCATCGAATGAGTCCTCTTTGAGGGACTGCGGCATGCGCCACATGGCCAGTTCCAAGTGCCACAAGAGACGGCGCACAATAAAGTCGGCGAACTTGCGCCGATGATACTTGCGAACGAGCTCCGAGAAGATGGCTTGCATGCCCACGTGGACATTTTGATGTGCCGTCAGCACGAACAGACGCGTCAGAGCCATTACCAATACCAGAAGGCAAAACAGATAAGGATGCTGCCTCAACACCATCAGCAAATCCATCCAATAAAGCAGATCCCGCTGCTGGCCCACGTAGTTCTGTTCCAGAAAGAAGGTGAGCAGCCCGAGGAGCGCAAAACAGGCGCCCAGCTTTCGATGAGAGCGCTGCAGATAATGCTTCAAGCTATTCATATTCGACCGAAGAAGTATCTAAAAGTAAAAAAAAACATATACATTTATCAATTTTTATTTGTCAATTTATTTTAAAATAAGACTAAAAAGCAACTACGCTGAAGAATGAAATTAAATACATATACTCGACAGAAAAGTTGTAATTTTCTTAATATAACTATTTTTTAGTCATACAAAATGAAGCGAATAATGGAAACAACAATCATAATTTTTAAGGTAAGTATAAACAAATAAGTAACTTATTTAAATTTATGGTATACCAAAAAAGGAAATCTATAGACTGATATCTTATATCCGAACTCATCTACAGTTTTAGTACTGCACTTAGAATACTATTATAGTATGAGCGAGCCAAAGATAGTGAGAGGGGTGAGGCTGGGGGAGTGTGAGAGAAACGTCAGCATTTTATTAAGTACGGACGCAAAACTTTCACTTTCACTTTCAGTTTCCAATCTGTTTGGCAGCTCTCCATTCGAATGAGAAACCGAACCAAAGCCATCAAACTAAACTGGGATTTAGCTCAGTTTGTTGCGTTTTGAGATTTTTGCGCCTTTTCCCTTCAATTGGATACGCACACACACACACACACACATACATAGATTTTGGGCGTTGATGAGTTGAGGGGCAGGGGATGTGGAGCAGGCCGAAGTCAGGCACAAAACTGCCTCGAGGTGTACACACACACACACACACTCCGACATCCACATGTATGGTTACAATGGGGCTGCTGTGGCAACTGTGAGTTGGGAGACAGGGGGAGAGCATAAGAAGTAGACAGAGAAAGCTACAGGAAACAAGCAACAAGATGGCAGCACATTTTGTATGAAAGTTCAGAGAAAAATAAGAGAAAAATTGTAATTTTCATCAAAAAAAAAAAAAAACTTTCTTTTTATTTTATTCTTGCTTGACCTTAAAGGAAGACAAGCGGGAATGCTATAAGACCAGCTCAACTAAGTGATACCCTAGAATGTAAAAGATGGTTATACATATGATAGAAATAAAAGTATGGAATAATTTGAATATAAAATAAGATAAGATCAGAATATAAAAGTTGAATAATAGTTGGAAATAATTTATTTAAGTATAAAATAAGATAAGATCTAAACATAAAAGTTTAATAATAGTTTTCACATTGTTAAATGATTTATTTTGGTTCTTAGTAAATATTTGCTTTGGCTCAGTTGATTGTCTTGAGTCTGTTATACCCTTTGGCATTGTAAGGTAGAACGCATAATGAGTAGCTCGTGTCCGCCTAAGTGTGTGTGTGTGTGTGTTTGTGTGTGTGCATGCCATAACCGTGTGTGTGTGTGTGTTGGAGATACGGTAAGGCTATCGAAAAATTCCAAAATAAAAAGAAAAATTTAACGCAAAGGCAAAAGGCAAAAAAAAAAAAAAAAAAAAATAATTTGTCGGTGGAGGGCGAGGATGTTGCCAAGTATGATGCTGTTCCCACTTGCGATGTTGTAAGGCGGCTTCTCCAATTTCAGAGACTCATGACGCCGCCGTTGCCCTTTCAGATGAGGGTGGTCATATGAGCATACGAGTAGCCGTAGTTGTTGTTGCTGCTCACATTGTTGTTATTGCTGTTTGGGTGCGTGTGTTTCGTTGTATTAGGCAGAGGGCGACGCGACGGATGCTAAAGTGAAAAGTAGTAAATTGAACTTTCTTTTTTTCTTTTTGGCTTTGGTTAAAGCAGAAGGGGGATTTTGGTTTGGGTTTGAGTTTGGATTTGGATTTCCTTCGGGCTCTTTCTCTGTGTATTCGTTTTTATATTTTGTGGGCAATTTGTACTTTTCTGCGTTCAGCACTTTTTGCTGCTGCTGCTTTCTTTACTTTCTTTTCACTTTCATTTGTATTTTATTTTACGGCAATTTCGTGTGTGTGTGTGTGTGTGTGTGTTTGTGTGTACTTATTGTAGTTTGTGCTCAAACAGTTGCGGCTTGTGGGAGCGTTTCTTATTTATCGCTTTTCAAATTAAAGTTGAGCGCTGGGCAACCTGGCAAATTATTTATAGCAATAAATATAAGATCCGATTAATTAAAACGCACGAAAATCAATCGCAGCTGATAATAAATTGAAAACTACAGCACAGAGAAGCAAAGGAAATCAAAATGCCAAGGTTGCCAAGCCAAATAATGAGCCAATATCCCAACAAGATTAGCCAATGTCTGTATGAGTGTGTTAGTGTTAGTGCGTGTGTGTGTGTGTGTCAAGTCAAGCAAAAGTGACGAAAAAATAAATGGCCTTTATATATACATACTTATATGTGTGTGTGTGAGTGTGAGTGTGGGTGGCAATCTGACTGGTCTGACTGTATGTCAAGCGACGAACAAACTCCGCCTTCACTTTCAGCTGAAATGTATGCTACACTTTTGTTGTTTACGTGATTTTGCAACTCAACTCATTATGCGAAAATCAATAGAAAGTAAACGCAAGTTTAGACCGTGACAACAAGAAATCTCTCTTCGCTCTGTCTTCTATTTTCCCCTCTTTATACACATTTCGAGCTGTAGTAAGTAGTTCAATTTCAATGACATCAATAAAATTTCGATAGAAAAATCGTTCCCCCCAAAAAAACCAAAAAAAAAAATAAAACAGCAAACGCAAAAACAAAATTAATTAATTTATGTGCCCAGTGCCAGTCGGAATTTTCCATGGCAATATACACACACATACACACACAAACACACACACTGAGTCAATCTCTCACACACAAGTTTCAATGTATGGATACAATTTTTCCAATTTCAACGTCATCATCCAACATTTTTGTCCTAATTTCGTCAACGTTGTTGCTATTGTTGTTGCTGCCGCTGCTGTTGACAACAACAGCAACAAGGACTCATTACAAAAACATAATAACAAAATAAATATTGAAAGAAATGGCATAAAATTATAAAAGCCCTCGCTTCGAGGAAAACAAAATAAGCAAACGCAACTTGACAGCAACAGCCTGAGACTCCCTTTTCCACCCCCCTCTGTTCGTGCAACAAAACTCAAACTGAGGCGCCCCCAATGCGCCAATAAATTTCATGCACTATCACACGGACACACACACACACTCACACACACATACAGTTACAGATACAGCTACATCTATAGATATTGAAGTGCGTAAGTAAGCCGCTTACGAAACTCGTGTGACTGTGTGTGTGCGATTGTGTGTGGTTCTATTTGTGTGGGTGTGTGTGTGCGGTCAGCTTTTGTGTTGAGTTTATATTAAATAAGTAAAAAAAAAAAGAAAAGGGAAGAAACAAACAATCTGACGATGACCAACTGGCCAACTGTCCAACTCGTCCCAAATCTTCCCACTTCCCTTCTCCTGATCCTTCTTTAATGCTTCAGACTTTTATTTTTATCTCTTGGCTGTGGATGACAAACGGCAGCAACACATCAATAACTGAAAGCAACAGCAAACCTAAAAGTGAAATATCTATTTGCCAAGATACTTCTACTAAGCAACAGACATGTACTTTTAACTATATATATATTGGCTTTCAATGAAATGAAAAAATTATAGTAATAAAATCGAATTATTTTGAAAACATTTGAAATTTGTGAATGGAATATTTAAAACTTAAACACAAGAAATTGTTTTTTTATTTTTAATAAAACATACTACAATTTAATGAAAGAGGGAGGATAGACTTTTTAAGGCATACTTAAAAATAAATGGCATCGCTTATATTTAAAAATTAAGTTTTCGACAAATTTTAAAATACGGAAAATTTATAAAATAAATGATCTTTCCCTCTTTGCCCCTTTGATCAATCGCATTAATTATTTGAGCGTACATAATGAAACTTGAATGCAGAATTATGACATACGAAGTTGATGGCAAGCTAAAACTTGAGAGTCAACATTTTTAAATTTAAAAAAAAAACAGGGAGGAACTTACATATGTACATCAATAGTCTTAAGTGAAATAGTCCCGCATAGTTAAGTTTAATTTTTAGACGTGTGATCACTTTCTTCGGCACGTGTCTTGATTTAAAAGTCATAATTTCTGTTGCTAGCAACCCTAACAACAAACTGCCAAAGAGTCAACTGTAACACCAACCAAGAATAATAAAAAACAAAAAAAACACAATAGTTTTTTCTTATCTTTTTATGGGAATTTGCTGCCCGACCCCTAACTGAGACCCCTAAGTCCAGGACAAACAGACGCGCGCCAATAATATCGAAATCGAGTAAGTAAACATAAACACATAAAATATAAGATACAGATACAAATGTATCTGTGAGCTGTATGTGATGTTACGGGTCGTTTGTAGTTTAAAAACCCTGTCGCCTGTCCCCTGTCTTCTACCCTCTCCCTCTCTCTTTCTATCTGTCTCCCTCTCAGTCTTTCTATTGTCCGAGCTTGGCAGCTGCTTTTGAAATTGAATTTGAAATCAACACGCGTGCGAAGCGCGAGACTGTCACATGCTCCAAAATGTGAAATGGGAACCTATGAGATTGTGGAATGGAATGGGTCGACTTCAGTTTAGTTTAGAATTAGACGGGTTGAGGGGCCTGCAGTTGCACAAAGGTCGCGCCAAAGGGTTGAATTTCGACTCTAAATCAATTGTGCACCATTTTTCCAACATTTTTCGGTGAAAATGTGTAAAATTTTAGCCCAAAAATTGAAAAAAGGGGTCACCAAATTACTTTTGAGCACATTGCAACAACTGCACGGTTACTCGTATTCAGTGATCTGTGGAAAGGGTTGACACTGGGCAACCCTTTCGATTTCTAAAGTTGCAATTTCGATGCGGATAATGCGAATTTTCCAGGCAAAATTGTTAAATTTTTTCTTGACATTTTGCGCAAAAATAAAAGGGAAATCAAAAGGTTGAGGGTTAGAGGCAGGGGCAGGGGGTAAAAAGGGTCACCCAAATGCCGCCGCGCATTGTGTAAATAAAGGATCTTCGGCTCAACTGTCACACGACCATGCGAAATTAATAAATTACATTTTTTTCAAAAAGTTTTTGCCAATTTTTGAGGAGGAAAATTAAATTTTATTTTTTTTTTTTTTTGTGAAACTGCACCTAATCTAGTGTAAAAGGGATGGAGTGGGGCAGGGGCAGGGGTTTGGGATT
Organism: Drosophila limbata; assembly: GCA_963924055.1. Classification (NCBI taxonomy): domain Eukaryota; kingdom Metazoa; phylum Arthropoda; class Insecta; order Diptera; family Drosophilidae; genus Drosophila; species Drosophila limbata. The sequence continues at coordinate 14,345,952 of OZ001354.1, forward strand.
GGCGATGAAGGGGTTGTGACACATTAACTGAACCCATTAATAAGCGTTGCCAACCCCGTTCGCGACCTCGGCGCATCGCCTGACACGCGTGGGTCAGTGTCAATCGGACCAGGAGCAGACCTGGACCCGGAGCCAGGCACGTACCCGGATTTATAATCGACGAGGTCGCCTGCTAATGCGTCTGACAGGCGACACAAAAAATGGGTGAAAAAATACAAAGAATGAGCCCAAAAATAGCAAAAACAATCACCAAAAAAAAAAAAGGAAAAAAAACGATGCGAACTTCTCACTCGCAAACGAATTGATAAAAATTGGGAATTTTTCAATAAATTTGCACAGACGGCGACAAAAATAGAATAAACAACAAAAACGGCAACAACAGCATCAATAGAAGGGAACTCTGTAAATTTTTGGCTGGCAATAATCCTCTTAACTGCGAAAACTGTCGCAGAACTCTAACAAAAGAATCGGAAAAAGTGGACTGTAGGGAAGTTCCTTGTTTATAATGCTGGTCCAGACGTTGCTTCTGTTGTTGTTGTTGTTGTTATTGTTGTTGTTGTTGTTGTTGTTGTTGTTGTTGTTGTTGTTGTTGACGCCAGCAGCATTTCAATAAATGAGATTTCATACGAAATTAAGGGCAAATACGCGCAAAAGTAGAAAATTAATGATCTCGGCTAAGCTGAACCTTTCAAATGGTTCGTTTGATATAATTGCTGTAAATCGGAACTATTAATTAAAAACTACACTGATGTTTTCGTATGTGAATTAGTTACAGCAATCTTAATTTTAGAGTATTCATTTCTTTAAAAAGAAATCGTCATTGTCCTGCCTCTAAAAGAAAAGCAGATGAGTTTATGTTTTTCATAAACTTTTTAAAATTTTGTTTTGATGCTTGAAGCATTTTTTGTTTGCCTTTAGTCGAATATTGAATAAACTTAACAAAAAGAATTCCATAAGTCGAAGTAAAATAATCCAAGATTTGTTGCAAAAGACAAATTAGATTAGTTTGAATTTGTATTACAATTAGAAAGAGTATAAGAAGTATTGCATTAAAATTAGTATCAAAAGGAATATGAATAATTAAATTTGTGACACAGGAAAAGGAAAATTTCCAGATTTGAAGCTTGAATTTTAAAAATTTAACAAGAATTTTTGTAAGATTTTTGTCGAATTTTTAATTTCTTGACTATAATTAATTTTACCGACTTGCCCCTTTATTTTAGCAAATTTATAATTTATTTGGTATCAATTAATAATACGTCATCATCATTACCAAATAACTTAATTAAATGCGCTTCGGAGGCAATTAAAAAAGCAACTAAAAAGAACGAATGATGAGCGAGCGAGCGAGCACTCTCTAGAGAGAGAATTTTGGGAATTCTACCAGAATTTTTGTTGCGTTTTTCTCGAATTTACAATTTGTTATTCTTTTTTTCTTAACTTTGCCACGCGAAGAGCGAAATGCACCAAACCAATTTCAGAATGAACTTTATTATTTTACAAACTTTTGCATTTTTTTTTTCAAATTTGTTTCTCAATTTTTTTTTAATTGATTTTTTAAAATTTCATTCAAATTTCGCGCCAAGCAAAGTTAGCAAAGTTCATCACAATGGTTTGAAACACAACTATTTTTCAACAACCTTAGATCTTTTTCGCGCCATGTGGCAGCGCAACATATTAATGGCGCCATCTACAGTCTTGCATCTGCCCTTATCCTGGCTTGCAACCTTTTCGAGCTTATATATTTTGCCACTTCACCATAATTATTATAGCACTACATTTCGAATATCGAAATATTTATTTTTGCAACATGTTATCTCGAATGTGCCATCGATAAGTTTGTAAATCGATAATTGCGCCATATTTAAAATGGCACAGAATACTGTAACTATTTAAAAGCAGATAGGAAGCAACTAGAATTTATAGCTTTCTAAAATCTTTAGACTGTTTAAATGTGACAGTAAACGTAAACAAGGTCATAGGTCTTTATAGTTATGTATGTGTGCGTGTGTCACAAATGGGTTGATTATAGTTGTTTTTGTTTTTATTTTGTGTCGCTCGCAGGTGACCCAAATTCCTTTTAAGTAATCTTTAGTGATAAGCGGAAGTGCATGTACTAAATACGAAAAATTAGAAGTATGTGTGTGTGTGTGTGTTTGTGTTTGGAAATAAGGAAAAACTATGCCCGCTACGACGTAATTAGAGCTTTTTTATGTTTCATTTACAACTTAATTAAGAATGTATTTGCGCAGCAGCGACGACTACGATGGAGCTGACTCTCAATGAATGCGCCGCCTGCTGCCTGGCATGAATGAATCGAATCGAATCGCCAGCTATGTGAATGCTATATGTACCATATATATGTTTATATGTATATGGCATACTCGTACTAAATACTAGTGCACGTACTTGTGCCAGAGTCAGAACAGAGCAGAGCAGAGCCAGTGCCTCGATATGAGTGCCCAGTGCAGCCGGAGACGGGGCTGCCATGGAATATGAAATGTGTATGAATGAATGAATGAATATGAGATTTTGTGTGTGTGTGTGTGTTGATCATGGTGGGAGGGGAGCGGATTTACATGTGTATGTGTGTGTGTTTACGTCGGATCAGGCCGGGACAGGCCAGGCCAGGCCAAATATACTACACGCTACATACATACAAACATACTATATACTGAATACTGAATACTCGTACACATAACCGGAAATGAGTTAGTTGAACTTCCGTCTTGGAATCTGAATCTGACTCTGACTGCCACTGGCCTGCAATATTTTTTTATGCGCGACAATAATTTGCACAGTCACACAGACGACAGACGACGGTCGGACGGACGGACAACCAAGACGGACGTTCGACGAGACCTCAAACGAAAAGTGTGGAAGCGACTGGAAATGGTTGCTTGCCCATGCTTACAGTTATGCATATGATCATAAGTCTCGCATAAGTATGGATATACAAATATATGTGTGTATAGATACACACTCACATACTATATGCCCAAGTATGTGTGCCTTTATCAAGATGATCTTAAGACATCTACCTGAATTATTTGTAGAGCAATACTTAGACAAAGCGTTCCCATTGAATCGCTGTGAAAAGGGATAAATAATCGCTGAGCAATGGACACGGCTGACTGGAATGTGTTAATCCGGCAATTACAATTGAATAATGCCATAATCAAGCATTTGTATTGATACACTTATTATTAAAGAGTCCATTTCAAGCAATTTCCCGCAGTAAATGGAACTTATTTTCCTTAACATTAATCACAGCGCTAGTGACGAAAGCAGCACGAAGGGTGCGAATTATACAATGCCCTAGTTGAGCAAAAATGTGATTTTTACAAGTTTAAACTCCCATAACTTTGTCAAAACTCAACCGATTTCCATTGTTTTAACTTCATTTGAATTCTTCATTAAAAGTTTTATTCATTAGAAACATGTTGTTTTTTTCCGAAATAGTCTACTTTTTCCATACCTACCCCTTGCCATTTTTACAAAATTGTCAAACTTCTTTAACTTTGTAAAAAATAACCGATTTCCCTAGGTAATGCCAATTTCATCATTGTTTCACACTTGATTTAATTCTGCATCCAAATGTTATTATTTTAAAATTTTTTTTTTATTTTAACACTGTCTAACTGCTTATCCCTTGTCACTTTTTGAACATCTTTCCAAGCCCAAATGTTCTGGAAAAATTCGAAAGAAAACAATATTAGTTGGACGTCTTTTAAGATATTATTCACTGATATTAAGATGTTATTCATTGTTCTTCTCGCTTAGGTGTAATAATTTTTGAGCGATTTTTGGCTACCGACCTTAAATAATTCTGAAAAATATACTTAAGATGCATGCAAATGGTTGTAAAAGATACACTTGTATCTTGCAGTTACAAAAATATGAACTAACGGCTCGATTTGTATTAAGTGAAATTGTGGTGAGTTTGCCCTACTGATAATATTTATTTAGCTTGTATTTGTCACATACTAAAGTCAACAGATCATCTGAAAGGGCACAACTCTCCTCCTCTCTCCCACCCCTCTACGGCCCTCCCCCTGTGTTGGCTGATAGGGGCGCCTTTTGAATTTGATTTCGATGTTAGTTCAACTGGAAATGCGACGCTGGCGGAGCTGTTTACAGTTGGTGCTGTTGCTGTTGCTATTGCTGTTAATGGTGAAAGTGCTGCACTTTTCACATGGCCATAGGCCGCCATAACGTTTATCAAATGTGCAACGGGCTGCGCAATCTCTGAAAGGCAGAGGCAGAGGAGGGGGCAGAAACAGAGGCAGAGGCAGCGGTACCAACTACAAATCAAGCAATTTACATTTCGTGCACTTTTTGCTTAACACAATATACAAAATGTGGAAATATGAAAAACGCTGGTAACCCGCATATCTTTGACTTGAAGTTGCCATTAAGTTGGCTTCGTTGTCGTTGTCGTTGTCGTTGTCGGGGCTGCCAGTCAGCTCAATTTGGTGGACAAAAGTTTTCAATTTCCAAATTAAAGATATGTTTTTAAATGAAATTCATAACGCACCAAACATGCATACATATAATTAGCCAATTACGAGTATCTAAATGGCGCTCAGAAATGCGTACATAAATTAAACATGGACAGCGAACAAAGGGGGGGTTAGGGGTATCAAAGGGGGGGTAGAAGGGACAGAGGCAGAGGCAGTAGAGGAGACACTTCTACCAGTATGAATATGAGTTTTGAGTTTTGAGAGCATTGTGTTGTATAAAGTTATAGATACTCTGAGATACTCGTACTTTCAGATACACGTACTTTTAAGTACGCATGTGCGCCGGCGCTTTCAGCTAAAGTTCCAGTTTCTCACACAGACAGACAGAAAGTTCTGAAAAGGAGACGCCGCTGCTTACGCAATGGCGCATCAAGTTAACAGCAAGCAGGAGGGGAGAGTTAGGGGGCAAGGGACGAGGGAGGGTAGAAGAAGTGGCAGTTTTAGTGGAAGGGGTAGCGGGAGTTGGCTTTCCAGTGCGCCATGATCTCATTTCACAAAAGTTCTAGCACAAAAGCTCAAACAACTTGCCCTGGCAACAGATCACAGCGATTCTCATTTCTTATTCCTAATTCCTCATTCTCAATCTTCATTCTCATTTCTCGTTCCACGTTCCCGTTTCCAATTGCCACTTCAATGCCGCACACGTGCGCTTCCCTGCAGGCAACTAGAGAAACAGAAGTAGACAGACATCAAGTGAGAGAGTGAGAGGACGCGGGGAGGGGGGGATATAGTAAAGTAAAGGCAGCCACCCTGAACGTGATTGTGTTCAAAGGGGTCGTCGGAGCCAAGACGAAGACGATTCTCTGGTCACCCCATTTTCACACACATTTTACGAGCTATTGATGGCTGTGAAAATGTGCTTATGAATATGAATAGATTTCTGCCACTGTTCCCTGTTCTCTACTCCCCATATACTGGTCGACTACCTGAGAGACCCTTTTGGCAGAAACCACGATACTCGTAAAAAAAGATATTTGCCCGCCTTTAACGGCAACTTAATAAGTCCAAAAGAAGCAGCTCAACGAGCTCAAGTCGAGGGTAAGTTGTTTCAACAAAAGCGCATTCTTGCCATAGAAAATTTAATTAGTTGTTTGTTGTCGATTGTTTGTTGCCAGTTGCCAGTTGCCAGTTGCGAGTTGTTGTCAAGGCGTTTTACGGGGTTGCAGACAGGATATAACTTGCACAACTTGTAGATACATCTGAAAACAAAACGTGGCCAACTGAAGGCCAACTGCTACAACAACTCTAACAACAACAACTTGAAGTACAATTGCAGCCAGTAGCATAGGAAATGCCTAAGACTATAATACATACATACATATAAGAAAGCGCAGCGCCTCTGGCAATTGTATCTTTTCTCGTATGCCTCTGAATGTATCTGTATCTGTATCTGTATCTGTGCCTGCAGTCGCTGCAGTCTTATTGCGTGCGTATCTGTGTGTGTGTGTGTGTGTATCTTATGGCCTAAGCACTGGCGCTGGCCGCATTTGCGAAGACGCATTCCGATGCGTATCCGGGATTGTGAAATGTTTTCATTTCGAGACACATTTACCATTGCGTCTGCACGCAGTCTGTGTCTCTCTGTCTCTGTCCCTGTCTCTTTCTCTGACTCTGTATCTTTGTATCTGTATCTGTGTATCTGTGTGTATTTGTGTTGAGGTTGTTAGCCGTGGTCTCTGCTGCTGCTGCCCGTGTTTCTCTTTCTCTGGGCCACTCACCTACCGATACGTGTCGCATTTTAAATAATATCGAGACCATCACATAAAAAACCGGCGAAATGCGTCCGTCCTCCATCGTGCCTCGTGTCGTGTCCGGAGGTTTCTTTCTTTCTTTCTACCATCAAAAAAAAAAACAACATCTACATCTCTTTTTGGCATCTATTTTCAGATATTTTATTACAGGCATATGCATAACAATCCATTCAAAACGTTTCTAAATTCTTAAAAAACTATTTATAGCTAATTATCGATAAACATTTTTAACTAATAACTACAATTAATATCAGATATAGAATAATCCGAATTTCAAAATTCCTTTTCAAAAGCAATTTCAGCAAATGCCGAAAGATTTATGACTTTTTCATTTAAAATCTAACAGTAATTTTTAAATGTATCACTAATTTCTATGAATTTAACGTCAAATCAAAAGAATTATCATTTCTTATATTGGGTATTCATACACATAACTTGATCTTTATTTTAGCTTAATCGTTTAGGCTTTTTAATTGTAAAAAAAGAAAAATAGATAACTCTATCCTTAAGCCTTAGGTTTTTATTATTGATTTTTTTTTAATTAAGTTTAATTTACAATATTCGATATTCCAAAAATTTTATGTGTCAAAGATATCTTGACCTAAGTTTTTTCGTTTAAGCTTCGTTTTCCATCTTTGTTTTCCTTTAACAATTTCTTCAAGTCGAATTCCTTGAACTTCTATGTATTTATATTCGATCTGGTTTCCGATCAGATGTAACTAGTTCCTTGGGCAGCGTGAACCTCTTGACAGTCGTGGATGATCCGTTGGTTCATCATGGGCATTTAGAAAGTCACCCGGAAATTCACAGCCACACACGGCATATTTATGCTGATTAGCACCTTTTGGGTTAGCTCAGTCCACAGCATGTGTTGTTCTTGTTGTTGTTGTTGTTGACTTGTGTAACTGTGTGTGTGTGTGTGTTAGAAAATAATCAATTGGTAAATATGTTTATCACGACTTTGGGCCAACGTGCATAGCTTTCCTTCGTTTCGTTTCCATGCTCCACTTTGGTCAAATTCCGACTCGACTTCGGGGCAAGAACAGGGAGTTGGGGCATTTCATGAATGAAAATCGTTGCAGCCGGAGGCCAAACATACATATACATATGTGTGTTTGCTTCGTTAGTATGTATGTAGGTAGATAAACGACATATTTGATTGTCGATTACTTATCTGGCTGCCCCCGCCTTGTGGCTTCTCTTATCATCGGGGCCTTTTGTAATGCGCAAACAAAGCATAAATACCAACACATCAAGTTGTTGTTTAGATTTCGGTTTGCCGTTGGCATGCCGTTGGAATGTTGTCCGACCAACGATCAGGCGCCCAGCTCTCAGTCGACTCACCGACTCACCGACTCACCTTGAGCTGACAGTCGCACTCCAAAAAACAAAAACTAAAGAAAAACAACAAAAAAGAAAACAAAAACAACGTTTGGCGCTTGCGCGCAGTTTAAGCGTTGACGTTGACGTTGGCGTCAGCGTCGGCGTTGGCGTTGGCTGCTTTGACCCAGTGTAAAAGCAAAAAGCTTACGTTTGCCCTCCGCTCTCTCTCTCTCTCGCTCAGTCTTTGCGGCTCCTTCGCCTTATTCGCCTCTCTTCTGTCGGTATTCTCGTTCAACTGCAAGCTCAGTCACATTGAGTACTTTCCCATACACAGTTAAATATGAATGTTTAGGTTTTTTTTTGTACTCACCTTCAGAGCGGCAGCAACAACAGTTTCACTTGGAGGCTGCGCCGTCGGCATTAGTTCAAAGCTTTGTAACACCACACAATTGTGTGCATGTGTCTGTGTGTGTGTGTGTGCAGGGCACATAAAAACACTATTGGAATGTGGAATGTGGTATTCATTGACAAAATCAGCTTTCAAAATGATCTCACTTGTATGAAAAACAGTCAAACCAAATCGAAAACCGGTTTCGTAGTCAAATCAGAGAGAAGTAGCACTTTTTATTATTATTATATTTTAGTTTAGTTCGTTATCCTTGAATGTACATTATAAATACATGCATACATACCTCGAGTAATTCGTAATTCAGAGTTTTCATCGCACGTGCCTGGAACTGGAAGCTTGGACCCTGAGCCACATTTAATAATTATGATTACTATGTGTGTCAAGTCGAAATTATAGTCTAACAGCTTAACACATTGCAGCAACAAAACAAAAACAAAACCTTTTAAAGAGCGTAGCCTAAATATTTTCACACGCGCAAAGCAAAAGCAAACAAAAAAACAGACACACACATTTACAGAAAGAAAGAAACACGAGCAACACACACAGCACGAAAGACAGCGACTAAATTCGGGCAGCATCTTACGGTTTTTGGTTTTTAATATAAATAGCACACACAATTAGTGGCGCTGAGAGTGTGAGACGGCGCTGAAAAATACAAAATCAAAAACCAAAAGTGGATGAAAGCAGAAACATAAATTGTAAATACATATTTCAAACTTATCACAGCTGCAACTCTGTATATTCCCATTCCGATTGCTATCGAGGGGAGTTTATCAAAAATCGAAACGGGGGGTCGCTAAATATAGCCAAGGAGGTGAGGGGGGAGAAATCAAAGGTGCTGCGCAGGCGCGCCCTGTTAGCAAGAAAGAGAGAGGGCGAGGGCGAGAGCGTGAACAAGCGCCAACAACGCTTTGGAATGTCTGGGAGCAACAATCTTCATTTAACAGTCATTAATTTAGACGTCGTTCCAGCTGTTTGGCTTTGGCGTGCTAAGGGAGCGCCCGCTGCCTCTGCTGCTGCTGCTGCGGCTGCTCCCGCGAGATGATCACACGCTGCTGCTCTGCTGGGAAGCTGTGGGAAAGTAATGTGCCGCGGCAGCAGCGACGCAACGGCGGCAGCATCAAATTAGGTCAACATTTTTTCATTCACTCTTTTTCGTTGTTATATTTCGACATATGTATTTTGTGTGTTTAGTTTTTAGTGTTTTTTTTTTAAATTTTTATTTTCTTGTCTATCTGCTTCTTCTTTATTTTTGTGTGCCTGCTTTTTTTATTAACACAAACTTTCTATTGAGCGAACAGCACACATACACACAAAGAAATAGTTTTATTTTGTTGTTGTTGTAACAGAGCCACACACGATCTTCAGCAGACCGTAGCATTCACCGTTACTTTTTTTACAGCACATTTTTATGGCCCCAGCCTGGCTGGCTGGCGGTCAGGAACTGCCGCTTCGATAATACAAATATAATTTTTAATTGACACTTATTGTTCTGCATAAAATAAAACGGCCAACAAACTCTGCTTTTTCTTCTCGACAGATTCAGCTAACTTGACAAACTGACAACTTCTGACTGACTGACACATGTGTGAGCAAGGGCGTCGGCAGGGGGATCACGCCCCCCCCCCCCCCCCCCCCCTTTATGCATAACTTCATATTATTTGGCTTCCGAAATCCACCCAGAGTAGTTTTTCTTAAATATGAAAACGTGAAAAAAATATTTGGGCCCACCTTATTTAAAAGCTGCCGACGCCCTTGTGCGTGAGCGCAGCTTTGACTATCGATAGACTGCGCGATTTCGATAGCTCAGCGATAGCCCAGACGATAACGACAACGGCATTCCTCAACTCGTTATTGCTGTTGCACTCAACAACGACCACCGCCAACGTTTTACTGTTGGCGTTCTTTGGCCATTTTTCTTTTGGCTTTTTACGTCCAAAAACAACAACAACAGCAACAAGCAGCAGAACAAGAACTAAAAACGGGATCATTTTGCCGCTGTCCGTTAGGCCGGTGCATGCGTATGTGTGAGAGAAGGAGAGCATATTTGCGCTCCCTTTTTGCCCTTTTTTTCTCTGCCCACTTGGACTTTGTTCCTGTCTGCCCTCGGCTCTGCCTCTCCGTTGCTCCGTTGTCGACGCCGTTGCTTTTGCCTCGCATGCCTTTTTGCTTTGCTCGCTTTTGTCTGGCTGTTCGTTCTTGTAAAACGGTTTTGGCGATGGTTTTCTCTGGTTCTGCTTGCCTGCCCTGTTTGTTGTTCTTGTTGTTGTTTTGTGCTGTTGCTTTGCTGCCAGCCCGCATTCTATGCTGGTGGTTGACTTTTCTTCATTTTGCCTTTTCTGCTGAGTGATGCAACTTTTGTTTGGCGTTTGAAGACCGCACAATATACTCGAACCCAAGAGGCAGAGTCGACGACGAGTCCAGCGATTGCAATTATGATAGGCACACGAGGTAGTCCCTCTTCTCCCCTCCTCTTCCAACCCCTACCAAGCGTACTAACCTTTCATTTATTATCGCCTGCAACTGCATCGTGTGCGCAATTACCATCAAAATTGCTTTAACCACACAGCGCCAATTAAAGCTTCAAACGTTAAAAAAAATAACGATACACGATGCTCAAGCATACACAGATTTCATCTAATATTCTTGGATAATTTCATGTTTTCGATTAAAAACTACAATCATAAAATATTTAATTTCTAATCACAATTTTTTCACTTGATTCTCACGAATTTCGACTGCAGCTAAATAACACTAAAGTTAGGCTCAGACCCACGCTATTGTCGAATGACTCATGCTTAAAAAATTTCAATTTGAATTTCTAAATAGGCGCTATACACACACACACACACAAACATACAATTATACACACACATTCAGAGAGTCACAGACGACGACGCGCAGCATCCAATTTCAGCCAATAAATATTTTACTTCGTCTCCAAAGACGAAGCCGAGCTTTTGTCTTCGAGTCTTGTAACTGAACAGAGAGGCAGCAGAGGCTGTAAAAGTGTGTATGTGTGTGTGTGAGAGTGTGAGCGCATTGACTGCTGGCAAATTCCACGAGACTTACGCTCTTTACCCATGTGGCTTGACTTAGAGGTTAGAATCAAAGAACTCCTTAGATGTCAATGGATGTGCCCCATGCAGCAATCGCAACACGACGACACAAAGTCTTGGCCGCTTATGCTAGCGACAGAGAAACCAGTTTCTGGGCACATTTTTTTCTTTATACTCGTATTACTCACTTTTGAAGCGCAAGTTCTATTTGGCTTAGTTCTTCTCGTAGTTGAACGGAACCGCATTCCATGCTACATCAATACATGCACATAAAGCTCCAAGCCTCACTTACACACACACACACAGAGAGAGACACAAACTTATGTACATACACTGGAGTGGAGAGTTCTTTAACATTCATTTTTCCACGCTGCTTATGCTGTGGGCCACCTCAGCTCCCCGCTGTTGTGTCCACCATCCAATTCGTTATTTGAACTTTCTGGAATGCGGTCGCACAAGTTTCATATGTATGTGCATGCTTGCATGTGTGTACGTACTGCTTGTATGTATGTGTGATTGTCTGCTCCGTTTTGTGTGCAGTTCCTTGCTGAGCCTTTTTATTTGTTTATTTCTTTTTAAATAACTTTTTTTTGTATAAATCTCGCAACGTTTCAGTGTCATGTTTGCGTTTTAATATTTACTTTCACACTGTTTTTGTACTCATGTTTATCGTTGTTGTTGTGTTGTTACATCCGTTGTCACAAAACGGCAAAGTCTGAAGCAAAAAACATCCGCGAGCAGCTCAACGACGACCATGCGGCTGCACCTACAAAAATTTACTGAATGAAAATTTGTCTTTTCCTTTGCGCCGATCTTTCGTTCGTTTGCTGTTCGCGTCGTCGTCGCGCATGCGCTCGTACAGACAGAGACGGAGATAGTTGAATAGAGGCCTCGGGGAGCTGCAGCAGCGGTAGACAGAGGCAGCAAGCAGCGACGCTGGCAGTGACGCTGGCAGCAACTGCAGCCGCAGCAGAGGCAGCGACAGCAGCAGCAGCACTTTGAAAAATACTCTTGTTGTTGTTGTTGTTGTACATTTCGAAAGTAGTTGATTGTGTGTATGTGTTGATGTTGTATCTGTCGCTGGATGTACGTATGTGTGTGTGTGTGTGCTAGAAAGTTTCGATACTGAACTGAACTACTCCATGATGATGTTTGGGTAGCATATGAAACTTACAGAACGGCATTCCACAAACAAACTGACACGGCTGCCCCCTTCCCCCATTCCCTCTCAAGAGCAGCTACAAAAAGTATCTCGTATCTGTATCTCATGCTGTTGCTGTTGCGTCCGAGCTATGCGCTACTTTAGCCTTTTGTCCCAAGCACAACGTCAATGTCTCTTTGAGTTCGCATTCGCTGCTCGTTGGATTCTTCAGCTTTGTTTGACTCGTTTTATTTTTCATTTTTTTTTAATGTTGTAATCTACGAAAAAGTTTTCTTGTTGTTGTTTTTCTTGTTGTGTGTGGTTTTCGTAAGTGTCTTTTGGAATGTTTGTATGTATGTATGTATTTGTCATGTATGTAACATAGGTATGTTTTTTTATGTTGCTGTAGCTGGTGGCGTTCTTTTGCGTAAACAACTCACACACACACGCACACGCACACCAACCGAAATTCGCCATTGAACGGTAAAAACAAATTCCAACGTGTTTGACTTTGTTACGTTTATGTGAGTGTGTATCTGTGTCTGTGTGTGTATAGACTTTTTCAATTACATGTTTGTAAATGGAATTTCTGAACTTTTTGTGAACGAGGTCATTTACAACGAAAAAAAAAACCAAAGCACAGTGATCGAGGGGGAGCAAACGATGGGCGAGGGGCAGGGGGAGGGCTGGGTATTAAAAAGCTGTTTTTTTTTGTATTTTGTGTTCGTCATGAAGGTATTTATAGGAAATTCCATAGGCATTACTCTTTAAATTTAAAATAGGCGTTATTTATAGTTGCCGGGGCAGCGGCATGTCATGAATACTAAATGCAGAGACTCAGAAGGGGAAAAGAGAAGGGGGAGTCCGACAAGAATGTCAACCGATCGACGAAATGTGGGTGACAATGGCCAAGAAACATATGCATACTAAATTCGATACAATAGCTGTGCCTCAGATACAAATGTATCTAATGCATGTTGAATGATTATTAATTTCTCATAGGCAAATGTGTCATATTTCTTGATGAAGTGTCAATCATTTTAAGTTATTGATATATAGGGGCAGATTCTATTGTATTCTATTTTCTAAGAAGCATTTATATTAAAGTTGAGATATAATTTGACGAATCATTTTAAGAACGTGATATATTTTTACTTTGTACTTAACATTTTGTACAGTTGATTTGCTTTGTGTTGAAATTCGCGATAAGGCAATATGCATCATCATATTTCCTTGTAACTAGGGCGCCAGGTGTAAACTTGTAATGCCCTCAGAATGAATGCAAGTCCATTGACAACTTTACCCCAATCGTCAAGTCGAATGTCGATAAGTAACGGCGACGATGATGATGATGATGACGACGACGGCGGCCACTTGACGCAAGAATTTCTGGAATTTCGAAAGTGTACACACACCTGTCTCAGTCACGCACACACACACACACACACACACACACACACACACATACAAATAAGAAGCACGCGCTCAATCTTTGGCTTATCAAAAGTCCAAAAGCAACTATAAAATACTTGTGATGGAATTGCAGTAACTTTGTGTCACATGCTTAACACTTACCTGATCGAAGAGGTGTCAACCAGGGCAGGGTAGGGGTAGGTAACGGTACTCAGCTGTAAAAGAGAGAGAGAGAGATAGAGCATGAGTGAGAGCGGTTAACGGAAATTGTTATAAATATTTGTGTGTGTTTTATTTTCAAGGGATTTCTCAACACAAGTACGAGCACAAACAAAGAATGGACTTTCAACTGTTTGAACTATTTATTTACAACATCAGCACTCAACAGCAACGTCAAGACCATAAAAATAATTAATAATAAAAATCTTATCAGGCATGCCTTTAAATTACAAGTACAAATAATCATGTATGTATAAACCTACATATATGTAAAGCCCTTAGCTATGACGTGAAAAGATTGGAATGTTATATTCCAGTGTCACGGGTTGATTGCCCGTAATCGTCGTCAATGGGTTCTCTATCAATAACTCTGCTATGTTATGGTAAACCAAGTCGAAAGTTTGTATGGGCTTTAATAATAATGCCGTCTAATAGGGAGCACGTGATGCGCATACAATCGGCCCAAATGGGAGTGCAAACAGGGGACAGGAGAGGGAGGAGGAGATAGACACATTTCTAGACCCCCTGCTAGACAAATTGCACATAATTTCTAGTCGAGCGAGCGACAGCGAAAAGTGCAGCGAACCTGCCCCAAATCGCGACAGACAGACAGTTAGACGAGAAAGCAAAGACAGAGACAAAGATAGAGGGAGAGAAAGAGAGCTTGGATAAGCCCTGGGGCAACTAGTTAGCTAGTTAGTTAGTCTCAGTTGACGACTCGTCGCCAGTCTCAGTTCTCAGTTCTCAGTCTGCCTGCTCCCAGCCATTTCATGGAAATTATGTCGTGTGCAATTTTATGCATGAGAGAATCAGTTGCAAGCAAAACAAAAACAACAACAGCATTAACTGAGGCGGAGGCAAAGCGCGTTGCAAGTTACAATCGCCGCCGGCGGCAAACAGGCAACTGGCTCAGGTTTTTGATGATAAGCCGTTGAAGCCGCCGACGCCGACGCCGTTGCAAAATGAGAACTCACCCAAAAAGTACACACGAGTGAGACGGGGACTTGGCACAAACGTGGAAGAGTTTGCAGTGACTGCACAGTGGAACCAAATAGCACGACAGTGTGACAAAAAAGTTTTGGAAGAAGCATTTAAAAAGACAATCTGCCAATTCAGGAGAAAAAAAGCACTATCTTCCAAGTCATGAAATTTGCTGAAAAGAAGAACTATATCTAACCTATTTAAAGAATTGATGACTTAAAAGTCCAAATAATTTATTTTAAAATAAATTTTATGGTATTGAAAAGTGTAACACAAGGAAAAAGACTATATTTTAATCATTTTTATAAGAATTCTTGGCAACAAATGGTTCTTCATGTTACTCTCAATTCTTCGGAATTTGTACCGAAGCAGACTAAACGATGGAAATTTAATCTTATTCTTTTGTGAGAAAAGTTATCACATAAGAAAAACTAAAAAGAAATTCATATAAATGATTTGATGTTCGAAAAAATTAAGTTATGCTTTGAAAAAAAAATCAAATTCTTTAAGGCTACAATGAAAATTTGGGAACTTTTAATTCTAGACGATTTGTGACAAAGCGGTAAATCAAGTAAGAATCATAAATAGTTTATATTTAAAAATGTTTTTCGAATTATAAAATATTAGCAACGCTTCGATTGGTAATCGTAGGGTTCGGTTTGGTTCATGGTCTGATTCGGTTAATAGAGGAAAAGTGGACAACCGCTATCTCTTCAATAATGATATAGTAAAAATGCAGTCATATAGATATAGTCCACACCACTGTTCGTTTGGATAGGACTTTTGGCAGTTGCATGTTGCATGCATTAGCATACAAGTGTTGGCCACAGCGAGTCGGATGTCGAGATACCAACAACAGCAACAGTGACAACAACAACAACAACTTTTCGTAGCTCTTGCTAACGAACACAGAGCGACGCCTCAAGAGTCTCTAGAGGAAAATGCATTGAAGCATCGCGACACTGAGACTGCGACTGAGGCTGCTGATGTTGCCACAGTTGTTGTTGTTGTTGTTGTTACAGTGGGCGCTGGCTATGTGTGTATGGGTAGCATGTGTGTATTATAGCACCCTCACATTCAGTGCATCTTTGTTTGGCTTTTGGATACATGGGCAAGTCTATGACCGCCGTCAGTCTATGCCGGGGAAAGTCGTCAACCGGGGGCAGCTGTGGCACAGCAGGCTGGCAATTTGCTGTGCCGCTTCCTGAGCCCACACAACACACACACATAGAGAGAATGAGATAGAGAGAGAGAGAGAGAAACAGAGGGGAGATGTGCCACAACAAGCCATGTGAGGCTGGCATAATTATAGCACATTCCATGCCACAAAGTAGCTGCAATCGGATGTGGATGTGGATGCGGATTTGGCTTCCAAGTAGGAGTCACTCACTCATTGAAATGTGGGCGTCCCCCTGCCCCACTACCCCCTACGAACTGCAACTGACAACTGGTAAAGTTGCAGCTCCGCCTTCCATCTGAGATGTATTAATGACATTTGGCCCAGTTTCTTAACAGTTTTTCTTTTAGTTTTGCTCTTTTTTTCATCGTGGGGGCGACGACGACACGTAACTTGGAGCAGCTGTGCGACGACGTTGGCGTCGTCGTTGCCGTCGTCGTTGCCGTTGTCTGCCTCATTCATATTCATAAATTTAAACGTCTTTTTGCGTAAAGCTGCAACGCAGCGGAAGTTGTGCGACCCCTTCCCCCCCCTTCCCCTTCCCCTTCAGCACTCTTCCACACTCGGGCAGTGCTGCTGCCCCTTCACATTTGGCAGACAATGTGCCGCTCTATTTTGGATGCATTCACGTTCCCAATCCTAATCCCAATTCCAATTCCAGTTCACGTTCCCAGGCAAGGGAGCGAAAAGTTCAAAGCACTATTGAACTCGGAACCAGCAACACTTTCGCCATAAATAGCAAAAGTGACGGCTACCCATTCCCCCCCCCCCCCTTCTTTCCCTACTTCTTCCCCCTCCCTCCTGACTCCTCTCCTTTCTCCCTGGCTCCCCTTTCAGGCAGCACTGCGATGTTTTATCAACGGAAACAGAAACATAGCAGACGCTTGTAAAGAGGGGGCTGAGGGTAGGAAGTGGCAAAAGAAGCAGACGAAGAAAATAAGAAAGAGAGAGAGAAGAAAAAACGAAAACAAAAGTGACTAATGCCTCATGTGTGAGTCGCTTGTTGCTTCCTCCCGCTCACTTCCTGTGCGTGTGGCCTAATGAGGAAGTGGAAATGGAAGTGGAAGTGGAAGTAGAAAAGTCGAAAATGGAACTGAAATTGGACGTGGTTGCGGCTGTGGTGGAAGGTGGGAAATGCAACTGCATTTCAGAGAGTGCCAAAGATAAGAAAAAGACCAACCAAAAATAGCACCGAACAAGAAATGCCAGGAATTGAAAGTCCGCAAAGTGAATACTCTATTCTAATTTAGCATATATAAAGAAGACGAAGAAGAAGTAAATTATAAAATTAAATTGAACAAATTATAAGAAACAACAGTTTTATAACTAATTTATAAGGAATATGAATTTGTTTTCAGCATTAGAAAAGTTGTATCTAAAATTTCATTGACAAAAATGTTGGATAATATTTATATTTACGAGTATAACTTCAGTATACACCTGTGCTCATACAAATATCACCAATTTCCAATTCAATTTTTCCAATTATTAATTTTATTTGTCTATTAATTTTAAATAACTTTGTTTGGGAATTGCTTACTCAATTTATTTAACTAATTATAAAAGGTCTCAATTTACAACTAAGTTTGGTCTTAAGAAAACTAAGTAATGTGGCTATTTATGTGGCCAAAGCTGTACATAATGTAAATGTTCTTTGGGGAATTCTTTCAACATATTATATTTATCGACTTGTATTTCCTTTTTCTTTGCCTAATCTCAGCAGATCTCAAATTGATAACACTCTACCCGATTATAGGGTATAAGAAACACCAAATGCAGACGCCATTTGGAGCTGAGTTGTAATCGTATCGGCGGGGCTAGCGAGGGGAGGTCTATAAATAAATAAATAAGCATTTGAACCGAAAGGCCGGAAATATTGTGACTATATAGACGCAACGCTACTACGGCAACCGATACGAATCCCAGTCTGATTCTCTTCTCCCCTCACTCTCTCTCTCTCTCACTCTCTTTGCATGCGTTTCATTCATATTTTTGCGCACCATTCATTCATAACCGTATGTGAATGGAATTGGGGATAGGATGTGAATGGGGAGGGGAATCGGAATCGGAAAGGGAGTGAAGATGGGAAAAGCATACAAAATGCTGGCAACCGCATATGGGAGAAGTTTGATTTGTTGTTGTTGTTGTTGTGATTGCGACAATATGCAGTAAAAAAATAAAATAAAAAAAAATGCTGAATGTATTGGGTGCTGACCCCAAAAAACGACAACAACGGAGATACGGATCCGTTCCGCACTTATCAGTTTATGTTTGTGTATGTGCTAATGTGTGTGTGTGTGTGTGTGTGTGTGTGTGTTAGTGCTGTTGCTGCTGTGCGTGTGCTCAATGAAAATTCATTGAAATTTAGAGCAAATCTATAAAATGCAACGAAGCAAGCAGCAATAACTACAAGCAGACTAAAAACACACAGTTACACACACACACACACATGCACATTTGATTTGGGGGTCTCAATGGCTCGTTGGATGGCGTTGGCGATGGCGGCGATAAACTAACAGCAACAACAACAAACAACAGTTGGAGCGATGACACGAGAGACTGCGACTGAGGCGAGACCGCAGCGGAGGCGGCGTCAGCGTCAGCGTCGGCGTCGGTGGTAGCGTTGGCAATGCATGAATTTATGAATGAAAGTGTATGTGAATATGTTTGCCTTGGTATATATATATGTGTGTGTGTGTGTGTGTGTGTGTGTGTGTGTGAGTATGTCTGAGCACTGCGCTCACATTTAATGAATGAAAATCCCAAGCCGAAGCAGTGACAACATACAACACACACACACTCGCATACATGAGAGAACCCACACACTGAAACCACACAAATGCAGTAAAAACGGAAGTAAATGAGTACAACAACAACAACAACAAAAAAATATGTATGCCCCATTGGAATGAATGAATGCCCGCCTGATTTTCAACTACGGATAAGATACTTGTAGAATATATTTTACGGCTTCAAGTATCCACTCATATGGCGAGCATATAATACCGTACATAAATACATGCACATATGCATACAAAGAAATAAACACATACATACATACATAAGTACTAAGGTTTGCATTTGAGTACGCAAGAGCAAACTTAAGCTTAAGATTAGATTGCTTTGAGCTCTTGATACTTTCATGGCAATGAACATTTGTCTGCCTTGCACTTTGACATAGCAATCATCTTTTGTCTGCCTTTATCATTTGTGCTCTATGTAGTAAAAAAAAATTCAATAAAAATCAATTCATATAAGTGATTTAAAAATTTTGTAGTTTTCAAAATTTAATGCTTAATTGAGTTAGTTAACATAGAAAAAAAAATCATAATTAATTGCCCCTTTATAATTGAGAAATATTGACAACTTTAAATGATAAGGATATTGTCTGCATACAAATAAGTATGCTTTAAAAAAACTCGAGTTTTCATATTTAAAACGGAAAGCAAAGATTAAGAGTTGATAAAACAAAAGTTTTGATAAAGGGCTTCTAAATTAATGGAATTCAGTTATGGCACACAGTTTCCGGAATTCGATGAACTGCTCTATAAATTACGCTGACATATTTATTTTTTTGCTGATTTCATTGGTGTTATTTTGGGATATTTGATTAGCTGTGATTTTCTTGGAAAAAAGATCAAATTAAGGAATTTGCATTTAGCGTTACACTTGCTTTCTGAGTCAGTTAATAGCCTATTGTTGACTTGTTTGATGATTCGTTGTGATTCTAACGAAATGCGAGTGACTGTATCACAAGTGCCTCCAATACCCTAGAATCGCAATGGAAATGGTAATGGAATTGGAATGGAAATGCCATTTGGACTCATCGCACAAAACTCATAAAATAAAATGGATAAAAGCAAAAAAAAAATAAAGAAACTTTTGTAAAAATTACAAAGAAAATATATATCTATAAATAAAAATAAAAAATTGTGTTTAAGATTGTTGCTGTTGTTTTTCCAACAATGACGCACATTGCAGGTAAAACACACTAAGCTAAAAGCAAATATAAATACTACAAATGTATATTAATATATATGTATATGGTCCTATACAATATGTATCTACATATATAGCCCTGGCTTGACTTTTACGACTTAATATTTATCGAAGCGGTAAAATTACAACAGACCCCAGCGAAAGTGCCGCGAAAATTGTTAAAATGTGGAGAAACCAAAAAACAATAACAACAACAAGAACAACAACAGACCAAATGACGCACAAACTTTACAAGGTTGTCTGCCCGCCCGTCTGTGCAAATGTAATATCTATCAGCGGAGGGGCGGGGTGGGGAAAGGGGGAAAGATCTGCTGGGTCAGCTGGGGAGGCGCTTTGTGTATGTACGTCATTGAAAAACTGAATGAAAACGAAAACGAAAATGAAATTGGCGCACAGCAAACACAACTACACATAGGCACAAAATCTGATGAAGGCTTTTACGTCAGCACCAACTATTTTCACGAGATTTGTTTTGTTTTGCTTTTAGTTTTGTTTTAGTTTTTTTTTTCGTATTTAGATTACGATTATTTATATTCAAGAATTGCCCGATGACGTTCTCTGGGCCATTGAAGGAGTCCAGAGACCTTTTCCATATACAAGTTTCATACGTCGCCATTTTCATTCTCATTAAGTTTAGTTGCGCCAAACTGTGCGCGTAATTATGCCAGACACTGTGGCAGAGTTGCCAATCAATTTATTCATAATATACCACAAGTAAGTGCTCGATTACGAGATACCATGCACCCTTAGATATCCCAAAACTTAGTGTTGTTTTCTTAAATATCATCCGAGTTTATTATCTGATCGTGATGATATTTTCGGGGAGAATCTGGACTTGGTTTTGTAATAGACGTAAGTACTTGAGGAATTTTTCTACTTGAATCAAATATCATAGGCTTTTTTTCGCCTATTTTAACGTTAATCATTGTCATTTAATACGCTATATCCTGATTACATACTTAAGCAATGCATGCTAAAATCAACCATTTTAGAATCTGGGACATGGCTTTTAAAACTTATCAAAAATATGTATATTTTATATAGTACCCTCGACATAGGGAACAAAAAAAACCAATCGATAATTATTGAGGGGGAGTCGATCAAAAAATACAGGGTGATCCAGTTTGTTGTTGAAAAAGCTTTTCGACTAATTGTCGACCTCTTCTATCAGATATTTTTTCGGCTAATTGCCGATTTCTCCTATCAGATATTGTTAATATTATTATTTTTTTGATAAATGCGTAACATATCAAACTGGTTCAATTCTGTTGATAGTTTTTCATGGTTTGTTGTTGTTGTTGTTGATCGCGCCTTGACTGTACCAATCTTAATTGCGCATTTAAATATGTATGTATGTACGTAGTATAATAGAAAAAGAAAAAAACAACAACAACATACAGTTAAGGCAACATACGGAACACTATTCACAGGCAGCCAGCAAATTTACAGCCCATTGTGAACTTTGAGGCTTGAGGAAAAGGCGCCTTCCCCCAAAACGTGCGCCTGCCCTACCTCCCTACTTCACCACCTACCCTCCCTTCGGTGCTCGTTCCCGACCATGTGTCTGTCGTTCTCGGCATTTGAAGCTGCGCATATTGCGCCTTGGCTATTTATTATGTATTATAGTTTATGGGCCTGCAAACAAAACAGAAGCGCAGTGCAAAAACGTTTTTGCGCACTATTCTGTCAGCCTGTCAGGTGGCAACTCTAGAATTTTGGGCACGTGTAGGTAATTATTCACAAATAAAATGCTATAATAAACTTATGTTTAACCTAATACGATTAAGTAATTTGTTCTAATTGGGATTTTTTTTTTTTAAATTTAAAATAACAGCATTCCATGCAATCTGGCAACGCTGAGCGCAAAGGCCAGCATTAAGAGAATGAGAGAGCTTAAGAGAGCAAAGCTACAACAACAGCAACAGCGACAACTTGTTGCGCTTGAGCCTGTGTGGGTGAGCGAGCAGGCGTTTGAATGTGTGAGTGTATGTGGAAAATGTGTGAGTGCGAGAGAGTATTTGAGAGAGTGAGCTTTTAGGCCTTGCTGGCCTTGCTGCTGTCTGGGCTGTCTGTCTGTCGGTACGTCTGTCCATCACTTCGTCTGGCTGTGTGTCTCTCTATGTGTTTTTGCTGTGCTTGAGTGTGTTATTTTTTGGTGCGCAAAAAGCCCAGCGCACACTTAAGGACACATGGCCAGCAAAATGAGAGTGTATGAGTTTTGATGTGTGTGTGTGTGTGTGTGTGGAGGACTCTCTGTCTGGGTTTAAGCTGCGCTGTTGCCGCCGCTGTCGCTGCAGGCTGCACAAAACAGCTGTTTTCTGTTGTCAGTTTGAAATGCACGGCCGGACAAGCGCAGTCAAAACAGCTGTTTCAGCTGCATGCAATTCAAGCTGACCCCGCTGGCTGGCAGTACACAATAATAACATATATATGTATATACAGTGATGTACATAAATGTATGTACATTGTATGCACTAGTAAAAGTTTAAACAAATTGCTTGATACGAGTACTTACAAACAAAGCCATTAGGCAGACTGGTGATGGTGATGTCGATGTTGATTATATAAGCAGCGTCGTCGTGCACACACACACTCGCACACACATGCACGCAGTCAGGGCTAATGTGTGTGTTTATTGGAGTGCTGTGTTGTGTTGGTGTTGGTGTGTGCCAGTTTAGTAAATGCTCAGCACACGCACTAACTCAACCGAACGAAACGTCGTCGGCGACAACGACGACGACGGCGGCAGCAGAGGCGACAGCAGCGACTGAGGCAGTGGCAGAGGCAGAGGCAGCAGCAACAGGCAGATAGGCAAGTTTGCCTTTGTTGTTGTTGGGTCTGTTTGCCGTTGTTTTTGTTGCTGTTGTTGCCGTATTTGTTGTTGTTTCTGTTGTTGTCTCTGTAGTTTACTTTGTTGTTGCTGCTGGGCTGGCGGCGACATTTGTGTCGTATCTAAAACATTTGCGCTTTAAATAAATATATACAGAGGTATTATAAAAAATGAGGCAACTACAGCAACAAAATTGGTTCAATGCACGCCGCCAAAGTGGACAAGGCAGCAGCAGCAGCAGCAAAAAAAAAAAACGCTTATCACAGGTGATAGCAAAAGGGCTGGGCTTCATTTTGGGGGGGAGGGGAAGGTGTTGGGCGGTCTGTTCCTTGCATGAGTGATTTTATTACAATTACTACTCAGATTCGATTATTATTTATAATTGATTTTAGCAACTGTGCAACAACTTGATAATCATAATCAACAACAACATCATCATCATCATCATCGTCGTTGTCACTTGGGCCATGTACAATACAAAGTTCACTTGTTGTTCTTGTCATTCTTCTTGTTGTTGTTGTTTTTTTTATATGCAATACAAACAAAAATTATATTTGATTGTATAAGTTTACAGTTGCTTTGTGCGCCATTTTTTTAAATACAAATCCATACATGCTGTATGTATGTATGAATGTTTGTGTGTATACATTTCGTTTCTTTATTTAAGTTTCTTATTTCGCTTCTATTTTTTTGTATTTTTTTTTTTTTGTATTTACTTTTCCGCTTCTAATTTTAATTATTCAGTTGCGAAGCTTAAAAGTCGCGCGCTAGTTTGTTTTTAATTCTTCTTCTTGTTATTATTGTTGTTTTTGCTGCATCGGTTTTAAGACGTCGTTTAAGCAGTTACGTTACATTACGTTTACGTTACGCTATGGCCCCGACTTTTTGGGGCCTTTAAAACTGCGTCGCAAATTTGCAAATACATTTTATTTAATTTTTTTTTAGTTTTTTTTATTTTTTTTTTGGTTTAGCTCGATTGAGATTGAAATTGGGTTCAAGTTTTTCTTATTATTCTTTTTTTTTTGTATGTTTGTTTAGCAATAGCAGTAATAATTAGTTAAATGGCGACACACAGCAACACATACACTCACACACAGCTGCAGACCCTCGAGCACACACACTCACACACAACAACAGACACAGGCCAACACCAACACCTTTGCACAGTTTTAATTGAAATTCACTTTGATGCCGCCGCCACTGTCGTCGTCGTCGTTGTCGTTGTCGTTGTCGTTGCTGAGTTGCTGTTGCCGCAATCCAGAGACCAGAAGGAGAAGAGCCCAAGCAGTTAGCCAGAGTAAGCCGCGCCCAGGCAAAGCAGTTCACCGCCTCCTCCTTCTTGACGTTGGCGCTGTCGGTGACGTACTGAAACAAATGCTTCACCAAAGTTTAGTTTGCGGCGCATGGTTACTCTGAACAGCATACACATACACTCGCAGCAGCAACAGCAGCAGAAGCAGCGACAGAGCTCAGCGAGAGCAGCAGTAGAAGCAGCAGCACAGCGGCAAACCCGCTGGTATCAATGAATGCCTTGAGTTGCCTCTGTCTCTGCTTCTGCCTCTGCCTGTGCCTCTGCCATTGCCTCTGTGACCCAACAGCAACAAGTACGAGCGCGACCACGAGCAGAAGCCGTCTTCAAATGTCTGAATGTCTGAATGAATGTGGCGCGCAGCTGCTGCCGACACTGTGAGTGTGACTTTGCATGTAATGGTTAACGCCACCGTGGAAAAAAAATATAAATTTCGCTTGCTTGTCTGCCGCTCTGGTGCTGAAAACAATAGCAAAACAAACACACCGACACCTCATACAGTCACATACACACACACTCACACACATACATATTAACAAAGAGAGCACACTCGCTCGTTCGTTCACTCTCTTTCTCTCTCTCCATCTGACAAAAGCTTGCGGTGGGTCACTTCTGTGTATGCGTGTGTGTGTGTGTGAGTGTGTACGAGTGTTTAGGCACGGTAAAAAATTTTTATGAACGAAGCAAAAAGAAAATGGCGGACTTTTCAATTGCACTATTAGCGTATCAATTGCAATTTCATCTCATAAACTTATATTTTAGAATGGAAATATGCCTGGCAGTCGCAGCAGCAACAGATATTGTAATAATTATAAATAATAATTTTTAATTTACATTTGGCGAGCGGCATTGCATTGGAAGGTTTATCATATAGGTAATTAATTTAAAGACATTTAAAATTAAATTAAAACGTTTAAATATGATTAATCGTGTACTGACAGTTTTAAGTATGATGTACAAAATATTTAAATTGCTGACAAATCAATATTTGACTCGATTCAATCATTTTTTAAGGCTGTAAACATATGTGTGTGAAGAGAAGAAATTCTGCGAATAATTTCCAATTGGCTTGTAAAAAGTTAATAAATCAATTGTATAAAGCCAGATTAAAGATGGCAGCAGTTGCATTGAAATATTTTTACCAGTTTGGTAAATTATTTAAGTCGAATCATGTATAAATTGCTAATGCAAATCAAAGTTTCTACTGTTGTAGCTTATTTTGCTGGTAGTTATAAAAGTACTCAAGATGTTCTGCAAAATGTCAGCTTTAAGCCTGACTTTGTATTTAAGGAAACCCTACCGACTTTACGCTCAGTGTAAAGCCCAAAGACACTCATTCAAACACACGCATACACACATACACACACAGAAACGATCGAAATCAACAAAAAAAAAGCCAAAACCCCAACGAAATCTGTAGAAAAAATGCCTGTGCTAGAAGCGCGTATGTAGTATGTAGTACATACATACATACATACATATGTACATACATATGTATGGAGCAGAGCAAGAGGTTTAAACTAACACACTCGCGTAGCGTGTGCCATATGAAATGTGTAACATCACCATACATACGCAGTCATATAACAAGCGACTCACGGACACTGAGATACAAATATACTAGAAAACATTTCGATTTTGGGCCTAGTGTGTGTATGTGTATGTGTGTGAGAGCTGCTTGATATGCCTCGATGTGTGTGTGCGTGTGTATATGACTGCCATGAGGGCATTTTCTAATGGCAAGCATTAAATTGAAATGAATTTGATATCAAATAAAATGTACTTACATTCAAATATGCAATTAAAATGGTTACAATTTATTTAACTACCAACAAAGGGGTCAACACTTTTCAGCTGAGAGAGACACTTAATTCCTGATACTGAAACGGAACTAAGTACACGCTATTATGAAAGACTGGGCCCAACCTTTAACCGCACAACTGATATCAGTTTACGAGTTGTCATTGTCCAGACGGAGGAGGAAACAACGCGACTGAAAATCAACAACAAAAATACATTAAATCATCACCCAATAAAAAAAAATAGACGAAAAACAGAAGCCCTTAACGCTGTTGAAGCGTTTCCACATTTTGTTCCCCCTCGAACAATTATGTATTAATTTAATCCTAAATGCTTCAAGTTAATTAAATGCTTTAATAATAGTCCACGTGCTAATGCTGACGTAAGGGTCGACAGTCGACAACGCATAGGGGCGTGCACAATATCAACGCATCTCGCTCACACACACACTGACAGCAACCATACACACAACCACATACACAGCAACAAAAGCAAACGTTTTGTCCGCAGCTATTTCAAAAACGCAGCATTTCTCACGCACACCAAGGCGCCGACAGTGCACACACACACACACACAGTGACACAAGACAACAAAGTTTAGCAAATTTCTTTCTATAAAGATCGCAATACATACCTAAATACATACATACATTTGTATATGTATACAAAGTCAAGCCAATGCTCCAAATGACGTGCACAATATCGAACATGAATAATAGTCAAAATGTCGCCAAACATTTAAAAAAAAATGTCAAAAAATAATTCTCAATATCCTTTGGATTATGATAAACTTCCCATTAACATTTTTCGGTCACATTGCCAATTTTAGTCGAAAATTTTGGCAATAATCACGTGTTCCTCCATGTATTGTACTCCCGAATCAAGCAAAGTATTTTATATACTATGCACGGCAACAGAGAACAGAGCACCCGAAATTAGCAACAAAAAAATAAACAACAAATAAAAGCTCGACACTCTCGCTGAGAGAAACTCACGCGTCGCGAATAAAAGCCAAAAAACAAAATGGCCGCCAGGTGAATTTGTTGACGTGGTTATGTTTATTTCTTTGCAATAGCAAATCAAAATTACTTTTCAATATTATAAATAATTATTAAGATAATTAAAAATAATTTTAATTTATTTGTTTTACATACACTTCATTTATTTAAATACAAAGAGCAGCATTTAAGTAAATTTCAGCAAAGCAGCGCTTAAAATTATACAAAATGGCGTCAGTCATGCTCATGAAAAATCAAATTTTAATGAAATAGAGCAGTTAATAATACTACTTTTACTTTATTTAAATATGCCACGAGCTGTTACATAATTCGAGAATCTCAGGAACTCCAACTTGAAAGGAATTTTCAAATATGAAAGTAATATTTGACAATATTTGTAGTAAAACTATTTCAGCTGTCGTAAAAAACTTAAAAATGTAGTAATTTTAATTCGAAATTACGCCACTTTTAACTTTATTAAAGTTAGAATTCTTGCTATTATTGTATGTCCAAAATAGATAAAAAAAAACACTAGTATTTATTTTTAACTAAATGATTAAGCGAATGCAATATCTTTATGAATAAAGGGACACATTTTAGATGAAATGATTAAAACAGTATTGAATATCTAACAATTTAGGCTATTCAACAATCAATTTGGATTTAAAAGAACACTGCTTTTTATTAAGGATTCTATAAAATAAAATAAGGAACATTTCGTGTACTTTGAATGAAACAATTTAGAGTTTTTCTGTTTACTTACATTCAATCAATAATCAGTTTTTATGTTAAATTTTTAAGAAATTCTTATTGTTAAGGAAATTATTTTTAAAACTTTTAAGTTTTATGTGTGATAACTATTAGTTCTTGCTAGAATTCTGGTTGCACAACTATTTAATTTGTAGATATGTAAATAGATAAAGATTTTTCCAGTTCCTTTAAATACAATCAATCATCAGTTTTTCTGGTAAATGCTCAAGAAATTGCAGAATTTATCATAAACTGACAATTATTAAGTTTGATGTGAGATAACTAAAACTTTTTGTTAGAATTTAGGTTGCAGCACAATTAAAATTTTGATCGAATATTCAAATATTCAATTAGATTTGGCCTCAATTTGCGGCTGCTGTTGCATGCAACTACTCGTAGTCTGGCTGCGAGTTGACCATTCGACTTTGATTAGTCAGCCGCAGTTTCAGCGCCAGCTTCCAACTTGGAGTCAGACTTGGAACACCGACTCGGACACCGTGTCGGACTCGGACTTGGACTCTTGGGGCGTCCATTTGCATTTCATAGGCCAGATCAGAGCCAGACCAGGGCTGGGCAAGGCGGCGACACAGAAAGCGACAGCCTCCATTAAAATGCCCCACTAACTGCATTCCAAGAATTCATAAGTCAAAGATCGAATGTGCGCTGTGCTCCAAACGATAGTGACTGTCCCTGCCACCAATCTAAGCCCCTCTCTCCGCCCCCTCATACGTCTGTGCCCAGTTTCCCAGTCCGTGTCGCAGTGTCTGAGACTCAGTTAATGCATTGTATCTGGCCAGGGCCACCGCCACCGCCAGCAGCAGACAACAAAGACTCAAATTGAATAAATAAAGCGCAAGATTTATGCATACGAAATTAATAAATTGAAATATATGTACACAATGAATATTAGACACTAAAGCTTAACAAGTGCAGCAGGCATTTAATTTGAATGCGTCTGCACCCCGCAATCTGTCCTCCGTCATGATCACGATCTGTCGAGGAGCGGAGACACAGTGTTTATCAGTGGCAGAAGAAGAACCAACACTGCCCCTCGATGAAGCGACGACAAAAGAGATTAACACCGAGTTACCATCAACGGGGCGAGAAACCAGATATGAAATATATGCGCGATAAGACCAAAGTGCATTGGTGTCAAAAAACTACTTACATGCATACATGAAGAATGCAGGCCAACTACAGAGTGTAAACTGTGTGTATGGAGTGTGCGAGTGTGTGTACGAGCACCAGTGCACGTATCTCTCTTGGTTCTTAAACAAAAATTCTTTTTCTGTTCTTTTTTTTTTTTAAGTTTCATCATTGTGTTGAGTGGTAAAGTGATGAAATGCACTGCCACACACAAACATGTATTTACTTACGAACATGAGAATGAACCAAGCCCCGTCACAGAGTCACAATCACATTCAGAGTCAGAGTCGCGGTCGCAGTCGCAGTCGACAGTCGACAGCCAGTTTCAGTTTCAGTTTCATGAATGGGGCCCTGGGAGCTGATCCAAACTGCAGCTGCAGCTGTGGGGCACTGTTTGGTTGCATGAATGAATTGCGATGGCGCCGGCCGCTCATAGATCGAACTATTGTAATTACTATAAGATTATGCAAAATGCATATGCAATTAGTTTGGCGCTGCTGTCTGAAGTCTATAGCTGCATCTGAATGTGAATCTAGTAAATCTGAACCACTGAAGCTGAGAGACTGGCTCTTGAGTCGGAGTCTGTGACAGTGTTGTGGCTGTGTGTGACTCTGAGTCATGGGGGCAACTGGTTTGACTTGACTGAGAACAAGTACAAACTTACCTCTAGTTGCAGTTACAATGCCAGTAAGTAGTTGCACGCAGAGGCGTTGCAACCATAATTCTTAAAGGGGGTTTCAAGGCATATCACAGCAAAACTGTAGTTGTATGGGGATAATAAGGATTATTCAACTCTGTTTCGAACTATTACTAACCTAATATAATATCATCATTAACAAAGTTCCTCTAATATTTCATTATTTCATCATTTTTCTTAGCTTACAAATATATTAACTAACACCCACTAGATACCCTAGATAAAAATTTTAACAATTAAAGGTTCATTTTTATATCGATACAGTTCTTCGAATTAAATATTCATTTTGTCTATTTGTGTCTAAAATAATCTTAATTTAATGTCAACTTCAACCAGGTTATCATCTTTATAAATGCAAATTATAGACAGAGAAATTGCAGCATCCCTTCTGAGCACCCCCCTCTGGGCTACGCCTATCGCTTAAGTGACTGTGATATGAAGTCACGATATTGGAATGTGTGTCTTGATGATGATGATGATGACGAACCAATGTTGTGCACGCCACAAGACAACAGAAGTGCAACCTGTTGGCATTTTGCAATTAAAATTTCTAAAGTCGTTTGAGATCTGCAGTCACGGCTTTGGATTTTCCACTAGAGTTTTGGCTAATTTCCAAGAGTAGAAATAACAATATTAAATTGATGGTCCATTGTCTCGGCTGTCGACATAGGCATTAAGATACGAATAATACCTAGACATTCCTAACTTTTCTGTTACGCGACGAGATGAGAGATCAATGCCAGTCAATAATGAGCATAAAACGATGCCGATGGGAACATGATTTGGAAATGCCATCAACATCAACATCAAGTGGCAATGCATGGACCTTTCAGTATAATATAAAATAATGTCTGTCCCGTGGTCCAGTGTCCCCTAAAAACTGATAATAATGTCGCCTGCGGGAAATTCCTTTAGCGGCATTTAAGGCCACTTAATTATGCCCTGTTGAACTGAACTAAACTGAACTGAACTGACCAGGTTTCCGTTCGAGTCTCAGTCTCATTCTGGGCCTCTCTCAAAACTAAAAACCAATCCTAAATTCCTGGAATTTTGACTCTTGTTAAATATCAACTGCTGTATTTGTACACGCCGGCTCTTCGACTCCGTCTCCCCGTCTCACCGTCTCTCCCTGTCCCGGTTGTGTCTGTCTGGCTGTCCGTCCGTCTGTCCCTCTGTCTGTACTCCTCTCCCCCGCCTGCTGCACTTTTCGTCTGCCAGTCTGTAGGCCTCTGTGTGTGTGTAGTGTTTCGTGCATTCTCGCCCAGTAAAACTTTTCATCATGAAAGTTGTACAGAATTACGGCATACTTTCTTCTATAGAAAATGTTTTCAATCTTATAAAATCGAAAATAAGGGCAGTTTTAATTTAAATAAAATTTAAATTTAATTTTTAATTTAAAATTTGACAGTAATTATTATACATTTTACATTAGAATATATTTTCAATAGTTATCAAACACCTTATTTAGACATTGAAAAAACGGGCCTTAGTTTTAAAAACTTTTTTCAATCTATTGTGTATAAGGAGTTTAATTTCAAAAACTTAGATTAATCCATGCTTAAGTCAAGCGAAATATTTTCGGAAATTTCAAAAAACTGAAATAAATATATTAAAGGGATTCCGGAAAACAGTTTTAGATTTGGTTTAGATATCTCCAGACAAAATTGCCCTGATTTGCTCTGGGCACACTGAAAATTTTGTATGGAGAAATCTAAACCAAATCTAAAACTGTTTTCCGGAATCCCTTTAATATATTTTTTCAGTTATGTCAGCCTTGTGTCAGAAATATTTTGATATAGGCTTTAACTAATCATGTAGAAAGGCTTTAGATACTTAGTTCTTCTTAAAGCACTTAAATAACTACGATTATTTTAATAGTAACCAACTTTTTAGCTTATTGATATCTTGCATCTTTTGTAATTATTTCATACTAATAAAGCAATTTATTTGATATTGCAACTATGTTAAAGAGAGTTTTGCTGGGGCTGCTGACCTTTAAGATGCCACTTGGCTATGGATAAAGTTTATTATCAGCTCGGAAACAAATCAACTGAATAATAGTCGAGGAAGATAATAAACTTTATCTGTAGGCTTTTGCAGACACCTCGAAGATCATCAGAGATCGCCTCAAGATCCGATCCCGATGAGCGAACCAATTAGATCAAACGTTTACTCCTGCTGAGTGGCAACAACTTATGCAGCAAGCAACTTCAGTGCAACACAGAGAACATGCCCCATGTCCCCCCTGTCCCCCCCATCCAGCAACAGAGTCAACGCTCAAGCTACAAAACCCGCCAATGTAAATATACACAAACTTACACACACACACACTCAGATATCAGACATTCTTTACGTAGCTCGTTGGGTCTACGGTCTACATTCAACAAGGGAAGAGGACACAAGGCGGTGGGGTGGGGGGTTGTGGTAGGAGAAGAAGAGGAGGCATCGATGATAATATTCATTCATTTGATCAAACCGCCGAAGACGTCAGCAACAACCACGAAGCAACGACGACTTTCATTATGCCCCAATGGCCATGCCACCTCCTCAACCATCTCTCCATCTTCTTCCTGCAGCAACAACAACAACAATGACTGCAACGTAGCGACTGCGGCAGCGGCAGCGACGCCAACAGCGACAGCGACTGCATTGCTGTTTAACCATTGGGCAGACGATGGACGAACAGGCGATCGGTCGACCGCCCGACTGCAGTCCAAAATCAAATTGAGCCAGAGAAAAGAAGCAACAAAATTATATTGCCAAAGTAGCAGCAGCGGCAGCAACAAAATCAACATCCAACAAGAACAACAAAAACTACAACAGTGCTTAACATCATTACACTGTAAAAAATGCAATGCTTATCATCGAAGGGAAGATAATAGCTTCACATGATACAAAATATGTAGACAATTAAGGACATAGTTTTATGCATATTAAAAGTAATTTCCTTAAAAAATTGCTTACTAACGCTTTTCCTGTGCTTTTTTAGGGTAGAATATTTAATATTTTTGATAACACGAGATATTAAATATTTATTTATATTGTAGCCAAGAATTAATCCTAAATTATAATGTGGTTTATAGCCAGAGCAGCGGAGGCTTTCAGGCTGGTTTTATGTACATATGTAAGTATGTTACCTTCTTATATTTAATTTAGAAAAGAGTTTTACACAATTTTCGATGTTTTCAAAATTTTATTATATTTTCATATATTATATTGTATTTTTGCAAACAAGTTTGTTAAGAGAAGAACTCATCTTATTGTTACGACCAGATTACCAGAAAATTATTAGAACTTGACTATTTTAATTGGGAATGTCTTTCAAAAATAGCCAAGCTTGCAAATCTCTAAAAAAAAATGAAACTCTAAGGATTTAAGCTTCATTTGCTCACCCCTGAATAATCGATTCCTTAGAAGAATTTGCTTAGCGGGAAATGTATAGTAAACTGTGAGCTTTAACTTACTGAAGATATCTAAAATTCACATGTCAATAACACTACAAAATGGCCGATGCTGCTTTTTTCATCCTCCAATAAAGAAAATCCAGGGATTCAGTAAGTGATACTTATATACTTATGTATAAGAGTTTCACTTGTAGCTACTCCAAAAAATTAGCCTTCTTTTGGGCTATGCAATATAAGAGATTAGCAGGATTCAGTTTCTTCTATCTATAGATTGCAGAGATTGGAAAATTTTGAATTTCTTTATTCATTTATTGTGCAGCAACTCCAAGTTACACTCTTAAGTTTTAATTTGATCGAATTGAAGTTCATTGGGCATTCCTTGACAACTTAAATTTCTTGCAGTGCATACAATCGACACATTCACTTATAGATTTAAAAAATCGATGAGAAAAGGAATATGTTGAACGGGCGTACGGTCTGTTGTAGCACGGCTCAAAACTGCTGTCCAATGTCCGTTTGCCCGCCCATGCACACACAGACACATACAGAGATAAAGAGAGAGAGAGAGAGAGAGAGAGAGAGGAACACACAGACAGAAGACGAAGCAAAGACCTCTTTTTAATGTATTGCAATTCCAAGAATTTAGGAAGAGGAACGTGAGAAACTTTGTTTTTGTTATTTTCTTTTCTTTGCATTTCATTTCAAGATACGAAGCCTGTTGCTCCAACCTTACCATAGCATATCGTATCTCTCTCTCGCTCTCACTCTGTCTGCATCTCTTTCAGTCACTTTAGCAATCCCGAAAGACTTCGTCTTTGGCGGTGGCGTTGGCTATTACTCTTACAGCTCCTACCTTGGGCTTGGGCTTGGGCCATGGCCAATGTTTGATTGCAGTCTCAGTCTCAGTTGCACTTACAATCAGAGTCACAGTCACAGTCACTGTTGCTGTTGCTGTTGCAGTTGCAGCATGCCCCAGACATTCATATTGTATACACTTAAGTTCTTGTGGAATTTCGTATTGCAGCAGCCAAAAACGGCGCATTTTAAGGTGCAAACGTATGCGTGGATTGAAGTGGAGAGCGAGGGAGGAGGAGAGGGGGGAGACTGTGCGATCAGGAGTCGGGAGACGGGAGTCGCACTGCCAGACTTGGCTAACAAAGCCGGCGACAAGAGAAAGCCAAAAATTCCGAGACAACAACATTGCAGCACTTTTGGGTAGAAAGCCACAGTGGGGGCGGCAAAAGGGGTAACAGACGGTGGTGCGGGGGTGAAGGGATAGGGGTAGGGTAGGGGTAGGGGAATCAGTTGGGAGTGGGCCTCTGTGCCGCATTTAGTTATTCTGTTTGCTTGCCACATTCTGTGTTTTGTTTTGTTTTGATTTGTTTTTGCATTTGCAGCGATTTTTGCCAGAGTGTGTGTGTGTTGTGTGTGTTGCAAGCAGTCCATTTCTTTTTGGGATGCTGCTGCTGCTGACGTTGCCTCTTGCCTCTTGACTCTTGGCTCCTCGGCTCGGTTTGTGGAATGTGCGCGCCGCCATCGTCGAGGCTGCATAATTTTTTTTCTTTCGTTTTTTTTTTTTTTTGTTTTTTTATTTGTTGCCGTGTGGCGCAGGGCAGCGACAAAATAGCAGAATCCTGTTGCCATGATCGTTAACAAGATGCCAAGACAACAGTGGAGTGCAAAGGGGCGGGAGGGGGGATGCGGCAGCAGCAATCTGGAATCTGTGGGAGCTTCGAACTGGCAGCCAAATTAAATAGGCGCAAGCGCTTGAGTTAGCCACGAGTTGTGGCCAAGAGCAGCGCACGTTCTGCTTCTTTTTGTTGTTGCTGTTGTTGTTGTTGTTGTTGTTGTTGTGGCTCTGCTTTGCCGAGTTGATTGTCCTCTCACCTCAAGTTTTTGGCCTGAGTCTGGACTCGGTCTTGGCCTTCTTGAGCTTGTCGCTGCTGTTGCTGCTGCTTTTCGCATGGAATGCTGCCTTACGGGTAGAGAAAATCTTCTCACCTCACCAGCATCATTTCGTTGGCCCAATGTAGATCCGCATTGTTAGTTGAATGCAACAACAACAACAGCTAAAAACGATTTATTCTTAATACCCAAATCCAACTACAAATTCATTCGTTAGGAATTCGATAACTATCTCTCGATCGTAATGTTTCTCGATTATGTTTTGTCAATGCATTCCTGAAATTTCTAATAATGCAAGCATTTTCTAGGGATTCTATACTTGTTTATGTGTTCTATGTTAAAATAGAAATACCAGAATGTCCATATTTTAGGTATCTTATTCAAGAATTATCCTTGTGGAATTTTTATTATTAAAAATTTGGTACTACTAATACTAAATTTTGAAATTAGAAAGAATTGCCATTGGTTATTACCAATATTGAATCGAGAACCTGAACAAGTTGGTTTTTTCTTTATTCGTGATCATTCAATGACATTTTAAAACATTCTTAAGACTTAAAATCCTTTTACAAAATTTGATATTAAGTAGTTTTGTTACAATCCAGATATCTTAAATGAATTCGATGCCTATGAATTTACTTACACCTTTACCCGTAACCAAATAACTTGGAACAATCCTTTAGCTAAATATTATATAAATTTATTTACATTCAGCCTGCTTCGATTTTTGATTCCATTTTAAATATGATTGAGCGTTTCCCGATTTTAATCCTTATTCATCATTTTTATTTTTGAAAATTGTAGAAATCTTTTGAATGTAGGATAAGAGAATTTGAAATGTGACCAATTAATTTAAAAAATTCCATAATGTATTAAAACATAAAAAAATCCTTTTTACCTCCATTTGTAACTCAAAATATTGCTTAATTTCCCTTGTATAAAGAATTCTAGGTATTGTAAACTGTTATCTGTTATCCAGGATTCCACACTAGAAATAGAAAAGTGTGACCTTATTATGCTGAACCTGTAGAATTCTGTCTATATACTTTTTTTGAAGGATTCGGCGACAGTAAGATCAATTATTAGATTGCCACTGTAAACAAGTTATTCTCATAAAAAGCAATTATCATATTGATAAGGGAAATAATAGTGCATATGGCAACTATTATAGCTATCATCGGGTTTATGTGTGGATCATTTGTAGATAGATCGTGTCGAGTCAGTGAGAATAAGTGGATGCGCTGAGCTGCAAGGAACAGGAACAGGAGCAGGAGCAGAAGCTATTGGTATGGGAGGCGTTGCTGTTTTTCTTTTGAAATCGTCTTTTGACGATGGTCAACAGCTAAGTCTGTTATTCCTGAGGCTGCTGCATATTGTTCATTATGATTATTTCTGGCAGGCATTTTGGTCCTCTGACTGCGACTGCGACTGCGACTGAGTTTGAGGTTGAGCCCGCACATAATCTCGCAAAACCAGTAGAACAACAACAAGAAGTCGCCGCCACTCGGCACTTAGGACACGGACACGGACGCGGACGCGGACGTGGTCGTGGTTGTGGCTGTGAATGTGGATATGGACATGGATGTGAATGTGAACGTGAACGTAAATGTGGATGCGGACGCAGCATCTCTGCTCATTTATAATGGGAAATGTGTGAGAGGCGCAGGCGCAAATCCCTTTTCTTACCTTGCCGCACGTTACCTTTTCTGTCAGTTGTTGTTGTTATTCCTGTTGTCGCGGTCTTCGGGGTTGCCGTTGTTGTTGTTGTTTCTGTTGTTGTTATTATTGTTATTGTTGTGCGTCTCTCTTGGTCTTGTCTGAATGTGTCTGAGTCTCAGCATCGGCATCGGCATCGGCATCAGCTTTGGCATCGAATCCACATCGGCTTTGGCTTTGGTTTTGGCTTCGGGTATTTTGTTTTTTTTTTTTATTTTTTTTTTTTTTTTGCCTTTTGTCCTGCGCATCGCATTCGAATTTTCCCAGAAATGTTAATTATAATACATACATAACACATATTCATACATAATTACTCGCATTTTTTCCATGTCCATATCCTGTTTATGCCTGTTTTGCGTTCCGTTGCGTCGTGTTGCGTTCCGTTTGTTAATGCGCTAAATAAATTTGCATGCTATGCGCTTTTTTTTAATGCCTCTTGTTTATTTTTGTGTTCATTCCTTGAGATGCGGCACCAAAAAAAAAATTAAAAAAAGGAAGGGGAGAGCACAGCTTGTTTTGGTCTTGAACTTGCTTTTATGGGTTTTTTTCTGCCCCAACCCCCTTGAACAGCTTCTCAGTTCTACCAAAAGGTGTTTCCATTAAGATCAAGGATGGCATAAATTGAAAAAAATATTCAAATTTTATACATTTTCCTTTATAATAAAATCAATTATAATAAAATTTTATAATTAAAATAATTTTTAAAACAATTGAACGCATTTTAATACTAATTAAAATGTTTTAAAATTCAATATGTATGCATTTGAGAACTTAAATATGTAATAAAATATTTAATTACATGCTCATTTTTATTGACTTATTTGTGTAATATAATAGCTTTAAAATATTTGGTAATTAAAATTATTTAATTACTTTGTTGACACAAAAAAGAAAAATTAAATGCATATAGGCAAATGTTGAAAATTTTTAACAATTTTCTACAACGCAATTTTTGAGTTTTCTATCAAATTTATAAAATCGCCGCCATTATGTTTTTTTTCGACGCTCTCAAAAATAACAGCAACAACAATAACACGACAACAACAGCAGCGCCAGCGACTGCAAAGAGCAATAGTGAAGCCCTCCCACTTCTCGTTCACCCCACACAGCCCACAAAGCATGTTAACGAAAGCTGCGGCGGCTCTCCTAATAAAAACGACAACAACAAATATGTCAAAAACTAACAAAAAGCTAGTATCTCTCACACTCACACTAGCTCCCGCACACACACGGACACGAGTATACGTACACACGCTCACGCACACACACACTGCTGCAAGCGCCAATTGATCGCTCACACGCGCACATGTGCGCCAATTTCTCACCTACACATGCGCGCTCTTTCACACACACGCCTCAATACTAATGAAAATACGCTGTCATGCTTATACTAATCGCAGTACAAACGAAAAGGGGGGGAAAGAGACGAAGATCACGGAGTGCACAGATACTCTGAGACTGAGACTGAGACTCGTGATAGGTGAGAGGTGGGCGTCAGAGCGGTCGGGGACGCGGCAAATACAAACACAGATACAAATACAAGCACAAACACAGAATAATTGACGTCGACGTCGTCGTTGGGGAAGAGCGTGAGAGCAGCAGATATATATGTACATATATGTATGCATGTACACATATTTAAGTATGTACAAATCTATGTATGTAAGTTTTTACATATGTACATACTTACATACATACAAAGAGCATGGGGCCAACTAACGCCACCCTGTCTTGCCAGCAAAGCGATAATGAACAAGAGAGTCACTGTAACTGCGACGTCAACGGCGACGGCAACGGCAACTGCGAATGCGACTGTGACTGCGACTGCGATTGGGGCTCGTGCGCAGCGGGGAGGAGAATGGGGAAGCTGAGGCGTTGCAAACCAGTTACGGTGGCAAGTCGCAATACCAATACCGCATTCCAAACGAAAGAGGTTAGACCTCCGCCGTCATTTCATTCACAATTTTCAACGTTGCAAGCAGAAGCAGAAGCAGCCGCAGCAGCAGCAGCA
This sequence comes from Drosophila limbata, assembly GCA_963924055.1. Classification (NCBI taxonomy): domain Eukaryota; kingdom Metazoa; phylum Arthropoda; class Insecta; order Diptera; family Drosophilidae; genus Drosophila; species Drosophila limbata. The sequence goes on from OZ001354.1 coordinate 14,384,513, forward strand.
GCAGCTTGTGTGGGGGCCGTATTGCGGGGAGCGCAAGCGCAGCGGCAGACTGCACATTTCTGGAGTAGTTGTTGTTGTTGTCTTGGCTTGCACTCTGCTGCTTTTTCTGCTGCTGCATCGGCTGAGACTGAGACTGAACGATTGACTCTTCGCGCTTGGCATGCGACACGGACACGGACACGGACATTGCGTTGATTTTTAAGAGGTGCGAGGGAGGGGGTGGGCGCCAGCCCAAAAGATGTTTTGACTATGTCTTTAATCAAACTTTGCCTTTAACTCGCTCTGTTTTGTGCTCTCTTGCTATTGCTCTCTTTCTCTCGCACTCTCTGTTTCATGCTGAAGCCTTGAACGTACTTTGAACTCAATGTTGATGAAATGCTGCCACGACGGCAAACGCGATCCACGCTCCACAGTCCACGATCCACTCGCATGATTCATTTAGTGCTTAGGGCTAGCCAATTCTTCTCTCAAGCTCAACAAGAGTCGTCTGCATAACCTATTGTCTTAATTTCTTACTCAAATGGCAAAACGAATTACAATAAATTCCTTAACTAGTCGTGTAATCGTGTTATCATCATTATTTACAATTATACCAACACAAACACACACACACATATGTACATGTGTACATAGACACATTGGTCATGCACAGCGAGAAATGACCTAGCTAAAAGAGTTTGCACACAGACTGAAGAGTGATGCCGTTACTTTTGATGCGATGAAGAAGAGTTTACAGTTCGTTTTTAGCAGTTGAAGTTATGTTTCCCTCTGTTTTTGCGTATCTTATTAATTAGAAATCTACTTTCTGTTATAAATGGTTCCCAAAACGAGATAAACCAATTTGAAAATTGTTTTTAAAAAAATTAAATATTTTTGCATTTGTGATCATCACTCAAAAATGTCACAACCGATTTCAGAAAGCTTTAAGCTCTTAAGAAGCTTATAAATATAACGATCAACAGTTTTAAGTTTATTTCAATACTTTTATATATGTACATATATTTTTGTAGTAAAGTAAAGAAAGAAATAATGACATGCGAGTCGTTGTTTCTCGCAGTGTAGACATGCATTGCGTATCTCTTTAAGATATTTAACCTGCCGACGCTCTGCCAATGCGTAGCCCCTACATTAATAACAACAACAGCAGCAGTCGCAGCAGCAGCAGAAGCAACAGCAGCAACTTGCATACGAAACTTTTTCTACACAGCCAAAGCTACAACTACAACAGCAACAACAACAACAACAACAAGAGCAGAGTGACGGCGGCGGCGTGCCAGACGTGTGTACATACCTACACATACTTCAATGTTACCTAATTAAAGTTTACAAGTAGAAGTAGACGCTGTCGCAGTAAAAGCAACATCAACAGCAGCAGCAGCAACAAGAGCAACAACAACAATAATAATAATAACAGCAACAGCATGATTCATTGGAATGCAAAGAATTTTTATATGTTTCTATCTACATACATGTACATATGTGCGTATGTTTATATGTTGTTTGTATGTACGATGAATGATTTTGTAACAAACAGCAACAACAACAGCAACAACAACAGCAACATCAACACCCTAAAACATCAAGGCAAACACTGCGCATGTGGAATGCAGTAAATGGGGCCCAAGCATAACAAAGCAGACAGGCAGCTAAAATAGCGGGTGGAAGGAAGCGAGGGGGAGGCAAAGGCACAATCAGGCTGACAGACGGACAGACAGACAAATAGACAAGCAGGCAGACAGACAGACAGACAGACAGACAGACAGACAAATAGGCTGAGAGACAGTCGAAACGAGACAAATAGCTCCCAATACGAGCACTCGTATGCATGGATGGCACCAACCAACCAACACTCGAACTCGGTAACTTTCAGATACTGCGAGTACTCAACATTGAGTCAAATGATATGCAACTTGAATGAGGAATTTGATTAGGAAATCATCATAGTCAAAGATGTGATTGTGTTCTTTATATTTATATGTACTTGTGGAAAACTCCATAGAACTCGCACTCGGATCTCATAAAGTGGAAAAATATCTTAGGAATGTTTAAGATTAAATGCAGCTATTTATTATATCCATTTGATGTTAAACCTTGGACCAAATAATAGCATAAATATATTTACACTCTTTATAAAGAGATAGTATTTAAAAAATTGTGATAATCTTAAGAAAAACTTCAACTTGACACGCATTAAAGCTTCATAATTTTACTTAAGAAAAACAATTCTAATATTTATTATTCTTACGTCTCTTACACCCATTTCATTCGTTCTATATCGATACTCTGCCATTAGATAAATCGACTCCATTATTTTGTGATAGATTTTAAGATCAAAGTCCATTTGCATTATAAATTGATAATGATTTAAAGATGCATTCCACTTTAGTGGGAACTCCCGGCTCAGGCATTCCCACACACACAAACACACACATACTCACAGACATACACACACACACAAAGAGTTGCACTGAGAATGAACGACCTAGACGAATCAGAGACCATAAGACCATGAGTGCATAAAGCAACACCAGACTAGACAGAACTCAAGTGTCTGGGTTAATAATGGGATTGCATTGTAGGCGGTGTTCTCAACAAAAATCTATAACAAACAAATTGGGCATATTTCTGTCTCTGGAAACGGTGCCTGTATCTTGGTTCGCTTGAGTTGACAGACCCAAGTGACTTGGTCAGCAACTCATATTGGCATCGTATCGGGGGTATCGAGAAATCGGCATCGGCATCGGCATCGATGCATTGCTAAATTCGTAGAAGTCATTGAGTAGGCATTTGAAATAGGATCTAGGCACTGGCAACTGTGTTTTCTGAAGAACCTAACGACGCGTCGACGCCCCGGCATCGGTCAGTTGCACTTATTGCATTGACTATGTGTATTCCTGGAGTTTCCAGGAATCATCTCGCTCTCTATCGCCTTGGGACCACCAGCATTTAGTCAGCGTGTAATCATTTTTGCTGACAACAACTTCCTGGGCCACAAGCATAAAATGTGAAGTGATTAGAGTCTTGGAATTGATCTTCAGTCTCATAGCCAGCTCCTGTGGTGTGTGTGTTTGTGTGTGGGTGAGTGTGCCAATATCAAAGTGACAATGCCGCAATATTGTGTCCCATACCGAGTCTCAAGTGTGGGAAGTGATGTGTTGATTACAAACAAGCCGAAGAGCTACACATGGCTTACAACACTGACCTGACCTCTGACCCATTTAAGGACATCAAAAAGACTGGCCGTTAATTTTCTTGGAATAACGAGCATGTGGAGAATTGAAGGAGGTTCTTGGCTTGGATTACTGTAAATATGCAATCAATTCTTATATCGACAAACGACAGATTTCGGGGCAGCGTGAGATACTTTTCATTCTCACCGAACACAAACAATTGCAACTAAAAACCATTCATGAAAACATTCATAGCAACAACCAGATTTTGGAACTAATTTGTGCACTTTTATCTCTTGGGCCGCACAATGGATTTATCACCCCTTAAAAAATATAAAAGGGCATAAGAGAATGCCTAAAGGAAACACACACACGGTTATTCGGCGGAAATTTGGCACAGATATCACAAATGTGGGAAATTACCAATTAGTGAGGATCCTTGAAGATTATGTGACTAGTTAGCATAAAAACAGACAAATAATTGAATAAATATATATTTTTAATATATTTAACAGAATTATAGCTTATACAGAGTGATAAAAAAGTCACTTATTTAAAATAACAATATTTCTGGAAAAACCCGTACAGCTTCGAAAAATTATTTTCTTTGAGATTGGCTTAAATTTAAGTGTTTAAAGAAAATATTTTAAAATTCACTTTTTACTTATATTTTTATTATAATTTAATATTGTATAATATTGAGTTTGATATATCAAACTTTATAGATAACATCTCCACGTTCCATTGATTTCACAATTTGAAAATGTAGATACTTGATTAAAAACATCTAAAGTGCTTTTTTAATTAATTTTGTTTAATATTTAATTTGGTGGAAAATGTAATGATATTGTAGCTTTCATACTTTGTAATCGATATGCATAAATTTCTATTCATGTTGCCTTTATTGATCCATCACTAGAGGGAATTTTCTTAGGTACCTTCTTATAAAAGGATGCTACACTTTTGAGAAAATTTTAAGTAATTCTACATATCTATTTTGTAATTATGAATTTATTTTATTAATATGGATTGCACAGTATTTAAAAAAAAAAGCTGCTTGGTTAAAAAAACTTTCCTAGTCTTCCTGTATATATTGCCAGTCGCCTTCGTGCTGCATTCGACACTACAGTGATTGCTCTAGCAATCCTTATATATGCATAGTTTATTCTTCCCTGGCTTCACTTACCATTATTACCCCTTCATACTTACCCTTCCCTTGCCTACACTGACCCGCACCCACAAAAACCCAAGACTAGAGACGCCACAGCTTCAGGTTTGACTTCAGCTTCAGCTTCGGCTCCGGCTTCAACTCCAGCTCTTTCTCACATTCAATTCTTGTGTTTGCGTAGCTTTTGAAGTTGCAGCGACAACATCATCGCCATCACCAACACCAATAACAACAACAGCAGCAACACCAGCAACACCAGCATCATCCGCTCATCGTCTCCATTTGTCCACCGAAGTGCATTGTGTAGTGTTGCTGTTACTGTTGTTGTTGTTGTTGATGCTGTTGTTGGTATGTTAAGTGCGTGGAGAGTTGGGTCTGGGCCACGTCGCATTTGAATATGAAAAGCGTCGCCGTTTGTGTGGTGCCATGAGGCATGTGGTCTATGGTATGCCTGGAATGCAGTCCGTAAGCTGTCCGTCTGTTTGTCTGTCTGTCTGTCTGTCTGTCTGTCTGTCTGTCCGCTCTGCTTTGCTCAGCCCATTGTTATCAGTTAGGCCTTTAGTAAACTGCTGTGTCTAGTTGCAGCCCTACATTAGGGAGTGCCATATAAGTAGCTACGATACTTGGTAGTTGGCAATAGGGCTCTTTGCTCTTGGCCAAGTTATTGCATCTGCATACAATGCCACAGACAAAGGCATTGCTAATTTTTGCCAAATAAGGTTGGCCATCATCAACCAGTAGCTGCTGCGGCGCTGTGGCATTAGCTGCTGCTGCTGCTGCTTGCGGCTGCTGCGGCAGACGTTGCAAGTCCAACGGTCATTTTCATCCAAGAATGCGGAAGAATGACTCAAGCACTGTGTGCAATAATTCGAAAATAAATGCACAGAAGAGAAAAAGCGCTTAGCGTTTCCATCTCCAACTGCAACTGCAACAGCAACTCCATCTGTATCTGCATCTGCATCTGCATTTGTATCTGCATCTGCACATGCAATTGCCAACATCTTACGGACACGGAGACACGCAGACGAATAGACAACGGATGTGTGCTGCATGTGTGTGTGTATGAGTGTGTGTGTGTGCCAGTGCCAAGAGCTATGAGTGCTGCTGGCAATCTGGGGTCTCGTCTAGAGATGGCCATGGCAACAGTGAAAGATACGCGAAATCCACATCAAGCAGCAAGCACAGGAATGTGAAGAGCTTTTTAGTAGGAGCTTACCAAGAACTTCGTTTACTCCATGCCAAATTTTATTTATTATATTAGCTTCATTTATAAACAATTGCTTTTACTTATCAAATTTCTCCTTTAAATTTGTCTTGTTTTTTCTTGACAGCATTTCAGCTTCTTGCCTTTTAATTTGAACGAAATGAATAAAGTTTGAATGCTTTAAAAATAAAGAGATCAAAATCTTTTGAGTTTCGGTAAAGTTATGAAAGTTTCAAGTTGGTCACACATTCGACCTAGCGACTTTACAAGTCAAAATTTGGGTTTATTTTGGCATGATTTTTTTACAAAAAAAATTAAACGTTTCAAAATCAAGTTTTAAGTGTTGTTGTTGAAGTTGATTGCAAGCTAAAACTTGAGATTTAAAATTAAAAAAACACAAATTATTTTACAAAATTATTAAAATTTGAATGCAAAATGAATTTAGATGGCAAAAAATATGATTAAAATGACATTCCGTTTGGAAATCGAATCAGTTTTGGTAAAGTTATAAAAGTCTCAAGAGACCCAATGGAACTTGTGGTCATCTCTAAGATTAAGCGCAGTGTCAATTGAAGTCGAGTTGCCGGACTGTCGCATTTTGTGGCTGGAGCAGTTGCCACCTTGGACAGCTGCGGTGTCACAGCAACAATCAATCAAAACATCAACGGCAGAAGCAACGGCAACAACAACAGCAACAACAACGGTAACAACAACAACATCCCGCCGCTGTTGGCTATGTTTAGCCATGTTTGCCATATACTCAGACACACTCACTCACACACACACACATACTGTGGGGACATTTGTGATCTAACTGTCTGTGACAAATTTTATTTCTGTAGCGGATCGGCGACGTCTGTCTCGTCGTTCATCTGCTCCCATCCATCCCCCCTTGCCGCCTGCCGCTTTGGCCAAAAAGCGCTCAAAAGCTAATGTCACTTCGCAGCATATTTAAAAGCACATAAAGATGTTTATACCAAAAATAACAACATGCAAAGCAAAGCAAACCAAAGCACAGAGCAAACGCCAAAACGTACGAGATCTGCACCCCAAAACCAACCCCCCCTCCAAGCGTCGCCCCCTGGCGATTCACATTTGCACCTCAGCTCTCCTCTCTCCTCTTCTCTCAGTAGACGCGACAGACGCGGCTGCGGCCCGTGGACCAAACAGTCAAAAAATAGCCTAGCGACAGGCCAAAAATAAACGAAAGCAGCAGACGACGCCAACGCTGCAGTCGCTGTCGCTGCTGCCACTGCTGCCGACGTCAACGACAGCGCCAACGTCAGACGTTGTCGCAATGGTGACGCTGCCGTTCAAATGATCTGTGAATGTTCTATGACCGCCAGGGCTGGTGATGCCAGCGATGAGTCATCTTTCAGGACATTCCACAACGGGCTGATCCTCTCCCAACAATTTCCATTGCCTACTTAGAGGCGTAACTCAAGGATCTGTAGCAACCATTAATTAAGAGTCTGGATTTGTCGCTGGCCGCAGCCCTGTGACCGTGTCCGCTGCTCTTTGCACACAAATTAAATGTTGTCTGGTCTCGCCAGAGTTTCTGTGTATCTACTTTGAATAATGGACAGTGCATACGTGGGACAGCCGCATACGTTTATAGATCACTGTTTGCATACACTTTACAGTTGAGCTTGCTCTACTATGGAACAAATAAATAGTGTAAGGGGACAAATGTCAACGAACAAAAATAACGACACTATATAATATTCAAATCTTTGTGAAATGTTCACTAACCTATTATTGAAAAAGAAGAAAATAAACATAAATAAAATTGTGAGAGTCAAGCAATTTAGGGGAATCCCCTCTCAAGTCTGTGTCTTATTTTTAAATGAGCTAAAAGCTGTTCAATTTAAAGAATACCAACCAAGAACAATTTCAATAAATTTTAGTAAAGAACTGCCAACAAGTTATTTATAATCTTTTCTGATTAACAACAGTATTAATTGTAGTAATTATGAATTGGATCTATAATTTACTTTTAAAATACAATTAAGAAGAAAATAAAAACTAATGAATTTTTAATATTTTAATACTTAGAACAAAAATCACAATAGATCTCTGAGTAACTGGAGAAGGTTTTTTCGACACTTTCTCAGCTGTTATCTTTCATCAGGGATTTATTTTCACCATAGCCAGTTTTTACTGTATCTGCACATACCTATACCATATCTACATATGTCTGTATGTTGGTTTTGGTACATGCCAGATCATTCCTACGGATGGCAGCGTAAATTCAAATTCAGATTCACTTGCCCACAAAATTAGAAATTTTAAACAGCGCCAGCAACAACAACAACAACAAAATAGCAACATTTTTCAGCGTCTAAATAAAGTAGCGAAAAGCAAAAGAAACAACAACGACTACAACAGAAAGGAACATACATACAGAAGATCTGAAAACGAACAAAAAAAAAACAACAACAAAATTAAAGAAATTGAAAAGAAAGCAAAGAAATGATCAACGAAGAAAACCAAGAAACAACAGGGGAAAATCCTAAGCAAACAAAAATTTGTTGTGTGCGAGAGCAAAAGTTTTATTTAAAGTTATATAGGGGAGACTATATCTATCTATAACTGTCTCTCTCTCCCCATCTCTGTCTCTGTCTACGTCTATGTCTATCTCTATTTAGCTATCTATGGGGAGCTGTGAGCATTGTCTGGGAATGCCCAATGCCCCGCCGGATGGCACAGGAATGTGGCGTCTTCGTTTGGGCCCTGTTGGGATGTGTGTTAGCAGAGAGCAGGGAGAGTTGGGAGGAAGGTGGAAAGTGCGGAGGGGTAGGTGGCACGCCCACAGCCACAAATGCATATCATACTTCCGTATGGAAGGCAGTTTCCTTAATCATTTCAGCTCAATCATCGGTCGAAAATAGCAAATGTCGAACAAAAGCAATTCCGTTATTTTTGGAAGCCATTGACGGGGGGCCTCATTTCCCCCCAATGTGTGTATGTGTGTTTATGTGTGGGTGCATATTTTGTGGGTGGTTGGAAAACAAAGAAGTGGGGTCCAGTATTACAATTTTAAAAGTGATTTCTGTGATGAAATTTAAGGGCAAGTAGTAGAAGTAGTTTCCAGTTGAACGCAGTGAATCGTTATATGTATATTTGTATCTTAATATCTTAGTTGGTTGATCTTTTGCCGCTGATCGTGAGTGTGCTGCGGGATACTGTGGCAGCTCATTAGGTGTCCTGCTAAAAGTCATAATCACCTGTCCACCCTACATCAGCTCAAACCCATACAGACACCTTGGGAATGAATTTTTTATGCACCAATGGCAATAACAACGTCTCTCTTCTCTCTGCTCTTTCCTCCGCCACCTCTGTCTCATCTGCATCACCTTCGCCGTCGCCTTCGCCTCTGATCGTGGTCCACACTGTGCAGCCAGCATCAGCAGCAAAAAAACAACGGCCAAAGACAAATTCTTGCGTTTTTCCAGGAACTCACTCAATAAACTCAAACAAAACCCAAACATTTAACAAACGAACCAGAGGCAGCGGCACAAAACGCAGACAAAGGCCAAGACGTAGACGACGACGACGACGATGAAGAAGAAGAAGAAGATGAAGACGACGAAGTCGACGAAGAGGGCGAAGACGGAGACGAAAGTCGCAGACTCGTTGCAGAGCAAAACACAAAATAAACCTAAAAGGCGGACAAGGAATTTCAAACAAGAACAGAGTAAGACAGAGACAGCGAGAGAGAGAGAGAAAGAGAGATGGAGCTGAAGCTGTGAAGTGGCGCAACAAAGCGAAGAGCACACTGAACCAGTCCAGCATCGAGTGAAAGAATGAAAGCAATGGGTTTCCTATAACTCCAAAAATATTCGAAATTGAACCACGTTTAAATTTGGAAACCCCCAAAAAGTGTAAAAAGAAATTACCCGATTTTGAATAACAATTGGAAACCGATAAATCAAATTAGCAGCTAAGCAAAATACAGCTGACATCATTTTTGAGTTCTACGATCGAAACTTAACCCTAACGAGGAGATTTTTTGAAAATCAAAATATTTAATGCAGAATTCTTGCCTATATTGAAATATGTATAAAAAAAAATATTCTTATTGTCTAAGAAGTTCCGAAAGGGTTAACTCGCTGATATATAAAGATCGGTTGTAATTTAAATTTTAAAACTGATCACGATCTCGGAATTTCATACATTCATCTTGTTTATTCGTAGCATACTTTGAGGCTGATTTGTCAGTCGATTTTGAATTAAGGTCTGTTCTGAATTACGCGTTCAATACAATATCGCAATCATATCCGAGCATGTAGCATACTTCTCAAAGCTTATTCAATTGGATATACCTGAGTAAATATAAGGAATATAGCTAGTTATAGTTTTGATTACAATTTTTCAAAAAATCTTCTTGCTGTATAGCATACTTTCTGGAGCTGAAATGAAGTGAAATTCTTATATTGATAGAGATAAAAAAAGAAATGCAATTGGGGCGAAATTGAAGCTGGGAGCTGACCTAGATAGTTTTATTTATACCGATAATTTAAATAAATATTTATCAAATATTTGCAATTTAAAATAAAAGGTAAAAGTAAGATAATAAAAATAAATATTTTTATCTAACAAGATAATAGTTATGATTTGAAAATAAATGAGATCGAAAACGTCGCTAACTTTACTATTTAAGCATGACTTCAACTAGTATTCATATAAAGTTGAGGAAGGTTTTCAGCAGTTCTGAACCCCATTGGACTATTTCTCCAGTGTTGATCAACGGCCGCAAATGAAGGCAACTCTGGAAAGTTAGAGTGGTTAGTGGGCGACTGGCTGCCGTGCGCTGTGGAGAGTGAAGCGTGGAGGCGGTGGCAGTGGCAAGCAATGTTGCCACAAGAGCTGCAGCAGCAGCAGCAGCAACAACAAGCCAAACCTAATCCGTTGAGGACTGCCACTGGGCAGAGGGAAACAAGTTGCAGTCTAAATTCATCTTTTGCTCCAATGTCCAGCTACTGATGGCGCTGGCGCTGGTGCGGTACTTTTGCTGCTGTTGTTGTTGTTGCTGTTGTTGCTGCTGTTGTTGTTGCTGCCCCTGCGAGTGGCAACTGGCAACTGGCAACTCCTAAGCGTACAAGCGAATCCTCTAAAAATTATTTATTAACATGGTAGAAATTCGCAAACAGGTTAAAACGACCAATCAAAGCAACAACAACAACAAAAAGCGGCGGCAGCCAAAGACCCAAAGTGCAGATAATATTAAAAGGCAGTCAGGCAGCCAGTCGGCCAGAGAGTCAGCCAGCCAAGTTGGAGTTGGGCCGACCGACTGGCAGACACATTTCGAAAAGGGCCAACATGAAATTCCATGGGAGTCATTGACTTTATTATTATTGGTTGGATGGCTGGCTCACTGGCTGGCTGGCTGCTTGACTTGGCTTGGTTCGGTTTGGCTCGGCTCGGCTTGACTTGACTTGGTTGAGTTGGTTGCTTGCTTAATTTTCTTGGGAAAGTTTTTGTTGAAAGTTGGGCGGCATTTTTTTTTTCCTGCTCTTTTTTATATTTGCAACTGAAGTAGTTGGCGTTAAAATGAAGGTAAATACTAATCATTGGGTAGGACATATGTCAGTAAATCGTTGAGTTATCCAACAGACACAAAATTCAGCTCATCTTACGGTTTTGGGCTAAAAGGTAAAGTAATTTTCATATAAAAAACTGTGGTAAGCAAATTAACAACAGTTTAAGGTTAATTAAAATCGGTAAAGTTTTAAGAAATTTATAGAAGTTGAGAAGTTTTCAATCATTTTAAAGAAGAGCTTTAAAAATACTTGAAATTTAAAACTTTTAAAGCAAAATTTATTTTTCCAAATGAGCAATTTAGATGCAGCATAAATTTACAGATCAAATAATTATTTATAAAAATAGTTCTGAAAGGATTCTGTAAAAAGTTTCGAAAATTTGTCAAAAGTAAGCTTACAAAATATCAAAAATTTCCTTAAGAAAACAAAGCTTACAAAATTAACTAAATTTATATGCAGGATCAATTTGGATATCACAAAATAAAAATTCACAAAAATCATAATGGTTAATTTTTGACAAAGTTATGCAAAGATAAATAGAAGACACGCGTTAAAAATACATTGATATTAAAATCATTTAAGTTATCGTGTTCTATTCAGTTATGCCAAAGTTAAATAAGTAATTAGATTTAAATACATTCTGCAAGTTGATTAAATGTGAATGCCACAGATGATGACATACCCCAAATGCTCAAAATGAAGTTTTTAATAAATTCCATAAATACCTCACCTTTTCTTGGTATCGCGCTGATTTGGGCCAAATAAATATTGTTGCATTCAGTGCTCGCAAATGGCCGGAATGTGTGGAATTTACACACACAGTTTTTGGAGCCATCGTCGCCCTTCCATAGAAACCCGAACCTAAGAGGACTGAGGCAAATTGATACTTTATTTATAGCGAAAACGAACAAAATTGGCAAATACCAAAAGTGAACTGCGAACTGGGCGCAGTCAAAAGATTAAATAAGCAGACATTTTTTTGTTTTGTTTTGTTTTGTTGTTATTTTAACTTTTTGTAGGCGCGAGTCAACAGAAATCAACAGAGTTGCCGACCACAACAAGAGTCCAAAACGATCCGAATCCCTTTACCTTTCCCGAGTCCCGCATAAAGTTTGAAGTGCACACAACAAAGAAGTTTTAGTTGTATGTGTGTGTGTGTGTGTGTGTGTGTTTGTGTGTGTTGGACAGCACTTTTGGTCCATTGGGTTTGAGGCTTTGTTGGGCTATTGTTGGTAGCTGTCGGTCGGTGTCGGTGTCGGTGCAGCCGCCGCTTTGGGTATGAATGAATTTATGCTTTTGTTATTTTTATGTGTGTTTTCACTGGAATTTCGTTGAATGCCTTATACGGCATTTCACATATGTCTGTATGCGTGTACTAAATGTATGTATTTACATATGTATGCATTTCAATGTTGTTGTTATTGTTGTCGTTGCTGTGCTTTATATTTTATGCCTCTCGTTTGGCAATAAAAGGATACAAATTTGTCTGTCCGCTACTTTCATCGCCAATTTCATTTGTAATTGGTCCTCGACGAATGCAACCGGATCCAATCAAGCGACAAAATACAGCAAAAAGCAACACAATATATTTATGTTGACACACCGAAGCATAGATGCTCTTACATTTTAATAAATAAATAAATAAAAAATAAAATTCATTTCAATGATTTATAAGTTTGCAGTAAAATCAAGATAAAAGATGAATTTGTTATGAAATTTTTACACAATTTATAGAACAGAACATTAATAATATATCTGCATTATAAACTCAAAAATAGTATTTTTGAGCTACGAAAATTCCGCAGTAAATGAGCGATTTATAAGTTAAAATGCTTTTGTTTTTGAGCTCAACTGTTCATCATAATTGTGGCCATGCCAACTAAGTGCACAATGAGAGTCGGCAACTTGAGGCAGGTAGACAGACACTTTGGTAGGTCAAAACGGCAGATACGTGCAAGTGTTGTTGTTGTTTTTTCTCATTTGTTGTTGCTTCCCACGAGCATTAATAAAACTGACACGTCTTCCATATGCGAAGTTTCTTTTACACATTTTTTGGCAAAATGTCGCCGACTGTTGCGTTGGCCTCGAAACGAACAACAACACTGTCGACAAAACGTACGTTGCAGCTGCAAACGGAAATCACAATTCAAATTTGAATTGCGCGCTAGCGTTTAGGTTTTTGTCTTTGCTAAACATCAAACTTGCAGCTGGTAATGCTGTTCCAGTAAGGCTGCCAGACTGTGAGTAATAGATGCAATAGCTGGCAACATTGAGAGATTATCGCGCGCTCTTTAAGTAGCAGCACAAAACTGATAAGAAAATGATTGTGTTTGCTTTTATCTATTGCGACTAATATAGACATTGTCAATCCAAATCAATATTAACCTTATTACCATAGGCTACTAACTGATAAGCTTAGCTATTATGAGGAGTTGTCATTAATGAATTGCTAAGCAGCTAGAGATATAAACTCACACACAGAGAAAAGATTTGCTGTGTAAATCTGTTACTGATAAGAAAATAGCAGCACAGCAGCTGTGCCAGCGTCGTCGACGTCGGACATTATGGACTCGGCGCACGTATTAGTACGAGAATCGCATTCAATCGCAGCGCAGGCGAAAAAATTAATAAGTTAATCGGTGTCAGGCCATTATAAGAGAGAGAAAGAAAGATGCGCAGCTTAAATCGCTTTCGTTTGATAACCTTTGATGTAACCAATACACTACTGCAATTTCGCACCAGCCCAGGCAAACAATATGGTGAGATTGGAGCGCTCTTTGGTGCACGCTGTGATAACAACGAGCTGGCCAAGAACTACAAAGCCAACTGGTGGGTAACTGATCCAAGATAACAAGCAAAGCAACAGTTCAACTCCTACCTCATCTCTATACATTTCCAGGTACAAGATGAACCGGGACTATCCGAATTTTGGCCGTGAGACGTCGCCGCGTCTTGAGTGGCAGCATTGGTGGCGTCAGCTGATAGCAGGTAAGCTGGCGATAAACTGCAACTGACCAAAGTGCAAAAGTTAAATTTGTTTACTGATTTGCTCTGCTCTGCTCCCAAAAGGCACCTTTGCGGAAAGCGGCGCTCCCATACCAGCTGAGAAATTGGAAAACTTTTCCAACCATTTGCTGGAACTGTACAAGACCTCGATCTGTTGGCAGCCTTGCAACGGCAGCATTGATCTCCTGAAGCAACTGCGCAAGCATTCGCAGACGGGCAAACCATGTCGAGTGGGCGTTGTGGCCAACTTTGATCCTCGACTGGATGTGTTGCTGCGCAACACAAAACTGGATCAATACTTGGACTTTGCGATCAACTCGTATGCGGTCAAGGCGGAGAAGCCACAGGCTGCCATATTTGAGCGTGCCATGGCCGAGTCTGGATTGGAGAATCTAAAGCCGCAGGAATGCCTGCACATTGGCGATGGACCAACAACAGATTATTTGGGTGCCAGGGAGGTGGGTTGGCATGCGGCGTTGGTGCATGAGAAGAGCTATGCGTATCTGGAGAAGAAATACGGCGTGGACATTAACAGGAAACATGTCTTTCCCAGTCTCTATGATTTCCACAAGAAGTTGACAGACGATGCTGTCGTCTGGTAGAGAATCCATTAAAGTCGATCACTTAAAAACATGTATTTATTGATAAAACGAGCTACGTTTCAGACTTGGGCAGCTGTGCCATGAATATGTTGCCTAGGGGATTTTGTGGCTTCTGACTTTCGGGATCGTACTGCGCGCCAATGGCCCACAGAGATTCCAGATCATATTCCTCGCGTGCCTTCGGCGAGAATATGTGTAGAGCAATATTACCTACAAGAATCAATTGTTTAACAACAGTGTAAAGTGAGTGCAGCTCCGTAACTCACCCAGATCCATGGCCATCCAGTCATGGCTCTTCTCCCCCTCGATGCGGGGTAAAATATCCCCCTTGGCCCTTTTAATTTTAAACATGCGACGCACAAACCCCGCTGTGGCCAACATGTGTCGATAGCTGCGCGCACTGCAAACAACCAGGTGATCCACATACTTCAGCTCCTCGGGCACATAGCACACAAAGATGTCATCCACATTCTCCTTGCGCAACAACTCCACGAGATCTTCCACATCAAAGACGCCACGAACACCTCCTGCCAAGAAACAAGCATTAAAGTTAAATGCAATTTAGTCAACTAAAGTGACTTACTCTTCAAATTGAGGCCCATGTACTGATCCTCTTCGGCTTCGACTGCCAGCTCACGTTCCTGATAGCGTGCCTCCTCCACATCAAAGATTTCAGTTGCCTCCTCATCACGGAAAACTTTGTATTTATTTTGCACGCCGCCTGACACAAAAGACGCGCTCGAATTGTCACTCTCTTTCTTCACATTTGGCTTAGCCGGCTGTGGCTCTGGTTTGCTGAATTCATGATGAAAGCCACGCAAGATTGGCACGCTTAGGCGATTATCGCGTATTAAGCGAAAAATGCGCGTTCTTAACATAATTTATTCGTTGAAACCACAAAAAATATTACGCGACCGAATCAGCTGTTCAACGGTTGCCAACCTGCCAACTCGTTTTGGTGTCAGAGTGAGCGTGCTGCTAAGAGCTGTTGAATCGATAAGGCGATAACTTCGCCGCAGCTAAGTACATGGCGCGCGAATGAAAAAAATTAAATCCTGATATTTTAATAAAACCAATTAATTTTAAAATGAATAAACTAATTATGAAGTTGTATTGTATTGATAGCGCTTGACCATCGATAGTTCTCCACCTCTAATTTGAGTTATCCGTGGAAACTGAAGACTGCCACCTTTTTTTTTGCCAAGCTTAGCCAGGGCTGCCCCATTATTTTTTTTTCCATTTATGTATTTTAGATATATTGAAAAGGCTTAAAGATGAGATCATTTTTGTATAATTTAATATTATGTATTACCGTAAGAAATTTTAAATTTACCAACTGCAAAATGAACGATTTAGTTCATGATTGACTGAATAAGTTCATTCGTTCATTTTAATGACCATTTGAACTTTTTCAGAACGAAACCATAGAGCTGGAAAACTATCGATATTGGCGCCATTCGATATTTTGAGAGGTTAACATCGATACTATCGATAGTATCGTTGAAAAATATTTTCTACCAAAAGACCTTATTAAAACTCTCTCATAAAAAAAAATATTTTATGCAAAGTAAATATTTATTATTTTGAACTTAATTTCTTAAAACAATAACGTAAAAATTTATAAATTTAAAATTTTTAAATTTTAGCTCAGCCCTTCAACAAAAATTTTGCTTCCAAGTGGTGTGCAAGTGAAGTAAATGTTTCTTAATTACTATCGATGGTCGAAGTTTTTCCATCAATATATCGATAGTGGAAAAACACAAGTCGGCTATCGATATATCGATAGTGGAAAACACAAGTCGGCTATCGATATATCGATAGTATCGTCGATAGGTTTCCAGCCCTACCACACAACTCTACACAACACTAGTATGTATGTTGGTTGAGTGCAATTTTTAACTAAACGAACTTGGTGTTTTAACGCGATTATTGTGAATAATGTGGCAAAGTGTAATTACTTGTACTTAGTTATTTATATACAATTGCCGCCAACAAACACGCCAGCGAGATAGCAACAGACAGACACGCAACAGAACCGTGAGACAGTCCCGTTGTCGTAGTAGTCAAATTTTCTTACGCACTATTTACTCGGCTCAGTCGTGTGTCGGTGTGTCGAAAACAAAACGCAAACGAAAGAAAAGAAAAGCAAGCAAACATTACAAATTACTCTAAATTCCAAAGTAAGAAGCTAAAACAAACGAGTGCGCAATGAGTGAGAAGGCTACTACAACGCCGACAAAGGATAACACGCCCGCCAGGCTGATAATTGAACAGGAATATAATGACAAAAAAACTGGATCGGGATGGTTGCGGTACTATAAGGTGAGCTCCATATCTTTTTTACACCCAAAAAGAGGCACAGCTACTGAGACAAGAAACAGCACGAGTACTCTCAACTACATTCAAATTCATACAAACACAACCACACTTCGTGTATATATGTATATATATATATATACGCACATACAATTTTTATTCCTTTTTGATTCAATTTCCACGAAAATGTGATGAGTGCGCAAAAGGCTTCTGCAGATGCCGATGCCTCCAACACCACCAACACACACAGCAACAACTACATAATATATGTATGTAAGCATACCTATGTTTGCATGTGTGTGTGTGTCTGTGTAGACACGCCGCTCACGGTCAGCCCCACTGCGCTATTATTGCTGTTGTGCTGTGCTGTTGTTCTTGCTGTCATGTGAGCGTGCGCTTGTATTTGTAGCTTTTGGTGTCGGCGTTGGTCAGCAGCAGCCCAACTCCGGTCTTTGGCTTGAAGTTGTGGCGCGAGCGCAACGTTTGTCCGAAATTTCACAGGCACATTCTCTTCAACACACACATGCACAGGCACATCCACTCATTCAGACACACATACATACACTCACCTGCTGCACTTTGCATGCGCTCTCGCTTGTTGCTCTTGCTTGGATGCTGCTGGTGCTGCGGTTGTTGCTATTGCTATTGCTGTCTCTGCTTTTTCTCTTTCCTTGTGAATTGCAATTCGCTCAAATTTTTTGATTACAGTGGCCATTTTCTTGTAGTTTTCGCACCGCTCGTACGCTATGCGTACCTGGAATAATAATCATTTGGACTCACGGGAAGAGTTTACGATTTAGATTGCCAAAAATTTGTTTCGACGTTTATTATTATTATTATTGATAAAAGACGAACGCGTCGCTGGCATTTTAAGTTCCGCGAAATTGTTGTCGGTATTCGTACACACAGTTCTAGGAAAAACATATGTATGTATGTTTTGGGATTTCATTTGTTTTGATTGCGGACTGTTGATAAATTAATTGCTACTTACATGCATTTATATGTGTGTATGTATTTTGCATGGGCATATGTTACATTTGCATGTGTATGTAAATCACACTCATTCGCACCCAACAACAATGGGTAGTAAAGTTTGATGGGAAGTTTGAGTGACGCCTAAATCTTCACTTTGCTTAAATAACAATGTGTGAGAGTTCGATGTGCTTTCGCTTAAAAAAGTTTGCAGTACCGGTGCAAATAGTTAAAGTCTTTCACACGCATACATAGATGTACACACACACACACACACACACTCATAAATATGAAGAATTCTTGGCACAAAGGGCATGCGTCTGGGTTTGGATTTGGCCTGGGTTTCGTTTTGCCTCCCGTTGCTGCTTCGTTGCCTTCGTCTTCGTCTTTGCCCAAAGCAGAGCTGGAGTTTCTGCTTTATGGCCAGTTCCGGCGAAATGTGTCTTCAGCTGTTGCTCTTGCCCGCTTCATCGTCGTCTTTGCCACTCACTTGAATTTGGATTTCACGGAATTTAACTTCGCAGTTAGGATGACATTGCCTGCGTGTATCTGTATCTCTGCCTCTGTGTGTGTGAGAGTGTGTGTGCCTTTGAATTTTTGTGTAATGAACGCAATTTGTTGTTTGCCTTTCTCGCCCCTTCTTTCTTTCAGTGTGTGTGCTTGTGCGTTATTTTGGGTTGGGTCCTTTGTGAGCTGCGAGGATAATCTATTTTTCCAACTAAATCAGTAACAATGCCAAAAAAAAATAATTCGATAGGCTAAAGCCCAAAGAAGCCAAGCTTGCTGGCATCCTAATTGTTTTCGCTTGAAAGCATTTTCTTTGTGCAATTGAACGTTTCCTATGAATTCTGCCGCTCCAACAACATGCAAAAAACAAACTTAATAATAACAGCAAAAACAGTTTAAACTGTTATGCTTTATGCGCACTTCAATACATACTTTGTAGGGTACCTCAGTACCGTTTTATGAGGGAGCTTTTATACGATGCTTTCGGCCTGTGACAACAGCAACAACAAAACATTGCTTTTGCAATTTATGCAGCATGCAATTTGTATTCCCTGTTAATTTGTATATTATTGGGCATATTGACTAGGGTTGGGTATCAACATTTATTTTATTTTTTGCTTATTTAACGACGACAAATAACAGTCGACAAAAAAATTATTTAAAGATTATAATGAAATGAGTAAATAAGATGTAAAATTAGCCGTTAAAAATGTACAAGGTATCTTATAGACATGCCCAAATGCTTTGTCCATGCTCTGGAAACTCAAGCTCCATTTTCTTGTTGCAAAAGCGGCACAGATTTCACATTTGTTGCACGTTAAAAATGTGGGGTACAAATGCACGTAGAGGGTTACCTGCATAATCAAAAAGCATAAAGAAATAATTAGTGAGCTCTAAAATACTTGTAATTGAGCTAAAAAAAAAACCAATTGTGTGCTTTAAATGACTTTGTTTATATTTAATTTAATTTTATCATTAATGCTATAAATATTATGTCGAATTTTTTTAGTTGACCTTATATTGTTGCTCTTTTGATTTAAGCTCCTACTCACTTTCTCTCCCACACGCTTCTTTCTCTCTCTCTCTCTCTCTCTCGCTGTTATCGGGCAATGTTCTTTGCAATTGAATTTCATAACAATCGTCAGTCGTCAGCCACAATTTGTTGTGCTGATTATGGAGGAGCGGCTTGGCGACTTGACGACTTGAATCTGATTCACCTAGTTAATGACGAGCTGACAATTAACAGCTGATTTTTCCACTGCAGTAACAACAGTACAAAAATAACTGCGTCGCATATAACTTGACAAAATAAATGTACAATATAAAACAGCCTCGTTAGTCATAAGCCATGCCCCAACTTTCATCAGATTTGTTGAATACAAATTGGACTGTTAAATTTAGCCAAGTGGACAGCAATTGGCACCAAGCACTAGAATCAAATTGAGGATCACTTGGGGAAAAACGCAGGCACAGACGACATTGAACTTGTTGATACGAGTATTACACTTTATTCTATAGCTGCTTCGACTTGATTTTGTTATGCCACAGCTGATAACCAGGCTAGAATGCTAAAGATAGTACCGTTAGCAATGAGTATAGCACATTTTGAGCGATTAGTCATGCTAACATGGCCTGGATCAATCGGTCGGTCGGTCTGTGTGTCTATTTGGGCCAGTCGCTAGGCCATGATATTGATAAGAGACATTGGCAACGAAATTGAGTAGCTGTTGTTGTTGTTGTTGCTGTTGTGGTATTTGTGTGCTTGTGTGAGGGCTACCCCCAAACAAAACTATCTGCATGTGAATCACTGCAAAATATGAATGTTACTCCCCCTACTCACTCATTCATAATTGTTTATATTTAATTTGTGATTGCAGGAAATATGCGAGGTATGCGATCGTGAGGCTAAAGAGCAACAGTTCACCACATTGGAATCGGAGCGTTCACAGAATCGAGGACTGAATCGATATAGGGATGTAAATCCGTACGATCATTCGCGTATTGTGCTGAGACGCGGCAACGTTGACTACATCAATGCCAACCTGGTGAAAGTGAGTCTCTATTGCGATTTTCCCTCACATCCTCACAAACTAAATCCTATTCAATTTTACAGCTGGAACGCGCTGATCGTCAATATATACTGACACAGGGTCCGCTGCCGGATACGGTGGGTCACTTTTGGCTAATGGTATGGGAGCAAAACTCGCGGGCCATTCTCATGCTCAACAAGCTGATGGAGAAGAAGCAAATCAAATGCCATCTCTATTGGCCTGATCAGCTTGGACCCGAGCAGGCACTCAATCTTAGGGATGTCAACTTATCCGTGGAACTGATCTGCTGCGAGAATTATCAGAACTTTGTGCGAAGATGGTTCAAGTAAGTAACCGCACGAGCTGCGAAGCCAAACTTGGGTTATTCACCTTAGATTAGCTGATAAAAAAATACATAATCCCGGATAGATTAAATTGCTGGTCAATCAAGTCATAATTAGGAATGATTAACGTTAAAACCCCGTATTATGTGAACTATTAGGTGAATAACTTATAAATAGGGTATGATTCCTGGAATATTAATCTCTCAGTTTAATTTAAGTCAGCAGTCAGTCTTAATTAGTTTCATTGATTCATAAATTGCTTTTGAAATAACTGCTGAACTTAAGCTAATCTAAACACTCTGATTCCTCCACAGATTAACTGATCTCGAAACGAATACGAGCCGTGAGGTTATGCAGTTTCATTATACGACCTGGCCGGACTTTGGCATACCCAGTTCGCCGGATGCCTTTCTGAAGTTCTTGCAGCAAGTTCGGGATTCGGGCGCATTGAACAAGGATGTCGGACCCGCTGTGGTGCACTGCAGCGCCGGCATTGGTCGCTCTGGCACCTTTTGCCTGGTCGACTGCTGTTTGGTGCTGGTGGATAAATACGGAGAATGCAATGTGGCGAAGGTGCTGTGCAAGCTGCGCAGCTATCGTCTGGGACTTATACAGACGTCCGATCAGTTGGACTTTTCATATCAGGCAATCATCGAGGGTATCAAAAAGTTGAACGACCCCGTATGTATCCCAATTAGACGTTCGAGAAGAAAATGCGCTAAAATGTAAATTAAGAGTGACAATCTTTGAAGACGCACAATTTTGAAAGCTGCTTTAATGTTATGCCTTGTTTTGTTGATTATTGTATAGTAAAAATAATTTATTGTTAACTATTACTTGGTAAAAATTGAATATTGTAGTTTTTATTCTCTACATTATGAACAACTACATTTCGTAACACTTTTTAGCGCTATTTCGTAAACTATTTGTCATCAACAATTTGCTCATCTTACCACGTTTTAATTTGCAGAGCTTTCTTGAGTCGGAGGAGCCAATCATTAGCAATGACACGGACCCGCATACGCAGGATGAGCAACCGCCGCCGCTGCCACCGCGTTCGCATTCCCTAAACTTGCCATTGGCCCCCATTACAGGTGGTGTGCTCTCCCTGGACATGCGAGCGGCTCAGGCCAATGGCGAGAAAATAGGCGAGGGCGATGCCTTCAGCGATAAGCCGGCATTGAGCAGCAAAGATGCGCTCAATAATATCATTATCAATCAGCACGAAATCATAAATGCCGAGGTGGCCGACAGTTTGCTTAACAATCGTCCATTGCCGCCGTTGCCAACGTTACCACAGCATAGTGAACAGGAATCGGACAGCGATGACGATGAGGACTATGATGACAACGACGATGATGAGGACGAGGAGTACGAGAACATCAATGAGCATAAACTCGAGCAGCCCAATGGGGATCTCACATTGTTACAGCCACACGAAGATGATGTAAATGCCAACAGCGAGAAGCCAACGGCAGTGGAACAGCACAAGGTTAATGGCATTGATTTAACAACGAGGTAAGTGTATTTAATCGAATATAATCATATTGATTGCGACTAATAAATGCGCTTATGCAATTTGTCTAGTTCCGGGGATGAGCTGAAGCGACGAAAACGCAACGAATACCAAGCAAATCTGGAGCAGAAAGTCAACGAAATCAAGCGGAAGCAGCGCGAGAACGAGGACAGTCATCAGGCGGCGAAAAAACGAAGGTCATTACTCACATATATTGCGGCAGGTGTTGTGGTGGGCGTAATTGCCGCCTACGCGTATACGAAGCTAGGCTAAGTCCTTGCACCCGTTTAATCGTTTAATCGAGGAAGCCAGGAAGTAGCCCGTAGATGTAGCAATTAGCAGTATGTATGTATGTTGTAGTAGTGGCACTAGCGTGACAATGATCCCAATTCTGAGCATATGTATGTATGTACATGTATGTAGGTCTTATCGAGCTAACATCAAATGTCAGCGCGACACAAAACACTTGCACACACACACAAACACACACGAGATGGACAGCGAATGAATAATCGATCAATGCGAAAATTAATGTCGCATTTGTTGCAATGATAATGACAATGCATATTAGGGAATTTTTTTATATAAAACGAAGACAAAAACGAAAACACTACAAAAACAAGAGAATACAAATACAATAACACTTAAAATTAAAATTAAAAACTCGGTGTATATGAAAAAACCGAACACAAAAAGTAGATTCTTGCGCAATAGACTGACATTTTAGAACAAATTTTTCTTGATACACTCTAAAAAAAAAAAAAGAAAAATAAAAAAAGAAAAGGAAATATGCAAATAGAGAGATAGTGGAAACTTTAAAATATCGATGTGTAATATCCATGCAAATGCATTTTTTATTTGCGCTCGCTAATAATGTACAATTTTTCATTTATTCTAATATGAAATAAAAAGTTGCTAACTTAAATAATATATACATATGTATGTATGCTGATCGTGCACACACGCACACATATAAACACTCACAACTATATAACAAGATCACGCCCATGTCCATGTTCATGTTCACGCTTCACTTGTTTTTGAACACTCAGTTTCGTAAAGACTCTTCTTTGACTTGTGAGTACGATGTGTTGTTATATTTATGAAGATTTATGATGGAACGCTTGTTTAGCTAAATTCACCAAGTTCATATGTAGATGATATGCATAGATGGCAATGAATGCGGTAATGTGCCAAAAAAGAAACAAAACAGATAAAAGAAAGAAATGTTTTTAACAAATTATCATTATTTACTTTGACCGCTAATTGTAACTTTACTTTACCAAAAAAAAAAAAAAAAAAGGTTAAAAATGAAATTAAGAAAAATGGAACTGGAAATTATAGTACTATGAACATGCAGGCGCCTATTAAAGCAATAAACGCAAATATGTAGCACAAAACAAAATAATAATAGTAATAACAATAAATAACGATTATGATAATGAAAAAATATAATATATATGAGCGAAACCATTTTGTATTCTTAAAAAAATAATGGAATTAATTGTATGTGTAAACTAAAAGCAGAGAAGATGATGAAAACAAACTATTTAATGGTTTTTAGCAGTAAGTGTATACCCTAGATATATATCTGCCCCTCAAAAACAACAAAAACATATATAAATACATACACATACATACTTAAACACGTGTAGCGTTAACCGAACGTGAATGAAACTGAAAGTTATTTTTATATGTGTAATCCACAAATTTAACAACTACACCTAACCACGACCCACAATGAGAAAGCGAATGCGCTTAGTACGAAGACGACGATGATTTTTATAAAATACATACATATATAATACATATTTATATAAATATATGTACAATATATATATTTAAAGTAACAAATGAACAACACCTATATTAATGCCTAGTTAACTGAAAATTGGCTAAGTACACTGACGAAAAAAAAAGCAACCACACAAAATAAGAAAATACATACAACACGTAATATATACATATATGCCTAATGAGTAAAGAGACAAACGAAAGTATTCAAATAAAGTTAAATTTAAGATATAAATCAAAGCCATCATGGTGACGTTTCATTTTCTATTATAAAAATTTTGTTTTATTTTTTGTTTTTCTTATTTGTTTGCAGACGCCCAAAACGCCACATTGTGCCCAAGACAAAGTAACAGTCCACAATCAACCCATCAACTCCCGCCCCTTGCACCAACCGAACAGAAACACAATGAACATATCATTTCCCACACATGTAGCAAGTAATTCCAAAATAAATGATAATTTTTAGTTGCTATTTTGGCATCCCAACACATTTGAATTTTTCCAATTAGATATTTTAAAAAAATCTACCGTTGACGTAACAAAGTGCGTAACGTAATGAGTATCGATATAGGTACAGTTATCGGGCGTGTGAGATCTATCGATTGGGGCGCCATCGTGACAAAACTATCGGTGACTTTTTTTGGTAACCAAGATTGTCACACCGTAGTTCAATACGAAAAACAACTCTTAAGAAACAACTCTACTGCGAATTATAAAGAAATTTGCTGTTTGTTTTGTGAATTGGAGTTGAAGTGAGAGGGAGAAAGAACAGTAGCTTCTTTTTTCTTCTCAGTGTGTATTTGCTGGTCACTAGAGCTGGGATAAAATCGATTCTTTTGTTTTCGTTCAAACATCGATTCTGTTTTGGTAGAATCGATGTATCGTGAAGCATTCATCAGCTAAATTCCATCACTAGTTCAATACGAAAAACAACTCTACTGCGAATTATAAAGAAATTTATTTAGAAAAATCTTGTTTTAATAGCAAGTGCAGTATTTAAGTTCCACTTAATACATCAACAAAGTATAATGCCTGCAATAGAAGAGGCAGAAATCAATAAATATCTTTCAAAGGTATGATGAGTCATAATTTCTAAGCGTTTTTACCATCCGCCAATCACGAATTGAAAACGCAAATCGCTTGTGATTAATTATTCACTCCCCACAACTTTATTGTTTATAGTATAAAAATGTGGCCGCTACAAGAAAAGATGTTGTCGATGCCTTAACTACGTATCGCAGTCTGACATACGATCTGCAGAAATTTGGTGAGTATAGGAGGGAGTTTCTCGCTGAGTGGATTATCCTATATTTACGTTTTTGTGTATTTACACATATACTAATAAACAACTTTACACAGTTTTTAATGATGGAAGCTCGAAAGATTTGTTTACACTGCAAGGCACCATACCCGTGGTCTATAAGAGTAAGTACACACGCACTTAAATTAGTCCATTTCAGTTCGCTATCACTTTAAATTTGGCTTCAACAGATAACACCTACTACATTCCCATTTGCATATGGCTAATGGACACTCATCCCCAAAATGCACCGATGTGCTTTGTGAAACCAACGCCCACAATGCAAATAAAGGTGTCTATGTATGTGGACCATAATGGCAAGGTGTATCTGCCCTATCTGCATGACTGGCAGCCGCATAGGTCAGATCTTCTTTCACTAATACAAGTTATGATTGTGACATTCGGTGATCATCCGCCCGTATACTCAAAGCCGAAGGAGCAAGTTGCTGCTCCATATCCAACCAACTGTGAGTATACGCGAAATACTTTAACTTGCTGTCTTTAATTGTGTATTATGATATCAAATCAAGCTTATATGCCGCAACCTGGCGGACAAGGTGCTGCTAATTCGTTTCTGCCTTATCCAAGTGCTAGTGGCACTGGCAGTGGCAATTTTCCGCCTTATCCCACTGCTGGTGGTTCGTTTTATCCCCCAAGCGGTGGACCCGCAGGTAGCACCAGCGGATATCCTCCCTATATGAATTATCCACAACCGGGTGGATATCCAGGTAGCGCTGGCTATGTAAGTTACAATACATTCCCACTAAGTGTTAGAAACTTAAATTATTCCTTATTGTGTGCCTTAGAATCCAGCGGCATCTGCAAATGCCAGTTCAACAGGCACCATTACAGAGGAGCACATCAAAGCATCACTTATTAGCGCTGTGGAGGACAAGTTGAGGCGTCGCATACAGGAAAAAGTAAATCAATACCAGGCTGAGATAGAAACATTGAATCGCACCAAGCAAGAATTGGTGGAGGGCAGTGCCAAGATTGACGCCATCGTTACTCGGCTGGGACGCGAGCAAGTTGATCTGCAGAAGAACATTAGCATTCTGCGGGACAAGGAGGAGGAATTGAAGAAGAGTCTGGAGACTCTAGAGAATGCAGAGGCCATAGATCCCGACGAAGCTGTAACCACAACAGCTCCTTTATATAGACAGTGAGTTCCTTCATATGTATTCAACTGACAATTATTTCTAAACCGAGTTTTATTTTATAGATTACTTAATGCCTATGCCGACGAAGCTGCCACCGAGGATGCCATCTACTACTTGGGCGAGGGACTACGTGGCGGTGTCATTGATCTGGAGACGTTCTTGAAGCACGTGCGCACTCTCTCGCGCAAACAGTTCATTTTGCGTGCAACGATGCAAAAGTGTAGACAAAAGGCTGGACTGGCTGGCTAGGAGATATATTCGTGTGGTCGTCCCGTCTGTTCAAATTATCATTTTCACTATTGCAGTTATAAAGTGCAACTAATAATCAAACCGCACATAATGATATGTTAATATAAAATATTCGGTCTTGTTTTAAGCTTAAATTGAATCTTTGAAATTATAAATGTATATGAATAAAACCCAACGTACATTCAAACGCCCACACACATCTTTATTGCCGCATACATTTACATATCTTTTCAAAAACGGAATGTTTGCAACCGCCATGGTTTTTCTCATACATAAATACCGACGGTCAGCAGTAGAAACACAATGCCAAAGCCAAGAAATATCGAGGCGCACAGGCTGATAAGCAGTTCCTTGATTAAAGTGCTCTCCTTTGTGCTCTTTCGCGACACCACAAAAACAAAGAACCAAGCCGTAAAGAATGTACCGATAATGAGAAGCACAGTTGCAAGATGGGGAAAGACCGCTGGGTTTACCGGTGAAACGTAACGCTGCATTGCCTCCATGCTACAAATACAAAGGAAATCGTTATTGGTTGCGCAGTTTTAAAAACACTTTTATTCTTTAACTCACATTTCTGTTTTGTATTTATTTGTAAGTTTTTAATTAATTATTTCTTCTTGTACGTGGCCCGGCGTTTAGGGTTGCTTCTTAAATATATCGCTTTTCGATATAAATTATAGAAACCGATTGTCAGCTATGTATATATAGAGCGATATATCGATATAATTTATTAAATTCAGTCATATCTAGCCAAAACGTGGTTTGCTAAAAAAAAATTAGTTAGAAAATAACAAAATATAAAAGTTTCGCTTTTTGATGTCCAAAAGAATTAGAGCAATAACAAAGTATAGCAAAGACTGGCACGATGAGCGATGTAAGGAGATGTGAAGGCAGTCGCATAACATATTGTTTCAGCCCCAAGCTAAATGTCTGTTGTTTTTTTTTTTAGTTTGAAGATATGGACAACGACAGGCTGAATGAGTTGGAATCAATACTATACGCTTCAATACATTATAACGATACAACCAGTGAGGAACAGCAGCAACATGCACTGGGCGCTGCTCTGGACGCGCAGTCCATGCCACCGCCGCCGCAGCAGAAGCAGCAGCAACAACAACACCGCATTGTTAATGAGAAACGCATTATAAACAATGCAACAGCCAAACCTCGTTACTGGGCAGAGGCCAAAAGCGAAGCTGCAACCACTGTCGAAACTGCGAAACCAAAGACAAGCCAAGTGACACCAGCTGAAGGTCAGTACCATTAATTGTACACATACATACATACATATGTATAATATAGAAGAGATTCGCACGTGCAAAGAATTTTACGTGTTTTATAAACACACATTCCAAATCGACTTGGCCAAGAAATATCAATTTGTTATTGAAACATTATTGTTTAGACTCAAAATTTCTAATACAATTGCCTGGCCTAGCACCATGACACAGCATTGGGTGCTCCGCCTCATGAAGACGCATTCACGCGCCTTTTGCAATCATTTGAGCGAAGTAAATCATGGCTTTATTGTATTATTGACACTCAAATTGCTGTGCATTGTAACGTTGATGGACTACTACTATCTCTATTATGGCCACGATCTGCTCTATTGGCTTGATGAAGTATCCCAGCATCCACTTGATTGGATATTTTCCGTCATCGTTCTGGCTACCACTCTGCACGTTCTTATGTCCAGTGTCGAGGTGACCATATTCGAATCTCTTATCAGAAGGAACACGTGCCGCTACAACAAGCCCCGTCAACACTTTGAGGAGCGTTATAGACGATTCGTGATCATGCGTTTGGTACAACAACTGGAGAACGCGCTGCAGATGCAAAAACGCTACACGGAGCAAGGCCAGATTCGACAAGACATGACAATGCTAGAAGATTTGCTGCTATTCCATCAGCAGATCCATCAAGCAGTCAATGACTTTCGCAGCTCTGTGGCCGTGTTATTGTGGCCAGATCGAGCAGATCTTCAAATGGATGCTTATGTTTTGTATCACATTGATGAGGAACAGCTCGACGAGCTTTTAAATCAGGGCTACAATTTAAATAAGCCCGATAGTATTGCCATCTGTAACACATACTTCAAGCGATTGCTCAATCCACCAGGATATTAGTCGGTCCATCAACATTTCGCCACATTTAACACCAATAAAAGCGTCGTATCGTTGTGAATCCCTAAGTCTGTTTTGTCTTGATTCCCTTACAGCAGGGATTACAGATGAAATCTAGGTGTTGAATAAATTTACCTAGTTGAAAAAGTTGTCCAAAAAATAAGTTTTTATTTCCAATTTTGTTACAGCCACAACAACAGTGGAGTCTCTGCCGGAGCAGTCCAAGCGCATGTTGCCTCCTGAAGCTGCTGAAACTACCTCACAAAATAATAAACGTAATGAAGCCAACAACCCCAAGAAGCACACGAAACCACTCAACACAGTCCAACAGAGACTGTTGCTGCAACAGCAGCAACAGAAGAAGAAACAGATCCAACAGTCGCCGAAAAAGCAACTGCAAGTACAACAACAGAAACCACCGAAACCGCAACAGACCTCAAAAGCAACGACTGATGATGAGCCGGAACAATTTGATCAACGTCTATTGGTGGCAATACCACACAATATGAAACAGCTTAAACGTGAGCCTGCCCAGCGTGGAGATGCACCATTTGGCAAGGCAAATCGCAAACTGGAACAGTTGCAAAAACTGGCACAGAAACGACAAAAATCCAAACGTGTACAGATCAATAAGAAGCTAAGGCAAACCAAGGAGGAGGAGCCGGTAGAGTTTGTCGATCTCGTGGATAGTGAGGCATCCTCCAATGCGGATGACGTTATCATTGTGCCCCTGCCACCAGTTCCCATTATAAATGTAGATGCCAGCGATGAAGAGAATGAGGAGGAGCGGCAGACAGCACAGCCTTACCTGGAAGAGAATGCTATGGATGCAGCCGATGTTAGATTGGGCTTCGATTGCGCCATGGAGTCGGAAACGGTGCCTTCGTCGCTTACTTCGCCCTGTAATTCGGTATTATCCAGTGATGACTTTATCGTGCAAAAGGACACTAGTCGTTTTCTGGCCGATCAAGCTCGTGCCACAGACGAGGATCTCTTGGTCCTGACGGAAAATGCCATCCGAGAGGCTGCCGAGCCGGACAGTCAAGCAGAGAGGGAACAGGCGCCAGACACCTCATCCGAGCACGAGTTTGTGCCGCCGTCCAAGCTTGACCAGATTAAGCAAAACTTTCGCGTGGATGAGCAACAATTCCGTGCCCTTGATGTCTACGAAAGTGAATCCGATCTCACCGAAAGCGGCATTTACTGCAAGGCCAAACAGAAGGCCACTCCAACAGTTATACGCAGCGTGGACTCCGATTCGGACATTACAGATGTGGAGGCAGTCGTTGAAGACAATGTGGTAAAGACAAAACGTCTACGCAAACGTCGTGCCTCGAGCACCAACCAAAGCCAATCCGATCCCAACAACGAGCTCGATATAGAAGACGACACGGACAGTGATAATGACGTGGAAGCAACCGGCGTACCTGGCATAGCTCGTGGCATGGCTGTGGAGCGCGTCAAGCGTAAGATTAGGCGTATAAGTCAAAGACGAGGCTCGGAAGGTGGCGCTGTCACATCGAAGTCACTAATGAGGACAACAGAAGACGTTAGCTCGGAGAGTGGAACAGAAGAATCGCTGCCAACTGCACGTCAAATTGCCGAGCGTCTGCTGAAACAGGAGCAAAATAAAGAGCAGACAACTGAGCAGCCAAAGAATGCCACGAGCGATGTGGTGATGGAAAGCGAGGGCTCCGATGCCAACACTGAGGACGAAGCTGAAATGAATAATGCCATGTCTGCGAGAATAAGCGCAGTTTTTGAGCGCATCGATGGGAATACAGAGCGCTCCAAGCGCCAACAGAACTATGTGGACAACAATGAGCAGGACGAAGTCATCACGATTGACCTACAACAGGAGATGGAGGCAGACAATGCTGAGGTAGAAATGGAAGCAGAAACGTTTGATTCAGAGCCACAGATCGAGCTGCAAGCAGAAGCTGAGGAGCCTGAGGAAGTGGTGCAAGTGGAGCACAATTTGACCGAGCTCAAAGAGCAACTGACCGGCGGTGATTTGGTGGGATGGAACGATGAAATGTGTCGCTTCTACAATGACAGCTGGCATGGCGAACAATTCAACATGCAGAAACTGCTAAAATCCATGTCAGGTAAGTCAACTGAATCCCTTGAAGCATACTTAACTTAACAATTCCATGTGTTTTATTTCACAGGCCAACGCCACGAGTGGAGAATCACAAATGCAGATCGGTTTCCAGTTGTGCGTAAACGCTCCAATCTCAAGTGCACCAATTGCTTTGAAATGGGTCACATGCGCTCCAAATGTCCGCGTCCACGTAAGCCAGTCATTTGCTACACCTGCGGCAGGACCGGACACGCCGAGCCCCGTTGTCCCAATGCCATTTGTCTGGGGGTAAGTTGAATGTCCAAATAATAAGAGCTTGTCATGCAACGTTACTTTCCAGTGTGGTGCCAAGCAAGCGCTCTACGTGCAAAAGTGCAACAAGTGCTCGTTCCACAGCCGCATGGTCTGTCAGCTGTGCAAGATGCGTGGCCACAGCACCGACATGTGTCCGGACAAATGGCGTCGCTATCACTCCACGGTAAGCTTAAAACAGGGACCAATTAAAGTCAATACTTTTTTGATTTTTATCAATAAATTTATAAAGGATCTTTTATGATATGTAATTATTTATTTTTCATTCTCATGAATGCAGATACGCTCCAACGAGCTGCTGGAATCCAATGTGCAGTATCGTCCGAAGAATTGCAGTTATTGCTCGGCACGCGGGCATCTGTTTGAGGAGTGTCGTCAACGCATCGGAGAATATCGCAGTACGAACTACAGCAGCTTCATAATGTCACATCAGAAGGTGTACAAGGATCGCAGCGGACCAGTAAGCTATCTATCCGATATGAGCTCCTTTTTTGCCATCGAAACACCCTTTCATTTCAACTGGAGCTCGGAGTTTTCAAAGAACAGTTGCTATGCACGATTCCTCAAGGCAGTTGGACTGGCGCGTCCACAAGCAAAGCAAACTAAATCCATGGCGACAACACAAGTAAAGATGTATACTAATGACTATGTGCCCAATCCATTGGCCAGAGCAGCGCGTGTCAAAAGGGCCGCGACTTCGACTGTGATAACCGAAGAGCCGCCTGCGAAGGATTCTGTTGAGTCAGAGGCTGTGGCTGCAGCAACAGAAACAGAAGTAGCCACGTCTGAGTCTCAGCAACAGGAGGAGATGGTCATTGATAGCCAAAGGAAGCCCTTAGAAGTTCCAACTACTCCAAAATTTAGCATTAATGCTTCTCCTGCAGTCAGCAAGTCGAGCATTACACCACATGATTTGGACTCGGATTCAAATTACAGTTTCTCTGAACACTTCGAGGTGCCCAGCTCCACGACAGCAACCAACGAGGCTGAGACCCAACAAAGTCGGCGAAAATCACGCCCAATGGAGGATCTGCCAGATGTCATACCGCTTAGCACAGCGGATGATGACGGCAACGATGATTTCAGCATGAGCAACCACAGTCAAGGCATCTCCATGTGCGTGACTAGCAAGGCGACATCCACATCAACTTCAATTGCTGCACAGTCGGAGAGTTTGCCGGATTTGCCGTCTGAGGCTAAGATTCTGATGGCACAGGATCAGACGCAGTATCTGTTTAGCCCGGAGGGGCGACAGTTCCTCACCGCCTCGGCCAAACAGTGCAGTGTGAGTGTTCGCATGGATTTCGAGGAGTATGGCTACGTGCTGGTCATCTATGGTCTTAAGAAGAATCAAGAAGATCTACAGCTGATGCTGTTGCATCGCAACCAGGAGGTGAGGCGTAAGACCAGCGAGTTCCAGAGACAAAAGCCGCCGAAGCGCATCGATGTGCTTATCCGATTTATGCGCGATGGCATTTATAACCTAACTGGAGATCTTGGCAATGCAAAGAATCTTTATTTCCGTATCAAGGAGCTGGAGGAAATGAATACCAGGAATGGCTTCAAGTTGGCGGAACGCAAGCGTCGCCAGCTCAACATGATACTGTTTGGACAGGCAGGACTTGCCAATGGCAGCATGCATCTTGACCAGCTGCTGGTCATACTCAAGCGACTGGTGGAGGAGCACTCTCCGGATGACAATGTCCCTCAAGCATTGCGTAACGAAATTGAAGAGCATTGGCATGTTATATTCGGTCCCATGCCGCATGACGATTATGAATCCCTGCTGAGGACTTATGGAAAGCTGGAGGTGAAGAATCGCATGAACACACTCAACATTGAACCAACCGTGTTGGGATTGCAATCGACGCGCAAGTCGCAGCCTGCCCAGAAACGTGATCGCATTGCATCGCCACCGCCACCACCACCACCAGTTTGGCAACATGATGCACCAACCAGCACAACAACGACAACAACAACAATGCCCGCTAATAAGAATAAAACACCAAAAGGACGAGCATTGTTGAATGGCAGATGGGCGGATCAGCAGACGCCTTTGCCTCCAGTTTGGCAGCACGAGGAACGTCCACAACAGTCACAGCCTGTCGTGCAGCAGCAACAACAACAACAACAGATAAATCGCACACCAAAGCAACGCACACAGCCAAATGTGAAACCTTCAAATCAGCAGCAAAGGCAGCTGCCAATGCCTCCCATTTGGCAGCATGAGGAGCACTTTAATAATAACTCTAATAACAAGGTACGCCAGGGAAGGCAACGATCACTTCCATATGCCAGACCAACTGGACAGCAGCAACAACAACAACATCCACAACAACAACAACTATTGCCTTGTAATAATATGCAACAACGTACTCCTGCCAAGCTGCAATTGCTTCGCAATCGTCCCCTGCAATCGGAGTGCGTTCGTCTGCTCGCCGGCATGGAGCATGATTCGCGGAGCAGCATTAACACGGATGCCTCAAAGCCATCCATGTTTTGGTCACGTGAATCGCTCAAGTAT
The DNA here is from genome assembly GCA_963924055.1 of Drosophila limbata. Classification (NCBI taxonomy): domain Eukaryota; kingdom Metazoa; phylum Arthropoda; class Insecta; order Diptera; family Drosophilidae; genus Drosophila; species Drosophila limbata. Next base: position 14,418,436 of record OZ001354.1, read on the forward strand.
CTCGATAAATTGTTTCAAACAACTGTCAATCCTGAGACTCTGGAGCGACTGCATCGCGTGCTGGATCGTTCGCGTCGTGGCCAATTGTCGCATAATGATTATCGCGCTGTCATTCGACTGCACTCGATAATGGAGTCCAACTGAAAGTTGGCTAGGGGGATCCTTATAAGGGGGGTTACTTATCAGTTTTATGGTTAGAATTGAGCTTAATCAAATGGATTAATTATAATAGTAATGGGTATGTCGAAGCTATTACCCAATAACGAATAAAATAAATATGGACTTCAGTTTAATTTTTGCACTAAACTTACTTTTATTCTTTGGTAACAAATATAATTAATACAAAAATGAACATATTAAGCTTTTTGTGATTATCATCTTTACACAATACTGTTTGCAATTAGAAAATGACGGATTTGGCGATGCGAAGAATGTTGGCAGTATCCTTTATTTGGTCCACACCCAGTTAGCAAGTTGAAGAAATTGGTGCCAAGATAGAGTTGCTAGAGATAGATAGCCCTTCTGGAAGCACAAGAAATGAAATAAAATAATAACATCAAGATTTGTGTTAAACAAAACATGTATTAATTTATTGACTAGAACGGATTTACAGGAGTTAAGGACGACAAAGTAATTTACATTTTGAATATTTCTGTTGTATTGCAGCGATTTTACTTAGTGGGAAAATCAGGCCAGTAGTTAATGTAGTATCTGTGTGTAGTTCCCTCGAACAATCGGTCCAGCCAATTGCTGAGACCATCCAATAAATTGTCTTCAAAGAGAACATTTGATTCGGCATCCGATTCTTCCGAGTAATTCACACCGAGGAAGTTGCCAATCTCTGGGTCGTCATTTCTATCCAACAATTGCTTCGTCATTTTAATCATTCGCTTAGTTCCGCGAGCGCATTCGGGATGCTTGGCATGATAAACGCAAAAATACTTTCGGTGTCCATTTAATGCTATGACGGTGCCTACACAGTTTCTTGGATTAATCTGTAGCTTCTGATTTGTGCATAATGATAAGCGTAGCAGCTCTGAATACCAGGACAAACCCTTCTCAATTAGCATATGGCCAAATAATAGAGTCTTGGTTCTCCTATATGGCCAAACAGCCCGATGATACGGCGGAATAAGTTTCGGACGACTCTGTAGATCCGTTATCAATAGTATAGTTCGGCATCCTGGCTTCAGCAGACGAACTAATCCATTGTATTTCTCAGCTCTTAGCTCATAGAGTTTCAGCTCTGGCACATGCTTATTCGGCTTATTGCACGTTCCGTCAGTGTTAAGTTGTCCCTGGGCCTTGAGAGTCTCCTCTTCAGCGCGCACAAAGTACATCATTACATATCCAATGCCAAACATGAAGGCAATAGTTCCCAACAGCGATAGGGCTGCAAACAAGTGTTCATCCTCAATATTGTCGGACAGGTAGTCGACTAAGTAAAGTAAACGAGCTATCCATTTACTCAATAAGCCCTGAGCATGCTCGTCGAGTAGATTCTGGACAAAAGCCTCATAGGTTAAAGCCTCAGATGTTTTCAAAAGTCTTTGTATAGTCAGATTTATCTCATGTTTGGTTGCATTGATTGCCGTGTTGTTTAGAAAATCTGTAGTTTTTATATCTAATTTGGCTCCGTCGACCCATTCATATTTAATTTGGGTGCTATCACGTCGCCATATGACCACGAGCCGTAATAAGTTGTCCTCAAAGGAACCCTTTGAAATGGCATTTAGAAAATCCGCTTGCTTCTCCTTGTACATGTACGCAAATCGTACCCTATCCAAGCTATATCCACTCTCCTGGGCAATGTGTCTCAGGGCTCCCCTTGCATTATCATACTCTGGCGAGTTCTCCGTTATTAGAACCACACACAAGCGCTTTCGGGGTCTGTTCCACTCAGCGGGGCAAACACCTTCGAGCACCTCTTGCGATGATAGCCTTGGCAGTGACAAGTACTGATTCGATGCGATGATGTTATCTAGTGTTTGTGTGGGTATATCGGCCATAGAAATACTTGCCACGGCTCTAAGAGAGTCTTCGTTGAACAGAAATAGTGTGTCTAATTTGGGATTCACTTTGAATCGATCAGATATCATCTTTGTGTTTTTGTTCGTAAGATCCACAAATCCGAATGCCACCCGATCATGGAAGGCAAAGGCAGATATCAGATATCTTAATCTGGTCACACTGCGCGGCTCCAAGACCAAAGCCCGTACTCTGTTATCAGTCCAACCATTAAGGAAATCATTAAGATTATCGTCATTGATTCGTTGACCAATCTTAAATGGCATTTTCTTGCGTATAAATTCAGCGAGTTTCTGTTGCGTATAAATATTCTCCCGATACACATAACTATGTCCACCCAAAACGAGCACCATCCGGGGAATATCATCCGCTCCAGTTTTCCTTAGAATACTTGGCTCGTGAGCCGCATTTACGGTCGCAAAGTGAACGCCAAGGGGCTCAAAGGTTTCGATTAATTTCTTGAATGCTGCAACAATTCTTATACATCCGAAACACCAATCGTTATAAAACATAATAATGTGTAATTTGGTTTTACTCTTTGGTATAATTGTTTGATCGAAATAGTTGGCTGTTACCGACAATTTGTGATACAAACTGATGTCCTGGTCAAAGCCGAATTGTTTGCCGAAGAACTCTTCAACTGGGTCAAAGCCGAAACGATTGTAGCCGCTATAATCGTGCTTTTGCTTAATATAATGCGAGTCTTCACTTGTAATTCCATGTCGATCGTAAATCCGACGACGCTCAGCATCATTCAGCAGCTCATAGGCCTTTTTGATTTGCACAAATTTTCGTTCAGCATCGGGATGATTGTTTTTATCGGGATGCCATTCTTTGGCCAATTGTTTATAGGCTCTACGCACTTCCGGCACCGATGCTGTCCTACTTATCCCCAGCTCCTTATACGGGTCATTCATGGCACAGACGCATAGTGCAAATAGTGCACAAAATGCCAGCACCCTGAGCATCAAATAATTTTTAGGCATTATGAATTTATTTGTCGAATTAACTGTATAATTATCCCTTTATCTGGTCGTCTTATACGCTCCACTCGCGTAATAGGGGTTGGTCCGTGCTCCAGATACGCGGAGAATGATTTATGAGGATATTGATTTTTTTTACTTAATTTTACTTTATTCAAAAGATTTATCAATGCTAGAAACGCACATGGCGTTCTAAATAATTGTTGTGTTTATTTCACAGAAGAAATCTTTTTGAGTTATTTTTCTATGCTAGATAAATTATTCGCTACACCCGACAGGGTTGACGCGGAGTATAAAACTGCAGAGTTGTCGCCGGCTAATGAACAGATGGATTAGGTATGCTGTTCATTAAAAAAAATTATCTTTACAAATCAATATTTTCGATTAATACTAAACAATTAATCTGTTGAAAATATTTAAAATATGCATTATCTTGCCTCTAATTTTGAAATTATATACTTTACTCTGCATGTAATTAAAAAACAGCGTAATTGCTTGCAGTGCTGCCAAAACGATATTAAGAGCACCGTACCAAGCTGCGTTTGCTGAAAAAATACCAAAAATACTCATCGTAAACGTAGTCCAACACTGAAAGGCTTGTCCAGCACTAGGCAAAATTAAAGATAAAAAAATTAAATTGCCAGAAATACGCGTGTGTGACGTGCTAATAGCTTAATAATAGTTGTGCCTGCAATTGTAATGACTAAATAGACTGAATTTCGAACAAGTGTTTGTGCAATAAAAAGGGCAGCGCTCGCAAAGCGCATAATATATTAGACAGAATTTTTCAAACTTCGGCTGCTGGCTACATCAGTACAAGCCACTGCCCCTGCCCCTCCGTCGCATCCGTTGTCGTCGTCGTTTGTCTACTTTGCATTGCGTCCCGTATGTAAATGTAACCGATGGACGACGAAGGCGAACCAAACAGATGATATTCACGCCAAGAAAAAAAAACAACAAAAACAAAAACGAAGCGCAGCAGCAGCAGCAAACATGTACATATGTATAGCCATATTATTCAATGAGTGTGTGTGCGCGAGCGTATAAAAGAAAATTAGATAAAAAATAAAATGAAATTAGCGCACGCCTGAATTTCGAGTTTGGCGCAAGGTGAACCGAACCGAACCGAACTGTGAATGTACATAAAAGTCGACGAAAACAATTTTCAATTTTCTCTTTGTGTGTGTTGTGCGTGCGAACCTGAAGTGCTGCCACCTGCAATTGCAATTGCATTGATTTATGCATTACACATACATACATAGTACATAGTAAAAAGTTCAATTCACAGAGGATATATATACATTAGTATATACTGTACATATGCGTATGCATATATGTGCATAAATGCACACACAGACACACATGCAGGCTGACTGATAAAAGCCTCATATACTCACACACACGCACACATAAGCACGCATACGACTCACACAGAGCTTTGTAAGTTTACGTTTATGATTATTTTGTAGCTGTTTATTTTTACATACATTCATTCACACATCCGTACATACATACATACATCTGCATTATTGTTGTTAATGTTGCTGCTTATGTTGTTGTTGCTAAAATATCGCTCTGCTTTCCGTCGTACGTTTTCTATTTGATTTTGCAAACTCATTGAAAAAAAACTTAATTACATTCATGGTTTTGCTGCAGCAGTAATTACCCCGCCGACGAGTCCCACTGACTGCCGCATGGAAATTTCTTACGGTACGCAGCCCCCAGAGCCAAATGTTAATTATGTGCCGCTACCACTAGCACTCCATCCCTCCCTTACACCCACCCTCGCACTTACATTCATGCATATGTACATATCTATGTATGCTGCTCATTGCTGCCACAAGCGGAGCCCATATTGTTGACGCAGTTCGCATCGCGTTTGTTTATGCTTCATACTCACACATACTCCCACAATTTTTGGACCGTTGCACTGTGAATCCAACTCCACGCTGAAACTGTTGTCTAGTAATTGAGTCGTTAATTTCAAAAAAGAGTACAGTGAATTACCATATGATGCTTCAGTCAAATTTGCAAAATTACATTGTAAATCAGATTTTTCTACAATTCTCATATACAGTTCTTATAGTGCACATCATAAAATTCGATTATTTAAAGCTAAACAAGTCTAAATTCAAATTAATAATATGGCAAAATTAGAGTGCATTTATTAAAAATGAAGATTCCATTAATAAAACAGGAATTATAAATTTGTACATATAATTTGTGGTATGAAACGAGTTGAATAATAGTATGACAAATTTAAAATGCATTTAAACACCAATCAATTTATTTTTGTTTTATAAATATATATATTTATAATAATGAAACAAGTTTTGAAGAGAATTGAATCACTGTGCGAACGACCATTCATGTGTGGGAATCGGGTACCGAGCCTAATGATCGCACTTTTCATCACTCTGATAAGAGTGACAACTAAGTATATTTGCGTGGTCTTACACGCTTGCAAGGCGAACGCGCCCCAAACTCGTCTCTCATGTCACAATATAAGAAGTTGCGGGCCTTCAAAGTGACTCAGCAACAACAACAAAGGAGCTAAAAATCTATACGCTACGAAGTGTTAATGTTAACTATTATTGTGCAATTGGATATTTTGACAATTTGGTTTTTGTTTATTTTTGAAATGTCAACGACAATTGTCGAGCATATTGAAGGACGTTTAGGAATTATTGAAAGACTTTCGGTACAAGAAATAATTATTATTGATTGAATGTCAATCAATCGATTAAGAGATCCCGATCGTCATTTAATTTCCTTTGTTCATAAATAATGTTTCTGTAGCAACTCATGCAATATCTATCATCGATTTGTAAATTTGTATATTCATTCCAAGTTTATGTGCATATATATTTTATTTGTGCAAATGCTATCAGCATTGAAGCTTTGTTTTGTTTACCTAATAAGTGACAAATTTGTTTTTCTTTTGCAGTGACACAGAAGTACGTAGTGAAACAGACTGGGACGTCATAGAATTGCTAGAATTGGAGGAGCAGCAGGCAATACATATAGAAGAAAGAACAGCAAGCAAGTCCAATGTCCAATAAAATAAATCCGAAACGCCGTGAACCGACAGCAGCAGCAGCAGTAGCAGCAGCTACGGCAGTAGTGGCCACCAATACGAGCAGCTCGACCGGCTCCAGTGCTGGCAACACATCCTCGGCGAACACTTCGTCCTCGTCCAGCTCTTCACTGTCGTCCGCCGGTGGCGGTGATGCGGGCATGTCCGCCGACTTGACATCCCTCTTTGAATGCCCCGTATGCTTCGATTATGTGCTACCACCGATCTTGCAATGCTCCAGCGGGCATTTGGTGTGCGTATCATGCCGATCGAAACTCACATGCTGCCCGACATGCCGTGGCCCATTGGCCAACATACGCAATTTGGCCATGGAGAAGGTCGCCTCGAACGTCAAGTTTCCGTGCAAGCATTCGGGTTACGGCTGCACTGCCTCACTTGTTTACACAGAGAAGACCGAGCACGAGGAGACCTGCGAATGCCGGCCGTACCTTTGTCCCTGCCCGGGTGCCTCATGCAAATGGCAGGGACCGCTCGATCTAGTCATGCAGCATCTGATGATGTCCCACAAGAGTATCACAACGCTGCAGGGCGAAGATATTGTATTTCTGGCCACCGACATTAATCTGCCCGGCGCCGTCGACTGGGTGATGATGCAGTCCTGTTTTGGCCATCATTTTATGCTCGTACTGGAGAAACAGGAGAAATATGACGGACATCAACAGTTCTTTGCTATCGTTCAATTGATTGGATCACGCAAGGAGGCTGAGAATTTCGTGTATCGCCTTGAATTAAATGGCAATCGACGCCGTCTCACCTGGGAGGCAATGCCGCGTTCCATACACGAGGGTGTTGCCTCTGCCATACACAATTCGGATTGTCTGGTGTTCGACACATCGATTGCGCAACTCTTTGCCGACAATGGAAATTTGGGCATCAATGTTACCATATCTCTGGTCTAAACACGGGCCAATGTGGCTTCTACAAATAAATGTGCATCGTTTTTAAAACGATACGATATTTTCTTCGATACACGATATTTACATATATACTTAATGTCGCATCATCAAACGCCAAGACTTTGAAAATGTAAAATGGAGTGAATGTACATAGAGTATGTATGTAGATCGGTCGGTCTGTCTGTTTCTCTGTCAGTCTGATTGTCAGTCTCTTGCCGTCTGGCGATAATTATTAGTAGCTTTAGGGATTTCATTTAAATAAAAGAAAACAAAAACCAAGCAAAGGAAAAGTGGTAGAAGAGAAAAACACACAGATTTATTCTACAGCGTTTTTTTTAATATTGTATTGAGGGTTTTAGTTTAATTTAGTTTGTAAGCCGATCTACGTGGGCAAAACACTTGGAGCGGAGCTGCCCACCATCTACACACACATATACACACCTAAAAACACGAACAACACACAAGATACATCCATACATACATCTATACATCTATATACTGAGCAGCTAGTTTAGTTAATGTAAATTATTTTATACGAAATCAATTGTAAATGCTATAAAAGTAAACATCACTTTTAACGAAATCAACAAACAAAAAATAACAAGAATAAAATACAAATAAAACATTATTGAGATATAATGATAATTATCTAATAACTCGAGAGTTGTAAGCGACAATTTGCTATAATTTTTCTGTTTATGCCAAACGAAACGAAACATTTCTTATTTTTTTGTTTTTTAAACGCAACTCGTAAACAGCCTCCCAAAAAGACACCAACAAACACACACACAAACACAGACACTCTTTGCATTAAGATTTTGTCCCCAAAAACAACAAAAACACGAGAGAAAAGCAATCTAATGTTTAAATATAAATAGTTTAGACCGATCTCCCAAACAGTTGATTTTATTTGTTTGCCTCCTAAGTTTCAATGTCAACAAATTGCAATTGGAAATTGTAAATTAGGCAGTTTTTTTAAATTGACTGCAATATGTTTAGTTTTAACAACAACAAATACATACATACACACACACACACAATGACAACTACTACAGAAAAGGAAAAATAAACGTGATTAGTAAAAATGAAAAGTCTTATTATTGAGCCACTAAAATGTTAAAACAAACAAGTCAAAAGAAACTTGAAATATATATATTTAATTTTTTAGTATTTCATTTTCAGAGTTATTTCGTTTGCTTGATATAAAGAATATTCTTAACAATATAGAATTTAGATTACAGCAGGCCTGGCCATTTCCATGGAATTGTTGCAACCAACCAGACGAACAAATTTTAGTTATCTTGAAGCCTTATATCATTTTTTAATAGAACTAAATTGCCAAGCGTACGAAAAATTAACACTGAACGTTTCGATTTTACTTTTTTATAGACTCATCTCGGTTGTTTGGCATTTCCCATGCTCAAATCGTGCCGTTAACTAAATTTTCAAGTGCTGCCAGTTTTAGACTGTGGATATTTATGCGGAGATACCCACGCAACATCCAACAACTACAGCAACAGGAGCAATGCAACCACGTCGTCAGCGCCCAGCCTCAGATGCCCCACAGGCAGCAACTGTAGCGCTGCCCAAGGACAATCAACCAGCAGGCAGCCAGGATCCGGACGCAACGCTGGACCAGATGGAGAGTAGCAGCAGCAACAGTAGTAACAGTGGCAGTGACTGCGTAAAACCAAGCGAGACGGCAACCAGAGAATTTCTGGTTTCCCTACTCGAGTGTCCAGTATGCTTTGGCTATATGATGCCACCAATAATGCAATGCTCGCGTGGACATCTGATCTGTTCGCAGTGCCGCAACAAGTTGAACGTCTGTCCCGTTTGTCGTGTGCCAATGAGTAATATACGCAATCTGGCCATGGAGAAGGTCGGCTCCAAGCTAATATTCCCGTGTAAGCATGCCTGCTATGGCTGTCGTGTTCGTCTATCGTATTCGGATAAGAAGGCTCATGAGGAGGACTGCGAATTTCGACCATACTTTTGTCCCTATCCGGATGAGAAATGTGTGTGGCAGGGAGCACTCAAAGATGTTTATAAGCATTTTGTTAGCACTCATCAGAATGTCATTACCATGGAGGGCACCGATATCATCTTTTTGGCCACCAATGTGAATCAAGTGGGCGCACTGGACTGGACCATGATACAGTCATGCCATGGCCGTCATTTTCTGCTCTCCTTGGAGAAGGTGCAACTGGGCGAGGGATGTCAACAGTATTTTGCCGCCTGTCGCATGATTGGCACGATGCGAGATGCTGCCGATTTTGACTATCTCATTTCCTTGGAGGCCAACAATCGCACCCTTAAATGGAAGTCAAAACCACGCTCTATTCGCGAAAGTTTCGTAACTTATACTAATGCCGATTTTCTGGTATTAAACAAATCGACTGTGGAGCTCTTCTCGGAGGATGGTAATTTGGCGTTAAATATCATTATCAAAAAGGCCAACAATGGTGGCCAGGATTAACAAAACAAATCGCCAACTCGCCAAGTCATTGCGTCAAATGGCGCCAAGTCTGTATTGGTCCAGTCCAGTTTAAATATTGTATCTATTCTTTATGTGCTCATACATATGTATATTACTTCGTAAATCCTTCGTGGCCAGACATGATCTCATCTTTTGCTTTTCCGTGCGGCAACTGTAATAGCTCTGAAAACAAATATATCAACAGATAAATCAGATGGACACGGTTTTTACCATGCAACCCTGTAATTAATAGTAGTAAATTTGAATTCAATTCAATGGCGCCATTCTGTTCACGTAACGATGCGAATGTCAAATCGTATGTTGCAACCTATCGATAGCTTTGTATAATTTATCGAGCAAACGCAATTCTATTACAAGTAGAGGGAGAATCATCGATGTTCTCCTACATAGATGTTTTCGATACTGTATTGAACATATTTCTTATAATTTTTTGAAATTCTTTCTTTCTAATTTTTTATTAGAGGGTCGTAATTATCAGGATTGTTTGTTTTTGCTCTATACAAAAACATTCGATAGTGGCCTACCAAACACCGATGGTTCCGATGTTTTGCAAGCATCGACGACATCGATGGTTCGTTCGGTGTTTCTCCACCTCTAATTAAATGCCAAAATAAAATTTAAAATAAATAAATAATAAAATGGACGAAGTGGATAAAATCATCTTGCACCAGTTGCAACAAATCGATGCGAGCGTTGAGTCCACGGATCAACTGGCCAGCTTCACGCCGGAACAGGTGGTGCGAGCTGTGTCCAGTTGTTTGCTGGAAATCAATCCGACAATGACGGATCTACCACGCTCCTTGCCGGGCGGAGCGATGGCGCAGCGTTTTAGTGTGGCCACAATATTGGCCGAGCGCTGCAAAGAGATCGGCTACCGTGGTGATATTGGCTACCAGATATTCCTGTATCCCAACGCTGTGGAGTTGCGACGCCTGCTCATGTTTCTCATTGAACGTCTTCCTCGCGAGCGACAGAATGCTGACAGCTCTGGCAAGGCGCACACACTCAGCGCCAGGGAGCAACTGCAGCGAGAGGTGCGCAAGAAGCTCAGCGAACAACTGAAGGCTCCATGGGTACCCCAATTTTGTCGAGCTGTTGCCAATCGGCAGAAACAGGGCTGCAGTTGCCAGAGCATCGAATTTAAGCCGCATCTAAATCTGAATATTCCAGTCGCCAACTTGGGCGAACGCAGCAGGGAAGTGCAGCAGTATTTTGAGCAACTGGCCCCCAACTTGTTTCAGCAAGTGGATTCCAGTTCATATGATCTCATTGCCTCGGTGTTGCACAAAAATGATTTGGAGCGTTGGAGCGATTTGGTGCCGACGGCAGTGACGGTCATAAGTGTCCGGGAAGAGGAAGAGCCAGCGAGTCCATTGCTGCAGGTGGTCGACAAGCTGCCAGAGAACCCGGAGACGGCGAAGCCAGTGCAGCAACTGGAAGATAAAGTGCAACAGCTGCGCGCAGAATCAGAAAATTTGATGGGGCAGCGCAAGGCGCTTAGCGCCAGTCTGGACAAGTTAAAGGCACGGGAATCCGCTGCAGCCGGCGAGCTGGATAGCATACAGGCCATTACCAGGCTGCACGAGCGGAGTTTCCTTGTGCTGGCTGATCCCGCTGAGAACGTTGCCAAACTGGAGGCACTGCTGCGTGCAACAGAAGCTAAACGTCAGACATTGACGCAGCAGTGGCAGGATTACCGCACTCCTCTGTTAACTACTTTGGAGAGCCTCAAGTCGGCCAAGGAAGCGCAGCAGGTGCAAAGCGTGCGAACGGGCATTGAGGAACTGCAGCAGGAGCTGCTGGCCAAGACACAGCAGCACAACGAGCTGATTTTACGCAGTGCCAAGCAGACGCAGCTGGCGGCACGCAAGGAATACACTCGACGCATACACGAATTTATTGGGAATATACGGAAACAGCGAGATGACATCTACAAGGTGTTGGAGGATACGCGTCAACTGCAGAAGCAACTCAACGTGGTGGCGGCACAGCTGGAACGACAATTCAACTATACGGATGACTTGCTCTTCCAGAGCGCCAAGCATGATCTGCACGCCAAAAAGGCCTACAAGCTGTTGGCCCAGTTGCATGCCCATTGCAGTGAGCTGGTCGAGTGCGTTACCAACACCGGCAACGTCAGCAAGGAGATTCGCGAGCTGGAGGTGCAAATCGATGGTGAAAAGATGAAGAATGTGCTGACAAGTCTGCAGCAGATCACGGGCGACATCAACAAGTTTGAACAGCACATCCAGGAGCTGCAATCCCAGATACGCACAGTGGAGAATGCAATTACGGCGGCCTAGACTAGACCGATAATCGATATTAGGATATTACTTATATATTTAGTGCCAATTATAACAGATCACTCACGCCTAGCGTAGTTTCTTGTAGCCAATTTATCATTCTATGCATTTTTAAAATTGAAATAAACGGACCTGATCAATTTCAAAATTAACTGCGACTCAGTTTTCCGCTCAGTTTTTTGGCTCAGTTCTCATTCGAGTTGCAAACAGTGTTGCCAATTTAGCTATTTTCCCGATAGATCTAGTGGGTTGCAATTGGCAAATGCGGGATAAATTGTAAAATAGCGGCTGGCGGGGATTATAGCGGGAATTATATGGTAGGTCTAACATTAGTTTTCTGTAAATACTTTTAATTAGGTTTATATTTTAGATAGTTTTAATTAAAGCTTTTGAATAAGGTTGCTTTTTGTGCAGGTTGAAATAGGCTGTGAGCCACGGACAGACGAACAAAATACCGTTTGTTGCATATATTTCTGTATATATTGCCACACATTCATCTGTCTACCCAATTGACCATTTGGTTTTGTTGTGTGGAACCAAAAACACTAAATTAAATCAATAAAAATACCATTTTTGTTCGGTATTATTTTTTTTTTAGCTCCCAACAAAATTTTCTATCTATTTCTAGGTTTTTTCAAAGGCTAGTTTAGCTTTTTTATGACCCGGAGGGTTGGCAACACTGGTTGCAAAGCAGCGGTGAAAATACAGATCATTGAGATTATGTTTAAATCAGATAGTTTTACTTGCTCTTCGGTTAAGAGCTGGAAACGCACGCTCAACATACGAGTATTCCATTCTCTTCAACGAAATGCTTGTTAAAGTGAATGGACTATTAGTTGGAAATGCTCTCTCATTAGTTCTCTTTTTGAGAGCATGCGCTCTTGTTATACTCTTTCGAATAGTAGTTCAGAATTGACATGAAAAATGCGCTATTTTTGATAAAAGTAAATAAAAAAAATGGCTAAATATGTTTTTAAGCCGAAAAATTTAAAATATTACTCTAATAATAGTTGTTAAAATATAAATTTAAAAAAAACACACAATTGTTAGGAAACTTTTTAATTATAATTAAAATATGAATACTGATTATTACTGAGTTTATTAAACAAAACTTATGTTCAATAGCGAATGTTTTTAAATTATTAATCTAAAAGCTAAAATTAATTCATATTTTTAAAGTTATTTTGTAGCTTTCACTCTCTTAGTATTAAAGAGTATTCAATGCGCGCTATGCGGTTTTGTAGCTTTCTCTCTTGTTTTACTCCCTCTGGTATTTTGAATCTGAAGCGGCAGTTATAACTGCCGGCCCCGGACCCGGCTGTTAGTTGTTGCTCGCCTTTTGAAGTGTTTGGAGCTGCAGCGCGTTGGCAGCGTGTCGTGTCGTGTTTTCTTTTCGTTTTTGTTGATTTACTTTCGTTTGTTTTTAATTTAAAAGTAAATTTCCAAGCATCTCAGGCACTTGGCTTTGGGCCTTAAGTGCCACACAGCCTAGTGCTTAAGGGTTTCTTATTTCTCTAAAATATATATACATATATAAAAAAAAACAATAAAAACTAAAACTACAAAAAATAACAAAAATAAAACATATCAAAATAAAGCACTTGAGTTGTGTTTCAGTAATGCTGGGTGCTCTTGATGTTGTTGTTGTTGGTGTTGCCCTGTGCCGCTCCAGAACTCGTTTGTGGCCTAGAGTTTTAGGTTCTTTTGCATGCCGCGATAACAAGTTTAACCGGTGTGCGTGTGTGCCGCGTGTGTAATTGTGTGTGACGCCTGAATATGTGTGTGTGTGTGCATGCTTAGTGTATGTGTAGTACATGTGTGTATGTGTGTGTTTTTGCCTCCTTCAACAAACTGTTGCGCTTGGTCGCTAGCTGATGACGTCGTCGGCCCTTTTACGACTGCTGCAGGTCATAATTAAAAACAAAAAAATATTGTAAAAATAAATGAACACAAAAACAACGCTGACCAATTGTATTTCAAAGGTCGTGGCTTTTCAGAGTCACCAAAAAAAATAAAACAGCAACAACAAGAATTAAGTTAAAGCCAAAATGAATTGGCCTCTAATTTGGCATTCAACCGGCCGGCTTTAAATTCGGCTTTGATTCAAATATTGTTTTGGACCTCTAAATATAGTTATGAAAACGCAGCTAAAGCCGACTAACGGTACACGACACACCTGACAGCTAGCAATACCAACAACAACGCCGAATTACCAAACCGGCATTAATAATAAATAAACAGAAAAAACAGAATTAAATATTAGACAGTGAAAAGTGAACATTTCACTTTAGCACTATTTTTAAACGACTACGCAATAATTTCGTTAACTCAATTTGCCAAACTGATAAAATTGATAATGAAATTGAAATTGTTTTTTATTTCCATTAGCGTGCAATTGAAACGTAGGCGCCGTGCAAAAAGTGTAACGAAAAGCAATACAACAAATTAAATAAGAATTTAATTAATAGTAATTAAATATATAATTGCATTTCATACAATACAACATGACACCATCGCCCACAAAGGAACTCATGAGTGCCCAAACAATTTCACGTCGTCCCCGGGAGGAGTTTGCCGAGAAGGTGAGTAAAATTTCCGTGTCCGAGTCCGTGTCCTTTTCAACTGTCCATAAATACTCGAACTCAACTCGCAACTCGCACATCAATATCACCTTCCGGCTATTTATAAACTATATACTATTCCATGGACTTCCTCTGCTTTTATTAATCGACCAGAAAAAAAGTGAGAAAAAAAATTAGAAATAGAAATGATTGTGCTTTGTATTCTTGGCATGGCTAAAAAATATAAACATTTGCGCGGCTTTTGTTTAATTTTGTTTGTTCAATGTACATACATATGTACATATGTACCTATAGTAAACATATGTAGTAACAGATCGGGCAAATAAATACTTTTGTAGTTGGATATCTAGTATCTGTTGTCTGCCCTCTGTCGTATCTTAGCCAGTTGCCAGGTAAACTTGACTTCATTTCAAGAACGAATAGTTTAGTTGCACACCTTTAATCACATGCCACACACAAGATTTGGCTCTGACTAATCATACAAATGGCATTTGCCGTGTCCCATACCCTTACCCAAATGTGATTGATAAGATATCGACAGTCAACGGCAACTGATAATGGATTGTACTATGTATGAAAATGTCCAGCATGCACTTGTGTGCCTCTATACTTTGATGTTTAAAACAGAGTTTAGATCAAGTGTATTCATTTTAAAGTTTTTGAATGAAATTGGTTTTATAAACATGTAAACAAATTCAAAAAAACTAAATAAATTTTTGATTTAACAGAAAATCGATTAAAGCTCAATCTAAAATCGAAATTTCAGTATAAATAATAATAAATGCCATATTTAAATTTAAATTCAAAAATATAGTACAAAATTTGAGTCAAAAACTGTTGTAGTTCCCTTTCTTTCTGCATATTTATTACTTTTTAAAGACAGAATTCGACAATTATTATTTACATTATCTCTGATAATCGCTATTGTTACAAAAGCATCTGCATAATAATTTTTATCGGGGACACATTCCATAGAATTTTGTTTGTTTGTTTGCTTGTTTTGTGCTCGTTTGTTGCAGTTCCACTGACGTCAAACATCCATTTGAAATGCAAAAATACAGCAACAACAACAACAACAAATTCCACTTCTCAGCTTAAGTTAAACGAGAGGTCAATGAGTTAAAACAACAACAAAATAAACCAGAAAATAAATGAAATAAATACAAAAAAAAAAACAAACGATGACAGAATGAGACTAAAAAGACTTGTGGCTAAATTCCAACACGTTGCCGAGAGTTATAAGTGAGAATATTCGTTATTATGATTCGATTATTGTTCGATTTTCAATATGTGAGTGTTTCCCTAGTCGTTTTACAGTTGTCACACTCGCAAACAAATGTATAGTCTCATATGTAAATCTGATAATTTACGGCTTGTATTGTTCTGGTTCGATGCTTTCACAAGACAAGTCGACATTGTCAACGAGCGAAGCTTTCAGATTGAAATGTATCTGTATCTCTCTCTCTATCTGTATCTGAGACACCATCAGCGTCAACACACAGTCCCCAGAGTGAACTCTTGAGAAAATAAGCCCAATCAGCAAATTTCCTGTGCTGTTTTCATTGATTGATTTGCAACAATTCCACTTGGCGAGTCCAACCGAACAACGGCCAATGTTAATTTCATTTCAAACTTGCTGCAGATCAATCAATTTGCTGCACACGTTGAAATCAATTTCAACCATCCAAGTTTTATATTATGTATGTCTTTTTGTATTTCTTATGTTGTTCTTCTGATGGCATTGGCCAATTTGTTAGCTGGGGGTTTTTTGGGCTCGCCTTAAATGCGATTCGCATTGAGTTATAACCGGGGACACAGTCTCATCAACACTCGACTCGACTCAACTTGTGTCGTGCTAACAGCTAATTTTGAATATTCTGCATATGTGTGTTTTTACAAAATGAGGAAAAAACATCAACAAGAATTTCAGTTTAAATTGTGGGCCACATAACGACATGCCGTGCGAAATCTGATGCAATCGATGAGATCATCGCGAACCTACAGAAAAGAACAACAGCAAAAAAAAAAAAAAGAAAAAATAAAAATGTTAACCGAACCCGAACCTGAAATGCTATTTGACTCTTAAGCGAAACTCACACGAGCGTAATGAGCCGACAATAATAAAATTAATACTTAATACATAATAATGAAAAACCCATTTAATTGTTTAATTCGCAAAGGCGTTAAAGTTAAGATTTCGATTTCCTCACTTAGAAGATATCTTAATTCATTGCCCATATGATCTGTCTCGCTCTTAGCCTCTCTCTTTCTACTCAGATATACCCAGTACAAGCAGTGAGTACAAGGAGGTTGTGTTAAGAATTTGAATTATAAACATTTCTCTCTAACGCTGATAAGCATCTCGTAACTAGAAAAATGTCAATAAATCAGATTGACAAACAGATTTTTTGCTTATGTGACTGTATAATATAGAAAATAAATCAATGTAAATCAAGAAACCTTTTGAAAAATCTTTAAATATGCAATCATATGCAGTTAAACTTTTAGAAATAGAACAGAGATGCTTGGGACATTGAACTCCAATGATAAGATATTCAAATTTGAAGTTGAGTTTATTTTGATTTGCATAACAATCTGAATCGTTGGGTATTTCACAGTCAAGCACTCAACTCGCTGTCCTCTATCCGTCCGTCTGACTGACTGACTGTCTGTCTGTCTTTTTGTCTTTCCGTTCATTGATGCATCATCGTGCTCAGTTCGTTTTGGGGTCCTCAGATCTCACTTCACTGTGTTGCATCAATTCCTGCAACTTTCAATTTCTGCCGCTGCATGCAACTTGGAGGCCTCCGTTCTGCGCACTTTTATTATTCTGTTCTTGTCGGCATTTCTGTGGAAAACTATACCGACGACTCTAACTGAGTCATCATCCAGAATCCAGCAGAAGATCTCATATTTGACACGGAAAACCGGAGCTGTCTATAATGTATTTGTTTTAAGTGATGACTATTGCGCGTTTTGTGGTTTTCCAACTGCGCTTATATACTTATATACTTTATGGCTTGATTTGAACACTGAGCTACCAAATAAAGTAAAAATATTTAATAGGCACTTCAACTGGGAGATGACTTTGGTTTTGAAAAACAAACAATAGTTATTCAATTAACAGGGCGTTGTTTCCTCTTTACTTTTGCCAAAGTTTGTCTTAATTTTCCAGAGTAGCCTTGGTAATAAGTTTAAATTCCCCTGCAATTACTTAACAATGGTATTTGATTGTAAGCCATATTTTGTAAAATTTTGTATTTATATTTAAATGCAGAAACAATTAATAGGCTAAGGAATGCTAAAAAGACATGGTTCTGTGGAATCGATTAGTTTTTGACTAAGTTATAAGAGCCTGAAGTTTTTGAATACACATAAATAAATAAAATATTTTGGAAACATTGAAATTTGCTAAATTAATAAAATTTTAAATTAGAATCATTTTAGAGGTTAGACAATGATTTAAAAGTAAAAGTTACGAGACAACGAATTTTTCAAATTATGTTAAGGGGTATGAAAAAATGATCAAAGTTTTGAACAAATTTGAGTTCTCTAAATTAACAAAATAAAAACATCGGACCAATTAAGATCTTATTTAATCATAAAAAAACATTGTTCATCGAGATCAGTTGAGTTTTGACCTAGTTTGGAGATTTCGAAGTTTTTGAAAAATATGAAAATCTTTATGAACAATGGGAATTAAAGTTTACAACTGTGTGGAAGTAGAAACAATATTTAATATCGTTGCTAATTCGTAGTATTCTCAATATATTGTAAACAATATTATTTATTTTATAGCTTAGTGTAAATTCGACTATATATATTTATGTATATACATATGTACACATGTATGTAGTTATTTGAGGACAGTCTAAGCTTATTTGCGTTTTAAAACCTTGCACTTGTTGAGTTACGCTTGACAATTGACAACTTTGTCAACTTTTAATTGCATTATTAGTTTTCATAGCCCGGCAATTTGTGTGCTAATGTTTTTTAAGGCTAAAACGAACCACAGCTTGCAGCTGTGCGAATCGTTTTTGTTCGGTGTTTCATTGATTCAGCCAACAATTTGGTTAGAAGTTTGGTAAGAAACGTGACGCTCGTAAAGAACACAGAGAATACAAATTTGACACCCAGTTGGCCTTCCCATCGAAATCGATGTATGTAGATTGGGGACGAGTTCTGGGCTAAACTGGGCCCAAACCCATCAGCATAATCATCTTCTTGGCCTGGTAATTGTTGCGTGTCGATGTTATATTTCCCATGGGCGTGTTACTTAAACTTGATAGAGATACGCACTGGGTGGTTCCGA
The DNA here is from genome assembly GCA_963924055.1 of Drosophila limbata. NCBI lineage: Eukaryota > Metazoa > Arthropoda > Insecta > Diptera > Drosophilidae > Drosophila > Drosophila limbata. Next base: position 14,437,137 of record OZ001354.1, read on the forward strand.
GTGGGGTATCAGCTTCGGTGCTCAGCGCAGAGAGCGCACCTTTAGCTTTAGTTGGCCAAGTGGCCAGGTGGCCAGGTGGCCAGGAGGCTTGTCATATCATATGGCAATGTTTGCGCAACGAGCAGGTTGCACGAACGGGGATGGCGACTTCGAACCTTCCCCAGAGTGTGCTCATGTTAGAGATGGCCAAATGGCTGGAAATTTGTAAATGAAACAAAGTTGTGTACCATAACAAATAATTTGACATACCTTGAAAAAACACATGTAATTATTTTCTGGTTTAACTTAATAGCTCAACTAGCAATAAATTTCACTTTATTATTATCCCATTATTATTTTTAATAATTCCCATAAACACTTTACTTGTCTTTGTTGTGTCATCTCTAGTTTGTCAGCTGGTTGTTGTTTTTAAGCTAAAATACTGTTTTGTGTTTAGGGCGTGGCATTTAAGGCGTTCGTGTGTGTATAAGTATAAATATTGGTATATTATTAATTTAATTGATTTTTGGCCTAATGCGTTGATTTTCCAACAGCTGGCAAAATAACAACAAGTTTATTGCAGCCATTTGTTATTTTTAGACACAATTTTTGAGAAAACATTAAAAATAGCAAAAATGTATGTTAAATTCAGTGAGCTTCAATCGTTTGCCAGCTGGCCGCAGTCATTAGCTGGACTTCAATCCGAACTCACGTAACCCCAGGGCAATTAACATTAGTCGAACATTTATGGGATGGGACGCACATACGCGTATCTTTAATATCTTTGTTTGCGATTTGTTTAGCTTAAAATTCGTTTTAATTATTGCTAATCACCTGCGAAGTCAACGTCACGGCAGTTGAGCGACTTATGGTCAACACGATGTTGAGATACTCTTATCGGTTCAATCAGATGCGAATGTATCTGAAAGATACAATAACTCATTTTGTCACTGGCTGAAAAATTACTCAAGTTATGCTTGCTTTGAAACGATTCCGACTGCGATTACATCCTAAATAATTAAAACAATTTATTTTAATTAATTCCCAATTAGCGTATGCTATCTGTAAGCTCATCTTGAAGACTAGACCGTAACAAATTAATGAAAACTAATTAAAGCTTTATTATTATAGTATATATATTATCTTGATATGCAGCACGTGTAAAACTTAGCTTTTGAATTGTTAAATATACATAATTAAAAAAGCAGTCAATGCTGATAAAAAAGAAACTTATGTGGAAATAAGTTTGACAATTTATTTTTAAATTTTCGAAAATAGCAAAAAATGTTTGAGACAAATTAATTAAATGTGAATGCTTAATTAATTTCCCCTTGGAAATGGCATTAGTTTGGGCAAAGCTACGAAAGATTGAAGTTGGTCTGATTTTCAGTATTACCAATAGGTAAATTTAACAATTTTTTTTTTTCAATAAATTTTAACGCCATGGCCTATCGCTAACTGGGCACAAACGAACAACAAAAATATTTTGGAGCCCGTTAGCGGTTCAACTAGTCGTACAACACTCGAAGCAAGCAGCGAGGCAAGCGAAGCAACATCTCAACAACTCAACAACAACTCGAGTGTCTGCAGTTGCTGCTGCAGCTGCTGCCTCCGCCTGCGTCTCTGGGCCATTAAAACGCCATATGGCCTTTCTCCAAAATTCAAATAAAACAGTCATGAGACACGTCATGAGGCACAAGCAAGTAACGGCTACAAAGAGTTGCCAAAGCTCGCGTCATGCGTGCCACTTGGCACCTATGTAGATAAGAAGAGTACGTAGGGTCTGTGCGAGGGTGGCTTGACAAGTTACCTACTTTCAAAAGGTTTCTGCAATTTAGTTAAGTTGAAGCCAGGAATATATCTCATGTAAAATCCGTGTAAATGACAGTTGTTATAATTAATTTAGCAAATTAATGCAAGTTTATAAAGATGAAAAAGCCAATTTTCACAGTCCTTCAACTCAGCAGATCATTCTCACGGATTATCATTTTCATTAGAAGCTCAAATTATGAAAATTCGGTACTAACTATCATTTGAAATCTATCAATTATATTTAAAAGGAGATACATTTGAAAATTATTCTATTACAATGATAAAGTAAAATCTGTGTAGAAGTTTTCTTTAAGACAAGTTACACAAATAAATAGTGTATTTAAAGAAATAAATTTGGAATACAAAAAAAATATACTATACTTTCTACAGCTCTTTTGTGATATTTTCCAATATATGCAAAGATATTAAAATAAAAATGTTGCTATTTCTATTTTTTTTTTCCATATAATGATATTAATTTTTATATTATAATTCCCAATTTATTTTAAATTCTTGTTTGACTGCATAAACAAATGTCTCTTTGAACGGCTTCTCAGTGAATTCTTTCAAAGATTGCCACCAACTTTATCCACTATTAATAAGAAACTCTCGAACCACCCTCGCCTGTTACTGTCGCTGTGTACAATGGTCTATTTTGTGCGCCGGTTGCTACGTGCATCGCCGGCAACCGGTCACGTTTTGTGTTGTTGTTGTTGGGGTTGTTGAAGCTGCCGCCGGAGAGAGTCAGAGTCTAGTCGTAGGTAGAGTTGCTGTGGCTCTGGATGTGGATGTGGATGTGGCTGTGGCCCATGGAGACTAGCCAACTGGATGGCTGAGTGGCCAGCTGTGCAGACCGCTGATCATAACTGTAAAAACACGCTCGCCCACTTCCTTGGAGCATTGGAGGGACAGAGAGAGAGAGACTGACAGACAGTCGGACTATTGGACAGACTGACACAATGTCCATGTGGTGTGTGTTTGATTTTTGGTTTCATTTATTGCTTCATTGCTGGCATTGTTGTGCGAGTGTGTGAGTGTGTGCGTGTGTGTGCTTGTCATTGACAGGCTGTGTGTGTGTGTGTGTTAATTTTTAATTGTGCTAAATGTGCACATAAATATCAAGACAGATAAACACAATGCAACAACAGCAACAATGACAACAACAATATATTCACAATTTTTCAATTTCAATTTCAATTTCAACACCCATCCATGTTTTGGCTTATTTGAAGCTTTTCGTTGTGGACGAGGGGCATGAATGGGAATTTCTGTTGCTGCTGCTGCTGTTGCCGCCTTTTGTTGCCTGACATTGGCACCAGCAGCTGTCATTGTGAGAAAAAGTGTGTGTGTGTGTGTGTATCTGTGTGTGTAGGGTATGACTTAATAGCAATCGTAAGTGGTCGTCACATGTGCGTCTTGTTGTTGTGGGCAAAATGCATACAAAATGTGTCAAATGCTCATTGGCCATTATCGCAGCAAAGATACAATTGTATCTCATGGGACACAGATACTTGTATATTTTTATTGTAGTACCCCACACTTTCCTTTTCCATTTTCTATTCCATTTCATACATAAATAACGAAAGTGAAACAACTTTTGTTGGGGTCCTCGAGGCCCACTTTTGGATATATGTACATATTTGTATGGGCTATTCAACAAATTGCTTCTATTTGCACACTTACATTTGTAGTTATGAATTGAACGTGGTTATGCGCATTTATGTTTATTCACACATTTATTTATTTATGCCCAGGAGACAAATAAAATTGAATTTTAATCAATATTTTATGGCATGCATTTTTATGACTATGAAATCCTTCTATTACTCTTTTCTTAAATTTGTTTTCTTAAGCATACTCATCTGATATATTTTCTGGCCATTTTTCACACTTCGTCACTGTTAAGATTAATATCTTAAAGTTATGTTTAAATTTAAATTCAGAAAAATATCGATATCGATTTGCCATGAATGTATGGTAATCGATTGTATCCTTAAGAAACTAGTTCATTTTTCGATGTTATGATTTTTATGTTAAGAGTAATTTGGTCACACTGAAAGCATAGACCGACGCGAACGAACGCAAGAGAAAAAACTAATTTGAAACAAAGAATAATTATATTCCTAAACCATTATAAATAAACTTTTATATTAAAAACTAAAAGACGAGTTTTGTCACAACATTTTTCAAATTATGGTTTAGTGCGTTCTCAAGTTATTTGCGTTTCGTTCATGTTGTATAGAGAATTCTGAGAAACTTTGCCAGCTTTCATGAAGTGGTGAAATTCAGTGACGCCAATGTGGCGGGAGAAAATGTATAGTTGCGCCGAAAATTAAGAGACAGTTTGGACATATGGATTTGTAAGCTATTGCCAAAGCTTAACAAATAATACAGTGACATTGCCGATGTACATATGGTGAAACAGTAGATCATCACACATACAAGGCTTTGACGACGCTGGAGTGAGTTGCGCAAATAACAGTTGCAATACAAACAAAGGCTTTGACGACGCTGGAGTGAGTTGCGCAAATTACGGTTGCAATACAAACAAAGGCTTGGAATGTATAACCTCCGAAGTAACAAAATGAACCCAGACGACGAGAATGCCAGCAAGAGTGGCTCAGAAGGCGAGGAGGATCAGGATGCGACAGTTTGCCAAAGGGGCAACACTGATGGCGACATGAATGATCTCAAAGATTTATTGAAGAACATGCTAGATATAAAAAAGGAGATGGCGGTAATACAAGAAATCAAAACAATTGTGTCAAAAAATACAGCAGACATTGCGCAAATGCAACAACCAAGGATCAACGTAACAAATGTCGCACAAACACAGCAGCATTTATTACAAATGCAACAATCAGAAAATAATACTGGTCAAGTTTATAAAAAACTCCATGATTTGCCTGAGTATTCTGGAACAGCTGAGGATTGGCCTCTATTCATTGCCAATTACACAGATACGACAAATGCTTTCCAATACGATAATCGACAGAACCTCATCCGCTTACACAAATGTCTCACTGGTGAAGCTAAGGAGGCTGTGGCGCCTATGATGATATATCCGGAAGATGTGCCGAGTATCTTAGAGGAACTGGAATTTCGATTTGGACGACCAGAATTACTTATCCATACACAACTGTCTAAAATCAAGGAATTTCCAAAAATCGCTTATAATAAACCAGAGCAGATTATAAGTCTTTCAACCAAGGTTAGAGGAGTGGTTGCATATCTGAGGTCAGCCAACGCAGGACAACATTTGGCCAATCCAACGCTACTGCAAGAGCTTATAGGAAAACTACCCAACGACAAACAACTGAACTGGTTGGAGCATGCCAGCACATTGCAAAGACTACCGACAATTGCAGATTTCTCCGCTTGGCTATCAATGCTGGCTAGATTGGTGGGTCAATTGCCCGGAGTAATTGAAATGTCTTATAAACCAACAACTCCTAGAAGCGCGAAGCCAATGTTAAATGTCAATATGCCAGACCCGAGCTCGAAATGTGTCCTATGCCAAAGAGACCATTTAGTAAGCGAGTGTAAAAAATGGATGGAAGATATGAGCATTGACGATCGCTGGAATGTAGCCAAACGCAATGGCTTTTGCTTTAGTTGTCTCAACAGAGGGCATTCCGTACAGATGTGTCAACAAAAAGAAATCTGCAACATTGAAGGATGCACACGATCACATCATCGTTCATTGCATCAAGTGACTAACAATCAACGACGTCTTCAGCCAAGAGTGTCGAATTCCATTGCACAATCTGATAACGAGCAATCGACAAGTGATCCTTCTGCAAGCTCACAGCCAATACTAAATTGCAAAAACAACGGTAATGGATTTTTATTCAAAATGCTACCAATTGTACTTCATGGACCTAATGGAACTCTAGAAGTATTAGCATTATTTGATGAAGGCAGTGCTGTAACCATGATTGATGAAAACATAGCATTACAGCTGGGTCTCAAAGGAAAGAAGTACCCATTAACACTACAATGGTATGATAACAGAGTTGCTACAGAAATGTCAATGAAAGTAAATTGCACGGTTATGGATATCGAACGGAGCGTTAGTTATGACTTAAAGGGAATGCAGACAGTTAAGAACCTCAAGTTACCGACACAATCATTTGATCGAGAACAATATGAACAATTAAAACACTTGCCAATTACAAACTATAAGTCTGCCACACCAGTAGTTTTGATAGGCCTGGACAATCTACACTTGGGAGTATCAAAGACGATTATTGAAAATGGAAATATGCATCCGATTGCTGTCGAGACTAAGCTAGGCTGGATAGCATACGGGCCATCCAGTAACTCAACAATGACAAGTCCAGTAATGTTATTAATCAAAGACAGTAAGCAAAATGAAATACAGGATTTAATTAAAGAGTACATCACAAATGATAATTTTGGAATGAATAATTTGCCTCTCATGGAGCCAACTGACGATGAACGAGCCAAAGAAATAGCCAATCGAACTACAAAGCGCATTGACAAACGATTTGAAATGGGCCTCATCTGGAAAGAAAATGTCAAACTACCAGAAAGCTATGTCATGGCTGAAAAACGACTGTTGGGCATCGAAAGGAAAATGAAAACAAATTTGGAGTTTGCAGACAAATATAAAACAGAAATGGAAAAGTACATGAAAAAAGGATATGCCAGAAAGATTTCGCCCATGGAAATTGAGAATAAAAAGGAAAAATTATGGTATTTACCTCATTTTGGTGTACAAACAATACACAAGCCTGATAAACTACGGATAGTCTTCGACGCTGCTGCCACAGTTAATGGCATTTCGCTTAACTCAGCATTACTCAAAGGTCCAGATCAAGCAAAGCCATTAATCTCGATGTTACTCCGTTTTCGCCTGAACCAATTTGGAGTGGCAGCTGACATCAAAGAGATGTTTTCGCAAATCCTCATTCGACCAGAAGATCAATCCGCTCAACGTTTTCTTTGGAGAGAAGACACAACCCAGCCAATAGAACACTTTGCAATGACATCGCTTATATTTGGTTCAACTTGCTCACCGTATTGCGCTGAATATATAAAAAACAAAAATGCCAATGAATTTCGAGAAGAGTTTCCTGTTGCCGTTGATGCCATTGTAAATTCTCACTATGTAGACGACTTAGTGATGAGCTTTGTATCAGAAGAAGACGCAATCCAAATATGTAAACAAATCGTTTATATTCACAGTCAAGGAGGATTTGAGCTACGCAACTTTATCTCAAACTCTTCGGTAATTCAATCTGTAATGAACACCATACCAATGATGGAGAAGACAGTCAAATTGGAAAGTCAAAGCACAAGCGACAAAGTTTTGGGAATGTATTGGAACACTGTGGACGATGTATTTCAGTTTGAAACCAAATTTCATCGTATACCAAGCGAAGTCATGAAAGGTGAACGCATGCCGACAAAAAGAGAACTATTGGGAATAGTTATGGCTGTATTCGATCCATTTGGCCTTATAGCTGACTTCCATGTATGTGCCAAGGTATTAATACAACGAACATGGGATGGACAAATCAATTGGGATGATGAACTGCCAACGAAGCTACACAAAACATGGATATCTTGGTTGGCTGAATTACAAAACATGCAACTTTTCAGACTACCCCGTTGGTACTCTCAAAACATGAAGAAAAATAGCGAGTTGCAGTTGCACATAATGGTCGACGCCAGCCAGGTTGCCTTTGCGGCTGCAGCATATCTACGAATCGTTAATGGGCAGGAATCTGACATTGTCTTCATCATGGGTAAAACACGCCTTGCACCGAAGAAGTTACTATCGATCCCGCGCTTGGAACTTCAAGCAGCAGTACTTGGTGTACGTCTTGCCACTTTGATACACGAACATCATCATCTCACATTGACTCAAACAACATTTTGGAGTGATTCTATGACCGTACTACAGTGGATAAATTCAACGTCACGCAGGTTCAAGCCGTTTGTGGGTCATCGTATAGCTGAAATAATTTCAACGACGCTTCCTGACCAATGGCGATGGGTCCCAACGGAGCATAACACAGCCGATGCAGCCACACGTCCCGAGAATATGCCCAAAATTGATCACCACAGCAAATGGCTATCTGGTCCTACATTCCTGAAGAAAGCACCCGACGAGTGGCCAAAATCAGTCATGTCAACAACAACCGAAATACTAGAAGAGGAAATTTGCAGTCATCCCTTTTTAAAGTGTCAGGTAAACGTGCAGTTCATTGACTTTACTAATTTTTCCTCCTTTTCTAAACTCAAAAGAACAATGGCGTGGGTCCTTCGAGCAAAGAATTCTTGGCGTAAAAGAATTAATAAACAAATTGGATTGACTTCACGCACTCTTACGGTGGATGAGCTACACGAAGCAGAAAAGTGGATTTGTCGAATGGTACAAGAGGACGCATACGCCGAAGAAATTGCTGCCTTGTTGAAGAGTGGCAAAGTTCACAAGGGTAGCACGATTTACAAATTGTCACCACGAATCGATGAGAATGGGTTGTTACGACTTTCTGGACGTATTGACGAAGCTGTCCATTTGCCATTTGATGCTCGACGACCAATTTTATTGCCAACACAACATCGACTATCAAAACTCATTATGATGCATTTTCACAAAAAATATCATCATCAAAACAATGCAGTCATAATCAACGAGTGTCGTCAAAGATTTTGGATACCAAAAGCAAAGGCATTGTTGAAGAAAGTTCAAAGTCAATGTAATCAGTGTATCATTGACCGCAGCAAGCCAGAAGCACCATTGATGGGACAGTTGCCAGTGGAAAGGCTGACGCCGTATGTGCGGCCATTTACTTATACTGGTGTGGATTTGTTTGGCCCAATCGCTGTGACTATAGGACGTCGTCAGGAAAAAAGATGGGCAGTCATATTTACGTGTCTGACTGTGCGAGCGACACACCTAGAGATTGCTGAAAATTTGTCCACAGATGCGTTTATCATAAGTCTACGTAATTTCATCAACCGGCGTGGCATTCCTTCTGTCATCAGAAGTGACAATGGTACAAATTTCATTGGTGCCAGAAAGGAACTGAACGATAATGCAGAGATGTTCGACGTACAAAAAATATCTGATGAAGCGACGCAACGAGGAATTAACTGGATTTTTAACTGCCCTGCAAATCCCGCATCCGGAGGTTGTTGGGAACGTCTCATCCAAATTATTAAGAAGCTCCTGGCCAAAACGCTACATGAAGTGGCACCACGTATTGAAACTCTGCGGGCCGCCCTTATAGAAGCAGAAAATATTTTAAATTCTCGTCCGCTGACAGAATTGCCTATCACACATGAAGAAGACGAACCTTTGACGCCCAATCATTTTTTAATTGGTTGCCCCAATAGCACACAGACACCTTGTACAGACGGAAGCGATCTGTGCCTTCGTAAGCAGTGGCGAATTGCGCAGACTTTAAAGGACAGGATCTGGAAACGGTGGATTAACGAATATCTACCTCAGTTAGTTCGACGACCAAAATGGCACAACACTACTGAGCCAATCAAAATCGGAGACCTGGTCATAATCATCGATGCCTCAACAAACCGAGACCAGTGGAAGCGTGGTCGCGTCGTTAAAGTCCACACTGCAAAAGATAAACAAATTCGAACTGCAGAAATACAGACAGCGGACTCTACACTTCGACGTCCTGTATCAAAGCTGATCGTATTAAAACTGGATGTAGATGGTGAATCCTGAATCGATTCACAAGGAGGGGGAATGTTAAGATTAATATCTTAAAGTTATGTTTAAATTTAAATTCAGAAAAATATCGATATCGATTTGCCATGAATGTATGGTAATCGATTGTATCCTTAAGAAACTAGTTCATTTTTCGATGTTATGATTTTTATGTTAAGAGTAATTTGGTCACACTGAAAGCATAGACCGACGCGAACGAACGCAAGAGAAAAAACTAATTTGAAACAAAGAATAATTATATTCCTAAACCATTATAAATAAACTTTTATATTAAAAACTAAAAGACGAGTTTTGTCACAACAGTCACAATTAGCTTCCAAATAACATACTCATTTGCTGTTTTTTCCGTTTGATTTGAATTATTATTATTTTGTTAAAGATTAAACAAAAATCCAAACAATTCGCATAAACAAATTTATTGCATATTCCCATGCCAGCACTTGCTTGTTCTACATAATAAACATTTTGCCGTAATAATAATTCTTTGGTGTTCTGTGGTATTTTGACCCACTGCTGCGTTCGGCTTGAGGCTTGAGGCATGTGGCAGGCCAACAATTCAACAAAATCGTTCAGCAAGAGCACACGAGGTTTGCCCCAAAAGTTGCACAGCAAGCATTGCATGAAAGTTGTACAAGTTTTTGTACACAGCTCGCTCAAGTGTGGCTATGTGTGTGTGTGTGTGTGTGTGTGTCTATGAGTATTCATGTTTTTATGATTCTGGAAATGGCGTGAACTTTTTTGCACCGCCCGCTGTGATTTTAGATTGCCAAGAAGTGTGTACATGCCTTGTACTTTATGAAAGAGGCTGCTAGATGCTCCTACCCCTCCTACAGCACCCTTTTCAATATATAAATTTCTAAATATTTATTTAGAACATTTTCGAATTTATTCTGGTTCAAACAAGTTGCAAAGAATTTTCATTGCCTACATTTAGGCAGCTGCTGTTAATGTCGAACCACATGCCGTAAAGTATGCAACAAAATATTTAATTTATGCCCAGCTTATTTTGCGGTGTAAATTTTCGAATTGTATTTGTTTATGCCATTGATTTAGAAATGGCAAATTTGCTGTCGCGTTCAGATTTTGCAGTACACTCGTTAATATTCATGTGGGAATTAAGCAAGTGGAGTCACATTGCGGATTTTATCCGTTTAGTCATCGTAAATAATTAAATGCGAACAGCTGCTATCAAAAGGCTATTCGCACTTGTGTGTACAGATACAGATAAAATCTAATGACTCGCATAAGTTTGGCGGAATCGGAAGCGAAACAAATCAAATAACACAAAAGTGCGCACGCGAAACTCAATCACTCATTAAGTGGCGAACAATGAGGCGTCTAGCATCTCGGCAACGCCATCAAAAGCCATCGATAAATTCAGACTAGACTACAACCACACGGCCGCACAGTGGCTAAAACTGTGTAATTCAGTGAAACAAATTTCAAATAAAGCTTGCTTAAGAACAATATTTAAAATATGTTTCTAAACACAATAAAATAATTTAATATCTAGAAACATTTTTAAGTGCTAGTCAAATATGACTGAGATTTTGATAGATAGATGAAAGTAACTTTTTCATTTTACAATAATTTTTGCGTCAAAATACATATATTGATATTCATTGACAATAAATGTAAATATTTGAACCATATTGACATTTATTTACCCAAAATAAACTAAAAGCAACTAAAGTAATAAAGCTTTTTAAGAATTTAGTTTTGTTTCATTGAAAACAATTTTTTTTATGGTATGAAGGAATTAGATCTTTAAAGTACAAAAGTAGCTTTATTAAAGTCAGAAGTGTTTTGAAAGGTGCATTTTAGCTGACTTGAGGTCTAGTAATGTCAATATGATACACTTGCAGAAAGAAATTTGGTCACTTTTGAGACTTAGAATTCACAATTGGTTCTAGCTTCTCAAAAATTAAATTAGGCTTGGATCGCTCGTCAAGTCAGAACAACGGTACTGATGATAGAGATTCTGCTAGTGTTTTGTGTGACCTCTAGTCAGCTAAAACTCACTTACTACCAAGTAGAAAGGTCAATAAAAATAACTTTTTATTTAAAGCAAACTGAGAATAGTAAAAAAAGCTGAAAGGAAAGAATTCCAACATCAAGATTGAGTTTAAATTCAAAACAGGCTGTCGCTCAATTTGTAATACAATTCTTTTTTTGAACATCTTGAACCACTGTGCAGATTTGTTGGTTGAGCAGAGGAACTGCTTAGTTGGCACTTCAAACAGTCAAACAAACAAAGAAAAAACCCACAACAAAGCAGCACCAAGTACAACTGAGGTGTCGTTGCTGTTGTTGTTTAGTGTGTGTAATTGCTGTTGTTGTTGTTGTTAGTGTTGCATTGTGTGCTAAACGTTAATGCGTTAAATGAGCTGTTGATGCCCCGTGCCAGATAACTAATTAGAGCGCTTTCTGGTGCATAAATTACGAAATAAGTTACAAGCCGAGCCCTAAAACTCACTTAACTCCATAGAATGTGTGTGAAACTCCTACGCAAAGAGCAGAGAAAAACAAAAACACACACACATATGCATATAGCGTTAGATATTATGGCCATAATAATAAACATGATGATGACGTTAAGTATACGCCAAATTGGTCAAAACAAAATAGAGAGAAAAAAAAATGACAAACGAGCAAAGCAACGAATGAAATGAATGAAACGAATGGCAAGATCGTGAAAAGAGCCGAACGTCAAGCCACAGAAATTCTAGTGATCCGCGTAATAACTGAAGTTAATGCCCCGCTCATTGGCTCATGCGTCGATTCAGTTGCTCCGTGGCAGTTGTCAGCGTCGCACGCGAGTCGTAAACCCAAAATAAATAAGAAAAAAAAACGAGAAAGAGCAAAACGTGAGCGAGAGTTGCTTTTAGACTTTAAACACAGACAGACAAATAATTTTTGTCGTTAGTTTTGCTTGACGCCGCCGGGGCGGAATTCGCTCAAGGTCTCGAATTACGAGATGTCATTTTTTCGCAACATTCGCTCATCGCTGGCGTCGTCCAGAAAGAGCTCGTCCCGCGACACGACGCCAGTGCGCAGCTGCAGCTCCCGGCCGGCGAGTGTGATCAGCTCTCGACGGGATTCCAGCACGAGTTCAACACTGCAGCGTGGCGACACCTTCATATTGAACGGATCCGATGAGGAACAGCAACAGCGTCCCACGACAGAGTCCAACAGCAGCACGCTGGAGAAGAAGTCGAAAAAGTCAAAAGTCTTTAGTAAATTCAGTACGTTTACCAAGCGCAAGAAGACGCCCTCGCCGGAGGAGGTGGCCAGTTATGAGCATCATCCGAGTGACTCCGCCACAAATACATACTACAAATGGCGGAGTGATGGAGATCGCATGTTGGACTACGATGCCCACTCGGATCCATTCAATTTCCTCTACGAACAGCCGAGCAGTCTCAAGTCGTCGGGCAGACAGTCCTCTGAATCTTCAGTGCAGCGCCAGTCGAGTCAGGGCTCCAATTCCAATTCCAATTCCAATTCCAGTGGCAGCTTCGATTCCAGCACGTATCGCAAGAGTAAAACCCCAACGCATCTGCGCGAGCAACTGGAGCAGCTGAAAACCCATTCCAATGACGATCTGCTCGAGGAGGATGAAAAGGAAAAGTACAAAACGGTCACTTTGAACAGCTTTCGCAAATCCTTTCGCGATCGTTTGCTGCAACAGCAGAAAGAGACGCCCCATAATCCCGCCTGGTTTGTGGAGGTGCCAGCGCCTGTCAAAGCCCAAAGCAGCAGCCACGCCGACTCCAAGGAGAACCGGCCGGACTTTCTGGTCTTTGAGAATGACAATTATCGCCCACAGTCGCGTTCCCCGCTGCGGGATCGACCCTCGCGCTCCGTCACCCGCTCGCCCGTCAAACGCAATGAGACTTTTCGCGTCGCACAGCCCACGTTGCGTCATGTGTCGCCGTCTCCAACGCCACCGGCACCTTCCATACGCATTGAGATCAAGAACTCCATATTGCCGCACTCAACGGGCCGTCTAGTGCCGGTGGGCGTGGCCAAGCCCATGCCAACCACGGAGTACTATGCACAGCGGCTTTTGGCCAACAGCGTGGCGAGACAGCCGATTGGCAGCAGCCTAGGAACTGGCAAATGGCATCGCAATGAGGCGAAGCACTCACCCACAAGACTTGGTGGCTTGTCACTTGGCCAGCAGCACCACCAACACCACACACAACCGCAACCACAACGGAACAGCGGACGTTATCAGACCCTTGTGCACATTGGCAGCGAGCAGAGCAAATTGTGTCCCCCGTCCGCCAGAGGGCGTGCTCCAACCCGTGTGCAACTCTACGGCAATAAGCCAAGCAGTCGTCAGCAACAACAACAACATCAGCAACATCAACATCAACCATCGTCTGCCACCTACTTTGGCGGTCACTACAATGCACCTGCCACAGTCAGTCACAAGCCATTGTCCAGCTCGCGAGTCTCCAGCGTGGGCGTCTCCAGTGCCAATTGGGGGCGTCGCGATCAGCCGTCGCCAAGAGTCGTCGCCGCCCCCGCCCCCGCACAACGGCGCAATCGTTCACCGATCAAGATTCCATGGCGATAGATCGAACAAATGCGAAAACACACTCGAACGATTCGAACGATCAGAAGATCAACTCACTCAGTGATCCGCGATCGGTGTTTACAAGTAAAGCAATAGTTGTTTGCTCAACACATGTGCTAGTAACTAGAGATGAGCACGTGACACGACACGATATCTACTATACGATGCGATATACTTATGTACTGATAAAACTTCAAATTTGTAGTCTAAAAGTAACGAGTTACAAAGAAGACTTGTGATTACAGTATTTTGGAATCAAAGATAATTGGATAAAAGATCTTTTTTAAATGCTAAAAATGGATACACAAATTTGAGAAATAAACACTTTCAGGCTATCTTCAAATTTTAGATTGATTGCTAACACAAATGTCAAAAAGTATTGAAATTGAAAAAAGGCTAAGAAATTTATTTAATAAAATTCAATGAATTTTAAGCTATTTGGTTAAGGTTTAGGAAAAGCTTTGACACATTTAAAGTATTTGAGAGTTGAATAATGAAGTATTTATGAATCACAGATTAACATTTGGACGCAAAGAATCTTAAGGTTAGCAGAAGATTACATACTTGGAAAAATAAAAGATTTTGGAAGTTCAATTGCAGTTTTAAAAATTTCAAAATATTCGAAAGTTAATTTTTAGTTGGAGATTATATCAAAATGAATACTGAGCACATTAGCTATAGTTTCGTGTCGTAATCGTGTCACGCGCCCATCTCTAGTCAAAGCATCGATTGGTGATCATATGAGTTAAGGCGACACCACTTGCGTCATGCAGAACCGTGGGACGTAGTTAATATTATTTATTTTCTTTACAAATTGTGCAAACAATTGATATCTGTGTACAGACGAAATTTCTTCTCTCCACATTTGTTGCCCATGTGCGTTGTATGTAAAATAATTATAATTAAGTAAACAAATGAATCCAATAAATGCGAATAAATAAATAAATACACCGAAAATGAGACAGAGATAAAAATATATATACAGAAAATCGGCGTGTTGTGTAAATTGATAATTATCATTTGTTGGCATTGCCCGTGGCCAAATTTATTTGGTAACAAGCACGGCTTTAAGTAGTTGTAGGGTCATTAACAAAAAAAAAAAAAAAAAAGAAAATAAGTGGAACGCACATGCTAAAATATACACTTATTCATTTATTCGCTTATTCACATATCCATTGAAAATCGAATTCCATATTCGTACACAATATTGTACAATATTTTATTGAGGTGTTAATTATTTTGGGGTCGACGTTAAAAGTCTTGAAATACTATTATATTAAATTTAATTTTCAGTTTTTATTTTTTTTCCTTCTTGAACTTTATATGTATTTTTGGTGAGATTTCGAGTGGTGTCCCGGGGTCTCGTCGGACTGACTGTGCATGAAAATGGGCGAATGTTACGTGATGAGAATTCATTTCCATATACCATATACCGTATTCTGGATTTGGGTGGAGGGGTTAGAAAGCTTAAGGAGATGCGCTTATTATGGCCGTATTTGGTTACGACAATTCTTAACGCTTAACGGCATAAATTGTCTCGCAGAATTAACAACTGAAAATGACGTCAACAAGCCATTTGATTGGGTTTCGGTGCACCTTTTGAAATCGGGAAAGCAAACAAACAATATGAGCGAATAAATGAATCGCGCCTAATATGAGTACTCGTATGAGTTAACTCAAAAATGATTCATACTTTTTAAGCGCGCATTGATTTGCTTAACAAATTTAACATTTCAACCATATTTGGGTTGCAATTTCTTTTCAACTTTTAAATACATAATGTTATTCTGTTTTACAAAATTTAAATAAATCAGTAGCCATAATTGTACTGCTTCACATTATTTTATTGGCTTTCCTCGCTACTATTAAACGATCATGATGAAATTTGTACACACTTACATCAAGTTATAAAACCTTTATCATCAATTTTCAATCAGGTAATTGATCTTTTGCTCAATTATTATTAATGTATGCTTTCTTTGAATTGCTGTCAAATCACACATCATTAAATCAATTTATAATTCCTGAGAAATCAAACAAAAATATAATTTATAAAAATATAAAATGAACAAAGATTGTTTACAAAATCTAGACTCGTTTTTCAAACAAAAGCACTGTCATTCTCCAAATCTATGGCCTTTCTCTCTGCACTTCTTGGTTTCTTCATCGACTATAAGTTAATTACTAATTAGCAAATCACTGCTCTAATATCACTTTAAGCTTTGGCAACATATTTCACTTTCTAATGTGGCTACAACGGGGCCAACAGTTGTTTAGTCTATGGCCAAAAACAATTCGCTCATTGAGCTCAGGTCAAAAAAGTCCACAGCTAAACTTGGCTAAAACTACAACAACAAGTGTTAATGTTAGTCGGTGATCTACGCATGATCTTGAACTACATAAATAGACTTGGCTGTTGTTTTTACAACGCATTTGGAATGAGGCGTTTAAGCCATTTGCTGAGGGAGGCGTCTTAACTAGACTGTGAAAAATAAATGTAATGTAAACTTGGAGTCGTAACCTCGCTTATGGGTTGAAGGGAGATCTATTTATTGCGTGGGTCGGCTAACAGGTTAAAGATGAGCATCATTATCATCATTCTCATCACATCATCATTATTCTCATTATCATCATCAGCTGCAGCCCAAAACCGTGTTAATTAATGCGATTTTTTTGACAACCCAGCAGCGAAATCTGAAACACTTCACTGGAACCGACAATTTCGACTTTTGTTAATTGTTAATTCCGTACTTAAAGTCTGCTATTTTTTTTATTAACTTTTTTGTTGTTTCTGTTAATTTTCTCTTTGTGTGTTTTGCAATAAACAAACACTTACGGGTTCTCTTGTTCTGCTGCTTTTTAACTTTTTATATGGCTCAAACGTAGATTGTTTTCCAAGTAACTGAAAGCCGGTTTTTGAGCTGTTGTTGTTGTTGTCGACGACCTACGGACTCTTTTTTTTTTGTATTTTTATTTTTATTTGTATATTTTAAAATGTAGACAAACAGTCAACAGTCGCGGCATAGCGTCATAGTTTGAAAATGTATCTTAAAGTTGACTGAGCAGCTCATATACAATACATATACAATGCATAGATACAGATACAAATTCTGAAATTTGCTTGCCAGAACTTTTGGATCAAGTGCGTGGGCGTGAACTGTCACTGTTTTTATATCTCTATGGGTGGGTAGAACTAGTTCCCATTCTCATTCATTCGTTTTAGCCGATATTTTATTCTGCAGCTAACATGCCCCCCTTTAAATGGCAAATGGCAACAACATATTTTCCCAGCGCATTTTTGGATAGGTTTTTTTTTATTTAAATTTGAATTTGATTAGACTCGATTCGTATGACATCATTATAGAACTACAAAACAAATTACATACATATATTAAAGTTTGTTGTTAAGCTTTAATTTTGTTGTTGTTTATTTGATATTTGTTTTGAGCGTCATTTGAAATTGGTAGAAAGGGGTTTCCCCTTACATATGATCGGTAATTTGATCAGTTGTTTGTTAAGTTTAATTTATTTTTTGTATAATAATTCCTACGTAAGCATATTATCAATTTATTTGTTTTGTTCACTTTTTCTAGATATCTTTAATGAAATGTGAAATCTTTTCGCAAACTTCCATAGAATCGTATTGTTTGTGTTGAGTTTGCTGCGTTCATTAAAAGAGAGGAATCTCATATGAAATTATAATTATTTGGCTATTAATAATATTTTTGGCAAGAGCCAGGGCTAAATGATGCTGGTGTTGCCCCTATTTGGTTTCAGCTGATTTCAGTTCCAAAATTTGTTAATGTCATCAGGGTTAATTTGTTGAGATATGTAAATGTTTTGTTGTGTGTGTCTTATATTTGTGGCAAATTGCGAACAAAGTGGAAAACTTTCGCTGATGAGTATGAAACGAGCATGCATTATAGATTTATTGTCATTGTCATTTTGCTTAATTGGCACATCATTAATCTATCTGGACTGCAAACAACAAAAGGCTAAATGGCTGAGAATAGTAGACAGAAGTCAGAGTTGGCGGAGTTAAGTGGAAGTCAAACATTTGCTCGCTTGAGTAGTCAACTTGCAACTTAATGCCGCATCCGTCAGTCGAGTCGAGTCGAGTCGAGTATGCGCCATTGTCTGAAGGCTTTGTCGCCCATTCGCATTCATCCATCTAGCCAACCAAGCAGCCAAGTTGGCTTTTGAACTGAACTGGGTCAGCATCGATTTTCAGTGAGCGACGTGTCACAATTATCGTTGGATTCGACGATTGCCTGGGCCCCAAAAGGGTCAAAGAGGAGCTCAATTTTCGAATGCACTCAAAGGACATGGCGCCGCCTGAATATTAATTTCAGATGCAAAAACTCAACTTTTTGCTGTGTAAATACAACAAAAAAAGCAATATAAAAATAAACTTGCAAATTTTTGCTGCAATTTGTCAGCCACAATATACACAACATATCAAAGCCGACAAACACACACACAGAACACTCACCACACAAAGACAAAGAAACATGGCCAGAATCGGAATGGAAGCGTGCCAAGTTGTTGTTTGTTTGTTGTTGTTACTGTTGTTGTACATACATATATTTTAGTGTAATTTTGGAACAAGTGTCGCCGGTTGCCCTGCAGCCAGAAGGCGAAGCTGCTGTCATTTTGGCCATGCCTAGAGCCTCACTGACTGTTGACCTCTCTGGCAGGGCATCTCATGTGGATTTCGGAGCCTGGCAATTGCTGCAATTGCATCTGTATAAATGTATCTGCATCTGTATCTCTAGCCAGTTAAAAGGGAGGCACGAAATAAGCACATGGCGCAATGCACAAAATACAAATTAAGTTGTGTAATTGTAAAACGCTTGAATGCCCTGTAAAAAGGCGAGAATGGAGTGCTCTAGACGATATCGTTGCATAAGGCAGTTCTATAAGCTTGACCTTTAATTGTTTATTTACAGAGTATCTTGCAGTCCATCAACGCATTATTTAATTTAAATATGAACTTTATTATAATTAAGTTAATGTTATATTATATATGTATAGAACCGTGTCATATATAATAATCCAATTAAATATGACTAATTACAGGGTGTCATTATTCGCGAAGTGGACGACGGCGTACGCTGTGAGCAATGCAAATCAGACTGTCCCGGCTTTGCGGCTCACGATTGGAGGTGAGTTAAAGATCTTCATAAATAAACAAAATACGAGTATTGCGTATACGTAACGTAAACTCCGCTTCCAAAACCTCTTTCTCTCTCAGTTAAAAAAAGGCGCGCAAAATTTTCAACAAGCTGTCACAATATTCGGACACCACTGTAAAAGCTTTCCGAAAGCTTGTGTGTGCTTAAGCTTTGAAAACTATCGCTAGGTGGCGCTGTGGCTACTCGCATTCTTTTATTTATAAATGCGTTAGCTGCAAATGTCGATTTTTAAAATCAAATCAATATCTTTGGCAATTTACCCACGCCTTCTGTCACCACCCTTATTCTAATCGACAGCCTCGTGCATTTGGCCATTTCTCTTGCCCAAAATAGATAAATAAATAATGCGTCATCGTTGCCAAAAATGTTCGGTAGCCGTTGCCAAAAATATTTTGATCATAAAACTTGAAAGAAAAAGAAAATGTTGAATTAAACGGTAAAGCCACAAATCTGAAGGCGTCGTTTGTGGGCGCATTTTTGGCCAAAAAAAAGGGGGATGACAAAGTGCAGCGACATGCAATAATAATTTATGGTATTGTCAAACAAAACAAATATTAAATTTATTTTAATTATTTAGCATTTTTATGGACATGTTAATGAGGCAATTGATGCACATTTAATTGCAGTGTGCAAATAATTACGCAATTCTGCGTGAAAACGCGGATGCAAATTAGAATGTAAATCGTTTTGCCAATTGGCAAAAAAACTTAACTGTTTCTCCGTTCCCTTTTCGCCTCGCTCAGCGACCACAAATTCAAATTACGCTATTAATTTGTGAAATTAGTTTGTCTGACTGTTTTGCTCTCCTTTGTCTAACTGCGGTTTCGTTTGCATTTTCATTTTGATGCTGGCCGCACGCCAAATTCATTGAATGGAATTGTGAGGGAACAACAGGGCGGATGCGTAACCGCAACTTCTGATGATATTCGTGGCGTATGAGCGTTTCAATTTTGCTCGTGTTTTTAGCTTATTCAATTTGTTATCACGCACTTTTCTGAGATTCTATACATTTTGCTATAATTCAATGTTTCCGCTTTTATGGTCGTCCGTTTGACTTTAATTGCAAAGAATATTGAACATAAATACGAAATTAAAATTATTTAATAAACTTATTTTATAAATAAACCAACAAAGGCGCTTTAAAGACCGAAACATTTTTATGGCGCAGGAGTTAATTAAATTGATGAAAGCGTATATCAAAATGGACAGCGGAATTTATGGGCGGAAACAGAAAGAAAATATGCAATTAAAAATAAATCCATTGAAAGTTTGTTAAGTTAATAATACAAATTAAAAAGGTTTTCAGCATTAATTGAAACATTTAAAACAAAAAAGATTAAGTTACTGAACCAATAACAACAACCTTATCAATCCCATAAAAAACTCAGCATGATAGCCAAAGTTTTTTGCACTGACCGCAGGGGGGCGTAACACGACGACCCGCTGAGTACGATCTCGTGCTATCTCCAAATTGCGAGCCTCAGTCGGATCGTCACTCGGCTCGTCACTCGGGTGCTGTTCGCTTCACTTGCTGCAATGGCAATTAAAGTGTAATTAAAGGCCTTGACTTGCTTTTTTTTTGCTCTTCTAATTTGTCTCTTTTACTACTCAGTGTGCTCTCAATTCTATTTGGCTTCGGAAGCTTCACCAGACTTTGAGTTTGAGTGTGTGCTTCTATGGAAATGTTGCAATTGGCGCTCAGCTTTCGGGTTGAGCTCAAGTTCACACCGTTAAGACAGCGCGTGCAGTTTCTGCAAGCATTTTTATTGGGAACTTAGGGCCAAAGCTTGACATTGACTGACTGACTGAGAGACTGACTGACGAGTATCTGCCTCGTGTTTATTCATACTTCGCCTATTAAGATTTTTTATTATGCAACCGACGCTGTTTCGTGCTCGCTTTTGAATTTCGTAGCTGCTTCTCATGTTCGTATTTTGACTCACGCTCAATTCTCGGCTTTGGCACTGTTTGCAAATTTAACAGTTGTTTTTCATCGTTTGCGCGTTGCCCACACGATCCGCTGCCGTTGAATTCGCTTCGTTAGTTACTTGCAGTGCACCTGCATAAAATTAAACGAAATTCATTTGTCAACTCTGTCTCTGCGCGAGGTTATCAGTTTATGTGCGATTGAGAGAAGCTTTTAAAATAAACTCGCTCTCTATTGAGCTCTCTCTTACTCTCTTTCGCTCTGTTTGCCCAAACGTCAATGCAAAGGAGAGCACATGTGTATGTGTGTGTGTAGCTTATCGGTATCTGACACACGCATTATATATGACCGCTATAGATAGCTTAGCAGCTTGTCAACTGCTGTCATTGCTTAAATTTGTTTACATTTTAAAGTTGCGGGCTGTGTTGTCGTCGTGCGCGAAGCTGGTTTAAAATGCAGCTGCAGTTGCAGTTGGCGTCGCCGTCGGCATCGGCGTCATGTGATGTCTTTGAAGTGCAGCCAGTGTTGGTCAAGAAACAGCCAAAGTTTCCGACACGTGAGCGTCACATGGCCATCAGACGTAAGAAGTCATCGACGCTTGCGTTTACCAACACGCCATCTGGCGGCAGCTCAGACAAACAGTGCGAAGAGCGGTGAGTTTGAAAGCGGTGAACGATATTTATCGGTTTTTTTACGAATTCAACTGAAATAAGTTTATTTTTGTAAATTCACGAGATTTAAAAGATCTTTACAAGCTGCAATCTCACATCGCTAGTCTTTCAGCTATAGTTAATGGGACGTCCGACACTTTGGCACTGCCACGGGCGCAATTTTTGAGTTATTGTGCGATAATTACGGGCGAATGAATTTCGAAAACTATTTTAATTGATCATCAATCTTTATTCAAACGTAGAAAAAGCTGGCGAATAACATGGAAATGTAAAATAAAAATGCTTTGATTTCTGTCGATTTTTAGCCGCTGTTTTGTATGTTTATTGATGATATTTTTCATTTCGAGTGAGTACAATTGGCGATTTACAAATTACAGATTGGGCAGAATACTGAATTTTGAAGACAGAAAAGTTGTTGCCTTATTGATAGTAAATTAACCGATCTGACGCAATTTGTGTGTAGATGTGTGTCAAATAAATCGTATGGCTCAATTCCAAATGTATTCGCACTCAAGAGCGAATGTGCCCCCCATTAAACCCAATTAGTCCCGCTGTCTCGTATATCTAGAGAAACAAATGGATGACCAGGCGCGAGTTGAAGCCCCAAAATATACAAAAGAAAGAAAAAAAAAATTAGAACAAAATAAAACCATTTATCGGTGAAATGCACAAAAACTTGGCGAAGATTTTGTTGAAGATGATGGCAAATGATATTTTACTGGGAACTAGAATAAACACATCAACGTTTGGCCTGTTCATGTGATGTTTGTGCACAAATCAAGTCAAGACGAAAGACAAACGTGTATATTATATAAATGAAATTGAAAACATTTCTGGCTACCTGTACTCACACATTATCTAATGTAAAATAATGGCCTTAATGGCGGCAGGCAACATAGTCAATTTGGTACAGCGACAAGAGCGAGTCAAAGCCAAATGTATCTGCGAGATACGTGTATTTAATGTATGTACTTGTAAGTAACATCTACGCGTGTATGTGTGTTATGTTGGTTGTTATGATGGCTGTGTTGGTTCCCTCAAGGCAACTGTAATTAAAAACGGCAAATGACAGCCACATGTATCATAGACGGGCAGGTAAATAAATAAACAAACAATCGAGCGAGCGAGTGAGTACACATGAATTTTTGTAAGGTTCGCACACGAATTTCTATGGATCAATATTTACGACTCATCCGATCTGTTGATAGATGGATTTTGTAATAAACATTGCGGTCTGCCCAAAAGGAATTAAATGCATCGTATGCCTTATACCATCTATAGATAGATGGTAACAGTTTATAGGCGTGCTGAAGACAGGACAAGTTCAAGGTTGAGCAAATTAAAATAGTAAATTGAATTCGCTTTACTATTCACCATTCTAGCCAATTTCTAATTAGACATTCATAAATAATATTAAAAAATTTCAAAATCCATTATTTATGAATCGAAAAAGTAACTGTTTAATGCAGCAAATTTTTAAATTTTCGTTATGAAGATATACGATTAGTTCCAAAAGAATCATAAATCTGTCATAAATTCATCTGCAAGAGCATAATAGGTATCTAGTTATTTTTATTATTTTTTTAATTTGTTTATTTCGGCTAAGAAATGTGTAATTCATTTACCTCTGCTACTGAGTCTCATGACTAAACTGTGTGTTTATTTTCAGATCGATCCAAAAATTTTGTATAGATTGCAAATTATCTGGAAATGCTTAATAAGAAATGTTTAGAGAACATCATTATAATTGTGGCTGTAATGTGTAGGCTGAGCGTAGGCTTATTAACGCTTCAAGGAATTCTAGCTTTTTTTTAAATCTTTTCCGCATCATCTAGTCATCATCTTAATCATTAAGTGCCCCAAAAATCTTTATCGCCTCGCTTATTTTTATGCTACCCCAAAAGTATGCTATAATATTTGTAAGTGAAATTGATGCGAAAATAAATTTTGGACCGGGCCTGAAATTATCAGAATTCCCTTTTTATACATTTCTTAGGCATAATTTATATCTCAGCGTTGTCAATGCATTTCCGCAATTATTGGAGATATTTATTGCCCGTTTCTTGCATATCAAAAACGCTCGATTTGCGATTTCTACAGTATCTACATATACGTTTTTTACTCTGCAGTGCCAACTTTTTTCCGGCATATCCCCATCAATTACTTAATCAGCGGCGTTGCCAAAGTCACGTTTCTAGTTTCGTAATCGAATACAGAGATATATTAAATAAATTTAATGTTATATTACCTTTACTTTTGCTTAATTTGCTGCTTATCAAGTTGATAGACAGCCAAGATGCAGCTAGGCAGGTCAGGGCTGTGGCACCTTCTTGGTCTTCTTCTCTGTCTCGGCCGAGAGTTAATAATGTATGCAATTTATAAGGCTTGGCTTGACCAAACGTGTGCCTCTAATTAAGAGCACACGCTCTTTGCCACATCGAGGGGCGTCATTAATCTTCAGTACACCTACGCAGGGAGTACGTAACCAGCACTTGGCCAAGACTGGCTGACATGGCTCATATTGTTGCTGCCCCTTCCACTATACAATTGAAGCCAATTAATCATTTATGTTTACGGCGGTGCGCGATTTGTACATTAAAAACAACAGATATCTCATAAATTACGCCCCGTTCCCCAAAGCACGCAATGAATCTTTATCTTTTTTTCCTCTGATCATCATCGCAAAAATTGGTGGATGGAGGGAGGGAGGTTGGTCAAATTCTGCTGGCGTCACAGCGCAAATTTGTACAGTTGTTTCCCCTCAATGCGTGTGCTGTCCATCAGAAACTCAGAGTCTTGAGGGTCTGTTGACTTCCATGAATGAAAACACTTGGCCAACAACCAATCACCCCCAACTCATCACCATTTGTAGTCGCTCCCCTTCCAAATTTTCCTCTTGCTTTTCTTTCTTACCCCAACACTTTGCTCACGTTTGTATATTTTTAGTGCAAATATACAAATTTACCAAAGTGCTGGCCAAGTGAGCAGCAGCAGCAGTGGCGGAAATTTTTCAAAACCGAAATTCGCATACACTTGACAATTCCAAAGTGTTGTCTGATTTTGCAAGCATTTATTTTTATGTGCAAATATGAAATATTTACAATTTTTTGACAGTTTGAATGATGTGAACTTTAGAAGAGTTATTTACCTGTCAATTGAGTTGAAGGAGAAGCGACAAAAGAGAGAGATGAAAAAAGAATTAATCAATAATCGAGAGCACTATTGAAGAATTCTGAATACCATTAAATCCTTTTTGGTTTAAGGCTTCTTTAATAGATCTTAACGTTCTTTTTCCTGTAATCAAGTGCAATTTTATTATAAATGTAATTTTGTAAACAAATTTAGAAGTTTTATGTCAAATTTGCGAAATCATTTTGATAGTAAAAATTTAATTTGGAAAGGTAACATATTTGTGTCATTATCTGGGATTGGGCAAAAATATCTCCTCAGTTTTTAGGGACTTATTCTTAATACTGCAGCCTATTCCGGAAGGGCGCACAACTTGCGATAATTCAGTCCGCAAAAGGGCGTAACCATATACGCTGTGGCAAACACACTGACACTGTTGCATATATCCTAATAATTAGGGTAGGGGAACGGCAACTGGCCAGCGACGCGACGCGGGCAACATTCAATGGCATCATAATATTTTTACGGGCCATTTGTGTTGTCTTTATGGATTTTCTATGGTTGCTGACAATGTGCTCTCCCCGCTTCCCCACGTCTTATCCCCTTTAATCCACCGCACTCAACCCCTGTGGCACTAGGAACATTTCAATTGGTCTTTCTGGCTACTTAGTTGCGCGTTTGTTTATAAATACATGTAATTTGTTGCATGTTAAACTAAATCTGTTGGATGTGGTAATCAAAACAAGCAACTTGTCGCAGTCACTTGATAAATGTGGCTGCCAGTTGGCCGCTTGACTCTGACTCTGACCTTGACCGCCTTTCCCCTACAAACATTGTACGTTGCTGCAACGGAAGCGTGGCGTGCAACATCCCTGGGCTACATTTGGCTAATGGCATCTAATAAATGCAATGTCGGCCGGCCATTAATTATCCACATGCCTCCGAATCCATCTGCAGCTCCACTCGAACTCCATTCAACTGCACTCGACTCCGCTGTAAGGCAGCGAGCGCACTGCCTGTTGTCGATTCTCACACTCACACACTCATACGAGTGCAACGTGCGTCGTGTTAATGAAATCAAGAAAGAAAAGCCAACGCATTCGGTTTGCTAATAAGCGGTTGCCGGTTGACGCAGCTGCAACGGTAGCGTCAACAGCAGCCGCAGCAGCAGCAAGTGCCATGTCATTATCGTTGCTTGCTCCCTTTGCGCTCTCACACTCACGCTCTTGCTCTCTCTCTGTCTGTTTGGCTGTCTCCCACGACGCGCGTTTTTCTTGCTGTTTGCTTTCTTTTAGCTGCGCTAGAGGGAGCTTCGTTAACGCTACGCTTCGGCTGCGGCGGCGTCGTTCGGCGACGCCGACAACAGACTACTACTGCTACAACAACAATAACATCAGCCACAACGAGGCACCAGACCAGACGACGACGCCGACGCAGAGTTCAGTTAGAATTGAATTGTGTAACGGTGCGGTTGTCGCGGTCTCAACGCCCTTTTTTCTCGCTTCGCTAACGCGCGCGTTTTCTGCGCGTTTCTTTTCGACGCGTTTTTTCGTTTTCGATTGGTTTCGAGCGTTTTGTTTACGTTTTGATGTGCGCGCAAAAGAGGTGCAAAGACACATTCATTTAAAATTTATAAATCAAATTAAATTTATTATTTGACAACCTAACGTTTGTTATTCGTTTTATTTTTGGACTCTGTGACGTCTGTGTTTGGAAAATCTTGTATCTCAAGTTCAAGTGCTCGCAAATTCTTAGACTCATATTTTTTTGTGGTATCTACAACAAAATGCCAATTTTTGGCTACCATATTTGTTTACATTTATACATTTGTGGTTTTTGTTTTTGTTAGGTGTAAACATGCGGAAACTGTAGTACAAGCAGCCAAATCATGGTTGCTTTAAAATATGCCGAAATATTTTATGTAATTTCAATTTCAATTTTCAAGTGTTTGTGTTGTTATTGTTCATGTTTGCTAATTCGGTGACAAGCAGTTCTGACAAAAAGTATTAAATTAACAAGTTAACTGTGTGTTTAAATTACAAATTTTACAACGAATATTCTTTAAAAAAAAATTCCAAGCTATTTAGGAACAGACTTGTTTAAGTTTATTATTTGCCTGCCAAGATCGTTGAGGGGTTGTTTAGGCAGAGCAGCTGTTTGATCTGCTTACCCTTTTGCTATTTGAATTTGAAAAAATAAGCTCATATTGTTTTATTATTGCCACATCTGTTTATGCAAAAATATATAGACATACAGCTCTGTGAGACAATGGAAAAATACGTTTTTTTTAAATTGAAAAACAACTCGCAATATACAATATTAGTCTTTGTTTTATAATATAAATTAATGCAGAAAACGTCACATAAATTTCCTAATTAAACTTAATTAATATGATTTACATGGGCGATAAGATAGGGAGCTTACTTTGTAAGAAGAGTAAACACTTATAGAAAATTAAAAGCTTTCAATACGTGTGCATTAAAATCCTTCTTTGTGCCTAAGAAATATATATTTTTTGAAATTTACAACACATTGTGGGCAGATTTCGCGAAAATGTCATCCCCTGTAAGCTAAGGACAAGGGAAATAAATCCAAACCAAAAATAATGTACATGCAAGGCCGTAATAATTCACAAAGCGCAATGCAATTTGGCATTTATGTACATACATTTATACATATAAATAAAGTAACAGATGCAAAGGAAAGTCATTTTTAAAATACGCATGTGCATGTGTAGTAATTGCATTTGTGTTTGTGTATCTGCAGGTCATAAACCATAAGTAATTCAGCTCCCTTCTGCGCTGTCATTGCTAAAGCAACAGCAGCAACAACAACAGCAGCAACAGCTAAACATCAATCTGGGGGGCTTCAATGGAGCTCTCATTCGCACTCAGTGTCTCTCATAGCCCTCTCAGCCTGTCAGTTCTTTATCTCCTTTCCCGTTCTGCTGCTTATGTTAATTATCTACCTTGGTCGAGTGATATTATCATCGGTTAACCGCTCACTGATTCAATTAGCGGTTGCCATCCAAACGCATCATTTATAAACTTACTTACTTAGTTATGTAGGGCAGTAGCCGCAGCAAAGTGCATTATTCTCTGGCCCATTGTTGTTGCATTTGCAGTTGTTGTTGTTGTCGTCGTCGTAATCGCATTAAAAGTCATTTAATCGAAAGCGAAGAGAGCACGCGTGGGTGAGAGCGAACGCTTAAGCTTTGAACTGGGTATCATTCTCTATCTGCCTCTCACACACACACACACACACCTTGCGCTGAGCTCATAATTGAGATTTGTTGCACTCCAACGTTGACTTTTATGCGCGCTTTTATTGTTTATGGTTTATGGCGCAACATGTTCAATTATAGTGGAAAATTGGATTTTGCTCTCCCTGCGGGAGGGAAGGAAGGAAGGTCAGTGCAAAATGTGTGAGCTGAGCCGAGCTGCATGTGAAGCCAGCAAATAGGCAAAAGCCAACAGGCCAACAAATAGCAGACATCAGACTGACAGAATAATGCTTGTGCTCTCGAAATTGGAGGAGGGCCTTTTTCGTTTGGGGAAAAGTCAGTTTGTCGCCAAAAAGTTTTCCAATTGCCCGCCCTTGGGTATCAGCGTGTAAATGAAAGTGACTTTGGGGCTTATCAATTGTAATTGTTGACTGTGGCTGTGGCTGCTGCCGCCGGATCTCCCATCTCTCTTCACCTAACCGAAAAAGTGCCAAATGCTGCGGGCAACAACAAAAGCTTTTGTCTCTCTATGCATGTCTATATGTATGGACTGTACGTGTGTGTATTTGTATGTAGAGCACTTAATGGCTTTTAATTACATTTATCTGGCAGCAAAACTTTGGCGGCGACTTCTTTGCTTTCTGTTCCTGCCGTGTGCGTTATGTTTTCATACCCTGTATTTGAACCCTTTTTAATAATTGGCACGTCTTCTATGCGTTAAGTTGGCTGCATTAAGCAAGTTGATTTTCTTTTTCGGCGTTCGTTACGCTAATTAAAAAGTATCTGTTGAAAGACATTAAATAATTGTACCACTTGAGCACGCTTTTACGTTAAACGTTTAGGTTATAAAGTATCTTTGAGGTTCTGCAACAAGATAACGTTAAATTAATACGCATTCTGTTGATTTGTCTATCTGTTATTATATTTTTGTGATTTTGTCGCAATTCAATTAAATAAAAGCTGCGGTATTTTCGTTGATAAACGCACAACTGTCACTTAGTTGATATGGCAAGCTGAAAACGCACATATGTATTCTCATTGTCACACTGTCTTTAATCTGAAATGAACACGTTTTAATGACATAATAATTGTTTATACTGTGATAAGGTTGCGCATCCCGTAACAATGGCAGAAACAGCAATGACTACATTTTGGTACATACAAACATTAACTGAGATTATTTACATAGTTTAGCTGTGACACAGATGCGAGGTGTACATTGCAAATGTTATCTCTTGATAGAGCAGAAAATAAACATAACAATCTGTAGTGATGAGCGAAATTTTGGCTTGACGTATCTTCTCGAAGAAATCTGCAAACTTTTACTTCAGATTATTTTTGGTATTAGAAATTTGCATAACTAATGAAGCCCAAAGGGACTTACTCTGTCAACTACCTGACTTTCAATGCAAACTATAAGATTAACTAGATTTCTTCGCAGTAAATTCACAACTTTACCTTTATTTTGGGTAGATCAATTTTATTGCCATCAACATACAAATCAAAGAAAAAGCAATACGTAATACGTAATTACTCATCATACCCCGTGGCGCAGAGAAAAATCTCTTTAAATTACAAAGATTTCTATCTAAATTATCTGTTTGACCCCAAAAACATTTCGCATAATGACGCTTTGGAAGAAAATATTCAGATGCAAAGAAACATAACATGAGCTTGATCTTGATGGGAGTGCACAAAGACATTACGAATATGAATCATACGCTTACAATATTTCAATTTGTTTATTTGTGCCATGTTTGCATTACTTAAGCCAGAACATTTCCTCCCCCGTCTCCAGCTTCCTGCTTTGTCAACTCGTTGACTGTTTTGCAAACCTGTTGCATTTTCCGCATCAAAGTCGTGAGCAATTAGCAATAGTTCCTCAATTGGCGCTTAGTTCTGTTCTGTTCGTATCAAGTCTATAAAAGGTCATCGAGCATTTTTTGCAGTGCATTTCCATGTTTCCTCTGTTTAAATAATTTTCAAGAAATCAGCTTATCTGACTCGAGCATTTAATCATGGGCTATTTTTTAACATTATTACGTACTCAGAGTTATTTGACTTTGCTTCAATTTCGTGGTGGTTGACAATCTTTTAGGCTTGCCTTTCCTGTCCCTCTCTGTCGATGACATCACACAATCCCCCTGTCTGTGTGTATTTTTATTAATCTTATCTGAAAGTTACCTCTTGGCATGCACTGATACCCTTAACTTTACTTTTACCTTTATTTTATGGGAGTTTCTCCGAGTGCCAATAAATACCTTTTATACTAAAGTGCTGGTCATTTAGTTTGGATCGGTAGCTGGCATGGCATTTGGCCATATGAGCTCATATCTGATAGCCCATTCCATCATTTACGCATTTGTGTGTATTTTAGGGGCATGGTGTGGGTGTATTTATGACGCTGATTATTTTAATCTAATTGAAAAATAAGTAAACAGTCCATTAATTGCAATTCCACAAGAAACTAAGCATTTATTTTTTGCGTATGTAAATAAATATTCAATAGTAAACAAAAGAAAAACAATTTAAATGTATCGTAAATTTGCGAGCAGATGAATAAAGGTTAACCTAACACTTTAATCAAAATGTCAATGAGCAAATAATCCACAGACAGACGTGCTAAATGAGAGGTGTTTAACTTATTCTCAGTTTCTGCTTAATACGAATCGAGGCGCCCAGCTGCTTAAGAGGCCGTGCTGAAGACCAAAACAAACCCAAAATTTGATGAGTCAAACAGAAAAGGCAAAAAGAGAAACAGATACAGAAACAGAAACCGAAACAGATAAAGAAACACAGAAAGAACGACTGAAACTTAAACTGAATACGGCAAAGGAAAAGAAAGCAAGTTAATTTAAAAGTGAAATAAAAGCAAAACAAAAATAATATGCAATAATAATCATAATCATAATAAAAAACAAAAACACAAAGTAAAAATAAATAAACACTGGCCAAGTTCTCTGCGTACAAAGTGCAGTCAACTAACATTCGGCACCTTTTTTGAATTTTGGCTCATTTTTGTTTCTTTTTGGCCAATCATAGATATTTTAAGTGGCAAACCGTGCAGTTAACTCAAAGTTGCCAAAGGTATCGTAAAGTCAACATAAAATGGTGAAAATGCTCGACCTGGACCGTCACGCTGAGTGCCCCCTGTGGGCGGCATTAGCTTCCGATGTGCCCTGGACGGGCATGCACTATGCGTGCCTGAATGTCCTCAACATTTACTGCAAAGTATTCGATAGGAAAGAAATTTACGATCTCATTGTAAGGTAAGCGACCGAACATGAATGAAAGCTATCGCCAGATGGCGCCCGCTAGCGAGCTTTCGCTGACGCTGTGTAAAAGCAGCGGCAATTAATTGTATCAATGCGAATTATTTAAGTTGGAAACATACATGCTTGACTCGGTTTGAATATACCCTGCAATTAGGAACTTCAATTTTTACACAAACATAGATACTGCGTGAAATCGGGGCTTTATAAACTTGTAATTTTATAGATGGAATGACAACATTTTGATAGCAAGTTTCCTGCTCTCATAAAATATGAAAGAGGGAGACAGAGAAAGCTGCAGGTCTGTATTGAGTCGCCTAAGCTATAAGTGCGTGCGTGAGTCTGCTGCAGTTATCATCCACAGTGGTATTTAAGTATGTGGGATCCGTTGCTCGGGCTCTCTGCAGTTAGCATCCACAATGGTATTTTCATAGGTATGCATGTGTGATCCTTTTGGTGAGCTCTCTGCATGTGCGAGTGTTACAGCTAGTGAGTGTTATAGCGGTGTCTATGTGTAATATTTAACTGTGGGAGCTGTAATTGAGAGAGGGAGAACTGAGAGGTCTATGTTTGTCTGAAATTGGAGTCCACAGGGGAGAGAGTATTAATACAAGATGCCGCTGAAAATAGGCTTCAGTTGTGTTCGAAAATGGGCGCAGTGCGTATGAGGAAAGACTTCGACTTGCGGGATGTTATTTCTTCATTTTATATTCCTATTAATCTGTCACTTAAGGTTAGCTTACTTATGATTTATTATTCCTTATGCTTCTAGGAAGACTTGTCAGTCCTGCAAGTGCCCTCGAGAGGCACACGCCATTTACCAACAACAGACGACCAATGTGCATGAGAGATTGGGCTTTAAGTTGGTATCGCCAGCGGATTCTGGTGTGGAGCCGCGAGATTTGGGCTACACGTGGGTACCGCCGGGTGTACGTGTCTCCTCACGGGTTAATCGCTACTTCGATCAGCTGCCCGAAGAGAAGGTGCCGCGTCTGGGCAGCGAGGGGGCGCGGGTGCGAGAGCAGCAGATCTCATATCAACTGCCCAAGCAGGATCTCTCACTGGAGCACTGCAAGCACTTGGAGGTGCAGCACGAGGCATCCTTCGAGGACTTTGTGACGGCGCGAAATGAAATTGCATTGGACATAGGTGAGTAATTTTAATGAAACTACAATATCTTGTTTAAAACTTAATCCTGTTACTCCCGTTGTTAATGCAGCCTATATCAAGGATGCGCCCTACGATGAGCACTGTGCGCACTGTGATAACGAAATTGGTGCGGGTGAATTAATTGTGGCCGCGCCCAAATTCGTGGAGAGTGTCATGTGGCATCCAAAGTGCTTCACGTGCAGCACGTGCAACGAGCTGCTTGTGGACCTCACCTACTGCGTCCACGATGACAAAGTCTACTGCGAGCGACATTACGCGGAAATGCTGAAACCCCGCTGCACGGGCTGTGATGAGGTGAGTACCTGTCTGTCTCTCTGTCTGTCCATCAGCAAATTGACTTGTCGCTTTGCCACCTGGTACTTTGCCCCTAATTTATGCCCCACACACATGCTGTGCTAATGACTCGATGCGATTTCACTTCCATTCGCTAAGTTAAAATGCTTAGCACACTTTCAGGCGGATTTTTTATTTTTTTAATTGGTGTTCGCTTTTCCTCTAGTTTTTCCGAGCTCTGTTTTTATTGTCTGTCGCACGCAGTCACCTTTAATGGCCGAGGTGTGTTCGCTTTCTCCCTCTCACTCTCTTCCACTCTGAGTGCTTTGCCATTTTCATTGAACTTCATATGTTTTGCCATTAAAAATGTGAACGCTTCCCTTGGCCACATTGCACATTGGCCATTACCAGGGCTAAAATGCGACAATGCCAGCTGACAGTTCATTTGAGACATTGGCTCTTGACGTGTTGACATCGTGCGTACAGCACGAGATTTTCACCGCTAAGTGAGTAGCAATCATAGCAAAGAAATGTCATAAGATTTGCTTTTGAAATGTGTTGTCAGCGCTCGAAATCAAGGCAATATTTTGATGATTCAAGATTGTTTTTTGATTGGAAATTGCTTAGATTAATAGATTTAATCATGAAATGAAAATGAAAAAAATTAAAAATTCTCTAAAAAATATAACAAATTACTTAAAACTAATTTAAATACATTTTAAAATGCTATTTATTCTTTGTAAGAATTACAAGAAGGAAGAAGACTTCTTTAAAAAAATTGTTGACTTAAAGCAATTCGGAATACATAAAAGCTAAGAAAAAAATAGAGTTGGATGAAGAAATTTACATTATTTAAGGTCAAAATTCTTTCAAAATAAATATACAAGTTTTTTTTATGTATTAAAAAATTCTTTCAGATTTTCTATCTCTTGGCCCTTTTTCTTTTGGCATTGTATAAATGTAGTATAGTTTTTTAAAGCGATGGTCAATCGGTCACGCCCTCTTTTTGTATGCTGTCAAGCATTAATTCTCATTATTTTTTTGTTTCTTTGGTCGTCGCACACTTTCGCTTTCAGCACAAACAAATACAAAATACAAATACAAATTAGAAACAAACAGACTGACGACGACCCATTTATTTTTGGCACATTTTTCAGATATTTATTAGAAAAGCAAACACACACACACACACACAAAATAAAGATATAAAAATAGTTTTTCTTTTTGTATTTTTATATTGTTATGTTGCTCGAAAGCGAAAATGCGAGAACGCATTGAACTGAATGTTGTTGATTATGTGGCATCAACAACAATTCGCAATTAGAAAGATTATGTTCTTGCTAGCTGCCACAATTTATGGCAGCAACAACTGCTGCAAGTCGGCCAAATCGACGTGACATTGGCAATGCAACAAATCACGAAGGCCACGCACAAAAAAACTATTAAAAAACATAAATAGCAAAAGCGAAGAGAAGAGAAGCGAATCGAAAAAAATGCGAAAACGCTGAGAATAGGGAATATGAGAAAAAATTCGAATATAGTCGTAATAATCATACGGACTCGTTTAAAATATTCATTCGCAATTTACATGGCGTGCTGATTAGAAACAACGTTGTTCCGTTGGCCAATTTCGAATCGGCAATCTGTTGCCAAAATATTTGCACACACCGCGTCAAAGTTCCCTCCCTCCCGCGAATGTTCTCTCACTGTCTCTGTCTCTCTCTCTCTCTGAGCTGTTCTGGTCGCCAATTAGCGCCTGTGCTCTATCGCTTGTGAATCACTTGAGTGTTGTGTGTTGGCCCTTAGTCAGTCGCATTAATCAGTTGCAAGACGATCGATTAACTGGCAACAACTGTGCCTCCTCCGCGTGCAACTGACTCGGCTCTCCGGGTGCCCCAAAAAACACAAAAAAAAATAAAATATATATACATATAAAGCAAAGTGAAAAGTGAAAAATATCACAAGAAAAGTATAAATTCAATTTAATTAATTTTGCGAATATTTGCGAATTTTCCCTCAACGCCAGCAGCGCTCATCAATTTTCGCACGATTTTCGCGCAAGCGAAAATTTTAATTGAATTACCTAATCACTTGCCCTGAGTGCCGTGAGAGTGAGTGTTTCGAGTATTTGCGAGTGTCTGAGTGTCTGAGTGTGTCGTGAGTGCGTGGTGATTTTTATATAATACACAGAACAGACACTGCCCATTCCCAAATCTCACATCCCACATTGCTTTTGTGGCTGGCCTGGGAGACACTTCACGATTGGGGGAGGAGCATTACGCAAGCGAGAACTAGAGCAGAAGAAGAGGAAGAGGAAGCATGGCAGCTGAGGAGGCGCTGACCGGCGTCGGGGAGCTGCTCTTCACTCTACTGATTGGTTATTTGGGCGCCCTGGAATTCGCCTTTGTGGCACGTCATCTGTATCACTGGACATGCCGGCATCCCAACTCCCAGGAGGCCATTGATGCCGCTGCGGATGCTGAGGAGCTGCCACGACTGCGTGATCGTCTCGATAAGGAGTTGGCTGAGGCGGCAGCAAGGGAGGCAGCTGCTGGCGGAAATGTGATGCAGGATGGAGTCGCCTACAGCAATGGCTTTCGCTTGGAGTCTCCTGATGACAAGAGAAAAGCATTGGCAGCCGAATTGGAGCGACAGCGGCAGATTGAGGAGGAGACACGCAAACAGCTGGCGGAGGCTGAATTTAAATTGGCCGAGGAGCGTAAAAAGGCCGAGCAAGAGCGTTTGGCAGCTGAGGCGGCCGAAAGCGAACGAAAGCTATTAGAGGCGGAAAAACAACGCGAAGCAGCGCAGCGCGAACGTGAGGAAAGCGAAAGAAAAATCATCGAAGCAGAGCGACAACGCGTAGAGCAGGAAAGGCAACAAGAGGAGAGAGGACGTGAGCGATTAGAAAATGAAAGAAAATTGTTTGAGGCTGAAAAGCAACGCGAACGCGAGCACGAGGAAAATGAAAGAAGAATGCAAGAGGAGGAAAAACAACAACGCGAACTAGAGGAGAACGCCAGAAAACTGCAAGAGGCAGAGCAACAACGCGAACTAGAGGAGAATGAAAGAAAACTGCGGGACGCAGAAGAAAAACGTCTCGAAGCGGAGCGTCAAAGGGAACTCGCCGAGGCGGAGGCGGAAAGGCGACTCCTGGAAGTGGATAGTGAGCAGGCGAGACGAGATGCGGAGATTGTGGAGCGTTTGTTGGCTGCGGAGCGAGAGCGCAAGTTGAGTGCCACAGAGAGTGAACTCGAGGAGGAAGCCCTTATCCTGGAGCAATCACGTCGATTGGCAGCCAGCAAAATGGATCTCGAGAAGAAACAAAAGTCAATTGAGGAGAATGCACGACTCTTTATGGAGGCAGAGGAGGAGATGGTGATGGTGCAGCAACGCATGTTGCAGGCTGCCAAGGCGGAAGAGGAGTCGGAATACGCGGGAGCTGTGCCTGTTGTGGAGGAGCCTTGCATAAAGAAGATTATGCCACCTCGATTTGAGCAACCACACTTAGTTGAGGACTCTGGGGAACCTCTCGTTGTGCAGCGTGTAAAAACTCAGCTTGGACAAGGCAGCGGCAGCGAGGATCCCTACATGGTTAAATCGAAGACCTTAATGTTTCCTGGAGTATCCGACGAGGGTTCCTCAGTGGATCCCAATTCCAGCCAACAGTCCTCGTTTAGCACCCAACTCTCAGATGATCGTTCCCAACTGTTAACGGAGGAGGAGCGTCCGGAACCCGAGGGAGAGGACAATTTACCCGATGTGCAGTACACCGAGGACTATTTGCGGTCCCTTGACGGCATTAAGAGTCGTTCACTGATCAGGGAGGATGGATCGGGACGAAGACGTGCCTTTAAGAAGCGGCGTTCGAGTGGAAGTTCCAATTCCTCGCGCGACTCACGAGCCTCACGCGACGAGGAACTCAAAATGTTCACTTCTCTGGAGGAAGAGGAGCTGCGACATGGCGAGAAGGCCGACTACAATCCCATCAAGTATACGACGGAGCCAACACTGCGTGTCAAGTCCCATCACAGACGCCACAAACGAAGTCCTGCCAAGGATGTGAAGCCACCAACAGATGCCAGTGGCTCCCTGGAAATGCTTGGTGAGGAAAGCACAAATCCCTGGGGCGAAGTAACGCCCGAACACTACAAGGACACGGAGTTTTGGAAGCGGGAAAAGGCATTGTCCATAAACGAGGAGGAACTGGACCTAGAGAGGCGAGCCTCCGGCGAAGAAGTTGTTGAGCCGGAAAAGAACAAACCCAAAGCATCCTCGTTCGAGGAGGCGACAAACGAACAAAATGAACTGGCAGCCACAACGTTACTCAAGCAGTGTTCCAAGGAGCAAGTGGTGAGTGTTTGAGCAATTAAAGATTGTGAGAGAGATTTAATGATTGATCAAATCAGGACAAGGACAGCACGGAGAGCTCCAAGACAACGGAGTCAAGCGGCAGCGACATCAAATCCAATGTAAGTGCCAAGTTTAGGCCAAGTTGCAGCTAATCAACAATTGGCCTGGCTTAATTGCTTGCTTTAACCGCTTTCCATTTGCCTTTCATATGCTTTCTATCTATCTGCTTCTGCTTCTGCTTGCGCTGCTACTTCCATCTTTCGCTTTGAAGCTGCAAACCTCCCCCACAACGGAGGAGCAGTCTCGAGGCGGTTCTCCTGGTCTACGAAGGAGTCCACGCATCGACGAAATGGATCATTATGAGGAACGTTGGCGTCAGTCGGAGGAGGCTAGTCAATCGACCAGCAGTCAGCCGCCCAGCATCTCCGTACAGCAACCGGATACGGCTCCATGGCGGGATCAATACGGACTTCTCATGGAGGGAATTAGTGACTTCTACGACTTTACTGCATCCGTAAATCCATCGAGATCACGTTCCCCATCTCGTAATCCCTCGCCGCAGCCCAGGAACGTCGCCAATCGCATGGATGTGGACAAGGAGCACACCCTGGAGGTCTATGATGACACTCAGGATGGTCTAATGGCTGGCGAATTGAACTGTGAACTTGTTTTACAAATGCTGGAGACAACTTTAAGTGGAAATGAGATGCAAGTGGATCAGCTGCCGCTTCAGAATGTCGCAGATGATGTGAAGAATGGCAACGGCATCAATCAAATGGTTCCCATGGTCTACGAGTCGCCAGAAGAACGTCGTCAAACTCGTTCACACTCCCCATCGCAACCCCTTTCAGTAACTGAGCTCGAACTGAGCATTCATGAGAAGGATCAGCTGACGGATGAACAGGGAAATGATCGCTGTAGTCCCATGGAGGTTGAAATTATCGAGCAAACAGAGCTACAAGTCAGCTCTATTTCGGAAATCTCCCTTCCACAGCCTGTAATCCAAATAAATGAAATGAATGACGAGCAAATGGAGAACTCCACAGCGACACCCACTCACGAGGAGATGCGTCTCTTTGTGGAAACCTTGCGAGCTGAACGTAATTCTCGTTCCAGATCGCGTTCCCGATGCCGTTCACCTTTACCCTCCTCGGATAACATGGCTCGCAGTCTGGAAATCCGAAGACAGAAGCGCATCAAGCAAAACGATCAATTTTTCGAAAAGCTGCAGGATGAAGACAAACAAAGAAGCAATTCAACTTCACCTGTGCCAGTTGCAGAAGCCATCGTGACACCGATTCCTCCTGCGGTGCCCACTATTTCAATTGAATTCACTGAGGACCAGCCTTTAGAGGAAGAAAAGGAACCCGAAGATACTCCCGAATCAATGGCCAGACTCTTTGAGCAGCTTCGTTTAAATCGAGTTCGTTCTCATTCTCGTTCCCGTTCGAGATCTCCACTGCCAAATGCCGCCAACTTGGAGCACAGCTTGCAGATGCGACGGGAAAAGTTGATAGCCCAAAACGATGCCTTCTTCGAGCAGTTGCAGGAACGTGCCAGGACCCCAGAGCCAGAGGTTCGAGTCATTGTAGAGCACGTCTACGAATACGTCGAGTCCGATGAAGTTGACATTGAAAGTCGTGATATGCGCTCCCTTTCACCTTCCCGATCGCGCTCCATGTCAGCTGACAGTGCATCCGGCTCTGAGGATGAAGACTCGCATCAGTTTCATCTTATGCTTAACCTGGAGGGCTCCGAGGGTAGAACACTGCGTATGAACAGCGAAGAGTTGGAGAGTGTCTTGGCCAACAATGCGAAGCAACGTGAAGTCGACTTGGAGGCACTTCATAAACTAAATAATGCCAACGAGGAAACGGAAATTCGATTGATGACTCCCCCCAAATCGGAAGACTATGAACGCACTTTTTCCGAGGCGGCTCGTGATCTGAAAGATGAGCTACTGGTAAGTGGATTCAAGCGTTCCACATACGTTGGAGAGTCCCTGGACTTGGACAGTGAGTTTGAGCAGCAGCGTCAGGAGAGCGCTGAGCTTCAACGTTCGCGTAGTCCATCTGCCTTCTTGGACATGGATGTGGCCAGGGAACAGCAAGCAGCGCAGCGTGAGCTCCAAGCTGCAATATTAAACTCCTTGGTCACAGCAAGTGGAGCGAGTGGAGAGAGTGTAGCAGACTCGGAGAAACGTCTCGGTGCCAAGCCCAAGACAAGTGAATATGAACGCACCTTCTCCGAGGAGGTCAAGGATACGCAGCGCATGAAGGAGGATTCCCTTTCCAGTGGGTTTAAGCGATCCACCTACGTGGGGGAATCCTTGGATATGGGCATAGCCTCACAACTGGATGATCTTAGACATCGCACCGCTGAGTTTCAACGTTCTCGCAGCCAGAGTCGCTCTCCAATTCGAGATGAGGCTGATGTGCCTGCCCTAAAAAATATTGAGGCCGAGGTGGCAAAGCGAGAGCTTCAGGATCAGCTCCTTGATCAATTTGCCGCCTCAAGCGTAAATTTTCAGAACTTTTCACGTTACCTCAATGCGGATTTCTTAGACAGTGAAAGACGCGCCTCGGACTCGGCAATAATTCAACTTGACCCCTCTGACGACCTGGAACCGGAGGAATATCACCATTTTCGACGCTACTCTCTGGCCCAGGAGCAACCTGTGGAGGAGTATCCCAGTGATGAATGCGTCTACATATCTCAAATCGAAGTACGCTCGCTGACTGGCAAAAGAACTTGGCTAAAAGAGGATTTCTACACGCAAGATTTGGCCAACTTGGAGCTAAGTCTGGGAGAGGAAAATGAGGGATACTCGGAGAGGAAAACAGGGTATGTTTCGGAAGGATCCTGGGCACGTGCTGTGCTAGCAGCCGAGGCAGAGGCAGCTGAATTTGATGAAACGAGCGCGATTTACAACTACGACATACTCGGGGAATACCCTGTAATTGACGATGGAAGCAGCAATGACAGCGACGATGAGCGACAGACTGTTGTTGAGATTGATGACGATGATGAGTACGAGTTTGAGTTGGATGAGGGCATCTCGGATAATAATGAACGCACTCAGCCAACAGATGAATCCCACCACGACACCTCCGAGTGCGAGGAAGCCGAAAGGAATGCAGATCGTTATGCGAACCGTGGTGTAAATGATTGGGAGGAAGTCGATAATGCCGACGAGTTGGCAGACTATGGCGTAGACGATGGCGCTGTTGGAGGCACCTACTCCGATCCAGACTCCTTAATTGAACAAATCTACAACGATGCTGTGAAGAATCGCAAGCAATCTGGAATTCTACGGGAGTACGAGACGATGATACAGGAACAATTGAATGCCGAAAATGCCGATCAGAGTGAATCGGATAAGGATAAATCCAGTTCAGACAGTGAACGGTACGCACTATGGGCTAAGACCAGGGAACTGGACAGATCCGAGGAGCAGAACAGACACAGAGACATTGATATATCAATTGGTTTGCTTGAAAGTGAGCGAAGAGATTCAGAAATGCGTTACTTGGGAGACGCTCAAGTGGCTGC
This sequence comes from Drosophila limbata, assembly GCA_963924055.1. NCBI lineage: Eukaryota > Metazoa > Arthropoda > Insecta > Diptera > Drosophilidae > Drosophila > Drosophila limbata. Next base: position 14,478,004 of record OZ001354.1, read on the forward strand.
TCGGCAATCAACTCGACTAAGGACTCGCTATGGATACAGCCCGAAGCTACAGGTTGGAGTTGTGGAGGATGACATTGAGGTGGATTTGAATTACAAGCCCAAGAGGGAGTACAACTGGCGCAAGAACTTCAAGTTGGATGATAATGAAACTCAGGAAGGCGAAGAAAATCTCCTTGCAACTAAAACTGAAGTAGCTGAAGAACAATGTCAAGATCAAGATCAGGCACAGTCCGAAGTGCTGGTAGATCAAGAACAAGAGCAATACAATCTTGATCAGGATGGGGAGTCTTTGGACCTGCGTCGTTTTAGTTTAGGTGGAGAAAGCATAACACTCTTTAGTCGCAGTCCGGAGCGGGAGAAATTGTCCGATGTGCCTGAGGAAGGATTACAGGAAATAGAAAACGGAGAAGACAATGGTCAGCAATTAGAAGCTGAGCTGGCACCGTCTGAGGAACCAATCAATGAGAAGCCAAAGAAGAAAAAGAGCAAGAAGAAGTCTCGCAAAGGTTCGAAAACCGAGGAGGAGTTGCACGATGATAACGATTCGGATAATCAGCAATATAATCGAGAAGATGGGGAATCCCTTGAAGAACCAGCCAAACGCAAGGTGCGATCACGACGAAGCTCCAAGAGCAGCACAAACAACGAGGACATCAATGGAGCTCTCTTCTCACCACGTAGCAGCATTGGTTTTGGGGCAGAAGCCCTGGAAGGCATTGCCGAATTCGAAACAGCGGAGGAAACATCTTTGAAAAAGAAGACCAAGAAACGCAAGAAGATATCAAAGGAAACCAAGGAACCCAAGGAGCAAATTCTGCCGGAGGAACAGGACATCGATAAGGCTTTAGTGGCAGCACTTTCGGAAATTGTTCCCATTACCGTGTCCGCCTCAGCGAATCTAACGCCAGCCTCAACCCAACAGAATCTCCTGTCCAGCATAAGTGTGGGGCATAGTCTATGCCTGACTCCAGCCTCATCCTTTGAGGAGCCACTGAGTCCGACGTTGGAAAGTAATCATGTGACAACTATAACTCCAGCTAGCTCCGTTGTGGATACATTTGATATACTCAAAGACGCTAACTTTTATCCGCTTTTCTAATTTGCATGATATATTATTATACACTTATTTACATTTGATTAAACTCTTTATCTGTTTCTTATAGACATGTTCATAAGCCCAAAAGTCAAACCCAATTATCGTGCACGCTGAACAAAATCAAATCCAAAACAATTTAGCACCCAAGCACTCCGAATCGCACTGAGGATACCCATGAATATCCATGAATGTACTTAGGATCACATTGTATTATACTAACGAGCAGACCCAAGAAAAAGCCAACACGAACGATCGAATGAGAAATGGAATATTGTTATACATTATAATTATTATTATTATTATTATTCTTATTATATTGTATGATTTAATTGTTAGTTTATTTATTTATCGATTCCTTTATAAATGCTGAAAATAAATGCAAATTGAATATGATGAGAAACATTCGCTGTAATCATTTCATTCAGAAACTGCATCTGACGCAATGCTTTTCGCCCTGACGCATCTATAAATAATTTCCCCCCTCCCCAATTTGTTTGCCTAATATTCTATTTGTATCTTTTGGTCTTTCTTGGTTTTTGGGGCGTTGCACGGATCGCGAAAAATGCTCTAGCATTGAGATCATTTCGTTGTTCATCATTATCCAAAAGTCCCAAATGCATGAGCCAAGTGCACTGACATTCAGCTCGAGACAATTGGCCATATATTAGAGTACTCATAAAATGTAAACCATATAATATACACCAAATACCATTTGCTTGGCCCAATTTGCATTATTGGCTGATTTCAGCCGCATGATGTCATCGTTTTTTCGCTGAGCATGTGTCGACTCTGACGGGAGGACAACAGACATTTGATGGGATTATTTTAATAGTCTTGTCATGCAGCCGCAAAAAAATACTTAAACTGTCAGGAACTGAAATACATTTATATCCCAGTATTTAATTGTATTCTACTGTTGAAATTCTACATATTGCTTGGTGACATATTGTCATAATAATGCTAAATTGTATAAAAGTTTCCAAGTTTCTTTACGAAACATCTGCCATAATTTCTATAGGGTTAAATTCAATAAGTATTATTGATATTATGTTTTTTCTGAAATATTTCGTCAAAGTAATAATCAAAAATTCTTAGGGTATGCTCTTTTTATTATTGTTTACTTTGAATTTTGAAAAATATCAAAATATGTACGTTACAAATTTACCTTGCTCCTAAAAGCAGGCAACTGTCTGCGCCTGAAAGTGTGCAACATAATTTCGAAATTGAATTTGATGCAAGTAAAATTTAATTGTGTTTTGTTTTCTTTGGAAAGTCTTTCGCTCTTTCGCTTTGACGAAAAGTCTTGCACTTATTCATAATAAATTTAACGTCTGTTTCGCTGAAATAATGTTGTCAACTTTTGCGTGTCAAGTCCTTTGTCAAGTTAAGTAGATTCGTCAGCTGGGGCTACAAAGAGATGGCGACCACCAAGTAAGAAATGATTTTTTGCCTGCTGTCAAAGTGATCAGAGATTGAAAAATCTTTGCATTTTCGAATTGTTAAATGTTGTTGTACGTTTCGCGTGAAAATATTAATGACAACAGAAACAGGAAAGTATGTCACTCGGGTGATTTGTTAACGTAGCTCACTTTGTGGCCACTTTGTGTGTGTGTGAGGTCTTTTAAATCAATTTGTTCTTATATTTCTAATTGTTTTGAGTTTTTTAAAAAGAGCACAGGGCCTCCTTTTTATAAAAATCCATTGCGTAATGTCAGCTAGATGGATATGTTGTGTATTTGTATATATCTCTACGTATGGTACAAAGCGAAACATGCAAAATTCGCTGCCAAAAAGTCTTATTCAATAGTTTGTCTTTGACATGAATTCATTTTTCCTGGGGGCAAACATTTGGCGCACTTAAAAGCTGCCAGATATTTTTCATATTTTATATTTTTCTATACCTGCACCTAGCTGCATAGCAGCGGAAGTATGACACGTGTGAGCAGCAGCAGTCATTCAAAAACTTTAAATATTATTTTTAAAAAGTCTTAATATGTATAAGGAGTATTTGTAACAATCTCCTTTTTCCGTCCAGAAACGGGTATTTATTAGTCGGTCCATTTCACCACGACTTGTGGCCATTTGTACTTGTTCGTATTATTTATCTAAAGCATACGTATATAAGTCTAAATTATATATGGTTTTAGCTGGCCAAAATAATTTGAAATTCACTTGAAACTGCTGGCAAATGAAATGTTCGGAATTTCTAAATATTCTTTTGACTGTGCCACTAAAATGAAACACCTTTTCATTTAAATCTTGTTATTGCTTATTTTCTCATCATTTTTCCATGTACAAATATTTCCCATACTTGTTTTTTATTGACGTGAATTGCTGTTTTTACGCCTCTACTTTCGTGGCCCAAAGTATTAATGATGTTTTGTGCCGCGTGCAAGATATGCTTAAATGTCATTTAATGGCCATTCTTCTATTTTTAACATTATATGAGAAGCTCCGACAGAATCCAATCAAAATTAATATTTGAGTGGCCCCCATAACAAACTTAAACTTGAACTCATCATGTGTAGATCATCCACTGATCGACCCACTGACGCAGTTTCCCATGATTCCAACTCGTTTCGTCCCCTTTCCTACTTTTCCTCCCTTTTTCACACGAGTTGATTGTATTTTAAAGCACTTAAAAAATCAACGCTAGTCATTTAATTTCCATAATTTGGCCATTGCAAAGACCATTTGCCGCTGCGTTTATCGAGCGAAATTATAAAAATAATCTGGAAAATATATAAATTTATGACCCAATTAACGCCTGCGTGCAAAATGATTAATGCCCGCGATGCTGAACGCAATTCTCGTGCGAAGCGCACACACGACACGCAAACACTTTTATCAAAGATTCGCGAGCTGCAATTTTATTTATAGACAAAGCTCAAGATTGCATTACACTCTGCTCCATTGCACTTGCTCCTCGTGTTGTTGTTGCTGTCGAGGCGTCTGCTGCAATAATAGCATTAATATATATGCATTTATATGTACACTATGTTTGTGTGTATCTAGTTGTGATTATTCACATGAACTCACTCACAAATTTGGATCGTTAGAAAACTTTACATATCGTTGGCTTAGTTTATAATTAAAGATACTTTAATATAGGCATATCACGCAACTAATCAGTTGTTGAGAAATACCCTCAAGGGAGAAAGTATCTTACAATAAAGATCGAATTATCTTCTGTAAATTTAATTTAAATTGTTTTCTGCTGTTCTTATAATAATAGATACATGAGTAATTTGTAAAATGGGCATAGAACATCTTTATTTTATGTCAGCATTAAATTCACACTAGTCTTTTTCAATTTGACACCAGAGAAATTGGTTGCTTGACAAGGCTAATCATTGGCCAAGATCGCAGACAAGGGCTGATCTTGTCTCTTGCCCTTTTCATAGATTTCAATTCTCATAACATGCTCGTATTCTTGCCAATTTTGCCAATTGCTCGGTTCAGTGCACATGAAAATTCAAATGTAATCATTACCTATTTGTTGTTTTCGGCCTTGTATGTATCTGCAAATTAGTTGCTATTGAAATGTCATCGTTCTATTTATTTTAACGAGTTTGTAAATTTAAATGTATTTATTAAAAATGTTTGTTTTGATGGGCAGTGCTATTTATTTGCCTTGGCTATTTGCCCTTTGGTGTCGCATTAGTTCAGCTGACAAAACTTGTCAGCTACAATATGCAGATACAGCTACAACTACAAAAACATACATCTACAGATACAGATACATTTATAGCAGAAACAGATTAATTACAATAGATATATTTGATTGTTTAATTCTTCTTCTGGCTCATTTCAATTATCAATCAAGTTGTTTTGCAATTTGTTTATAGAATCTCTTGAAAGTATCTGAACTTTAAACATACACAGATATCTGTCCAGTGAGTTTTGCTGCAGCTGTTTGTATTACAATTTCCATTGGTATTTTAATATTCTGTCTCTGTGCCAAAATTGCTGTAACAAATTGTTGTTGTTGTCGAAAATGCAAAAAACAAATATAAAAATTCAAAAATGAAAAAAAGAAAGCCATATTAATTGTATATGAGTATACACTGCCCACGCTGCTGTCCCTATGAGATCAATTAAAAATCTATATAGAATATATATATATTATAGATTCACGTTGCATGTGGCAGAGACGAGCTGCTGTTGTTGTTGTTGTTGCTGCTGCGGCTGCAGACCAGACGGGAGCAGACCAGACACATCTATAGGAATTTATGCTCCGAGTGTGGGAGCGCCATTAAATGAGCAAAAGTTTGATGGTGTGTGTGTGAGAGGTGTGAGCGTGTGTGTGTGTGTGTCTCAGAGACTCTGAGACTTGTGTGTCGTGTGCAGAAGCGCCAGAGGCAACAACAAAGGAAGAATGATTTTTCCGAAAATGATTTTCTTCAATACGAGTATCTTCGCATGCGTATGTAAATGACGTGGGACAGCGCCCCCTAAACAGCAGCTGCAGGTGTGTGTCTAACACACACACTCACACACACACACACACAAACATACAATCACACAGTCTAATTTCTTTTGGCACCTGAAATATGGAAATATTTATAGAATTTTTGTATAAGACACGAGTGTATTACAGGCAAAATTGCAAACTTGACGTTGCATTTAAGATGCAATAATGCTGTTAATGATTAGCCCAGTTGGTCGTTGTCTAAGCCAATTTGTACATTACCAGATACAAACTAGTGTTGTCTATCTAACTCTCTGAGAGTGATCTCTCTCGCTCGCTCGTTCTCTCCTGCTCTCTCTGTTGCGCTCAGCTGCCTGGCGTTGTGCTCGCCGACTCTCATTGGCACTCCCCGTAATTTTATTTTTACACTTGACTCTGGGGGCGAAACTAGATACACGCATCGAAAACGCAAGCAGCGAGATTTTTCAAAACGTTTTTAAATATTTTCGTGAAACAGACGCGGCAGTTGGCATCTCGACGCGGGAAAGTCGAAAACGTAACGCGAAAATTTCGGTGATTTCACAATCCATCTTGTTTCGTCGCTAGGTTTTTTTGTGTGTGGATACTCGCCGTCCACATAGTCGAGTACATAACAATTTTAGAAAGTTCAGTCGGTCATTAGAGTGCAAAGTTTTTTTCCCGATAAGTAAGACAAGATGGCGGACGTGGAAATTATGCAAACGGTGACGGAAACCAAGAAAACGAAGAAGGTCAAAAAAACGTCGAAGCGTCGCGAATCGGAAGTGCAAATCAGCGAGGTGGATGCCTCCATCGAGGAAAGGGGGTAGGTGAACGTGTTGCGTGCTCCGTGTGGATCAGTTTTGTGAATCAATTCGCAAAGGGCCCAAAAAAAAAAACAAAATAGAACCAAGTACCATACCCTAAAATGGAACTTGTTCGCTTTCTTGTTACCCTTTGTAACATTGTTATCTGGTATTATCTGGTATTTTGGATGGCCGTGTATTGTCCCAGCTCGTATATGTATTGTATACTCGTCACTCTAGTCTTTATCTCATCTGATGAATCAAATTCAAATTGGAAAACTCTGAAATATAATGATACGTTCATGCACATTCGATAAATACTCAAATTCGTTCATCCGAAAATAATAATCGATCACAAGCAAACTATCCAAAGTACTCGCATATCTCGAACTTTTACAAAACGACACGTTTACTACCTTCTTTCCTCGGCAAACTGTATACTAAAAGGTACCCACATTAAGTTGTCGTTGTCTATAAATGTCTAATCTATGTCTAAACATTCAACACACAAATTATACGAAACAAAAACAATCCGAAACATACAACAAACAAACACATTACTTCATTCAAAAACTTAAAACTCAAAACTTATGGGAAAACTAAATACTCAAAAACTGAACACGAAAAGTGTATACATACAGATACAGATACATAAAGTTATAGATATACTGTGCCACAGAAAAAACACGAACATACTATACCAAATGAATACTTGTCCAAATATACATACATATATATTTTATCGAAATATACAAAAATTTTACACTGTCCCACACGCAAATTTATTGCAAACACTTGAGTGGATTTTGATTCATCCTCTATGAAAATGATTATTTATTTGATCTGTGTTTATTTGCAGTTAATTTTCAGTGGCGAATACACAAAGGCCATGGACAAGGATTGGCATTCGGGCCATTTCTGTTGCTGGCAGTGTGATGAGAGCCTCACTGGACAGCGTTACGTCATCCGTGATGATCATCCCTATTGCATCAAGTGCTACGAGAATGTGTTCGCGAATACGTGCGAGGAGTGCAACAAGATCATTGGCATTGATTCGAAGGTGAGTTTGCCAAACTGTATGAACAATATGATTATAATAACTAAAAATAAGAAAGAAATAAAAGAAGATAGGTCTTATTTTATTTTTAGAAAGGATTTTCAACATCTTCCAGTAAAACATTTATAATAATTTACTTTAATTTTAAACCTATAAAAAATCTTTAAAACAAATCGATTTTAGTTATATTTAAAATTAGAAAGTAACAATTTCTACACTAACTCTTTATTGAATTTCATTAAAAACAACAATTAAATGGAAGATAGGTCTTATTAAATTTTTAGAAAGGATTTTCAATATCTTCCAATAAATCATTTATAATAAATTATTATTAATAATTTACTTTAATTCTAACCCTTTAAAAAACCTTAAAAAAAAAATAAGATTTTATTGCAAATCAATCTAAAATTGTATTCTATAATTACAATTTTTCGCACAGGATCTATCGTATAAAGACAAGCACTGGCACGAGGCCTGTTTCCTGTGCTTCAAATGCAATCTAAACCTGGTCGATAAGCAGTTTGGCGCCAAGGCCGACAAGATTTACTGTGGCAACTGCTACGATGCCCAGTTTGCATCCCGTTGCGATGGCTGCGGCGAAGTTTTCCGCGCAGGTAAGCAATCGATCTCCAGAGTATTTTATTCGTAGCATACTTTCGGGCGGCATTAGAAAATAGATTTAATATGAAGTGATGAGACTCGGAGGACTGGTTGGGCAATGTTTGGTGGGTGGCAGTGTCTTGGGAATCTGGGATATTGTGGCGGGGAAAGGAGTTGCAGGCCAGTTTCTGTGTATGCTTAATACTATGCCAAATTAATTGCACTTGGAGAGCAATTTGTTTCCAACTGGCGACACATTCCATAAATCTCCAATGTGCACTGGCATATAAACATAAATAACTGGCGCGTATTTGTATACCCTGTAAAAAATTAGGGCGCTAGAAAGGTATGTTGGCACAGAAAAATTAAACAATTAAAGTAAAATTTATAGCAAAAGCGAAAACACTAGACAAATATAACGCAGCAATAAATTTATTATTAAGACCAGTTTTACAATGTCTAGTAAAGATCTTAACTTTTTAAATGGAAGTTTGAGGTACAATTATTAGAAACTAATAATATCTCAGTGTATCTCATATCTCTCCGTTTTTTCAATGTTTGACATTAATTTCTATACATTTAACTTTAAATTATATTTTCAATAGTTATCAAACACCTTATTTAGTCATTGAAAAAAAACGGGCCTACGAGTTTGAATCTTATATCTTTGATAAACTGCTTTTTTTCAGTACTTGCTGACTGTTTACAGGGTATACACTATTATAGCCACTTTTTATTTCTTTGTTGCACATAACTAATGAACTTGCTACAGTTGAGTGCGTGCAACGTCCAGTGCCTGGAGCCAGTTTCTGTTTGCAATTCCCGTAAATTGTGAACGATATCTGTTTTCATTACACGTTACTTTAGGTGCAATTTGAGCGTTACGAGCACTTTGTGTCCAAGTTTGTTGTTTGTCGGTGCTTGAAATGATGCCTGACATAAGTCAGTTCAGTGCGAAGCAAGTTCATTGTCACGATAAACGGCCCACGCCATGCACCTAAAACCAGATGGGGCAGAAAGAGAGAAGGAGATAGAGAGAGGTAGGGAGAGTGCGTGAGATCACAGCTGTCTCAGGCCCTGAACTCACAGGTGGACGACATTGTCACGGCGAGCAAAAGGTGTAAATTCTGACAAGTTCTCTGTTTCTGTCTCTGTTTCTGTTTGTGTCCCATTCAATTGGAGCGTTACGCAAATAAAAGTTAGTTAAGGTAAATATTTATATGATAAGTAAGTACGAATGTTCGCCTGCTGCTTGATGATAAATTTATTGAGATAAACAAAACGAGAAACGAGATCAACATCGTCCAATTGTCATACCCGTATCAATGAGAGTGTTAAGCACGTTCCAAATTTGGCCGTGACACTTTCGTTGCCAACGCGGAACGTAACGCGGCCGTTTATTAGCCGCAATTGAAGGCATTACCAAAATTGGTATTGTTGTTTTTGTTGTTGGGAGTAAGTACACGCTGACATTGCCAATTACGAGGGGAAATAAATAAGTTGCAGTGTAAATTGAAATCAACATCAATGTCAGGCAACGCATCCCACATGAGTGTGAATGTTAATCGTGTGGCATTTGAATACACTCGTACCCGTATTCACTTCTGTGTGTGCCAAAGGTGGGTCGTTAACCAAAGCCATGACAAGTGTCATTTACATTACCAATTCAGGCATTAACTAATTGTCTAATCAAATACTTATCGTATTTGTTAAATTTGCTAATATTGTTGTCAAAACACTCGTCACTTTAAAATTGCGTTTTAATTGTCAAGTTTTGATCCACAAATTGCTTACATCATACGAATAGACACCCCCACTCACATTTAAATCACATAAATTATCAGGAATTATCGCATCTATCAGAATCTATCAGAAGATGCGACGACAACGCCTTGAAATCATCTCTGTCATCTATGTTAATTCATGCGAAAGTCTGGCAAATTGTTCAGTAGATCCACATTAAGCATTAGACATGACTCACCACAATTTTTTTTATTTATAATTATTAGATTTCGTGTTTGAATATTTTTGAATAGAACTTGTTTTTTTTTGTTCATTCTTTCTATTCATTCTTATGATTTGTGGCTTTTAAATTGGCTGCCTAACAATCAGCGAAACGAAGAATTATTATTAAAGATTGCCGATAGGCGAGTTGAATTAAATTAATGTTTTTTTATGGAATTATTGAGAGTATACGGGACATATTTTGTTAAAAGTAATTGCTTAAGTTTAGTTTACGATCTGTAGTAATATGGCGTCTTGACTCATAGTTTGATCAACTTGAGAAAACTCTCAGGGAGTATCGTTTTATCAATTCATATATTTTTTTTTAAAATTGCATTCCAAGCTGCAACTTCAGTAATTTCTAGGTAATTGCCTAATTGCTTGCTGATAAAATGAAGTTAACTTTTTTATTGCAATTCAATTGATTTGTCTACAGTCAAGTCAGGCAATGCCCACGCACAGTTAACATCTAGATCGGCAATTAATCAAATATGTAACATATTTCCGTATAGAGAGAGAGACAAACTTTTAGGGCTGTTTTACCAAATACGTAGCTGTTACAATTTCCATGTAATGTCAACTCAGATTGCCACTGGGCGGAATTTTGAAAGTGGATGCTATTGTTGACATTTCCATATCACATTTCCCACTTGAGAATTATGCAGCAACCCACATGAAGCTGCTCCAGCTTCCTCAAGCGGCTCACCTTAACGCCCTGGCAGCATTGGCAATGTCAAAGCGGTCTAAAGCATCGACAAGCACTTGACATGCAACTTGAACGTATCTGCATAAAACATAAGTAGTCAGTCAGCCTGTTAGTCAGTCAGCCAGTCAGTCAGTCAGTCAAGTAACCAGTTACCGCCAGTCAAAATAGTTCATAATTGCATGAAGAGCCTAAATGGCACCTTGCCTGCCTTGTTGTGTCTCTGTCTCTGCCATGTTAAACAAGACGATCTTTGTCAGAGTCGCCGGCAACAGCAACAGCAACAAAAACAACAACAACAACAATATCACTCAACAAGCAAAAATGTAACTCAACTCAACGACAGTTTAACTCAACTCAACTCAATTCAACTCGAATTGAACGAAACTCACCTCAGTCGAGTTGGTTTTTTGTTTACGTTTCGTCGGCTCTGTTATTTTTGTTTGGCGGCTGTTCTCAGTCTCAAAACGGCTTTCAAAGCGCTTGGCAAGTGCCGCGGATGTAACTGAAGAAAAATTGCAATAAAATTCAGAGCAACGTGTTGCATGTTTGATATCAATTGCAGCGCAATCTTATAAACAAGAGTCGCCAGTCGACAGTGAATAAATTCAGACAATCTACATATATATCAAAAATCAATTAAAAAGTATTTCCGCACTCAATTTTTCTATTGTTGAATTGGCACAACTCAATTTGTTTCTGTAAACAAGTGATTGTTTATTGAGCTATTCTTGTAAATTGTAAACATGCCGAAATCTAAAGTGGCTACAATTTTTGAATAAACTGCAGCGCCACGACTTGTAAACTGGCCCTGATACAAAACAGTCGCCTTCTAATGTGTCTAATGTTGCGTATACGCAATATTTCATTTTCCCTGCCTGGGCGTATGCGTATTTCTCAGACACTGCGACAGTTTAATTTAATAACCCACACTTAATTCCCCGACATGGCATTACACAATCCGGAACAGCCGAAATGAATAAAATGTTTGAAATGCAACACAAAATGCAAAACGGGATCGAGAGTCAAGTTATCGTCTGACGCCTCTGCATTACACCAGTTGATATCAGTTTTCATTACAACAACAACAATGAAAAGAAATTAATAATAGCCATGTGGCGGTTTACTTAGTTTTGGGCAGTGTCGAATAGAAATTGCATACCCAAAACCGGAAACACAATTTGAGCCGCTTTTTTGGCTGCATTTAAAATGTGGCGATAACATCGACGTGTGCCACATTTAAAGAGCTAAATGGAAAACATGAAAAGCAGCACAGCACCCAATCATGAACAATCATGAATATGCACGCAAAGAGTGTAACAGCAATTTGTGATCGAGACGGAGGAGGGAGGGGGAATCGCCCACTTGAGCTGGCATTTCTTTTTACGAGTCTTGTTGGCACTGCAATTGAATGCCAATTGAAATGAAATCGAAATCAAAATTAAAATAAAAAAAATAAACAATTTTAAAATGAAATCACATTGAAAATATGACGAAAGCTTGAACTCCTTCTGCACTTTGTACTTTTATTAATTGAAAGGTAGTCGACCCAATAAATATCGAGAGCTCTCGATAATTTATAAATGCCCAACATGGCGCCTGTTTACATTATTAAACGGCAAACAGAGATTTGAGAAACCCGCTTAAACAAATGAATCCATGAATGCCATTAGTCTTCTTTTTTTTGAGTGTTGTTCGGCTTATCAGACAATCAAAGGGATTTCAATTTCTCTTTTATTTGAAGCAATCTGAGAAAAACTAATAAATCTTTGCCCTGCAGCAGTTGACATTTGCACAGGCGGGTCAGCGATTGTCAAAAGTAGACATGGAGACAAAGCTGACTTGGCTTGTTTACACGAGACATATCACGATATTTCAAATTGCATAACTTAAGCTATCTCCGAAAAGATGGAGATCTCTTGGGCTGTTCGTGAGATGTTATCGCAATAAGTTACCGTGTAAACATGCAACGGCTAAGTAAGGAAATGTCAACGAATTTGAGTAACCGAAATACGAGCTTACAACAATTTTGCCGAGCTCTGCAAATGAAAACTTGGTATGGTCATTGAAAATGCAGAGCATGAGCTGGAAGCACTTTCCATTTCATGGCTGTCAATTGGACACGTAATGGGAGGTTGTCCGTATATTTATTGTATATTGTTTTAAAAGTCAGCAATCAATCATTCGCTTAGATCACATCTGGCTGTCAATGCGAGCATATACTCTATACTCTTGACTTGTACGTATATCGACTCCCCAGGCCTGAGACTGGCGAATTCTCAATGTCGCCTCCTCCGATCTCCACTTGACCTCAGCTCTGTCGGTGTCTCTGAGCTTTTGCTTTTGTTGTAGGCGTCTGTCGAGCCAATTCGTGGGCGATGTCTTTGGGATGTTGTGCGCTTGGCAACCAGCTCAATTAGTTATAATTATGTGACACGGCTTTGGGGCTATAAATAAGCCCCGATCAAGCTAAACCACAAATGCTGAGAAAGCCATATTAATGCTGTGGTGGCTGTTGTGTCTGTGGCTCTCACTTCTCTAGTAATCTGAAACCCGCAGCCCAATTCTTGGCTCTAAAAATTCTCCACATTAATTGTCTGTCCATATATTCACCGGCTGAGTTTCCTGTGGGCAATTTCAGATTTAGATTTTCAATTTCCTGCTTCAATTTGCGCACGCGCTCATGAAATTTTTAGCAATTTATTTGTAGCTACTTTTGATTTTTTTTTGTTTTGTTTTGTTTTACAAAAAGTTAATTATTTAATGATTTATGAAGGCATTACTGTAGCTATTGTGTTGTGTGCTGTTGTCATGTTATTTATAAACATTCTCTAAGTTTTTTAATGAAACTTGTTGTCTAAACTATAAAATTTCGTCGGCGGGGCGTAGTGATGTCATTGCCTTGAAGTTTGTAGAGACCCGACGTCGCCAAATTTGTTGAATTCGACTTACACTCATTGAGAGCACTGAGATCGGCTAGAGATTAGTTTGACTGGGCACAAGATTGTACATCTTGACTGGTTTCTGCCCCGTCCCAAATGAGTGCCAGTTCAAGTCCATTGATCAGACCCCGTTGTTGACCCAGTTGTAATTTGGTAAACAAATTGATTTCATCTTCTGGCTTAGACTGCGGTCTCTTCTCCTTTTGGGGTAGTCGTGACTTAATGGGCCAGTTTACAAGTTGAGAGTGCTGCAGTTTGAGCCTCATTCGAAACCCTTTGCCAAAACAGCAGCAAATCAATCAACATGACCGATGTGGATGTACTCAGCTCCAGAATGAAGTCGCGTTTGCATTTGCAGACCAAGACAATTGGCTCTGAGCGCATTAAGAAGGCCAAGGATAACAACGAGGACATTGCCGTGCTGAGCATGTTCCTGCCAAATGCCAGTGCGGTCGAGGAAAATCGCAGCTTCTATTGCTCCCTCGGCGATTATTGTCGCCTCGGGGATCCGCGTGCCACCAAAGCAGGTAAAAATAATTATAATCGAAGGCGTCGCGCTCATCACTCGTCGTGGATCAGCTAATGCTGCTCATAAATTATGTTAATTAAGTCCAGCGATACATCATAATTTATCAATATTACTGCCCATTTAATGGCTCGTCTGTTGCCAAAAAGGTAGAAAATCGACACCCACATTAAATATTTTGGTTTTGTGTCCAGCTCTCCATAACGTCATCGCAGCTTTCGTCTACTGATGGTTTTGTGATGAATAATAATTACACTTGGAGAAATAGTTAGTCTACAAATTAGATAATCAAGAATATTTTAAAAATTGTCTAAGATAAATATATAAACTATTCATAATTCACCTCTCTAAATTCAAGTTTCTTGAATCGTTATAACACATATTAACATTTTCTATACCACCTAAAGTCCATTACACATCAATCTAACAAAACTCATAAATTGCCTTTATATGATCTACCGACATTCTTGATGTAAACTATTAAATAAACGAACTTGCTTTCGACTGAGGCAATTTAAAGCATAACATAATAACAATATAAACAATAGAATAGTTACTGCCCTGACATTATTCCAGTCAATTACCCAGTTCCCTCCTACTGCCAATTGGCAGTCAGTGAACCCAATGATGAACTTCCTTTCGCAAAGTTTTCTCCCTGGCCCAAAACATTCGACATTTCCATGTCATATTTTTGGCAACAAATTTTGAGCACGCAATAAATAAACTAAAAAGAGATTTTTTTATGCCCACTAGCTAAAGGAACTAATGGAAGCACTATTATAACCATAACTTCATAGGGTTATCGTGTCTCTTGAGACTGAATAATTTGAATAATTTTTGCATTAATTGTTATGAAAATGCAATGAAGTCTGGGGGGTTGTGGAACTGGGGCTGGGAAAGGGTTTGACAGTTGCATGTCAGGTGAACATAATGATGACAAGAGAAATGATTTCTTTTTGTTGTTATTGAAATCAAGTTGTGATTGGATATTGGCCTGAATATGTCTGGAATTTGGGGTATTTAATAGATTGAGTTACTGGGCAAAGTTCAAGGTTGCAATTTGAAATTGAAATTGAAATGGAAATTGATTTGTCTAACGTCTGTCTCCTACTCCATTAATATTTTTAGGTACCAAGAAAATGGAATACAAAACTCGTCAGTGGCATGAGAATTGTTTCTGCTGCTGTGTCTGCAAGATGGCCATTGGCACCAAGTCGTTTATACCACGGGAGCAGGAGATTTACTGCGCCGGCTGCTACGAGGAGAAGTTTGCCACGCGTTGCATCAAGTGCAACAAGGTGAGAAGATAAAATGAACAATGCAATGTGATGATATTAATAAGTGTGCCACTTTTATTTCAGGTAATCACCTCTGGTGGAGTTACCTACAAGAACGAGCCGTGGCATCGCGAGTGCTTCACTTGCACCCACTGCAACATCACTCTGGCCGGACAACGCTTCACCAGCCGCGATGAGAAGCCCTACTGTGCCGAATGCTTTGGCGAATTGTTTGCCAAACGCTGCACATCCTGTGTCAAGCCCATCACTGGTGAGTTGAAATTGAACTCGTATTATAATTTTGGTGCTTTACTCAATGAAATCCATTTAAATACCATAGGCATTGGCGGCACACGCTTCATTTCGTTTGAGGATCGTCATTGGCATCACGATTGCTTCGTCTGTGCCAGCTGCAAGGCCAGCCTGGTTGGACGCGGCTTCATCACCGACGGACCCGACATTCTCTGCCCCGACTGTGCCAAGCAGAAGCTGATGTAAGCTCCCAAATCCCCCAGTCGAAGCAAGCCAAGCAGCATCCGCATTAAGTCAGGGCTTGGAAGGGAGCAGCAACAGCAGCTGGTGAAAGTTAAGAAATTGGGCAGGAGCGAGACCGAGAGCGAGATTTAGCCATATACATATTAAACACTAACAAAATTCAACGAAAAATGGATCAAATAGGCGGATTGAGCGGAATATGTATTAAACGATATATACAAAAACAAACAAACAAACAAAATAATGCCTTACACTTACACATACATATATACTTATTAGATATGAAATGAAAAATGATAAAGAAGGAATCCTAAAATCAAAAGCCACAAATTTTTAAAATTATTAATTAACTATTGTACGAGTGCTTGTATACTTATTAATATAGCATCAACAATTAAAGAATGCTATACGCATAATTCTAGCTAAACTAAAGTGAGAGAAACGAGAAAAAAAAAAACAAAAAAAAAATAATGATTGAAAATCTCGCTTGAAAATTGATATTTTTTGTGCTTTACCATCAAATTGTATAAAATATATATTTATTATTTGTAATTGCATTTGAAGGCGAAAACAAAAACAAAAACAAAATGATGATAACAAGATACTGTAACTATTGTTGCCACACATTGCATAATGTATGTATGTATGTTTATTTATTTATTTTAAGTCCTCTAACCACACAACAAAAGATGCGTGCAAAGGTTTTCTAACCGCGGGTTTCAGTTAAATACTTGTATTAAAACAAAGTTTATGTTTTTATTTTATATATTATATATGTTATTAAACAATACACACACACAAAAGGATACCCAAACACAATACACGTACACACGTCCTAGCAATTTAATTGTTTAGTTTTATTTTCATGGTTTTGTATTATAATGAGCACTTTGCGCTAACTAAAATATCCACACTTAATTATTTTACAAATGCCAACAAAATGTCAATGTCCTTAACTATTTAATGAAATTAAAGCTAAATAAATTAATAATATTCGACGATAGTCTTTGTCTTTTATTTTCAAGTTGGGAGGAAATATATACATATATGGACATGAACATTCTTGGTAAGGAATTTATTTAAATTTCATTTTGCAATAAGAATATAATTATTAAACAAATGTTAAAAGCCTCGCAGTTATCGAAAAGCAAACCTTAAAATAAAACAAGAAAATTCCCAATCTGTGAGTTCGATTGAGAAATTCAACTCCCAAAAAATTTCATACTAAATCTATATTTTCGATCAATCGTTCCTACGTCAGCTATATGATATAGTGGTACGATTTCAACCAAGTTTGGTCAAGATGTATGGGACCATTCTTAGTTTGGCTCAGATATCTCACAATTGTCCTTATAATTAAGATTTCCTAAATTGTGGGAGTGCAATAAAGACAAGCCTACATAACAAGTTTGGACTCCTAGCTTTATAGTCTCAAAGATCTAGGCGATGACACAGAAGGACAGCCGGACAGAGGGACATGGTTGTATCGACTCGGCTGTTGATGCTGATCAAGAATATATATACTTTATGGGGTCTGCCACGCCCCCTTCTGCCTGTTACGCAATTTTTTTTTGTGACAAAGTTAATAGAACTTCATCTTCTGTACTTCTTTTTAAGTACGGGGTCTAAAAATGATTGGCTAATCACGGTTGCCACAATTGGCGTTTTTGCCCAAACTGGCTCTATTTTGTCCTGTTGGCGCAATGGTACTTATTTTTTCGAATTGGCTGATTTTTTATCAGTTCAGAGAATTAGGATATGGCAGAAATCAACACTTTGTTCCGGAGGGTGAATCACGAGTAAGAAAGAAGAAACCGCCGATAGTTTCGGGAGGCTGACAACTGAGAAGAAAAAAGAAGCAGCACTGTCTCTCTCACTTCCAATTCACAAAACAAACAGCAAAAACGACGAGGACTCCGACCCCGTCACACACACAGCGCATTTGTCACTCTCTCTCTGTCTCACCTCAACTCAAAACTCAAAACAAACTTGGCGGGGTCAAACAGGGTCTAAAAATGATTGGCTTATAATTCAAAACGCAAAAATATGCTCACTGTTAACACATTGTGCGCACTTTAAGCGCACAAAACAGCCAACTGTTATGTTAATGTTATTGTCAACGTTTATAGTGAATGGCACTGAAATTTTTACATTTCTAGTGATGATAGGTGATTCGATAGTGATTTCGGTAGAAAAACTTTTGTCCCCTCCTCTTTCACAGCATTCTTGGAAAGTGCGACGAAGGCTGCCGCCTTTTTTTTGCCAATCTTAGCCAGATGTTTTTTTACCGTTATAATTAAAGAACGCGCTACACGCAGATCGAATTAACGAATTAAATGAATAATCATCACGCCGGACGAAATCTTGTATGCCAGAGAGAGAAAGAAATAAGTAGAATCGAACAGAAACAGTCTGTCTCCCTTTGTCGCTTTGTAAGAAACGAAAACAAACGAGAACAAGAGGAACGAAAGGAGGTGGAGTTGGGTGGATAGTTAATCGTTCATTTTCCAGTCGTGAACTAAATCAGTCATTGATTTCAGTTATTCAGTTGGTCATGAACTTTCTGATCAGTTGGTGAATTGTTTATGAAAGATAAACGATGTGAATAGTGTACAACTGTTTCTTTTCAGTGGAATGTGAAATGTGTTTTAAGTTTTTAATTAGGATAGTCGACAAATGCCAAAAATATTTAGGATTATCTTTTAATTTTTTGGGTTATACCTTGGCTTATTGAAAATGAGCAAAATGAGTAAATTGTTTTTTATTTTGTGCTTAAGTAACCTTTCACATTGTTCATTGTTACATGTAAATAAAGAAGAATTTTATCCAATATATAATTGATATTTATTTAATTCTTATTGTATTTCTTTAAAAAATGTATTTTTTTTTAAAAAATACTACCAGCTGCGAAATGATTGATTTAGTTCATGATTGACTGAATAAGTTCATTCGTTCATTTTAATGACCCGTTCATTTGAACTTCTTCAGAACGAAACGACACATCTCTAAAGGCAAGTGCCAAAAAGAAAACAAACTTAACAAAACATGGATAAGAAAAGCACGCCGGATTTGAAACTAATCTTGGAGTTCAGGTATTATTAAATGACCTGTTCAGCATTATATGGTTTTAAAATAATATATATTCTAGTGCTGGCGCAGAGCTGCTCTTTGGGAATGTTAAACGCCGGCAGCTTTCGTTAGACGGTGCACAGAAATGTAAGCATTTCTCAGTTTACAATACTAAATTCACAGTTGCATTGTTAATTTGCAGGGACAATTGCCAATTTGCTCAAGTGGATGCATGCCAATATATTAACTGAACGTCCGGAGCTATTCCTACAAGGAGACACTGTGTAAGTGTTCCCATAGGAACAGCACGTGTTGTGCTTAATTGTCATTTCTACTGTTTTAGACGTCCCGGAATTTTAGTGCTAATCAATGATACGGATTGGGAGCTACTGGTAAGTTGAATTAACTCCACTTGCAACTTTTTGACAGAGTATTTATTAATTTCAGGGAGAATTGGAGTATGAACTGCAACAGAATGATAATGTGCTTTTTATATCCACACTGCATGGCGGATAACGTATAAGGAAAATAGTTTTCGTATTTCCATTTAAAGTGTGTGTAAATAAAAAAAAGTATTTATAAATCAGAATTACGTCCCTTCACAAAAATTGCAAAGGCCCACACGATGATTCGGGGAGTAAAGGTTTTCTTCATTTCAAGTTTAATAATTTTTGGGCAGCAGCTATTTATACTGCGAGAGCGATGAATAAGCACTTGGGAATTATAGGGCACAGCTGACAGTTAAATTGTCGCATGGGAGAAAGTGCAATGGAAGGTGAGATCGGTAAGTGTATTTGTTAACTAAGTAAAGAATAAAACATTTTTTTTTTAAATATTTATAAAATAAATTTCAAACACATTTTTATATACATTCAGTGTGCAGATTATTCTGTGGTATGCCTGCACAGCCTTGCGCAAGAGTTCTGAGAGCAAAAGCGATTTTTATTGCCACCACAACCTTTATAGGTTAACTTCTTGCATGTTCGCGTCTTTGTATCGAAGTACCACATCTGGTTGTTGGCATTCTTGCGACAGACGGGCCAACCCGTAACCCCTCGATTCTTGAAGCCTTGGCATGCCTGACCCACTGTAAGGAAGGATTCGCTTAAAAATATTTATAAAGCTGATTACATATTTATTTGCATACCAGGAACTCCTCGGCATTGCTCCATCACCTGGGCATGCGTGTGGGACACGAAAAGCGCCAACAGAGCTAGGATTATAATAATGTTCATTTCGCAGAGTGAACTGAATAAAAGTGGCTAATAGAAGCCTTTATATAGCATTATTGTATGGTAATTTTGCACAGAGTGCATTGATTAATTTACAGCTGCTTACTGACCAAAACAATTGCAGCAAAAATAAGCAAACAACTGTTTTTGTGGAATTCTTAATCATTAGTCACAGCAGCTTTTTGAAAAGACTGTGTTGATGCCGACCACTGTACTTAGCCCTATGTGGTCTAAGTTCAGAAACATTTTAGGCATAAAATTGGATATCGGTAGAGGTTTTTTAGAAAATTATAAATGCAAATGCTATTTCCACAGTCACTACTATTTTAGCACCTGCTACTATTTCCATTGTCACTACAGTTTTCACTGCTGCTAGTATCATTTACTATTGTCACTATAAATTATTCTAAAGACTTTAGAGACGTTCTGTTATTTTAAAGCAACATTTATTCAATTCTTTGCTTAATTGTATACATTATTCATATTTTAAAGATATGCAATTATTTATGTATATTTTTACGATTATTTAAAGATAGGCACTTAATTAACATACTATTAACTAACTGTACGTTATGAATTTCGTATTCGTTTTTCGTTTTATTTTGTGTTTATTTTTATTTTTATTTTGTGGGCGATGCAACGCCCTTTTCGGCTGGCACAGTGTGTGTGCCCCTCGATGTGTGTGTGTGTGTGTGTGTGTGTTGTGAGTGGGTTGTTCGAGTAGATTAAGGTTGATTAAGATCTATGAAATATATTTCGACATTGACACATTGAATTCAATAATTTCAAATTTTCTAAAACAGAGGGATGTTGTGATGAATGAATAGATGAAAAGATGCATCCAGGGCAAATAATAATACAATAGTTTAAATTTGTTTATGACAAAATTAACACAACTAAAATGAAATAAATAATAAATAACAAAAATAATAATAATAAAGATAATAATAATAAGTAAACATAATGTATATTATGATAATCTGAATCATATGAAACCGTTTTGCTAAAGCTATACATGTTTTTATTTAATTTTTTTTTGTTTTTCGAAATAAGTATTCGGGCATCGTTAACTAAGAATTCATTTATTACTCTCCGGGTCAGCGGACTCGGCAGCATGGGCGTAGGATTTGTAACGACGCAGGATCACCGACGAGCTGCTGGTGCTGGCCATCGATGCAGCTGCTCCGGATGTCGACCAGCTGCCCCTGTTGCCCATCAGCTGCTCCGCAGCCTGCGAGTGCGAATGCGCATGTTCCTGATCCGGCGTTACAGATATATCGGATAGAATGCCGCTTTCTGGATATAAATTGATATATGGGAGTGAGTATAAAAGAATATTTTAAATACAAATCGGGACACAAGTAGCATGCAACACGTGGTGGGGCGGGGAATACACAAATAACTAGTTAGCCAGGGAGTGGGGGTATTTACAGTTGTGTGTGTGTGTGTGTGTGTCTACTAATACTGAAGGTGTGTTTATATACAGAGGGATCAAAGGAAAACAAACAAGAAACTAAAAGCAACAGGTGGACGCCTTAGAAGAAGTAGCACAAGTCAAGCTCAATACCCATGGACAGCTGGCTGACAATTGTGGTGGATCGTTTGTGATGACGCTTGTTGCTGTTGTTGTTGTTGTTGCTCCTGCTGGAGGTGCTGCCCGCATAAGTGGACGAGGAAGTGGGCGTGGCGTTGAGCCTGGAGGAATTCTCTGCTTCGCTGCTGTTGCTCAGTTTCAGCGCCTGCGTTTCATTAATCAGCTCCAAGGTGGCAGTGTTGTTGTTGTTGTTGCTGTTGTTGTTGTGGTTGCTGCTGCTGTGGCCAGAGAGTTTGTTAAAGTTGAGATTCAAACTGTGTCGGGTGGTTTCGTGTCCCGTGTGTCCGGATGAGCAGCCACCGCTGATGGAGGAGCTGCTCGTGGTGCTCGTGCCGCTGGACAGAGAGCTCTCCGAGATTAGGGAATTGGGTCGACGTATGCTGCCCTTGCCCGGCTCCGCATGGCGCAGCTTAGGAGCTGTCGGTGCAAATGGAAAATGGATCAGAATATGAATTTAAATGCCAGACAGTTGCTTACTTTTGTTGAGCTGTGTTAAGGGAATGGATCGATCGCTGATCTGATTGTTGCTGGGACGAATGTCCAGACACGGTTTGCTGCCAATGCCCATCGAGGACATCTCCGCCAGGCGAATTTCTGTCAGGGATAAACAAATAATTTACTACTTTACTTTACTTTACTTTACTGTACAATCTCAAACTGACCTCGATTTCGCTTCGCCTGTTTCCAGAGCAGTTTGGATATCTCCTCGGTCCAGGCATTCTTGATGTCCTCCGACATGCACTGCAGCATCCAGGTGTCGTCTGGCTTCCGTTTCCTAAACCAAATCTCAAATTTGGTCGTCGAGTCGCCCGTGTGTGCGGTGAGTCCAATGTCCGAGGTCTTGATGCTATTCTTATAGATGTAAATGTCCAGATTCTGAAAGTGGATTCATCAGAGATTGGCCCATGGGAGGTGGAAGCACCTTACGCACCTTGTGATCTGGAAAGCGGCGTGCCTTGCTGAACAGCACCAGCTCCTCGAAGAGGAACACCTGACGCAGCGTCTTCTTGCCACCGCGCCCCTGCCACACGAGGAACTCGTTCTGGCGCAACAGGCGACCCTGTTCCTTGACATTGACATCGCAGTCGCGCAGCGAGTCCATGGCCAGCAGATCGTTGCCATGACGCAGCTGAAACTTGACCATCTCCTCGGCCCGCTGCAGTTCCTCCACATCGGCGGCAATCTCCTGCAGCGCCGCCCCCTCCACACCCTTCACCGCCTTGACCAGCTGCTGCAGGAGCAGCGCATACTTGCCCATCCGCTGCACCGGCTTCAGCAGGTACGAGGCCAGATCCATCTTGTCCTGCAGCTGGAGCTGCTTTGGCTTGAAGAACGAGCTGCCATATTCACTCAGCAACGTGTCGCTCTTGGGCTTGTTCTTGTTGTACAGTGCATACAGATAGAACTTGGACTCCATTTCCAGGAACGCAGCGCCCACCTTCAGGGGATTGCGCTCATAACGCTCCAGCTCGCCCAGGAAATGTGAGTTGTGGAACTCGAAGATCTTCTCAATGTTGCCAAAGATCACATTCCGCTGGCCACGCAACGGCTGCGGAATGTCCTCCCGCAGCAGCTCGTCAATGTAGTTCTCGATGACGTAGTACAGGGAGCGCACGTAGTCGCGTTCGGTACCAATCATTTCGCGCATGATCAATAGAAGCGTTCTACGGGGGAGTGGGAATAATAAGTTAAGCTCTGATTCTTAAAGGATCAGTTGTTTTGGAGCCTGTAGTTAATAAGTATAAAGGGTCTCTTACGTTACTCAAGAAAAAAAAAAAGTGCGTAACAGTCAGAAGATTTCATAAAGTATATCACGTATATCCTTGATCACGTTGATCCTTGAAAGGTAAAGCAACGAAAACTCAAGAATGTCAAAGCAGATGAGGTTTAGTTTAGAATTCCGTACCGGCAAATTGAGAAAAATACTCTCCATTTTGAACCTACACTCTTGAGATTTAGCACACATAAAAAGAATCGCAGTCCCTATACACCCCAAAATAATAAAGATCGTATAAAGTAAGAAGGTGGGAACCTCTATAACCTACAGTGATTGCGGTATGTTTGTTCACATGCTTAAGTGCGTTTTGCACACTTTTACAGTTGTGTTCATCTCATTAAAATTACTAATATACTGTCAAGTCATAAACAAAAAAAGTTTACTGCTAGTTACTTTTGTATTTTTGGTTCCAAACAGCTGAGCTCCTCCAGCGTGGTCAGCTCAAAGCTGGAGGCATGGCACTGCAGATGAGCATTCGCCTCCATGGGCGAGTGCATGTCCATGTATCGCTTTGTGGGACGCTCGAAGCACTCATCCTCGAGCAGTTCATCGTGACTGGGGGAGAGAGAGAGAAAGAGCGAGTTTAGCTCTCATTTCATATCTAGCTAGCACCTTTCTCACCTCTTCTCGTTGAGACTCTGACAGGAGCAGATGCGTGCCAATTTGGGATTGCGTTCACAATTGTCGCAGACTCCGACACCGGAGTCGGCAATCTTTGATTGCTGCTCCTCGCCGTCTCCATCTCCATCGCAGTCATTGTCGTTGTCGTTGTCGTGCTCCTCCTCTGGTTCATCCATGTCCTCCAGATTGCGACTCTCTCGCCAGCAGCTGCAGTGGCTGCCACTTGGGGCACCATCAAAGGAGCTGCCGTTGCCGGAGCTGCAACGATAGCTGCCCCTCTTGGCAGAAGAAGTCTGCCTGTCCGTCGGGGTGCTGCTCGCTGCCGGCTGGGAACTGTTCTTCCTCATGATGGTCGGCAGATGCTTCTCTATCAGTGACGTGGCGCCCAGTTCATCGGCCAGACGCTGCAGCTCCTCCAAGGCGGCCGTCTCACGCTGATGCTGCGTCAGCAGGTGCAACAATCTGGCGCCTCCCTCGATGCGCTCCCGTGTCTTCTCCAGCTTCTCCGAGAACTGATCCAATGCCGTCTTCAGATTGCGAGCACTCTCGCTGAGCACGGCGATCTTGTTGGCCGCCAAGTGTAGATCTCGTCCCTTGGCCAAGTGTTTCTGTAAAGTTAAATACATTCTTAATTCTGCATTAGATTAAGCTTTGAATTGAAACTTACTCGGGCAATGAAATAGTATTTCTCAAACTCCAATTCCTGTGCTTTTAATGTCGCCTCGTTGTCCAACTGCAGCTGTGCAAACTTTTGCAAGTTTTCTGCTCCGTCACTGGCCAGCCATGAGGTGACCTAAAAAAACAAGATGCACAGTGGGAGATTGAGATCAGCGAGGAACCTTCAACTCGTTGTAAAACGCGCCCACGCCGGCTTCAAGGTCCAATTCCCCAGTCCCCATTTCCCAACGATGAAAAGTGAAATTCAAGCCAACGAACGACGACGATCTAATTAGCCTCCACTTTACAAATTAAAAAGCAATCGGGCACAAATCAAATAAAATGATTCCTCTATGGGTATTTCAAAATTAAGCTCCCAAAGGTATCGACAACAACAACAACAACCGCAGCAACAACCACAGCAACAACTTCAACAACAACGACAACAACCACGAGCCAATCAACGATCTCACATTGATAATTTTGTAGCTCTAACCAATTTTTAATCACCTGCTGCGTCCAATTGAATTGATACAATCGATGATGCGACGAATTATGGACCAGGGATGGGGGAACCTGCACTAACTAACCAGCTTCAGCTCTCGGCTCTAAGCTCTTGGCTTAAAGCTCTCAGTTGGCCACGCGTGTGCCGCCGCACCGCGTTCACTTTCCGTTTTTGGGCTGTCTTTGTCGATCTTTGGCTTTGCGATAATGTGCCCCAGCTACATTTGGGGGCATGTTCACGTCCACGTTTACGTCCTCCCCAGTGAATGAATATGTTGAGTCTGCTGATGCTGATGCTGCTGCTGAGCCAGCGCCAAGTTGCTCCAGTTTCACAGTTGCCGCACAATCAGCAGAGACTACCTCGAACCCAAAACTAATACTCGTATTCGTATTCGTAGTCGGATTGAGACTCAGACTCCGTCTCAGACTCAGACTCTTCATGCTCATCAGATATGGCAGGCCGGGCCATATGAACGAATATTGCCAGGCCAGCGTGAGCGAGTGATATACAGGGTGCCTTGTAGTTGTGCTTAATTGAATTGATAAGGCTTTGAATTTGTTAAACACATTTTGTTGATATTGGGGAAATTAATAAAACATTTCAGCGCATTAACAAATGAAAAACAAATTTTAACTTTATAGTGATGCTGTCTAATTCTGATTTTATTTTGATATTTTGTAATTTCTTACTTTAAATGATTAAAGAATTTGAGCACTTTAAATGATTTTAAATACAAGAAAGAATTGAGAAATAAAAAGTATTTTCTTCTTTCTATGTTTATACTTATAATTCTAATTATAATTTAGTTCTCTCAATTATTAAATAAAATAAACTTTTTCTACTATTTATTGATAATCTTTAAATATTTAAAGATTAAATTTGAAAATCTCTGCTTTAAATTATTTAAACTTTTTATCACTGAAGCACTTTTCAAGTTTTTTCCGCGCCTAAAACATTTGGTGATAAGTGATTGTTTTATTTGCACAACACATTTTCATTGGAGGGGAGCACCCTGTATTGCAGAGCCGGCTCCGTTGCTTGCATTGTTTACATGACGGGGCGCAAGGCCTTTTTAGTTTTTATTTTATTGAACGCTGCCATTTGAGAGATTGTTTCTCAGCGATTGCCACACACAGGCAAAAGTCAATAATAAATAAATTAATTGATTTACTAAATCGTTGGTTCAATGAAATGTTTAATGCCAGCGATAAGACTCTAGCCGGAAAGAAGCCGCTGTTGCTGCTGTTGTCGTTGCAAGTGAAATCATCGAATGATGCAAAATAGTAGACGATAAACAAAAAAAAAGCAAACAAAACAATAATAGAAACAAAAGTTTCAAACTTCAACAAGTTTCAGTTGGATGCACGTTCAGTTAGTTGGATGGATGGATGATGACTCACATAGTTGGCTATTTGGGCTACCAATTGGTGACTGGCAGCTGTTTCAAGCTCACTGCCAATTGCCGTTGCGGGTGATGCGGGGCGGGAGCTGGAGCTGAAGCTGGAGGTGGAGGCAATCATTGCGCGAATCGAGCTCCAAATGCGATAACAATTAAAAGTGCCCCGCTAAGCGCGACAAACGGCAACAACAACATGCCACATTCAGCTCTGAATTGCAACTGTTGCTCGCACTTGAATTGTGCCGCTGGCAATCGACGCGACGACAACAATCGCTGCCAATCGACGACGTCAGTCTATCGCCAGCCCATCGTCAAATGCTCACACAACACACACTCAAACACACACTCATACACACACTCATACACACACTCATTTGCTGCTACAATGATGCACTTTTTCAATTTACGCGCCGTCGGCGTCAGTCAATGAAAATGAAATGAAATTCAATCAAATCAAAACAATTAGCGAGAGCAAATAAATGTCCATTTGGTGCTTGGAGCTGGCAATGGAAACGATATTGGAATGGGCACTGGAATTGCCAATGGAATTGCTATTCGAATTGGAAGCTAGGGCTGCCTCTGTCGAGTGTTGTTGACGTTGAAGTTGCTGTTGCTGCTGTTGTCTCTGATGACGACGTCGCCAACATCGTTGCCTGCTGCAATTTGCTTAGCTAAGTAAATAACTTGCAACGTGGGAGCAGCAAGACATATGAATCTTCTACAGCTCTGCTGTTCTATCTATCTCACTCTCCCCCTATCCCCCTCTCTGTCACCCCCTTGCTGATAAGCTGGACTACATATATATTTCTTTTTTTGTTTCTACTTCTTCTATTTGCCACTGACAACTGGCAACTGCGGATGTTGTCTTTTGTTGCTGGCGGGACGCTGATAAGCGATTGCAGCGAGTTGCAGGGAGTTGACTGCACTCTGCCTGCTGATCGGCACATCTTAGAGAAGCTGTTTGACAATTGCTGTTGTTTGTGCTGTTGCTGCTGAGGTTGCTGTTGGTGTTGCCGTTGCCGTTGCTCTGACATAAAACGCAAATTTAACGTGACAGTTTAACAAGTTGATCGCATGCGCCATAAAACACATGCAACACCTACAACTGCAACAACTACTGCAACAACAACAACTCCTACAACAACCATGTTGCTGTGAGCATGCGTGGCTCCCAGTGGAGTCCACTGTGGCAACTGTTGCTGCTGCTGCTGCTGCTGCTGTCGTGTAATTTACGCAAATGTCGCGTATTTATCTTAAAGCCATAAACATTTTTTAAGCCACAATATCGAATTTATTTTGACACTTAACAAAGTTGTTGCCATTGTTGTTGCTGTTGTTGTTGTTGTTGTTGTTGCTATCATAGAAAATTCCGACATCTATTGGGATTTTAGTTTTGTTTTGCGTCTACATTTGTCTCTGCCTGCCTCTTGGATTCTGTGTCTTTTTCTGGTCGCTGTGTAATTTATTTGAAGTACGTCTTAAATGATATGCGTTTCCCATTTACAATTTGCCATGCCACATTTGCCACATTCGGACTGTCTCATTTGATCTTGGCTAATTTGTGCCCCAAGCTGTGTTCTTGGCCTTATCCACAGCTGCTTATCTTTGGCTCTTAACTTTTTACTATTTTAACGGCCATGTTTAGTCATTTGCCTGCTAATTTATGGCAGTTACTCAGAAACTATAACGACAAAAACTGCCCTCTCTCTCGCTCTCGCTCTCTCTCTCTCTCTCCCTTTCTCTTTCTCCGTCTAAGTGGCCAGGGTGAAGCAACTGTGCGGAATGCATGCGTCAAGTGAGACATTAACCATGTATCTTGCCACTTTAAGTGGAAGCATATCAAACGCACTACAAGCCGCAAGTACATGAAAGCAAATTAAAGCCTAATAAAACTTTTGAGTTATGGCTTTGATTTGAAAAGGTTTTATTTTAATGTTAACTGTGACAAGTTTTTATAAGGAAAATAAAATTAATCAGAAAAGAATAAATATATTAAAACCGTATTAATAAATATTTAACAGAAACATATGAAAGTTCAACACTTAACTAATAAATTTATTTCATGAGAAATGTCGTTGGATCTCTAAGCCTTTTAGTCAAAGAAAGCGAATACTTTTGTCTATACCAACTAAGTTCTTAATAGGTTAAGTATTTGAAATATTTCAATTTTAAAACTAGTTTAAATTTTTACGAGTGCAATAGAACTATGAGTTCTAATTTAAAAATGGCAAACCATAAATATAAATGGATATTTGAGACTTTACTTTAACGGCATCGTTAAAATTACGCAGTTAGACTAATTTCCAGAGTGAGTACGAGTATCAGGAGGAGTCCCAGTTTAGTGATTGAAATAAAAACATAGCTGGGAGTTGCCTACCGACTGTAGCTGAAGCTGCAGCTGCAGCTGAATCTGAGACTGAGGCACGCTCGACTGCATTTTTGGTGAGCTACAAAGAGTCGTATGTACACGAATATAATAAAGCAATTTCGTTTAACTATTTGACGCGAAAAGGAGATTACAATTTTACTTATTTTTTCACTTTCCAACGCAACGAAGTCGGGCTAGAAACACGCCCCAAACCCAAACCCAAACTCAAATCCCATCCAGAGGCAGAGCAGCGAGTCATAAATTGTGGCCACAAAAGGCCAAGACGTTAATGTGGTGACAATATTGCATGCAGCGACATGTTGCTGTTGTTGTCGAAAAGCCGCTTTACTGCAGCAAGTGCAACAAGCAGGGGGCATGTGGCAGTTGCCAGTGCTAGTGCCAGTGGCAGTGGCAAAGACAGTGACAGTGACTGCAGCTTATCGTCGTTGAATCAAAGACGGAACGGACGTGGACGTGAAAAAATGATGACAGCTGTTGATGAAGTTGACGATTTCTAAAAATGCGTGTAAAATTAGTGTTAAAAAACATGTCAAACTCAATACGACAGTTACATTTTGACATGCCCCAAACGATGTCGCCGACAACAATTATGTTTTGTTTGCTGTCACTCTCCGAGTATCTGAGTATCCAACTCTTGGCCTGTCTCTGTCTCTGACTCGGTCTTTGTCTCTGTCTTTCGGTCTTGGTCTTGGTCTTGGCTTATGGCGAGTGTGAAGCCTCTTTGGTTAATTCAATAAATACGTAGATGCAGATGCAGATGCAGACATTCTAGGCGGCAACTTGTTGTGCCTTGGGCAACTCAATGTCTGCCAAGCTAAGCGTATGATTAACGTCTACATTGATGACACACTGAGTCAGGCCGCAGCATCAGCTTCAGCTTCAGCTTCAGTTGCAGTTGCAGCTGTGATGTCGAGTCGAGTCGAGTGGAGTCGAGTTGAGGCATTGTTTGTTCGCGTGGCGAATTTGCATGCATCAACCGGTTGCAGGCATCTGCTTGGCGGCACTTGCGGCGGTACCAGGCACCAGGCACCAGGCATCATGCTCCATGCACCATGCACCATGCACCAGGCTGCAAGTCCCAGATCCCACATCCCAGTGAAGATGTGCCTGCTACGAGGGTTAATACACGCCGCTATTATTAATGCCAAAGTCATGCCACTGTGAATGGGTCTCGGTCTCGGACTTTTGTCTTGGATCCTCTCCTCGGCATGTCGACACTAAATAAGCCTTCATATTTCATGGCCAGTTTTGGTGGCTGACCGAATTCTATGCAGCCGCAATTCTCAAATGCAGCAGCTGCAGTTATGCAAGCTGTGGCTGCCACCGCATTCCATGCAACCTCGAGGATCCCGCTTCGGGCTCGGGTTCGGGTTCGAATGTCAGAGGCCATAAATAAAGCAGGCTTTGCTTCCGCGCCAAATTCAACATTTTGGACTGTGGTCAGCTTCATCAGCTTCTTGTAGCTGCACAAGATAGATATTCCAGGGTGGTGGGGGGGGAGGGGATGGATATTCAAGGCGCGAAACAATTAAACATAGTTTTCATTGCACAAAGTCGCCGACAGAGCGCAAATTAATTTGAAAAACGGGCGAAGCGAATCTCAAAGAAAGCGCCCCAAACAAATCCAATTTCACCGCCAGCGTTTGTGTATTTTTATCTGTATCTTCATGCAGCTATCGGCCAAGACGCGTCAACTCTTTCACCAACAACTTCAGCAGCAGCAACACCCAAAGCAGACACACACACACACACACGCACACCCAGTCAACACTTGTGGCCATAACTGGAGCTTAAATCTGCCCCCGAACCCGCCCCGAGTAATGCAGCCGATCTACAATTTAGATATAATATCGCATATCGCATCATAATGTCGTCGTTGTCGTTGTCGTCGTAGTTGTCGTTGTCGTTGTACCCCTCCTCTTCTTCCTTCTCTTCGTTGTTGTTGCTGTTGCTGTGCTGGCCCAACAAAATGGCGACGGCGGCATCTTTTTTCGCACCTTGTTTGAATGCGCGCCTAATGGACGACAGCGACATTTGTTAGGTGGCGGAGTTGCGTTCGCATTTGGCATTCGCATTGCACTCAAGAGCCGAAGCTCGTGTTGGCTCAGTTTAGTTGCGGTTTGTTGGTTAACTACATAAACGTATTGATTTAATTAAGAAAATCAGGGCCAACGAACACATAATACACTTTTTACAATATGCAACTTGATCATGCGCTATAACTTGCAATTAGTATACGATTAGTTTGACTTGAATGTAACAGAAGTGCTATTTAAAGTTAAATTAAGTTATTAATTTTAATAAATCACTGTTTAACATATTTCATAGATGCGTCTAGATTAAGTATATTCTACAAATTAAACCCCTTTTCAAATGGTAAACTGTACAAAATGAACATTTATGTAGATTAAGTTTTTAATATCAACAAATATAATATTTAAAAAGTTCCTTAATATACTTTAAATAAAGCTCGCTAATTAAAGATCCGAATAAGATACTTCGACAGCAATTAGAATTATTTAAAGCAGCTGAAACTTTAAAAATGTTTGCTTATTTTTATGCGGATTTTTAAAGCCATGATTTCTTTATATTCACAATTATTTTTACACATTTTGTAATATTTTTTAATCGTTTTTTTCTCTTTCTAAATTTGTAGGCCTCTACTGTGTTTATTATTATACGATGAAGATTTAATAATTAAAAAAGTTCAGTATTGTTTACAAAAAATAGAAAAAGACAAATGATAACAAATAGTAACTACAATCATTCAATCATTGTGACTTCCCACGCCAATTATTGAATTGTCGGCGTGGTTATTTGCAATGAGAAATTAACAATGCTCTGCGAAAAAGTTAGAGCATTCAACTTAAAAATTCAAACACGGCACTGTACAGAAATTGGAAGCTGTCAACGGGCTTTTAATTGAAAGCGTGTTGGTGTTAAATGTTTATAGTATCTCTTGGTATAATTTTAGCGGCGATCGCGATATGACGCAGTATGACAGATAGAAAGAGGCAGAGAGACAGCGAAATAGAGAGATAGATAGAGTTGGACAGTCAGTCAGTTGGATGGATGGACAGGCAGTCAGTCATTTAGTCACTTAGTCATTTAGTCAGTCTTATCGCTGAACTACTTTTGAATGAAAACTAATGAAATAAGCAAGTGAAGCCATCAATGGAGCAATCAATGGGCTGCTTGAGCTTCAGCTTCAGTTCAGCTGTCAGCGTATTGCAAATCGATTGAAAATCGCAACAAAATGTATTTAATTTCTTTAACCTTGCTTTCACTTTTCTCATTAACTTTTCGTCGGCAATTAAAATTCAATTTTTGGCCCCAACCAAGTTTGGTATTTTGATAAATGGCCGCACATTTCTCAGAGGCGGAGGAGCGTGTGAAAAATGTCCGAAAACTGAAAACTGAAGACCGTAAACTGCAAACTGAAAACTCAAAAAAAAACCATATAACAACAGCAACAGCAGCCAGAAACGTTAACAAGGCGCTGCAAATTGTTAAATACCAATTTCCGCAAATTATTAAATGAAATTGAAGATCCAGGAGCCGTTTATCTATGAGATACTCGCACAAGTACACGAGTATCTACGTATCTTTGAGCTTTTTGAGCTGCGTGGCTGCGTGTCTGTCGTGTGTTTGCAATTTGACATACTTTTGTTGGCCAACAACTGCAACTGCAACTGCAAGCACACATGCAACAATCATAATAATAATGGCAAAACTTATTAGTAGCGCGAAAGTATGACGAATATGTAAACGCATCGCATCGCATCGCATCCAAGCTGGGGCTGAGGCTTCCTTTATGACTGCGCTAACTAATCCCACAACAAATTATTGTGATTAATCAGCGAAATTGCATTACTGGATACTTCGAGTCGAGTTGAGTGGAGTTGCTGAGTCTTTGCAGCGTCTCTGAGTTTCTGGGAGCGTTGGGCGTTGCTGCAACTGTCATTGGGGCTGATTAAGCGCCGCCGAGTAAAGATTAGCCCGGCCAGATAACGCGAATGAGAAGAGAGTTTCAACTGCAACTGCAGCTTCAGCTTCAGCTTTGAGCCAAGTTGTGGGTGCGTGCGTGCTCAATTATGCATACGGCAGCTGTAACTGCAAGTTAAAGGTAGCCAGCTGAAAAGATGATCATGAAAAGCCATTCATCTGCACACGGCCCTTGAGAGAAAGAGCTGTGTTGCATGCTACCCATTAACAAGTCAATTAAAATGCCAGGAAATGGCCAACTGAAAATGCAACTGCAACTGTGATTCGCAGATGCGCTTAAATAAAATAAAACATACACTCGAATCTGAATGTTGGCAGGCTTATCTAACGGCTCCATTTGGCAACCAAGTCGATGACGATGGAAGTCAACAAGCCAATTGGCTACCGATGGATTCAACGGCTAAGCGAACCCGTTGTGGACATTAAGCGGATGCGCGTAATAAATTAATAAAGCCAGGCATTAAATGCAATGCATATTCAATTAACAATGTCAGTTGCTGTGAGTGCGCCGCGTATCTGCCAGATACATTTGGCATTTCAAATGTGGATGGCGCATTTCCTGTCGACCAAAATGTTGCCAGCTCATTAAATCCTCTTGTGTTATCACACCACCAACTGCAGCTCAACTTCAGCACATTATGTGCATATCAATTGCAGTCTAACAAGCTACAAATATTCATGACTTTGACAGAAACATATTCGAAGTGCTTAGAACGGAGAAATTGGGCAGACAAAATAAAGAGAGAGTTGTTGGAATCTTAAGTGTAATTGTAATGTTTTAAACTTGAAATGTAATATTAATAGTGTTTATTTTATAAATATATATTTGAGATACTCTATTACTTTTTAGTAGTGTTTTATGAGGACATCGCAGGACTTGTAGACTTTAAATAGTGTTCGGCATTGAAAATGCATATACATGTATATTTGCGATACTTTTAGATTTATTAGCTAGTGAGGTCTATCGAGTGTACTGAATACAGCTCTGAAGTTCTAAGGCTTACTTTAAAATACTTTGGAAATGTTATGAAGAGGTATTGTGAGAACTGTAAGTGCACCTCGGGATTTGTAGGCATCAAGAGGAGCTTAATTGACAAATTAATAAAGCATTAGATATATTTACTTATATAAATGCATCTTTGAATAGTTAGTTATGTGAAAAGCTTTAATAAAGATCGAAAGTTATTTAATTTCAAAATACGTGTATTTATATTCACTCTATTTAATGTATTTCTAAAATACTTTTAAAATACCATTGGTTGTTAGTAAGCTCTTTTCATTGATCTCATACTCAATGCATATTAAATTTAGAAATACTTGCATTTATATTTACTCTATATAAAGAATACTTAAGAACCTTTAGAAATAGTTATCTACCTCATTGATCTCATTATCAATTCATATTCAATTTGATGTATTTTTAAGATGTTTTCAAAATACTATGGATAACAGTTAGCTCACCTCATTGATCTCATCCTCCAGGGCGCGCTGACGCGTCAGTTGACGCAGTCGCTCGCGTCGCTGCTCCGTCAACTGCTCGAGACGCTGTGCGGCACGATCCACCTCGCTGTAGAGCAGCGTCACCTTCCTCAGCTTGAGGGCTGCATCCGAAGTGCAGGCAACTGCAGTTGGAGCAGCGGCAGCTGAAGTGAGGGAAGTGGAACTTGAAGCCGAGGCTGGAGGGGCATTGATGGCACTGGCTGCCTCCTGGAGGCGCAGCAGCTGTGTGGCGCCACGCTTGCGCAAATTGTGCAGCTGCGAGTCCATAAGGGCACGACTGAGGGCACGATGCTGGCCGTAGAGTTGTCGCCGCGTCGGCAACCCCAGCAAATCGGCAGCGCGTATGTCACTCAAGGCGGCAACAAGTCGACCGCCGGCCGCGGAGCATTGACGCTGAAACGCCTCGAGTTGGCCAAAGAACTCGCGCCACTTGAGCGCGTCGTGATGATGCTGGCCCCGGAGCGGACCGCTCGGCAGTTGCGATGGCGCAACACTTGTCGTGACTTGGTCCACGCTAATGAATTTAACCAAATGCGATGGCGATGCCAACTGCGAATGCGACGGCGACGGCGACGGCGACTGCTCCTGTGTGTGTTTTTATTTTTTTGTTGGATGAGGGGGAGGTAAAAAACGTAAGAAAAGCCGTCATTAGTGGCCAGGTAGGTTCTGTGTTTTCAATTTTAGTTTTTTTTGGCCATGTAAAGCGGTTTAATTGGGTGTCTGCCGTCTTCGGCTGCTGTTGTGGGGCGTCAACCCAAAACCCAAAACAGACAGAGAGCCCTCCTAATGATTTCATTTTGTGGTGCAATCGCAAAGGTCAGACTCTGAACTTACCGGCTGATCACAGCTATTGCTGTTGTGGTTCTGCTGTTGCTGTTGCTTCTGTTGCTGCTGGTTGCACAATTGCAGCAAATTCGCATCGAGACAAACGGCCAAAATTGCACAATTGCCAATTTGCTTGCTTAACAGTTTGAGACTTTGGCAAATTAAGTCGATTACGCATAAATGTTGCGACTTCTCGATGGCAATTAAAATGGTAAATGTTTGCTGGGCGGGTTTCAGTTGTTGTTGCTGCTGTTGTTGCTGCTGCTGCTGTGTACTTTTATGGCCAATGCTAAAAAGAAAAAGACATACATAAGTTAAATGCAATGAGTTGCAGTAAGAAGTGCATGGTCAGGCGCTCATAAACAACGTCAAATGTGTGGTGTAAATTGTGAATGTGGCAGGTTGCTCGCTTGCAACTGCAACTGCTCCGAAACAGAGCTAAACTGAGCAGAACCAACTGGCAACTGGCAAGTGGCAACGCCCAAAACGAGTTCAGCTTAATTGGCAATAAGCGGCCTCTGCCACTTGAGGCAGCAACGCGGCCCACAACTAGATGTGGCAAGTTGAATGGGGATGCTGCCTCCTGCCTAGCACTGTTATACTCATACTCGCACTCGCACTCGCACTCGCACTCGCACTCGCTTACCTTTGAGTATTTCAAACGGTCGGCCAGTAAATATGACAAGTTGGTAGCCACTTTTAATCAGCGTAAATAAAAATTGAAAATTGCCGCTAATGGCAGCTGGTGCATTAATAAAAAGCCCAACAGGCATTTCCTTAACACTTTACCCCAAAACGTTTTATCCAGCTGCGCGTTCTTTCCTCTCCCTCTCCCTCCCTCTATTCCTCACGCTCACTCTCTGCTGCCTGCAGCTGCAGCTAACTGTAAATGCATGCCACTTACGGCCTGGTCAGACGGTCAACCAGCCTGTTAGCCAGTTATATGTTCTCACAGCAGTCCATCCACCCCCGTCAGAGACTGTGTCTGTCTGTGTTTTTAGCTGATATTTGCACGCAATGCGCATTGCGCATGCGGCAGGTCGAGCTGCCGCAAGTGGCAAGCTAACAAACTGCGGGCTGCAAGTCTTCAGCTTCATCATCATCTCTGGCATGTTGCGAGTTTAATGATGCCGCACAGCACGGCCATCAAAAGCATTTGGCATTTCAATTTGAAAGCAACCTACACATGCGCTAAGCTAAAGATGCCATAAGACTTCAAAACCAGGTCTACTACGAATTTCGTATGCTCTGAACTTTTCCTAAATTTGAAAACTTGTTGTTACGAAATATTCGCGAGCTTTTGTTGTTAATTAAAAATACAGGTCAAACAATATTTAAACTGGCATTCTGCAAGGAAATCGGTAAAGTTTCGACAAAGTTATGGGAGTTTCAAGTTTTTGATTGTATGCCTCCCTTTTTAACCTAATTTGATGTTATGTATTCGAATTGTATATGAAATTGTAAGGCGCATGTGTAGTTTAAAAAAAGCTCACAAAAATAAAAAATTCGCTCAGCCTATAAACAAATTTACGATTGCGAAAAAGTAAGCAAATGCAACCCGAAATAAGCCCATAAATTTAACCTAACGAACAATAACAGAAGTAACGTAATAAAATTGTAAGATGCTGTTAACCATGCCCCACATTAACATGGAGACTTATTTAACATAGCATGCAAATGTTATTAAAAGGGAACACATAAATCTAAGTTATGTAAGGTTTTTCCTCATAACGAAATGACATTAGTTCAAATATATTCCGAACACGACAAATGCTATGGGCAATTCAATGTGATCCAACTGTACGAAGAGCAATAAAATATGTATGTGAGTGAGTGTGCGTGTGTGTGTGTGTGTAGTCCTAGTCCGGGTCGGTCGTGTGTAACCCGAGCTTTCTTTATACTCGCATTTGTATTATGTATTATGCGCGGGCATGCATATTAATACCTTTCGCACTCTCCATGCTCTCGTACCAGGCGGCATTTCAAGATTCCCAGAAGTGCAGACCCATAAAAACAAATTTAATTGCAAGCTGTCACACACACACACAGAGAGAGAGAGAGGTATAGAGAGAAAGACAGATAGACATACCATACATCCTCTTAGAGATGGATCATTGTGACAGGGTCAAATGGGCCCAGGGCCTAAAGTGGGATGATGTAAGTTTTGGATAAGACCCGTCTAAGATCGTTGTGGTTGCTGTTGTTGACACTGTCAGTCTGGGTCTCTTCTTTTCTCGTCGTCGTACTCCTATCTGTCTTGGTGAAAACTTTACTTAGCTCAAATATTTAATATTTGCGTGCAGTTGTCTGTCGACTGGCATTTGGAATTAGACAGGCGAGCTAATGAATACCTTACACATGTCGGCAAACAAACGCAAATAATGTCAATGGCTCTAGCTTCAGGCCACAGAGAGAGAGAGAGACAGAGAGAGAGGGAGAGGGAGGAGTTTCCAAAGAGGGGGAAGACCAAGTCTGAGTCTGAGTCTGAGTGGCTGTCCAAGTCCAACTTGTAAAGTCTTTAGTGTCATCGTCATCAGTCAGATAGACAGACAGTCAGAGAGTCAGACTGGGAGTTGTGCCAGTTTTGGAATTTTACAAACTTCAAATTGCATGTGCAGAGTTTTATTTGCTGCGCAAATGTTTGTCAAAGTTTTCTACACGATTTGGCCGCATTTTATCAATTGGCATTGAAGCAATTAACATGCAGCTGGAACCCAAAACGGGAATCAGAATTCGAATTGGAATTGGGAATGTGAATGCCAAGTCGTAAGTGGCCAACGAGTGTGTTCTCATATGTCGATTTAGATTTCACAGATTATTCTGATTCATTTCCAGGAATCGTGTGGAACAACAACAAGAACAACAACAACAAATAACACTAGCATTCATTGTTGGGCCACTAAAGTTCACATCATAAATTTAAAGTGTCACGAATCTGTCTGAAAAAATCATTCATACGCCTGCAGCAAACGCTCCCTCTGCCTATCTCTATCTCTCTCGTACTTTTATTCTCCCTTCTTCACACACACACACACTCACACTGCTCCTCCATCTCTGTCTCACATTGTCTCCTTCATCCCGTTCGCTCTACAAAGGGAAGCCGAAAGAGCACAGTCCCTCAAGCAACGTGTCTGCCATACTTTAGTAGATCCAACAACTGTTGCCTGCCCGCCAGTCACAGACTAGAATTCAAAATTACACTATAGAACAAAGCACAGCTTAACATATTGTACTATCTCCATAGAGATGGAGTTATAAACACAGTACAGTACTATCTTGATGAAAGATTCCATCGACAAAGTCTCTTCAACTTAATGCAAATGGAAGGCACTTAAAGTAATAAGAAAGATCTTCGAAATACCAAGTGTAGATTTTAGCAGAGAGCAATTAATAATTTTCCCGCTACGTTATATAATACTAGAGTTATTTCTACCCATTTAAAGTTTGTCTTAAGCTCAAGATCATTAGCTTAGAAATGTCGCAAATAATTCTAAATTCATTTTGAGCAGAGATTTAGCGATTTACTTATTATTATCCCAAATGTCTTAAGTAGTAGTGTAATTTTCTAGCTTATCTTTTTGTCGACTGAATTGGAGCGTTAAATCTTCTACTTCATATTCGTTTTGTAGCGCAGTGTTATCGACATTTAGCTGAGGCTTTTGTTCTATTTTCTAAGGCAAAGTTCTCAGCATTGAACACAAGTGTTGTTCGAAGTTGTTGCTGTTGTGTTGCTGTTGCTGTGTTCTTGTTGCATGTTTCCTTTTAGCCAAAGTGGCAAATTGACTGGCATGCATATTCTGTTGCGGCAGTGAGTTCGACTGCCTGATTGCCAGACAGCCAGACGACCCAAAGGGAGGCAGATAGCGAAGGCAGGCAGAGAGAGAGAGAGAGGGAGAGAGAGAGAGCAAAGGCTCTACTTGGCCAAAAGAGGCCCCATAACGTCTTAAAGGCTTAAGTGCTGTCGTTGTTGTTGTCGTTGTCGATTTTCCCAGCGCCAGTTGGTTGTTGGTTCAGTTGGCTCTTGGTCAGGCATTAACTGCACATTTGCATATCTGCTCGTAAATATGGATGGGCTGCTTGTGAGTCTATAAAGTTCTCCTCCTGCCCCCACCACCCACTTCTAGTTGGACAGACAAATTGAAATACTTGGACCTGAGGCACACACACACACACACACAGTCAGACTGTTAGATGTGCTCATTCCCATGCGTTTTGCATTTGACATTAAACTGCCTGATTCTGATTGAGGCAACCACCTCCATCTTCTGCCCCGTTGCTTATTTTAGAGTTTAGATTCGCACTCACCTGCACTCCGGAATGGTGCTGTAGTAGAGCAGCAGAGTGGCCAGCTCATAGCAGTTCAGTCCCGCGCCTGCCACAGCATCGGCGTCCACAGTCACAAGTGGGTCGCCTTGGAGGGTGCGTGTGCCTGCGAATATATAAATGTGGATGTGGATGTGAATATGGAAATCGAACTCAATCTCAATTGCTTCAACTCCCTGGGTGGTCTTCGACCAAGACAGACAGACAGACAGCGTGTTAATGTGCGAAAAAGTGTGTGAATTAATTGAATTGAATTGAATGCTATTCGACTTGCATTCAAGTTGAATTCAATTGAATTGAAAATGCGCTTTTCACCGATTTGCCTCGCAGGCAAATTGCCTAACGGGGCGTCACCAGCTGATTTTCAATTTTCAATTTATATTTATAAGCTACATTTTCGGTTAGTTTCAGTTAGCTTAGTTAGTTAGTTAGTTAGCTAGTCGGGGGGACTAGTGAAAGTCTAGAATTATGCAGAGCAGCGGTAAAAATGGAAAGTCTGGATTGGATGTGGATGCCTACCTGGCAAATAGACGCCGCTGTTCAACAGTTTCTCGGGCAATTCACTGATCGAGTTGGGCGGCAACAGTTCCGTCTCCCTCTCTGTCACTCTCTCTCTCTCCGTCTCCGTCTCTGTCTCCGGCAACGGCATCGACTCCGCCTCGTTGGTCACTGTTAAAAAATTGACAAGTATTTATATTTATTAGATGTATATTTATAAACACTCTTGTATATTTAGATATAGGTTAATTGCATTTTAAACGCTCGCTGGAAACCTTGAAAACTGGTTCAGGATCGCGCGACGTGCTTTGCATAATAATGTCATTTGATTAATTTGGCGACAGCGCTGGCCACAGTGGCATATAGCCCACACAGTTGTTGCATATTGGCTAAAAGGGGCGTGGCAATGCCAAACCAGTTGCCCCCATAAA
Organism: Drosophila limbata; assembly: GCA_963924055.1. Lineage (NCBI taxonomy): Eukaryota > Metazoa > Arthropoda > Insecta > Diptera > Drosophilidae > Drosophila > Drosophila limbata. Next base: position 14,518,764 of record OZ001354.1, read on the forward strand.
TTTAAAGTCGCCACTTTCGCGTGCGACAATTTTTGTTGTTTTTTGTGTGTATTATAAATGCGACACATTGCAGCGTCTGCAGAATTTCTGCACGGACTGTGCCGTCCACCTGGTCGCACCACCTGTTGATTGAATGAATATGTATTCGGTGGTGGTTTGAATGTGGTGCGAATACAAATGCCAGGTGCTGCACGTTGCATGCATGCTATGTAGTAAGTACGTAATTCAATACCTCCAGAGTTGCCACAGTTGCCCCCGCACTTGTCAGCTGATTTATGCCCGCTTGCAAATTGCACCCACACACCCAAAAATACGACTTCAGGTCGATCGCATTCCATTGCACACTGCACACTGGGACCAGATAAGCATCTCAGCTACTCCTGCTTGTGATAACTGCCTCTGTAGAAATGGTGGCTAAGAGCTTATCGTGCTCTCTTGATTTTCATTTAAAATTCGCAAACAGTTTAAGCTCTAAGATATTTATGGTCCTTCAAAACATTACTCACTCATCTAGTTTTATATATAACTATGCAACTGTTGACATCAATATTTACAGTGTGTCAACTTTGACCTATCAGATTCGCTTATGAATTTCATTTATAATTCCCAAATAGTTTAAGCCGTTTGTTATTAATGATCCTCGTTTCGTCTCAGAGCTGAAATGTTGCTTGTTTATTTCTAATTATCATATCTACACATCTAATTTTACAGTGTGTCAACTCAACTTTCATGTGATATTTGTAAATGTTTTATTTTAATCAAATATTTATCTTTCCCTAATACAATTTTAAATTAACATATGTTGTCTTGACAAGGGTCAATTGGTTAGATTGCTGACAAACTGGTTCCACTGTGCAGTGCATTGCTTTGGTTTCTCATTTAATTTTCATATTTGAGGCTTTGACAAATTAAAAGGCATTTGCACGGTTGTAGTTGCTTGTTGTTGTTGTTGTTGGAAAGACAACGATATTTTGTGGTTAACCAACACCAGGCGGATGCTGTGGGCCGCCGTTGTTAATGGCTAATAGCTTTTTTGTTGGCTTTTGTGGTCGAACCGTGGGCGTCGGCGACGCATTCTAGTCGAAAACTCAACTGCTGGTGGTGCAAACTGAGACTGTGATTCAATATGTGTGGTTTCAGTTACGAATGCACCGCCTGGACAAAGATATTGGCTTTAACCTGAGGCAATTGATATACATAGATATATTTTGAATGGATGCAGATTGATTTGATTGATGCTAAAGAACCATGGAAGATTCTTTAGATGCGCTGCCTGAGCTTAAAGTGACAGACAATGTCGATAATCATGATAATAAAGGCAAACCAGTAACAATTGGAGAATATAAACCAGAACCAGTTGTCGGAGGATGCATAAAGACAACCGCGAGTATAGAGATATTCAGGTTTCGCCTTGAGATTCTCATAGCAAGATATGGGCAGGGTATCATTGGTGATGGGAACACCATAATCCTCGGGTCCATTAATGCCACAGCATTCATGTGTCATCTCATAATGATACAACTTTTCGCTATAGAAGCCACGAACAACGACATAGGCATCAGTATAGGCAACAACGGAAAAACTGCCCGAAATCAGTAGAACGAAGCTCAGGAGAAATCCCAATATGATTGCCTGAGGGGGAGAGGGTGAAATTGGACACTCTGTAATAGATTTGGGACAACTTACCACCATTAAGAGTGCACCCATTCTACATATTATGAATACCACATCTACTAAAAGCACAAAACTACAGATTCCCTCGATCCATGAGAGCAGCGTGAAAAGCGAACTCAACTCATAAGTGGGTCCCAGTTTGATCAGAACGTACACATGTTGGAATAAAACTCCCACAAACAGATACTGCTCTATGCCAAAAACTACTTAGATGAATAGGCACAGGAATATTGTTCTGGTCTTACCACAATTACAACATTGAGCATAAGACAGGTCCAAGACAGTTGCTGTTTGCTGCACTCCCATTCGGTTTTGAAACACATTTTCGAATATTTGTTTGACAATCACATCGCGGAATGAGTGATATAAAGTTTTAAGGCTCTTTCTTTCCCTTCAAGCTTCAAGAACGAAGTTCTTTTATTGATATTTAAAAAAAGTAGAATGAAAAGCAAATCGAAATTCCTCAGACTTAAGATTCAATGATTATGATAAATAATTTCATTAAGCACACGACTTATAGTAAATTTTCTGTAATAAATCATATATGTAGAAAGAAAGTACAAAAAAGTGGAGCACAGTGAGAAGATGGTTTTCGGCAGATGCTAACTACAAGACAAAGTACAGATGAAATATTCCAAATCTAGCGAAAGTTAATCATATATCATTGCAAACTGGAAATGTAAACTGAAAAAAAGATACTTTCACTAGAATTCTCAACTGAACACAGTCGACTTGCGGTTCATATCTTGGACAATCGCCGGCATTAATTGAATCAAATGTTGGCAAATTTATGCACTGAAATTATATCAAATTAACGCTAAATTTGCGCACTATCAAAACGTGGCTATTAGCCCGAATCAGACTTTAGACCAGACTCCGAATCAGACTTCAGACCAGACTCCGAATCAGACTTCAGTTTTGCGACTGCTGAGTCCGACTTCAAAGCGCGCGAAATGAGCTCAACTTTGGCTGCGGGGCGTTTAATTGAATATTTGAGTACTGTGGGGCGGAGGGGCGGGGCAGCGCTCCAAAGATTTGCATACTACAATTGCGGGGTCTGTAAATGTAAATGTTGCTCTTGCTGCTCCGGCGGCTAAACAAATAAGCAAATAAGGCAAAAATCAAACAACGCCCAGTTATTGAGATAGGCGAGCCTGGACTTGTTGCAAGTTGGTCAATGGTGGACGTGGCGTATGCGTGATGTGAATGCAATATTACGTATACGTAGCTGATTAGTTGTCCACTTACCGAGAGATTGACGCTTCTCGCCAACATCCGTTGCCTCCTCATCGCTGTCAATGTGCGGAAATGAGTTGCCCAAACAAAATAGCGGCAAAGCGGGCGAAGTGGAGGGCAACAAATCGTTGTTATTGTTGTTGTTGTTTACGTTGTTCATGTTGTTCATGTTGTTCACGTTGCTCAAGTGACTGTGCAGCTCGTCGGAGGCACTGCTGCTGCCACTGGAGCTGCTGCGCTCGCTGGCATTGCTGTTGCCCGACGAGGTGGAGTTCATGCTGTCCTGCCGATTGGTCAGGCGCCTCAGCATGTAACGGTTGTTGAACAGTTTGTTTTTGGTAATTAAATCGCTGCGCCTCAACGCGCACTTTGGCGACCCAATGTTGTTGCTGTTGTTGCTCGTGTTGCTAATGTTGTTGTTGTTATTGCTGTTGTTGTTGGCCTCATCGAGCTGATCATCACCGAGGGCGAGTGGCATCTGCAGCTCGTTTAGCGACACGCGCTCAATGCTCCGTTCCACGCTCACAAGCAGATTCTGCAACAACTGCGGCAGCTCGATGGCATCGTTACCTTGCCCCTGTCCCGTTGTTGCCATTGCCGCCATCGACATCTCCAGCTGGAGCACGCTCAATGGCTCTTGCCGTGGATTATTGTAATCTATATCAATGCAATGAGTCTGAAACTGACTCGGACTCGGACTCGGACTCCCCTCGTGCTGCTGTGACGAGCGCCAAACGACATAAAGCTGCGGTGTGGCCTCTGCGTCAGATTCTAAAATGGAAACACACAAATTATCAGGTTTAGATTAACGATCATTTGCAATTTGCAGCTAGTTAAGATAGTCTGGCATACATTCGTAGATCAAAAGATGCGTAACTATATAGAGCAACTTACTGAGAGAAGAGCGAGTTCGAATTTGCTTTTATAATAAATAAAGTAAAGCCTAATTTAAAAACAGAACTCAAATAATGAAACTAATTTAAATGATAATTACTAAGATACTCTTGAATTTTTCTAATTTAACTCTATATAATCAATTAATTTAATTCAATTTATTTTCTGTTTATTATATACCATTAGGGAACATGGTTTTATCTCAAAATTAAAGCAACCGTTTTTTAAAGTACTTAAAGATTATTTTATTCATTATCTTGTAAAAAAAAACACTAATATCAGAATAATAATCAAACAAAATTATATCAGAAATAATTTTTATTTAATTATATTGAGGCTCATTTTAGCAAATAAAACTCAATCTTAATTCCTTAGGAAAAAGTGTTAAGATTGTTAGCTAATAAGAAATTTCTAAATCCTTAGAATTTTATGATGAACTTAGTAATAAATTGTTTATTATGAAAATTTAAATGAAAGGCTTTATGGAATTATAGATGAATTAAAACAATTAAAAATAAATAACAATATAAATAAATCACTCTTAATCTTAAATGATTAAAATTACAAATCAATTCTAATAGTAAATTCTTTGGAATGGTTAAGTTTGCAATATGAATGTGTGATAATAAAGCTGATCTTAATGATATAACGACATAATGGTGTGAGATTTGTCGGGTCGTCTCGGCCCACTTACCCAGTTTGACACACAGATAGAGTTCGGCTGGTTGGAGTGCGTGTGCAATCTCAGAGTCGCTCAGCTGCAGCACCAGCGCTCCATTGGATGTGGCCAGCGGCCAGCCGGCATGCCATAACCAGGACTGTAACGATAGCCAAGGCAGATTTGCCGATTGAGTAACGAAATCATTTGCAAATTTTTATTATTACCACGATTACATGTTGTACCCAGACCAGGCCCAATCTCCCTTCTCACCGTTGTCTCCCCGAAGCAACTGCGTTGCCGGCCACGGCCCAAAAGAGACAAGCTACAGTGAAATTATATAGACAACAACACCCGCAAGTGTTAAGCTGCAAAAAGGAAACCGAAAACCGAAAATCGCTTAGACTGAAAAGCGCATTAAAAATGGCCCAGGTTGTCAGATGAAGTTGCAGTTGTCCAACTTGGAGTCTCCCTATGTATATGTATATGTATATGTATATGTGTGTGTGTGTGTGTGTGTGTGTGTATGCGCCTGTTTAACTGTGGGCCTATCGGATGGCGAGTGTGGCAGCTTCGGCTGAATGCCTGCCCCAAACTTGCCGACTAGCGATGCAAAATTATAGATAAATCATGCAAGTCAAACTTTAGCAATTTTTGCTAATTTTTGGTTATTACCCACAGCGTTTTCAGCTCAACAAAACAGACAAAAAATACAATACAAAACAAAACAACAAAAAGCAACAACTGAAAACAAAACGCGACGCGAAAATTTGAAAAACGCAAAAGATTTCACCCCTACGGGAATGTGAAATCGAACTTGCAACTCAAAAACTTACAAGAAAAAAAAACCGACTTTCAACTATGGATCTGTGGAAATGGAGATGGAGACCTTATAGACTTGACTGGTCCGGGTCGGGTCGTCACTGATCCTGGCTCACTATTAATTGTTATGACGCGAAAATTTTCGTATTTCGCATTGTTGTTAATTTGCCAGCCACTCGGAAAATGGTCAAACCGTTCACTCAAACATAAGGCTAAACAAAAAGCAAAAAATAAAAAACAAAAAAAAAAAAGAGGTGCGCTCACATTTGGCTTGATTTATAGCACCTTTTGGCTCAACACAAAAGCTCTGATATTTTTATAGGTAACACACAGCGTAAAGGTTTAGTTGTTGTTGCTGTTGTTATTGTTGTTGTTGCACATGCCACAGACCTCACACAGCAGAGACAACAGAGCCAACATAAATCAATTGTTGGAGTTGTTGAGAAGGGGGACAAGGTGAAAGAGGAGTAGGAGATGGAGGGAAAGAGGAAGCAGGGGAGTCTGCGTCCAAAATCTATTCAAACAGAAAATGATCAATTTTGTCATTTGATCAAAGCCGCAGAGCAACGATCGCAACGCATCGTTTACAATCGATTGAACAAAATGATCATCGCCGTTCCGTGCCACACACAGCAACGGCTACAGCAACAACAACAATAGCAACAACAACAACTTCCTTTCAGTTTCGGGGTCTGCTTCGCTCTGGGGACAGAGAGGGGCAACTGTGGGGTATCATTCGTTGTATAAGCCCCTGTCGCCACATGCTAAAATGATGATGATTCTCATTCTCGTACAACATTTTCTGCTTGATTGACCGCCAATTTCATTCCAAACTCTGCTCTGGTTATTGTTGTTGTTGTGCCGGTCTTCATATCGTTGGGTTCTAAATCATTGGCATCGACAGCGACAGCGAGATCGACGTCGGCGTCGCTTCGATTTCGTCGTCATTGACCCAAATGATCGCGTCGCTCGGACGCCGCTTGTCATTGTCAACGATGACGATGACGACGTCGCCTCCATCCAACCCCAAAAACAATCCCCCTCAAACCTCCGCCACAGTTCTCAGCACTCAGTTCCTTAATTCGATTTCTGTTTCTGTTTTTTTTTTTTATATGTTTTTTGGTTTTGTTACAATTTTTCCCCTTTTTGGCTTTCAAAGTCAAGTCAGCGTTTGGCATTCTTTTTAACTCGTTCTTTTATTTTTGGATTTTTTTTTAGCTGTTTTCAATTTGCAACGGCGACAAATTTCCGTTCCATTGTCGGCATTTGCTTTGCCTCGTTCGCTACCTTTTTTTTGTCGCTGTCTATAAATCTGTATAGAGATTTTGTCGAGGATTTGTCTGAATCCTTTCGGAATTCAGATCACAAACAGACACATTTATCATTGAGATTACCCGAATTTGTGCCGTTTTTGCGTCATTCCCACGCCTTTGATGTTAAAAACTAAATTACAGTTGAGCAGCCACAAAAAAATGAGCAAGCAAAAGGATATCAAAGTGACTTCCGACTGCGATATACCCTTTAGGAAAAAAGTCTTCATACATATGTATGAAGTTTCAGCTGAATAATAATATTTACCACATATTGCACAAGGTTAATTATTTAATGTATATTTTGACCTTGCCATTCAAATAAAGTTAATTTCAAAACTTCCTAGCCAATGTTAACTGTATTTGTAATTAAGATTTTTACCATATTGCAGATTTTATTTATGATTCAATAAAAATGAAAGACAAAATGCAAAATGCAGTATACCCATTTAAATGTGCGCTACAGGGTATGCAAGATCTTTCAGCACAGTCTCAGTGAGTAATCAAGCCGACATGCTGTGTCATTAGCATATACTCGTATGCAGATCTAGATATATGCATAAATGTATCTTTATGCATGTACAAAAAAATACTCTTAAAAGTGTATCCGAATTCCCGGACTCGTTGTCGTTGCCGTTTCCATTCCCATTCCCATTCCCGGTGCCATAGCCGGTGTCGTTGGCGTTGTTGTTGTTGTTGTTTTCGCTGTTGTTGTTGGCGTTGGCAGCGTGTGGCGCCCAGCCTATGGCAATTATTCAATGGGGGTGCCGTCGCACCCGGATTGGGACAGGGACGATGACGACGACGGTGCCGGCCATTGGGACCACCGTCAGCGCCACAGAAATTACGCATGCAAAGGCGCACAAAGGCGTTGCACAAACAGAAAGAGACACAGAGATAGAGACACAGAGAGAGAAGAGAGACAGGCACATTTCTACATATGCATTTGGCGTGTTTTCTTAATAAATTATAGAAATAAAAAACAGACAAAAAGACAACTTGTTGGCCGCTGGCCGGTAAACTGTGCCGTTGCCGTCGTCGTCGTCGTCGTCGTCGTTGTGTGTGGGGTACAAAGTGCGCCGACGCCCAATAATTTTTTTGATTTCATATTATTCATTTTTAGTTTATATTTTTTTTTCTAGTTTTTGGAAATATTTTCAAGCTACACAACAATAATTAATATGTTGGCAAAAAAAGGGCCACACCTGGTCAAAAGCGCCGCCAGCGCATGTTTTAATTACACATACGACGCGTAAGCCGCCGCTTAAGCGGCATGAGAAAACGATACAAAGGCGACAGACAGACAGACAGAAGGCCGTTAATTTTTGCGAATCAATTTGATTTTGAAGTCTCTGGTCTAGCAATCTCACAATCTCCCAAGAGCTCTATGACTAATGTTGTGTAAGACTCATTCAAGCACTTTATTATTTTGGAATGCGTGAGTTGTTAATGAATAAGGTGGGAAAAGCTTACAGATTGTTAGCCATAAAGGAAACAATAGCTAAACAACTTAGATTAGATTTAACAGTATACAGGTAAACGGTTACTTGGAGAAATTGTAATGGAACATTAAAACAAAGAATTTAAGAAGAAAAACAGCAATTTATATGTACAAGGCAAATAAAGAACACAAAGTTATACATTATGAATCAGATCATTATTTATTTTTAATTGCCTTTTATTTAAACTATTAAACATATTTTAAGCCGCTTTCTCCCTGTTTCTAATCAATGATTAAATTAGATTTATTTTCAGCATTTAAACTGAAATTCCATTCTGTTTGGAATGCGATCGAATCGAAAAGCATCTGCTGCAAATCTTTGAACTTTTGCACAAACAAAGCGAGTGAATTTATTGCCATCAACGTCACATTTCCGCTTCATCTACCAGAACGGCCATCAAGAGAATGGCACCACCACCAGCAACAGCAACAACAGCAACAACAGCAGCACCACACCAGCAAAGTGAGGCCGCAGTCACCACACCTACAAATTGTTTGTTTTGTGGTGCAAAGAAGTTGGGAACGCAAGATGGAGGAATATCTTGACTCGTATTCCTCCAATGTATGCAATATTTATGTTTATTTTGCATGTCGTAGCTGGAGTAGCTGCTGGTGGTGGTGCAACGAGCAACAAGGGGCAGGCGTGACCAAAATAGATCAGGTCTAGGCTGTCATGCTTGCTGCATGGCCGGAATGCAATGGCAGCCTGCTGCCTCCTGCCCCCTTCTGTCCTCCTCATGGCATGCCAAATTCAGCTGTTGTTGTTCTTGTCGCTGCAATTTTCTTTTTATTCTTCTGTGCAGCTTCTTCAAAAGCGGCACTGGCAGCTAAATGATTTAGGTTTTCTGTAAGCAGGAAGTGCCCGTCGATTGGGTGTTGAAATATTATAGGGCAACAATCAGAATATCATAAGAATATCAGAGATGTATCTGCAAAATGTGCCCATCAGGCACTTCAGAGCCTGTCAACTTAAGATAACAAAACAACAATAAAAGGCGAGACTAACTTCAAAGTGAATTTGCTGAGGCGGGCAAAACAAAACTGCAGCAAACTGTTGCAAAGCTGCAAGTTGCACGTTGCAAGCGGTTACATCAGTGCACGTAATATGCCTGAGATTGGGATGAAAACCGAAACAGAAATAAAAACGAAGACGACGAAGACGAAGATGAGAGATGGAGTTTAAGATTGAGACAAAGATCGGATGCGATGCGGCTCAATTACGAGTGCAATTGGCAGCAGAGTAACAGCAAAAACCGGTACAACTGAGGAGACTTGAGATTCTTCTACCTGCCTGCCTTTGGTCTCCTATCAACCACTTTCAGTTCACAGCTGATCATGAACTTCGGCAAAACAGCTGAAAACGAGTTTTTATAGCCTCATGGCATAATAACAGAAGACGAACAACAACGACAACGACAACAACAACAACAACAACAATAACTGGAGGACAGCAAAACGAACAACGTGAAATGATCTGAGTCGGAGTCTCAATCTCAGTCAAAGCCTCTTTTTCTTTCTCTGGCGCTGATTCTTGGTCGTAATTGAAAAAGTTGTTAGCCACATCAATTCCAAAACGGCTGTAAACTTGTTAATGCATTCAACCGACGAAAAACACATTAAAAACGCCAATAACTGCAGTCTGCGATTCAGTTAGAATTCCGAAAGGGTTTCTAAGTAAGTAGCTTCGCTTGATTTGATTTTTGGCCAATAAGGAAGTAAAATTCAATATAGAAAAAAAAAACACGAAACAAAAAAAACACGAGTAGCTATTTACTCAACAGAGTTTTCTCTTTCTCATTCTGAGATTCTAGGAAAATTCTCAAAGCCGCAACCACGAAATGTAATTGTTTGCTTTTTGGCGTTTTTATTGAGAAACGAAAGAAAACGACTATGACGATGACGATGACGATGACTTTGAGGTTGAGATTGAGGATGAGGATGAGGATAAGGACGTGGCCAGCGACAACAACGACAACGACAAATACAGCGACAACGACAACGACAACAACAACTAAGACAACGCCAGGCAAATCGAAATAAACTTTATGCACGTAAAATTTTAATGAGCACAGCACGAAGTCAATTTCAATGCTAATCCGGCGGCCAAAAGCCACGCAGACAAATGGACAAAGACACGGACAGACAGACAGACGGACAGATAGAGGGACATTCATTCAATTGAGCAACCAAGCAGGAGTTGAGACCACCGTGCGGTCATAAGCACCACCAAAACCGAAACCTTCCTTCGGTGCAAATCACGAAGGTGGCGCGATCTGACATCCTACTCACAACTGGCCCAAGGCAAGGTGTCTGCGTCGGTGTCGTCTACTCAATTCTGCTTAAGCCAACACTGCTCAACAAGATATTTAAAAGCAAGGACAAGAAAACTTATCTGACGAGCTATTTGCAGTTCTTTATAATAAATACTGTAAAGATATTTTTTAGACTTGGAAAATAAAGTAAAAAACTTTCTGTGTTTACAAAAGATCAACTTGAAATCTGATATTTTAACAAATCAGACTAATTACATTAAACATTAATTATCCCATGAAATATTTCGAAACATTTTGTAAGCTGGTTTTAAGGCTCAAAAGCTCCTGAATGCTTCACAACAGATAATTTGTATAGAGTTAGCAACTTTAGATCTGATATTTTATTAAATCAGATCAAATACTTTAAACATTAATTTTCTAGTTTAAATTTATTCGAAATATTTTCAAACATTATGTAAGTTTGCTGAAATCTACTCATTGATAAGTCAGTTGCCCATAAGATAAATGTGTAAAAAACTTTAAGCCTTGTTATCTCCCTCTAATAATCTGATATATACCAGTCCAAAAAAAGCTGTTGTGTAGTGTAATAAGAGTTACGCTTGAACTTGACAAATGCACAAATAACGTGACGCCAAATAAAAATCCTGTCCATAGTTCGACCCGGCGGCAAGACTCGAGTATTCGTATTCGTATTCGTATAGCTGCAAGTTCGAGTACTCGTAATTTATTATTGAACCATTTATTAGAGCGTGTCGTTGTCGTGGCCCAAAGTACACAATTGACGCTGTCCAAGTCCAAGTCATTCATGGGATTTGACGGCTTCGTTTCTGTCTTGGCTGCACAAATTTACAACTAAGTACAATATATTTTATTTGTCAGCGAATTCAGGCGATTCTCACAGTGGCTTTTGTCGCTGTCTACCTGTTGGCATTGCCAGGAAGCATTCACCTTCTCCAGACAGCCAAACGGCCAGACAATGACGATAATGACATAAAAACAAAGTAAAACAAACAGCAGACAACAACAACTGTCAGTCTATCAGTCAGTCAGTCAGTCAAACAAAAAGGAACATTGTATCCACACACATGTGTTTTATTTGTTTCATGTCTCCCTCTTTCTCTTTCTTTTTCTTTTTTTCTCTGTGTCTCAGTTTCGGTGTCTGCCACTTGACGCGGTCGCCGCCTCGGGTTCCAGCTCAAACTGTAGCTCCATCCCCATCTCCATCTCCCATCTCCAGTTGAAGTCAAACCGCGACTCATCATCAGCCTGCGGCTTTTGTGCTGGGTTAATTACTAAGCGAGTCACACGCGCTTGAATAATTCAAGGCTATTTTCCGTACTCGTATCTATTGCCAACTCGCACAGCTGCGCATTTATAAGTTGCAGCTTGCAACGTGTAGCATACTTCATTTTTTATTATTATTATTTTAAATCCAAACATCATCTATGCTGGTAACATAATCCGAAATGGCTGAAACCGTCGGGGAATTAGGATTCGAATTGCGTTTCTCGCTGGCATTTACTACGCAGATTGTTCCGAGGCGACAGTCGTAATGACTAAGTATCTTATAATGAAGTGGTAAGTATCTTTCAGATAGAATAGCTATAAAAAGCTGTACCATTAGCCACAGCTATTGTACTTCGGGTAACTACAGGCAGCAACAGTAAACGACGGTTTTCCATAGGTCGAGTTATGTCCACGGTAATTGATATGGAATTCGAAATGTATACACAGATCATTAGAAAAGAAATAAATATCATTTGACATCATCATTTTATGATGTCTTTAAGTAGACATAATGAAAATTATAATGAATGTAAGTTAGTGTTTTTCCTTTCAGAATGGGTAATGTAAAAAATCTTACTGTACATTGTGGAGAAAAATATATGTTTTGGAATAAAATGAATTGAGTATTCCTAAGAAGATTTAGCAATGAGATAAGCTTAAAGTTCTCCTCATATAATTCTCCACATTAAATACTTGTTAAAAGAAATAGTTGGTAGGAAATTTCAAATTATTTAATAATTGTCTCCAATTAATTTTAAAGTTCTCTAAAAAATACAATTAAGTTCTCAGCGAATTGAATAGAAATATAAGCTCTCACGCTAAGATACATTTTAACCAATTTGTTGTGTCTGTCAAATGTTGAACTCGTAGTTTATGAGTCTATTCACTTACGAGGCAATACAATTCATCCATATCAATATCCTTAATGACAACTTCCTCTCGAAACTCTAATTCGACATGTGATTGTCATGACTTTATAGCCAATTCACACGCGCACAAACACATAGAGATGGAGATAGAGAGAGATAGAGAGAGAAAGAGAAAGAGAGTGAGACATACATAAATACTCACTTATGCACAACACGTGTCCACTCATATGAATGTGAGTGCGCACTCGTGAATGCATTTTACAAGTTATTTTATGCAAGCCATAAATATGCACTTTACACTTTGCACATTTCTTTCTCCCCCCTCTCCATCTTTCACCTTGTTGCCTCTCTCTCTCCTTTTCCCTCCTCAACTCTCTAGATTTGCAGCTCTTCGTGTGCGCACAATGCAAGCAACAATCCATAGGATACAGATCGAGTATCTTAGCTCTTAGTTAGACCAACACAAACAGAGACAGACAGATGGACAGACAGAGAAGGAGATAGAGTTGGTGATAGAGAGGGAGACAGAGGGAATAAGAGTCCCGTAGTGTCGAGTGGTGCCTGCATACAAATTATGTACAAACATGTTTTCAGAAATGTTCAATTCATTATCGCTAACAAATGCCGATCATGTTGTGTTCAACACACACAACACACACACAGTTCAAAGCACTTTTCCAGCAAAAATTATTGCCAGAGCGAAAAAATCTCTCCCTATGCCCCCCCATTCCTCCTTGAACCAAGTCTGTCTGTCTATCTTTCTGTCTGGGAACTGCAACTGAAATTGCAAATGGAATTGGAATTGGGTCTGGAGAGTGTGTTTATCAGCATTGTGGGGATTGATGGGGCAACTTCTGCTGCGGCTGCGGCTGCTGCTTTGGCTCAACTCGGAAGCTGTTTTCTATCTATGCGGAAAATGCTCGCACTCGACACTCGACTCTGAACGCTGATCGGTAATTGCTTTGCTTTGCTGTATGTCTAAGTGATATGCCATGTTTCCAATGCTCCAGCTGCAGACTTTTGGACTTCTGGCCTAATCAGTTTAAACAGAGAAAGAGAGAGAGAGAGAGACTGTAACAATGAAAGGCAGCAACCCCAACGCAACTCTCTTATTGTTTCTTTTATTTTTTTATTTTTTCAAACGTCCACTTAATACACAACTTCCGCTTACAATTGAAGGCACTCGAAACAAAACTCAAACAAAAACCTGACGAGAGTTGCGACCCTTCGTTCTATGTTTAAAGCTTGTTGCTGGTTGCTGCTGCGGCTGCGCACAAAAGCGAATTAAATTACAGAACGTGCTTCATTGAAAAAATACAAAACGAGAAAAAATACAAAATAAAAATAAATAAAACAAAAGGGTTCTCAAACAAATTGTGAGCTTCAAGATACCACGCATTTGTGCTAAGAATAAAAGTTAAGTAAGAAATTAAAACAAACTTAAATAAATTAATTTTAAAGGACATTTTAATTTCTAAGCTGCTAAATAATATATAATTAATTAATTAAATTTATAAACAAATTCTGCTTTAATTCCTCCAAAGAACTTTTAAATCAAATAGGTAATATGTAAAATCGGTTTTTTTATATTTTAGTTGCATTCAAAAAAGTTGAAGTTTTGCAAAATGTCATAAGTTTTTTATGTGTTTGAATTTTAAATACCAATATTTAAAATTGATCTGTAAAGTTTATTCGCTGACACATTTAGATGCTCGTCAAGAATGAAATCAATAAATACACACAAATGTTTATTGCACAACATTTTAATGGCCACTTTACAGGGTATATGTAGGAACACACAACAAACACACACGCACACCATAAAGTATATCCAATGGAAAGAGCATTAAGTTTCATTATTAAATGCAGACAGAGGCAGAGAACAAACAGGCAGACAGAACGCACAGCTTGAGAAATTAAAAGGCAATTAAGATGCATTCAGGCAGCTGCAACTCTGCAACTTTGGGGGCGCCCTCTGCTGATGGGAGTTCAACATATGCCACAACGCAACGTTTTTACGGCATCTAAAATCAGCTGCAAATGTGCGTAGTAATTTTTGCTGATTGAATCGAATAAAAAAAAAATTATGTTTGTTCTGTGCACATTGCTCGATTCAAAGTTGTTGCTGGTTTGTTGTATGTAGGTCATGTTGAGCACTTTATAGACTCCCACAGTCAGTGCAACATGTGTTCAGCCATTCCATTTGCCACGCCACGCTACGGCAAGTACCAAGTGCCACACTGCGTATGCGTAACGAAAATTACCATAAATTACAGTTTAGACACAGCCACGGCTCGTTGTCTGTCCTCTGCTGTCTCTTGTCTGTTTTGCTGATAAGCGCATTTAACACAAATTCGTCAAGAACATATTTTGTAACATTCAAGACTTTTCAACTTATTTCAGTTAGTTGTATTAGTTTTGTCTCTGTTTTTCAATTATTTTTTGAAAGGCTGCCCACACAGTGTCTTTGGCTTTGTCATTGAATTCAAAGCCTATTTACGAGTATTTCTTTTACTTGGTCTCTTTTATATTTATCTACATTTTTTTTAGTCTTTAAGTGAAGGTTCTAAAAAATAGCCGCGTGGGTCGAAGGACTTTGACTTTGGCTTCAATTTAGCTTCCGGACTTTGCACATACATACAATAATAATTGACATGCAAATTGTTTAAACACAATTGAAATTATTAATTATTTAACTGTTAATTGACGAAGAGTTCAGGGCCAACGAGATTCAAACAGTTATTAATACAAACTTAACTTCTATTGCATTTGAACTTTGAGTCCACAAGTCTTTATTAATGTTTAGAAAATGGAAATGGAAAAAATCAAGAAAATTACCTCAAAACTATAAAAAATAATAAATCGTTGATTTATGCGCTAATAAAGCGTGGACTTCTTTCTATAAGTAACTTTTATATTTGTGGCACTTTTATTGGTACTTTCGGTTGATTTTCTTTTTATTATGTTGATTATATTTATTTCTTTTTTTTTATAAACACCGAAAAAGGCACTTTAGTAACGTTGTTGTGTTGTTTCTTTTTGAGAAGGCACTACACTGAGACAAAAACTTGGTTTGCCAACTGTTGTTATTCCATTGAAAATATGTTGCACATTTCTTTGCTGAGGCGTCGTCGAAAAAACATACGAAATACGAAAATGCGATACACGTTCCGTCTTCGTTTTGATTTTCTTGTTTCTGCCGCTCACAAGACTGCGCGCCGCGAATTCAAATCTCAAACTGACAATACGTATTCCCTCATTCGCCCATTCGACCTTTTTGAAGAAGCAGAAAGAAAAAAATCTAAACTTGCTCCGCTCTTCGTGTCGCACGCGATGCGTTGTTGTTGCGTTTGACTCGCACGTTAACAGCCAACTGCAATTGTCGGTGCTAAAGCTGTTAGGCTCATGCTGGCACTGTTGTGCTCGAAATGGCACTGTTGTGCTGTACAGCACGCTGTTAATTTAGACCTAAGTTAACAGCTGCCAGGGATGCTGTAAAAGAGACTTGTTTAGATTGCAGAATTTAAACTTTTGCTCCTTTTTGTGGAATAACCTGATTATTTATGTTTGTTGTTGACTTTATTGAGCTTTTATAACACAAGTCATAGCAAGTATACTGTGTTCTAACTAAATTTGATCAAAAATTGGCTACCTACATTGTACTATTCTCGTATAAAGTTTAGGTCGAAATGTTGGGTTGTGTTTAAAAATGGAAATGCAAGTACGTTTTTTTAATGCTATGAATTGAACAATAACTAAACATATTCAGCAGTTAACTTTCTCAGTCTTTAGCATATTTTACTTAAATTCACCTTGAAATTGCTTCAGATCATTTCAATTTCCGTATGCACATAGACTATTTGCAATCGCCATTCCAAACCTCATTCCGCGATTCCCTTTCTCTACTCATTGCCATATTCATGTGGATCTGCATTTCCAATTCCTTAGCTGGATCGTTAAATTGCTCATGCGCTAATTTGTGAGCCTGGAGAAACACTAAATGATAGATCTTGCTGTGGTAATTCTCCAGAGAGATCTCTGTGCAATCGCTCACTTCGATATCGATATGTGCCCCGGGGGAGTGGTAGGCTGGGAAGTGGATAGGGAGTAGGGCGTAGGGGGCACTTACCTCGCCAATTTGATGAGTGGCGCGCAGAGTTGCGGCAATTTGTGCAAATTTGCATAGGAATCGCTGCTCGAATCGGGGCAGGGAGTTCTCGAAATGGGACACGAGGAGCTCACGTGCCTGGCGCATTAAAATCGCACGCGTGCGTGCCCAGTAGATGGGATAAATGTGCGACAGATGCCTGTCAATCAGTTGCAACAGTTGCGTGGCATCCACATCCACAGCCACATTCAGCTCAACGGGCATTCGATTTGGATTTGAACCTAGATTTGAATTTGTTGCCTGTGGAAGTCACATTAAATATATTAAGAGAGAGACAGAGAGAGGGTGAGTGGGGTAGAGAAAAGGGCCAAGCTAATTTTTGTTTGGCCTGTAGACATACCTTGGTCTGCTTCTCCTGCTGCTCCAGCTTCTTCTCCATTACGTCGTCGTCGTCGCTGCTTGTGGACTCCTGTGGCGCAGCTGGCGCTCGTCGCAGACTCAAGTCAAGCGGCATACAGTCGACATAGGCGCTGGCCGAATCCCTGCTACCACAGCTGGAGTCCTCCTCCTCCACCTCCTCCTCCTCCTGCTGCTCCTTCTGCTTCTCCTCTGCTGCCATTTTTTGTTCCTGCCTCTCTTGTTGCCCTTCCTCATCCTCATACTCAATCTGCACTATCGTGGGTGCTGTTTCGTTCTTGATCATTGTAATTGTAGTTGTCGTTGTTGTCGTTGCTGTTGCTGATGTTGCTGCTGTAGCTGTTGCTGTTGTTGCTGCTGAAGCTGTTGCTGATGTTGCTGCTGCTGCTGCTGTTGTTGTTGGCCTGCTCTGCTGACCCGTTAGGCGTTGCTTGCATTTCTTCAGATAGCTGCGTACCCGCGACTTGCTGCGGTTCACAGCTGTTGTTGTTGTTGCTGTTGTTGGGCATTGACAGCACACATAATTAGCATTTGGCTTGGCCTGCGCCGACAGCTGCTGCTCCTCCTCCTCTGCCAACCTCAACCCCTCCTCCTCCACACCCTCATCCTCATCCACATCCTCGTTGCGCGCTATGGGCGCTGTGTGGCCCAAACTGGCCTCGTTCATGTCGTTGCTGTTGCTGTTGTTGTCCGTGTCCATGTCGTTGTTCATGTTGTCCATGTCGATGGCCACTGCTAGCGGCGCCGACGTCGCGCTTTTGCCATCGATTTGAGTGTCATTCAGCACCAAGATCTCGCTTAAATGGCCCTGATCCACTAATTCAGCTCCTGGCTCGCTGCTTGTTGTCGTCGTCGTCGTCGCATTTGTTGCTGCTGTTGCTGCTGTTGTTGTTGTTGTCGCTGCTGCTGCTGCCGTGTTTGTGTCAGTCTGCAATAAGGGAAAAGACAGCTACAGAAACAGAAACTGAGACACGTGTGAAGTTCAAAACAATACGTTGTTTAAATGCTTTGCAAATGACAAAAGAGCAAACCTTTTTAAATGACTTGACAAGATGCCAAAAAAATATATGTTAAATCAATACTTGAATAAAAATGCCATTTAAGATTTAATACTATTTTATAAAGTATTAAATATATACGAAGTCGTTTTTCAAAGCTGATTTAATATTTAAAGTCACCCCAAAGCAAAATTATAATATTCTTATAAGTTGTCTATTCTTACATTATATTCTTACATTATATACATTATATACTTTTATTTTATAAGAAATTGACTTTGTTGATTATTTTTTATCTTCCAGAAATGAAAATTAGATTTGGTTGGTTGCAGTGTAATTTTACAACACAAAAAAAAAATTCGAAATTTTCTTTTAACTACTTCTTTATTCCGTTCTGCGCCTATAAATACTTTTAAGAGAATATCTAAATTCAGGGTTCAAAATTTTAACAAATAAAATATCCCTTTATACAGAAACAATACAAATTTTTTATGATTGCAACTACTTATGTGTTTAGAAAAGTTAAGATATTGTATATTCGTCTTTGAATTTTGTATATATCACAAGCAAACATTTTTAGTTCCCTTGCAAATAAGTACAGGATATAGAGATAAATAGACTTTAGGTCCACACATGTGTATACTATTTTAAGTTGTTTCTAAAATCTGTAGTCTAGCTTCATAAGTAATAACTTATGTTAAATCACGTAGCACAAAAGATAACATAAATCAAATAGGGTGCGCTCTAATTGGGGGCACAACTAAAAAGAAAACTAAAAAACAAAAAAGTCAGAGCTATATATAAAAAACCAAAAATATAGAGAAAAGTAGAAACGGCAAAAGGTTCTTAAAACACACACGAGACTGCGATTGACTGAGGTTGAGTTGAGGTTGAACAGAGGTTGATTTCAGGTTGATTTCAGGTTGATTTGAGTGTTGCCCGGGGC
Source organism: Drosophila limbata (assembly GCA_963924055.1). Taxonomy (NCBI): domain Eukaryota; kingdom Metazoa; phylum Arthropoda; class Insecta; order Diptera; family Drosophilidae; genus Drosophila; species Drosophila limbata. Next base: position 14,537,757 of record OZ001354.1, read on the forward strand.
TACCGACTGGTGACCGACCCATGGCTGCATGTTAAAAGTTGAACAAAAAATCAATTGGGGACAGCATTGATCCGATTTCAAAAGTAGACAACACCAGTAATATGAGCACCAAAAGGGGCGTGGCACGCGGAGGCATTAAGTGAAGCAAAAACAACAACAACAACAATCTGTAGTCGCATTTGCATTGCATGACAATCAAATGACTTTGGTAAGCTCAAAACGTCAAATGTTCAAATCGCTGGTTGTTGTTGCAATTGTTGTTGTAGTTGTTGTCATAGGTCAAGTGTAGCATTGTAGAATTCACTTTCTTTCGCACACATTGCACACAAATTTGCAGTGAAAGTGGGAGACAGAAACAGGCAAAAGCCGAAACTGAATCCAAAGCCAAAGTCGCCGCCTCCTTTTTGACCATAACACATAACAATGCCACTGACTTCGGCTAACCGAAAAACTTTAAATACTTTAAAGTTGCAACCTTCCGAAACTGACAATGTGACACTTTTGTTCGCTTAAGCGGCGCTTTCCATATACGTCACACACAAACACACACACACACACTCACTTAGTTGTTGTGCTTGCAACGCCCACAACAAACAGCACACACTGAAATTGGCAACGTTGCCGCACAGTTTGCTCGTGTTGCCACAACTGACTCGACTTGTGTCCTGTGCTTAGTCCTAGTGTCTAGACTTTAGACTCTAGTGTCTAGTGTCTAGAGTCGCCGCCAGATGTCGCCAGCGGCATGGCGCATGCGCCACAATAAATTGCCACAAGATGTGGCCACAATTTGTTGTATTTCATTTTCTTTACGCGCAGTCGGCACTTTGAAGTGCGGGCCAAATAAATACCAATAAATATATCAAAAAAAATATTTGCAGTTGTGCCAGATTTTCAGATTGAGACTAAAACTGAGATTCAAATTCATTTGAGTTTGGAAGCAATGTTGTGGCCAATTGCCGTGGCACGCACGCTGTCGTCCAATTTGCTGCCGGACGCAGCTCATCAATTAATTACCCTGGTACTCCGACTCCGACTTGGACTCTGGGCCCGGAGGCATCTTTATGCGTGAGTTGAGTGCGTGTTTCTTCGATCTTGGTCGTGGCCAGTGGGTCGTGGCAAGTTGGTCAAGTTGTATGCGGTAAAGGAAATCGAAAATGTTGCACTAGTTGAGCGGAGCTTTTAAAGTCGACTGCAAAGTAACCATTAAAGGAAGGTCGCTTCACTGCACCAGAGACTAGACCTTGGGGCGATTTTGACTTAAATTGGAATTGAAATTGGAAGTGGAAGTAGATGGGGCTGTAGATGTGGCTGTGGACTTGATGTGATGCTTCTCACGCGTCTGCAGTTACAACTAACGCCACTTTGACCCACATTTGAGAAATCAAATCAAAATCTTTTGGCTCGTTATTCATGAAAGAAGGCCCAGAAACTGAAAAACAAGCTTGGAAATTAATTTTTATGCATCTCTTGTCACATTTGTGTTAATCAAAACATTATGACTGCGTTTTCTTTTATTAATTGAACAAGCGCTCAGCGGTTCCAAGAGTTCCAAGAGACGAGACACCTGCGCAGAGACAGAGAGAGAGTGAGACAGACAGAGAGAAAGAGAGAGAGAGCGAGATAGGCAGAAACAGAAACAAATTAAATTTATTGCGTGTGATTTTGATAGTGAAAAAGACAAGCGGAATATACAAAATATTGCGTCAGTAACTAATTTGTTAGCTGCGGCTTGTGGCTAACGTATAAAGGTGGGGGAACTGTTGCTGTTAACGTGGCTTGAACCACTGGCCAGCGATTGCGATTGCGTTGGCGGTGCAAATTGCAATTGTGTAGTCGCCACTCAAGGCAATCGTTTTTTTGGAGACACTTTCAGCTGTGTGTGTGTGTGTGCGTGTGTGTGTGTGCGTGGGTGGCAGTTGCAACTGCTCCCGCTGCCAAATTAAGTGACAGCCAAGCTAAAGAAATTGAAAATTACTTGACTCCAACTCCAACTCCGGCAACAACTTGGACCGTGAATGCGTTAATGGCTTCGTCTAACCTTTGATTGCCCCCAAACAAACCAAAAAACCAACAAAATGAAAGAGAAATGATTTGGGCAACTATGGAGCGTGGTAAATGGAAATGATGTGAGAAAAAAACCATTTGCATGCAAATCAGATAAAAATGCTCGTAATATTGACTGAGGTGACAAACTGACAATCTGACAATGCAACATGCTCTTCCGATTACATTATTAGCATTTGAAATTAATTTTTATTTTTAAAGTCCAATAAAGAAAACGACTGAAGTAGAAAATAAATGCATTGTTAAAATTATTGAATATTTCAACTACTTGAATTAGGTAAATCTATCAGATGCTAGATTAAATTATTTTAATTTGTGTTTGCATTCAATGCAAATAACTGGCAAAGTAAACATGAAGAAAAGACACTACATACCCAATTTATACATAATTATAAATAAACTGTTATTTTTAATATTAACATATTTTTTTATTAAATTTTTTAATTTATTAGCATTTTATTTGTATTAAATTTTTTAATTTATTAGCATCCAAATTGTGCCGTCTAATGTTACATTTTCAATAAAACTCGTCTGCAGGTGACAAATAATGTGACCATTGAGGACAGGACGTGATGCATATCATAACTTAGCAAGCACTTCAACTCATTATATCATTATCAATAAAAACTACTTTAAATATTAGACTTCACATAGTCGTAATAACTGGATTTTTATACTATCACCCAGTTTTTTCCACAATAATAATCTGATTTACTTGAGTGGCAAGTATTGAATTGCAAATGCAAATACTTAATTTATACATCAACTCAAGTGTGTATGCGAAATGCTTTCATAATCCTTAGAGGGCAGTTCTTTCATTTCCGTATTCCGTGCCGCTTATCATTCCCGCTGTTTTTCCTGTCTTACATTTCGCCCTGCAACTTTTAATATGAAAAGTCGAGAGTCCGAATGTTACTTAAAAAAAGAAAAGAAAAATAAAAAAAGTGCAGCCTTTTTTCATATTGCAAATGGGCATGCAAAATTTTCGTATTCATTTCGAATGCGTTGAATTTTTCATGAGATTTCCCACGTTGTGCGTGCGCGCGGGAAAATATTAAACTTAAACAGTTTTCATGTCGATGTCGACTTCGATGTTGCTGTCTCTGTCATTCTCTGACTCTTTCTTCAGTTAACAGCTTCGAATGCGATTTGAAAGCCCTTCATCGTAAGAGTTGTTGTTGCTGTTGCTGTTGCATGTCACGGTTTTTTGCATGATTTCTGGTTAAAATGCAAAACTTAGTTGCGATAAATAAATATGCATGGGGATGGATGGCAAACAATGTGGAAAACGGCAACCGAAAACTGACGAACGGATGCACAGAGCAACAGCAACAACAACAACTGCAGCGGCCCCCACCTAACAACAAGCAACAACAACCAACAACACTCGAGCAACAAGCAACATCAGCAACAAACGTAGCTGCAACAGCAACCATCGCAATTAGCTGCCAACAATTTTTATTTGCTTATTTTTTTTTGGGTTTATTGGCCATTCAGATCCCCCCTACCCGCTGCCGCTGCTGTCCGTTGTCCGTTGTCCGTGCAACAAATGAGCTACTGATAAATATTATTAGCGCATTGGCGGCCGTTGCACGGTTCACTGGCGCTGCCTCTGTCTCTGTCTCTGCCTCGCTGCCTGCCACATTTGTGGCCATAATCGCAATTTATTTAAATGCGAGCGACTCAAGACTCAAGAGAGCAGGGGGAGGCAGCTTGATTTGCTCAGGCACATTTTGGAGGGGAGGAGCGGTACACAGAAGCTGCCTCTGTTGTCGGTCTGAACCGGTGGCAGCGAGTCCACAATTAATATCGACATTTTAACACTTAGCGCTGACTTATTGCATCTCTTAGTTTTCCAGATTGTTATTATCAATGGGGCAGACAGTACGTTTAGGCCAAGCAAACGGAATCAGCCAAATGGCAAATGGCCAATAGCTTGCCGCTGTTAACTGTTGGTGGTCTCAGACTCAGCCTCAGCCTCAGCCTCTTAGCCTTCATTCATATCATATCAATGCGAACAAAATTACGAGCACGTCAAAAGCGGCAACTTTTTACTTTGTCTTTTGGCGCTTTCGATTTTCTTTGCCAAATCTCTGCCATTTCCTTTTGTAAGTTTTTTTTTTTAGTTTTGTTACTTTTCTTTTGGAGTTAACGTGAGGAAAATTTACAGTAAATATTGTTGGTATGTCAACTTAAAATTGAAAAATTAGAGATTAAACAGATATTAAAATGTTATTAACAATAATTTATTTTTTATTTTTATTATTTATTTGAGGAATGTTTCCATTAAATATAGTATAAGAATGCCAATGATAAATTTTCGAATTCTTCTTATGAAACTCTTAGTTTTCACAACAAAATATAAATATTTTAAAAATTCAAATTAAACAGAACTTAATCGCCTTATAAATCAATTAAACTTGATACAGTCTAAAAAAACCCAACAACTTTGTAAGCTTTTCCTATTTCTTATGAAAACAACATTTATAAATAGAAAACAAAGCAAACAAATAACTCAATTTTTAAATCATCTGTTTAAGGTATTTCATATTTTTGGCTTTAAAAATTAAATTATTTATTAATAGAATTATTCTAAAAAACCTCAAATTAGATTTCAGATTTATCTATAGTCTACCAATTATTCAGATAATTAAATCAAAGTATGAATATACTTTACAATTTAAATGAACTACATTCTTTTTTATCCAGCCAACCAACTCTTTTTTTAATCAAATCAAAGTTTAACTCCACTTGGATATAATCTCTCAACTTAAGCGCTTACTTATGAGTAATATAGTATGATAAATCAACAATTATGTGGATCCAATGGATCTTGTCGTTGCAATTTAAATCAATAAAAGCTGCTACAATTTCCAGGTGACCCCCATTCCCACTTCCAATGCCATTCCCATTCCCATACACATAGCCATACCGAATGCATTTCCATTTCGTTTTTCATTCCCTTTGTGGATGCCCCAAAAAACCTACCGTTGAGTCGACGATCTCAATGGCCGCATACGAATGCCAGATCAATGTCGGTTGCGTATTGTGGCCCATGCCCAGGCGCAGGCGAGCATATTGCTTCATGAATAGTTTCCAGATTACATAAGACATCTTATGCTGCAGTCTCAGTCTCAGTCCGTCTCAGGGGAACTCAAAACTCATAAAGATCGAGATATCCACATGCAAATTATATGCGTGCCAGTGCCAGGAAACCGTCCGGCGATCCAGGCTCGATCAGACTGAGACTCACTCTCAGACTGGGATTGAGTCACAGATGGTTGGACGGACGGATGGAGAAAGAGAGGGTATCACTTAATGCGTAGTTTGTGTTGCGTTTATTGTTTTCATAAATAAAGAAAATGTTCAAAACTCAACTCGACTCGACTCGAACTGCCTGCCACTCCAAAATTTGTCGGTTTACATTATTATTATTATTGCTTATTATTATATGGCAATGGCGAAGGCGATTCACTTTACAAAAGACAGATTCACTTCATTTTTCACAAAACAAAAACCAACAAAGACACTGGAGCAAGGGACAAGGGGGTTAAGGGGTGTTGTTGCAGGGGCAACAATGTTGGGGCAGAGACAAGTCGGAGCAGCAGCTTAGTGATTTTTGTATTATTTTAATATTTATTTACATTTGAGCATTTTGCATAACGCGCGGGTCACGACGGAAATCGTCGGCTGGCAATTTATCAATACATAGTTGTTGTTTTATTTTCATCTCTTTTTCTTCTCCTATATATACACATATATGTATATATGTATTTGGTTTGTAGCCTAAGGTAAGAGACAGACAGAGAGCCAGAAAGGTTCAGGTCCAGCTACGTGCAATGTGCGAGGGGCCAAATGAAAAACGCGCCAAAAAATCAAAACGCGCACAAATTTTTGCGGGGGGCGTACGCGATTCGAGCCACGAGATCAATAGGAAAAATCGCGCCGAGTACCGTGGACAAAACCATTGGCTCTGGGCCGGGCCGGGACGGGCCTGACACTGGGATTAAGATTGGGATTGGAAGTTCGACTACGACTTAGCACTGAGCACTGCGAAATGTCCGCGTCTGTCCGATGGAAAACAAGTTCAAAGCGTTTGCGGCGCGCAACTAAATTGAAATGAGCTGAGCGAGAAATGGAAAAGCCGCACACACTCCCAGCACACACACACACACACACACACAGGGGGGGTGTATAACAGACACAGTTACACACCTACAACACACACACACACACACACACACCTATTGCAAGCTTGAATGATTTTCCATGCGTGCGAATGCTTTTCAATGTGAATCCGCTCGGTGAACGAATGATTCGTTGAGCGCTTGATTGAATGCCACTCAGCTCAGTTTCGAATAGTTATGTACACTGGACAACAATATTACCTAACACAAACATGATAAATATTCAGGAATCTGACGTTTTGCATAATTACTGGTTTTTCAAATTTTAAGAAAACATTTCAAAAATGATATTATTATTTTCTCTTGCTTAGGTATTTTCTTCAAAGTTCTTTGAGCAATCATTAGTATATTAGGTATCTTGCGTTAATTCTAATTTTCATATTATAACTTTAAGATATAAAATATTTGAATATATTTCCAAGCATTCTAACCAATTCTTTGTTAGTTTCTCTTAATCGATTTTTATTATAAAATTTATTTTCCTATACAATGTTATTAAAATATTAACCCCAATGCTAATTTGTTCTTATGGGGCTTTACTTCCATTTTGTGTTGAACAGTGATAAATAAATACACTGCACAACAACACACCCACATTTGCTGGGTTGATTTGAGGGATATTTTATTGTTAGACTGTTTTGCGTGCTGGGCTTTGTTTAATAGTCTGAGTGTTATTGTTTGCTCTACGTCTCCGTTTCAGTCCCCATCTCTGCCATCAATTCCCATTCCCGACATTGTTTACCATAATTGCCAAGTGCCAAGCGCATAAAGCGACATCTGCCGCTGCCTTGAACTTGGCAAAAAACACTCAGATAGTTTCCATACACTACGAATACGTATGTGTTACGTGTTTAGTTTATGTCTTTGGACAGGCCTTTTGTTTACGCAGACAGACCATCAGAATGGCTCGACAACAAGAGCTGACAGCTTTTGTGCTCCGTTCTTCGCCATTTAATGTGATTTTAATCATCGATAACTTCACATAAAACCCGCGCTAAACTCGCAACTGCTGAGAAGTAAACATTTGGACACGGGATAAGCAGACTGTCTTCATAATTTTGCCTAGAAATCAGTCCAAGCTAAATATGACACAGTTCAAATGCTCTTTATTCTAAATATACAAAAGTACCATATCTAAGTTGATTTTTTTTTCCGCCTGCGGTAAAACAATTCAAATCATGACTCAATTACTGATGTCAGCTGTATACGAGAAAAACTACTTCTCTATAATTTAAAATGCGATTTATAAGCACAAATCACCGTCGAAACCAGTCAATTTTTTGTTGAACTTTAAAACAGGCAATTATAACATCTCAGACTTTCATAGACAAAACAAAAACAATATTATAAAAGTAAGTAAAATATGGAAAACTCTGATCATATTTTATAAGGTATATTCCAACTATCCGGAACTACTTATTGAACCAGTTATCTTAGTTACTGTTCAAATTCCACACTAAAATAGAAAACTCTTTGATATTCCGTACACTGCACTATACGTGCTGTGCCTGCAACACACAACACGCCCAAAACCGTTTTGAAATCGCACAAATAATTGCCAAATTCCAAAAAGAGACCCAAAAAAAAACACCATAAAATAAAAAAACTTTCATAAAATGGCATAAATTTGATTTCTAACACTGCGGATCGAATTTAAGCGCAACTTTGGCGTTTTAGTTTGGTGGAATTGATAAGAGACGACAGCGACTGAGCCCGGCAACTGTTTATCAAACTGACAGCAATAATCGCTCAAGCCGCGGACAGGAGTGGGTGGATGGGAGGAAGGTATGGCCTAAAGCTAACATGCAGAACGGTGCTCATGGCCAGGCCAAGTCAGCAAGTCAAGTCAGACCGGGCCAGGCCGGTGGACACACCTTCCTGGTGTGGCCTACGAGAGTATTTAGCAAAATAAAAGCGGAAACGGAACAAAGCGGCAGACAGTTGCCGACCAGGAGGGGAAACTCAAATTCAAACTGTAAACGTAACTGTGAATGAAACGGTGGTTGCGGTGCGTTGCGTGGGGTGAGCTTTTGAGCAACTTTTGACGTCTGGTCTTTGGAGAAATTGAACTTAGTCACGCCAATGCAAAAGCTGTAACCCTTTTGCTTTGCTGCGAATTGCGACGCCCCCAATTCGCAGGAAAAACTAAATTAGCTGAAAATTACGCTAAAAATTATTGTCTTTAATTGAATTTGCCTGGAAGCGATATTAATTGAATTCCCTAGAAAATGAGCGTTTGATAAAAATCAATTAGACAACTGCAGGGTGGTTTGCAAGTAATCATAGTTGACCCACTTTGCACTCAGGACACTTACCCGCTGCGACTGCGACTGCTGCTGCGACTGCTGCTGCTGGTGACGTCGACGCGGCAGCGACAAACGCTTTTTAATCCACTTGAGCGTCGTTTGACGGCTGCGTGTTAGCGACATGCTGCAAAAGCTCCAAATGTGCGAGATCAGCACAAGGATGCACTGCAGCAACTCAACACACTCTTCGCGCGTGGGCAGACGCAACATTAAGCACAACACTCTCTGGCTGACAACAACAACAGCAATTTCATAACTTTTCAAAGAGAGCGCAAGAGAGTGTGAAGCGAGAGAGTGAGAGCGGCACTTTTAACGTCACGCAATTGATTGGAGTAAATTTAAAAAGCTTTTGAACAAATTTGATGTAGTTTGTATAATCACTTTCTTCTTTCTTTATTGCACTTTTGAATTTGGGGGGTGGTTGTGGTTTGCCTTTTGTGTTTTGAATGTTACCGTGGACGGGACGCGGACACTGTTGTTACTTCAGTTGCGTTTGTTGTTTGACTGAGAATGCGGTCGAGTTGTAGCTACTGAGACGACAACGGCGACGGCAACTGCGACTGCGACAGCGCTGACAGTGAGAGCGACTTAGACAGAGACTGAGAGTATTGCAGTAGGCGCAAATTGTCACCAATGTGGTTAGTTTTTGTTGTTTCTGTTGTTGCTATTGCCTTTTGCTATTGTTGATATTGTGTCGCTGTCGGCGCGCGTTTTGTTTATAATTTGTGAGTGTAGCTTTGCCTCGCGTGCGTGTGTCGAACACAAGAAAGTACATACGAGTGTATAAATAATGCAATAAGCAACAGCGACAAAAAACCCCGAAACCTTAAACGGCACTTTTTTGCAGTCAGAGCACATCGCACTTCAAAGCCGGCGTCGCAGTAAGTAAGCGCTACTCTGCCGCTGTCTCTGCCAGTGTCTCTGTCGCAGCCCAGCCCTGCTCTAGGCCGTGGTCGCTGCCGAAACTGAAACTGAGCTTTGCACTCAATTTGATTGTCGACAACAGCAACAACTACATATGTATGAGCATGCACATGTATATGCGTGCCAGAGGAGCTTATGTTGCCGTTGCTATTCTTATTGGTGTTGTCGCTAGAAGTGCTGCCAAGGTATTGTTCTTGTAATTGGAATTATTTGGCCTCAGCATAGTGGTACAGAAAGAGAAACTGGTGAATAACAATACAGTGCACACTCGATAATGAGAATGTTACAATAATAATTCTAACAATTAATAAACACAATTAATTGTATGTATTAAATATTAAAACGAATAAAATTGTTAATTTAATTTTATTTAATAAAAATTCGAATAAATATTGTAAATGCAATTACAAGAAATTCAAAAACAATTATTTACTCTAGCTTATTGCCTACCACATGTCAAGCAACATGTCTAAAAACATGATTTCTATAAAATCAACACAAGTGTAAATTCCCTTTTATTATCATCATTCAACCCGCTTAATCGCACCAAGATCAATAACCTATAATGGTAATTGTAGCTGTTTCAGTTTTTTAAAGAAAGCGAGCTCTTTAATATATGCAATAATTTTTATATAAGAAGAGTATAAATGTTTATATAATTAATATATTTAAATTGAGGCACGGGTGCTTTATAGTCGGTGACCCAACTCTAGAGTTCTTGCTATTATTTTTACACCATGCGAAGACAAAAAATAGAGTAAGAAAGAGAGAGAACGAAAACAAAAGCTCGGCGTGCAAGTGCATATGGTAAAAACCGAAAGAGGAAGCAAGTAAAGGCAACAGAAGCCCAAAAGCTTTATCGGCACTTCTTGTAGCTGTCATTGTTATTGTTATTTACTTGCGCGCGTTGCCAATGCATTTTATTGCCGTTGTTGTTACGGTTATTTATTTATTTATGCTAATGTTGCTGTCGGCGCAGACGACGGCGCCGCCTCCGTCGACGCTGACGTTGCATTGTTCAGAATGAGAACAAACTAGACAAGAGCAAAAGCAAAACAACAAGTGAATATAACGACAAGTGGAACTCACGCGACAATCGCCATAAATAAAGTGTTCTCATAGTTAGTTATCTGTGTTTTACGATATTTTGAGTTCGTACTATTTATTTATTTATGAAGAAAGTGCAGAGTGCATTTTGGCTTTTGATTCGTTACCCACCGTTGGGAAAAATTATAAATAAAATTCTCAACACGTTTTCCCTACTGTTGCCAAACAGATCACGAAGGTGCACAGACGATTCATGTGACGACTTGTCTCTCTCTCTGTCTCTGGTATCCAATGCAAAACACCTGTGGATGGAACGAAGCACCGCGTCGCGTCGTCTCCCGAAGATGTCGCCGCTGGGTACGGTACGAGTCCCAGAGGTACGTGCCACTTGCAAGTGAATACTATTATTGTGCTGCTTTCTTGTGGTACGAGTACGAGTTCGAGTACCCAACTGGATATTGTTGAATGAATTGTGATGCCGTTTCATTCATGAGTTATCGATAGCCTGGTACAAGTTAATTCCATTGAATTTTTAGTTTTTATTAAAAATATAATATCAAAAGTTGGATTTTTGTACTTTCATTTTTATTGTATAAACATATTTTAATTTTTAATATGTATTTTAATTTAAAAAAAAAATAGAAAAGTAAAAATGTATTCTTTTGATGATCATCAAGGCGTCTATATAAACATGTTGAAGGATTTTTAAAGATTAAAATTTAAAAAAGGACGTTTTTTACTCACATTAAATTCCTCTCTTAACTCTTAGGAATGAATTTTATCTAGAAGCCTTATATTATTCTGTATTGCATGTGACAAGTATTAAATTATTGCTTAACTCTTGCAAAGGGGAAAATATTCTACAACTCCTTGACATTTATCGAATTTCTAAGTAATACAGTGACCAATTGCACACATTATATTTTCTACCACCGAATACATATATATATTTCATTAAACGCCACGATGGATTCAGAGATAACCGAGGGAGACTCTGAGAAGCGAATTCTGTTTACAGAACAGGAGGTCGAGTTGAAGATGCGCAAAGTCAAGGAACGTATTGAGAAGTCCTTGAACAGTTCCGAGCCAAAGAATGATGGTAATGCTCCTTCCAATTCGAATTTGAGGCGTAAGATTGGATCATGGGTATTCGAGAGCGTTGGCGGTTACTATTTGCCCACGGAGAACGTGAGCAAGCTGAGCGTCAAGATGCAGGAGCAACTCCTCATTAGAGATCTGATCTATGCCTTTTCGGGTGTTCCCTCCTCCCACATCCGCCCGGACATATCGATTGAAGATGTGAGTCAGTTGAAGACCGAGCAGATTGGCCAAGTTCGCTTCAAGATTGACGAGAGCTTCAGCGGAGCCTTTCGAGCGTTGGCCAACGAGTTGCTGCCCCTGATTGGGTACTACATCAATGTGCAGAGCTTCATCGAGGACACCATCATGACGACGAGCTGCTGTCGATCCTTGGGCGTTGCCTTGCACCGAAAAATGGAGCAGTACTTTGAGGTACAGTCAACCCTGGAGTCGCAGCTGCAGGAGGAGAAGCTGAACCTGCAAGAGTTGGTGCACCAACTGCGTCCCTGGCTGGTCACCATGGAGGCCTATGCCAGTCTGACGAGTCGTGCCCGCTGCTCCAATCTGACCACTGCAGAGCTGCTCTCCCTGATGCACGAGCATCAGCAACACTTCAAGACCGAGGGACTCAAGCAACTGATCACGGATGTATCCCACTATTACATGAAGATGGTTCAGCTGTGGACGCAGAAGGGAGTACTCTACGATGTCCGCGGGGACTTCTTCATCGAGGACACCAGGGCCAATGCGATGAGCAGCACGTTGCTCTCCCCGAAGCAGTGCTGCCACTCCTATTGGACGCAACGCTATCGCCTCCACTTGGATCGATTGCCCAGCTTCCTGGAGTCGGTGCATGAGAAGATCTTTCTGGCCGGCAAGTATCTCAATGTGTTGCGTCAGTGTAATGCTCACATGAAACTGATGCAGATCCCGCTAACCTATTTGCCGGGAGATGAGGCCCACGTAGAGTTCATCCGCAGCAGCTACGAGTTGCCGGCGAGGAAGTTGTTGGAGATTCTCGCAGAGAATCGACAGTTGATGCAACATTTGCACAACTTGCGAGGATACTTCCTGTTAAAGGAGGAGAGCTTCACCAAGTCGCTGTTGGAGAAGTGTGCGGGACAATTGCAGTACAATGTGGATTGCCTGATCCCAGAGAAGCTGCAGAAACTGTTGTTGGAGGCACTGCAAGGCAGCGATGATCCCTACAAGCATATGCTGCATTGCCAGGTGATGGATTGCGATGTTGCCACACAGTTGGCCAACAGACAGAAGCGACTGAAGGAGGAAAAGGCGAAAGAGAAGGAGGAGGAGGAGGAGATGGACAACGAAAACTCCAGCGAAGTGGAGGCATCGAGTGAGGCGGAGTTGCCGGAGCAGCTTACGATCTACGGCTTCGAGGCCTTAACTCTTCGGTATACGCCCAACTGGCCCATTAGCCTGGTCATCCATGAGGAGCCCCTGGAGCAGCTCCAGTTGCTGCATCGGGTGCTCTTCTTTCTGCGCTACGTGCAACATCAATTAAAGTCCACGTATTATGATTTATCCAAGTGCAACTCACATGCCGGAGCACTGAGGGATCGCATGACGGAGTGCATCCGGCAGCTGGAGCAGCATATGCTTCTGGACATTGTGGAGCCACATTGGCAAACGTTGCTGCTCGTTGTGGACAGAGCCCAACTCGTTGACGAGGTGCTGAGTCAGTTCCAGAACACATTGGATCAGTGCCTGCTGCTCTGTCTGCTCTCCGAGCCCGTCACCTTTGTCAGATCCCTCTACACACTGGGCCAACTCTGCCTCAACTATTGCGGTTTCATTGAGCAGCCGACGAGCGAGGAATTCGACTCTGGCGTCGTCGAGTATGAGGAGGAGTTCAACAGTCTATTGCTGAGCATCCTGGATCTGGTTGTCGAACTGTCCAAGCCGACAGGCGCCAGCAGCGAGACGGAGCGAGAATCCTGCAAACAGCTGCTCCAGCGCCTCAAGTTCATCAGTAAGGATCTGACTACGAGACCAAACTTGACAGAGATTTAGATTTATATATTACTTTTAAGTGATGCCTGCCAAATTGATCGTGCCACAAAATTCTTTATCAAATCTTTGGAATTAGTTGAATAATTTTATGATATAATATAATTTTATGTATTTGTGATTGATCATAGTTTAGATAAATTTGAAAAATAATTAAGTGCATTTTTGAAAATTTAAATGTAAAAATTTAAGCTATTTCGTATTCAGGTCACTGATTCAATTCTACTTGCCACACTGTTGCAGTTGCAGTTGCAATAGGCGTGTGTTTAATATGTGACCAGTTTAACTAATTTTATGCCAAGTCACGGCTGTGTTCGTAGATGCCACACTTTGCTTAAGATCGTAAATTACACTGCCTAACAAAATTTAAACTTCGTCGAACAACTTTAATGTGTTTATGTAGGTGGGAAAATATACATATGTATACATGTTTTAATACTTTTCAACAGTGGGTGATTGTAGTATAATATTTATATATACGATGCTGATTGACTAATTGGCTGATTGATTGAGCGACTGGAAGTGGAAGCGGTAAAGAAGTTTTACTTTTTGGAATAAATCTACCCAGAATATCTTAGTAGTAGTATCATAAAAGTTTACAGCAATAAATAGACTCAAATATGCAATTTCCAGAATTTTCAAGAATAAAATACATTTTATTTGAGCTGGATATGAATATATTATGATATAAGGCAACTTGCCTAAAAAACTCCCATGTAAATATGTATATGTCAATTTATAGTCGTATTCCCAATTGTTATGTAAAAGTTAAAAAATGATCTTGCAACCAGTCGAAATAACAGTGAGAGTCGCACGCAACGTGAAACAGAAATCGCTTTTGAATAAATAATAATAAAAAGATATACGAGTATCTTTTTTTAAGTAACTAAAGAGTAAAAAAAAAGTGCATTAAAATGCGAGCGAAATCAGTTTAATAGTTATCGCTTAGCTGCGCTTAAAGGACAACAGGTGGTCAGGCTCGATTGATGTCATCATCATCATGATGATGAAGTTGTTGTTGTGATGATGCAACAAAAAAGTGCCGGCCGGCGGCAGCGCAACAACAACAAAAACAACAACACGACAACAAGTTGAAGCCAATAATAATGGTCGCAAAATTATGGTAAAGTTCAGATGCATTGCTTCCGAAATGTATATCATTATGTGGCTGCAAAAATGATGAACTGCCGTTGTCCATTCCCATTTACCTGATCAATTTCCCGCCGGACTCCACTGATGGACAGACACGGACGCAATCGAAGCCGCAGTCGCCGTCGCAGTCGAAGCCGCAGTCGGCTGAGTGCCGTGGGAAAGCGACTGCGGTTGCAGTGGCATCAGTCTATGTATGTATGTGTGTCTGTGGCAGTGGCAAGTTCATTAAACCTATGACACGCCTCGACCACGAGAGAGACCGACAGATGACTTCATTTGTGCGCCGCTTAGAAATGTCATAAACTTGAACCCGCAGCTGGAGCGGAAATGCCACGTTCAGGTTCAATGAACACTTAATTAAGCCACCAATTTTGCTTTTTGGCCATGCGAAAAGTGAGTTAGACAATGAGCAAATCAAACGCAGCCATTGAATTGCTGCTAATACATATATCATGGCCTATACACTAACAAATTTCTTTGGAGGAAGTATTATTAAAAAAAGATTTGCAAAGAATCAAAACAAAAAGAAAGTGACGGAAGTAGTTGCTGTAGAATAGTATAACATACAGTAAAGTAAAGAATATATTATCATTAATCGAATGAAACTAAAGTAAGACATGTTTAAATTTTAGTTATAGTTTTACTCTTTTTTCAACCACAAGGGATTGCAACTTGAGGATATTAAGATACTGCAAATATTGCAAGGTTTGCATTATGAATCAAAATTTAGTCATAAATTAACTACAGAGTTCCTTAAATAAAGATAGTTCTCTTGGAGGAAATCTCCTGTTGTTAAACTATAACATAGATTCTTTAAAAATAAATTCTATATCAATAGTTCACAACCTGCCTCATTAGTTTTTAAACTACACAGTTCGGAAGTTCAGTGATTTGTTTAAAGTGCAAACTTCTCTAAATACTTCGATATTAACTTATCCCAAACTTATTCGATATCAAGCTGTTCCAATCCCAAATTTAAAAAAACAAACACAACTTATTACATTTTTAGCAGTTCATTAAATGAAACAAACACAATTATTCAACATCAGCCTCCAGATCCCCCGTCATCCTGATCTCCCTCTCCTGCGCCTGCTCAACTGCTTGACTCTCTTCCGAGGGGACTTTCGGAAAGGGTCCCAAGGGGCGTCGGTTATAAAGCAGATCGACTCCAAAGTCACATTCGAAGATCTGATTGTCACGCAGCTTTTCCTTGTACCACAACAGGCGATCGGTGTTCCCACCCAGAGATTGATCCAGAAGCTGGCGACGCTGCATGCCACGTTCCAGGAGCTCAATATAATCAATGGACTTGAGTTCGGGAAAGTTCTTGAGCTTCTCGGCGGCCTCCTCGCAGACACTTTCGTAGGACTGGGCAGTGGCCATTTCGTTCTTGACCCGCTCGGCAATCATCTCGCTCCGTTGCATGTCCGGAATCTCGGCGGGCAGGATACGCGAGCGGATTGTGGCCACATCCTCGTCGACAGTTTGCAGTAGTCGGGCGTGGGATTCCTTCTTGGCGGTCTCATAGCTCAGACGTTCCTTTTCCAGCGCCGTTTCGCGTGCCAGTTTCTCGGGATCCATTTGCTTGCGCGACATCAAAATGGTCATCATTCGATTTAGATTCAGTTCATCGAACTTTTGGGCCATGCGCTCATTGTAGGGGGCGCCACTTAAGTTTTTGCCTTTACCACTGGAAATGAAAATAATGTCAAGCCAAGTTTCGTAAGTAGATGGGTGGACTTACCCAGCCTCCTCTTCGGCGTCGGATGGGCGTTTCCGTATGTTTTGCTGTTCGCGCTCCAAACGCTCCATTTCCTTGCGTGCTTCCTCCTCAGCCTGCCGCTTCGCCTCGATGATGTCCTTGTTTAATTCGTAATATTTCTGTTCCCAGGCGCGAATACTTATTTTACGGCTGATTTGTCGGAGCACATATTTCATCAATTTCTGTCGGAGTAGAAGATCAATAGAATTCAATTAAAGTGAGAGTATCCACAAGTAACCTACGGCAAGTTCATTGTCCAGTGGCACATCGAAGCTGTGTGGCAACTTGACCATCCGAATGCTGCTGTTGTAGTCGCCAATGCCCAGGATCTTGTGGGGCAGCGATGGACGGTGCTCTGTGACGGATGTGATGATGCCACCACCCAACACCTCCGTCAGCACAGCATCGTCATCGCGAGCTGCACAGAGAAAAAGGGGAAAATATAGATTAGATGTTATAAATATTTAAATTGATTATAAATATTTGTTAAAATTGCAGAAAGAGGGTTAAGAGTGCCACATTCGAGTATGCTCGACAGTAAGATACTCGCTATCAATATTAAAAAAAGAATGGCAAATTAGTTACGACTGTTTGATGGAGATACACAGTGTTCTTCTTCCATCCACAAGATCAGAAAAATCCTGCGCTTTTTAATGAGCACTCAGTAATTGTGTTGGATTGATCAGCTTGATCCCCTGACATTAACCCAATCGAAAACATTTGAGGTATTTTGACAACAGTAAAAGATTTGAGAACGTTGGAAGTCTCAAAAGCGAAATTTTGATGCAATGGTCCCTTTTAGACCAAAATATTCTTAAAAACTTAATAATTTCAAGGCCTAAGATACTTTTTGAGGTATCCAATAACTAATACTAAAATTAACAAAAAAAATTAAAATGTGTCGATTAGTTTTAGTTAGTTCAGTCAAGCCCAAAGTATAACTTTTCTGGATTTTTTAGTGTTACTTGAAAATGCGAAATGAAATCAGAGATCAGAATATCAGCTTCTGTGCACAACTCTTTCTGCTATTATTCTGCATACTTTATTCCATTTCATTATGCTTTCTCCTTCTTCTACGAGGGTCGAAACTAACAAATTTTCGAGGTGTCGAATAGTTTTGGGCAGGAGTGTATAATGTTAGGCAAATTTCATAGTTCTAGTTCTTAGCATCTCTGGGACTATCTGACGGATATAACATAATATACTCCGCCGTTGATATTAAACAGGAATATTTACATTTTAAAAGGTGGAAGTGACACCATATCGCTATTTACAAACATGTATACCTAAAATACTTTTCTGTTTTCATGTAAAACTATGTAACCTACCCAGAATATCCCAAGCCTCTAGAATGCCATCATTGCGAGTGATGTAAAGCACCGCAGGACGAGACTCGCTCCAGGCAACGGCAGTTAAATCGCAAGGACGCTTGCGCCATATTATGGGAGAATCGTGATAGTCCTCCTTCCACAGAGCAAATACTGTGCGTCCGATGGAGACAAACATCTCCGGATAGAAGGGATTCTTGCTCACAGCCACAATGGGTCCATCGTGGACCATGGCAAAGTTAATGGAGCTGTTGACCTGTTCCTTGGCACCTGCCTCACTGTACATGCCCTGCCATTCGACACGGACAATGTGTCCATAGTAGGTGGACAATATTAAAGATTGCCGCAGCTCGGGAGGATTTTTGGCCACCATGGTGACTGGGTAATTCGCTGGCGAGTTGTAGATCACCTTGGGAGAGGGTGTCTGCATGGAGAACACTGAAGTATCTGCTATGATCCCAGTCAGGGGCTCGTTGTAGGATAGATTGTACATGGGCTTTATGGTTTTGTTCTTCAGCATGGATTCGTTTTGCGTCAACTCTTTGGGCAAGTTTTTGTCCCGCTGTTGGGCACCTTTTTTGGTGGCTTCGAAATCGAGATTCCAGAAACTGACAGTGCCATCAAAAGCACAAGTGATGAAAAACTTGTGATGATTACGCTTGTCCTGATCGGTGAAGACCTTTCCAAAGTTGTTCAAGTAGAAGTGTCGGCTTAGCCAGTGGATGCCAGTGATGGCGCCGGTCGGAGAACTTTCCAAGGGCGATATTGTTGTTGGCTCCACCACAACTTCCTCGTTGATGTCGAGCGTCCAGTCGAGAAACTCCCCGATCATGGCCCGGTACTTGGCCTGAGCTGGCGTCAAATATTCCTTCTCCTCCAGGTGCTCGCAGCGACCCTGAAGATCCCAAAGAACCAGCAATCCATTCTGACAGCCACCAATTAAAATATCCCCATTGAATGGACAAAACGACAACTTGGTGACCTCAAACGGTGCCTCGAACTCCAGCTTATAGTTGAGATTGTCGGCAAAGCTCCAGAGTAAAACGGGATTCGGTTCCAAGACCGCGCGTTGCACAAAGTTCACATTGTGGGTGGCAAGATCCGAGGTTGCCGGAGTGCTGAAAGCATAGGACACGGCCAACAAGCCGGACATCGATGGATACCAATCGCAGCTGGCCACGAAGCGTTTGTCGCTCTTCGAGATGTTGGCAAAGCAAATGAACTCCTGCAAAAAGGGATTGGAGTACAGCACCACCTTGTTGGTCGATATCAGCTGATAGTCATTGCTGCAAAGTAGACATGTCAATGGGACGATCAAGTGATGTATAACACAAGTTCACGCACCGATAGCTGTCGATCTGATTGAAATCAAGTGTGTCCAGTAGCAGCTTCATTTGATCGGACATTTCGGGTGGTGGCTTTGGCACCACATCCTCCGGAGCCGGCGTAACGGGTCTGCTGCGAACGCCGCCTTCCTCCTCCTCCTTCTCCGATTCATCCAGCTCGAGATCTAGGCGAGATTAGAGGTGTAATTAACAAAGACTGGATTGTGTTTGCGTTTATATATTTTATTTAACATTAGGCGAGAGTGTAAATAAATAAATTAATTTATTAAAATAAATAAATAATAAATAAATAAGTAAGTAAATAAATTAATAAATGCAAAAATAGATAAATAATAAAATAAATAAATTAATAAAAAAATATATAAATAAAAAATAAATTAATAAATTAACTAAAATTAACAAACAAATAAATAAATAAAAAATAGATAAATGAAATAATTAATTAATTATGACAAACAAATAAATAATAAATAAATATACAAATAAATTAATGGATAAATAAATCAATTAATTAATTAATTATAATTAACAATTAAATAAATAAATAAATTAAAAAATAAATAATTAAATAAATAAATTAATTAAATAATTAATTAATTAAAATAAACAAATAGATAATTAATAAATTAATAAAAAAATAAATAAATAAATAAGTAAATTATTTAATTAGTAATTAAATTAGCAACAAACATAAAGAAGCCTCACCTGCATCATCCAGCTCGTAGAGATACTGCGACCAGGCGTTCGAGGGGAACGTGGGATTCGTCTGCTGCTCCTGGGTGACACAGGCCGGAGCCACCTGGACGCTGACCGAGATGCGGCGCTTGATGATGTTGTCGTACTTGACGCTCTCGTTGGGCAGCAGCTCGATGACGCCGTCGCGGGCATCGCGGGCCAGGCGCCGCTCGTAGGCAATGTGACGCGGCTGCTGGATGGGATAGACACTCTGGATCTCGACGTCGACGGGAACGTCGCGGATGTGCTCCACTAGGATGGTCATCTCCTGCTCGGTGCCCATGCTGACCCAGCGACGAGGCTTCTTGCGCAGACGTCGCTGCATGCGCCAGCGCTCGAAGGCTTCCATGTTCTGGATGATGCCCATGGCCAGCTTGGTGTCCTTGCTGCTGATGTAGAAGATGAAGGGATCACCCTCGGGTGGATCTTCTTCCGCCTCGGTGAGCGTTGGACAGTAGCCAATTAGCACAAAGTTCTCTGGATTAAAGCCCTTGAAGAGCTTGACAAGATCAGCGGCATTTTCCAGCTCCTCGAAGAGCACATCGCGTAGATCCTTATACTGCAGCTGCTTCCATGGAAACTCTTGGGTGACATTCAAGCCCACCTGAATTTTCAGCGCCTTCTGTACCGAATCGCTGGAAGGGATTTGTAGGGTTAACATGGAAACGAAGAAAGCGAAACTCTTAGGAAACTTACGTTATCATCACCTTCTGGCAGGTGGGCAGCTGGAGCAATGTGCGCCACGACTCCTGGACATTGTAGAGCTTCTGCAGGTCGGGCACATCTTCATCCGATTCGGGCTGCATGAACTTCTTCAGATAAGGTCGACGCTTCTGGATGCCACCCGGCTCCGCGCTCATATCAAAGTCAGTATTCTCCACAAACTCATCCATGTTGTTGTTGTCGGTCGTCGGTGGGAATCGAACAGATTGAGATTCAGGTTTGTTTCTATTTCTATTTCTATTTCAATATTTATGTTGCTGTTTATTTTTGACATAAAGTCAAAAGGCAACAAAGTCTGCCATGGCAATTGTTTGGGCATGCGCTGATTGAGTTTCTCCCCGGGAATTGGAATTGGCATTGGCAATAGACGCAATTGCAGCTCTGTGGCAACTTCTTTTTAAGGGGCATGTGGAACGCACCTAAATGAAATTAAGTTAAAACATTTTCACTCATTTACATGCAAAGCTGCAGTCAAGACCTCGCAATTTTTCTTCAAAACAATTTTTGAGTGGGTGATTGTTGCAGATGTTGTCCATGTTGTTGTAGTTGTTGTTGCTGTTGTTGTTGAGGAGGCATTTCACATCATTATCTTTGACCAAATACGGAACTATGCGCAGCTAAAAAAACGCAATTGTGTGTCAGTCACAGAGGCTTCAAAAAAGCGGCTTGCAGAAATATGTGTGTGTGTGTGTGTGTGATTTTTTCAGCTGCACTCGGACATGATCTGTGGCAGGAGGCAGTTCAACAAACGCCATTGGTTGTGGCTGGAAAGCGTTGCCTCTGCTACGCAATCGAAATCGAAATTGAAATCGAAATCGAAAGTTCTGTGATGGACAGCTGCAGTGCAACAGTGCAACATTCGATGTCAATGCACCCACCAAGTGGAGGGCAGGAGCAGGAGTCATGTGCCTGCCACAGTGACTCCAACTTTAACTGCAAGTGACACACATTTAATGGATGCACGTCGCTCACTTTCATTTTCATTTTCAGTCATTGAGTGTGTGTGTGCATTCTGAACGAACTTTCGATTTTAAACGCAATTTATGCACCTGTCAGCTGATAAGTTGCACCTCCGATTAGCCGCAGTTAGCAGTTAGCTGCCGCTAAATAAATCACTCGACAAATTGTTGACAAAACATTTCGTAATTTAAATAAAAAACAGACGCAGACAACGCTGCCGTTGATAGTTGCCTCCCGATAGTTGGCAGCATGCAACACAAACCCAAAGGAAAAATGACAACAACAACAATACAATACAAACAAACAACTTCCTCATCCGCAGCCAGGCAACCACTGCAACCACTGCCAGCCAATGACACCACTGCCAGCAGACACAACAATGACGTCCCCGTCGGACCAGGCTGATCATTTTTGATTGTGTCCCCTTCTCCAGCCTCCTTCAACCTCCCCCCTCCCCTTCGCCGCCCTCTTTCAATAGAGCTGCTCATATGCAAAGTGAGTTTCAGGCGGAGTCAAAACAGAGCATTGCCAACTAACAATAGACAAGCGGTAACAGCCTCACCCTCCCTCCCTCCTGTTGACCCTAAACACATTTGGCTATAAGTATAACAAATATGGCATACTCTTATTAATCACTGAAAATGTTATTAGAAACCAACATTTTTAATAATTTAATTTTACTTATTGATTATTTTTCAATAGAATTAAACTTTCTTAAAAATTAAAGTTTTTTTTTAAAATTGGTATGCTTAATTAACTTTACTTAAATTACATTTAAAAGAAACGGAGTTACCAGATTTCAAACTTTTTTATTTAGGCGAAATTTGTATTTGAACATAATTTTATCTCCAAATTAATTCTTTATTATACATTTTTTTATTTTAAAAAAATTTTTATCAATTTGCAAAAATATTCTTTGGCTTTAATTAAAAGGATTTCTATTTTCCTAACTTATTAAAAGTCAAGAGAAAAATATTTATATATAACTTATAAATAACTTATATAATATAAGTTAAAGCTTTTCAGAATTTATTAAAAGATAAATGAAATTTGTCTTTTGCTTACTTCTATGCAACCATAACCATGGTTAGGTCTCAATCTCAATCTATTGCTTATAGCAAAGAAGGTGCTTTTAAAAGTATACTTTTCGCAAAAGAAACAAAAATAAAAATAAATATTTTTCAAGAAACAGTTGAACTTTCCTAGCTCGAATCACCATTATCCAAAGAAAAAGATAAATTTATGAAGGCTTCGAATTAGGGAATTATTTTTTAAGTAATGTAAACGCTATTGCTATTCGATTTAGTTTGAGTTAGAGCAAATTCGATCTAAGAAGTTCGAGTAATGGAAGTTTGACTGTATATCGTAGTACATGCACTCTCACCTATAGTTCTTAGTTGAGCTTTCTATAACTATAAGGTATTACGATATGACAGTAACAAACATCCCATGAAATTATTAGGTACTCCCGGAATAAAACCAAAGACAATTGGCAGGCAAACAATTGTTATGGCCAATTCGGGGCTGGGCCAGGCTGAGAGGCAGCAAGCAGTCTGAGGCAGAGGCAGTTGTACAACTGGCGACAAAATGTTGCATGTTTTGTGGCTGTCACCAGCGACTGTTGCCTGCCGCCTGCCGCACGTTGCATGCCGCCTGTTGCCTGTTGCCAGTTGCCTGTTGGCTGCAATATATGCAAAAAGGTGCTAAAAAGATCAGAGGCAGCGATTTATCTTCATTTGCATTTGACGTCGTTGGCTGTGTGTCAAAAAGGTGTTAAGTGCCACAGTCACAACCACAGCCAGTTGCAGTTGCCACGTTGAGTCTGCGGCGCCGCTTTTGATGACAACCGACAGCAACGGTAGTCGAAGCGCATAATTTTCGATATTTTATAACTTTGCGGTAGCCAAAAAATGGCTGTTCGCTGGCACATCAATCCAATGAACCGACCGCCCAATAAGGTAAAAACCCCCCAAGCACCGTTATTAGTAGCAGCCAAATTGGTCAAATGCAACAACAACAACAGCCAGCAAAAACAATGCCCACTTCTAGGCAGAGTTTGCGATAGTCGCACCGATAAAAGGGACATGAAATTCAAATTTGACTTTGCCAAAGTGCTGTAAGTAAATTTACTTTGCAACTTATCAGCGAGTGAAATTTGCAAATACGGCTTCCGTATTACGACGTTTTGTGAATTATGTGAGAAATTTGTAAGTGGCCTAAATGGTTTACTGATTTCATTCCCATTGCAAGTTTTTCCCAAAGCCGAGTCTGAAATTGGGCCACCCACAGAGACCCATTAAAGCCAAGGACCGCCACAAATGGCCAATTCCGATAAGCGAGCTCAATTAAGATTAGGAGTAGGCCGAATTTCCAAATATATCGTTGATTTGAGGGGAAAGTGCCAAAAGAAATCCTGCAAATGTATGTCGAGCTTTAATTATGGATAGGATTTGTAATTGAAGAGAGAGTGGGCTGTAATCTAAAAATAGTTACTAATAATTTAGTTCATAAGCATCATATTTTAATAACTTATGATAATTATTCTGAATTAAATTTTGTATTAACTGTCTTAAATATTAGAGAAACCTCATAGCTTATGTTTGATAGTACATATTATATTAACATTTTGACATGATTTAAACTTTATGTACCCTTAATGTCTGTCCAACCCACAAATTGGGGTATTAAACTTACTTTCGATCACTTTAATATAAATTAGAAAATTTTCTCAAATTCATCATAGATTTAATAACAATAAATTTGAGTACAAAACTCATACAATATTATAAAAGATTTTCAATAACACACTTTTAATTCAAACTTGTTATTTCTTTTCTGTCTGATAGTTTTTATAGTGGCTTCACTGACCCACTCTTTATATACATAAGTACAAGCTTTAAATATATTCAACTAATCAATTGTTTATTTTAATTAAATTATTTTTATTTTTTTATGGGCTAAAAAATGTATATTTTCTTCAGTTTATTTTTTTTTATCATTTCTATCCGGTTTCTTTACAAATTTTATTAATAATAAATAATTAATTTATAGCTTTAATTTGCAGTGAATGGGGAATGCTTACGATAGAGTCAGCTAATAGTCCAAGCTAATTCCATATTAACCCAAGTTTTAAGTGATCAAACACTTTCCCTCCGGCGCTCGCTTGTGGTCAATAGAAAATTTGCTGTAATCTGTTAAGGAAAATCTGTGAATTAGAATTCACATGTGGCAAAAGTAGCTGCCGCATCGAATTGCAGTTGCAGTGGCAGTGGCAGTTGCAATGGCTGTGACAACGATAATCCCTGCAAAAATATGCGCACAAATTAAGTATCCAAAGTGCGGCGATTCCAAAACCGATGGTTGGTGGTGCTTAGTAGTGGCTCGGCCATTGTTGGCATATTTAAAGTTGTAAAATAGCGAAAAACACGTTTGACCGACATTCGTGACCAAAGTGCGGCTGCTGCTGCTGCTTTGGTTAATGCAACTCGGGCTGGAACTTGGACTGAAGCTGGATATGGAGCTGTGACTGCGACTGCGACTGCGACCAGGATTTCAATTTCGATTTCGATTTCGCTTTGGTCGGCGACAAATGTGCCGCGTCCGTCTTATCGTCCCCCCGGCTTCGACCCAGGCCAATTGACCGTGTGACTACTTTAGCAAATGAAAATGGTTAGAAAAAAGGTTTTTTTTCTATTGCTGAGCAACAACAACAAAACGGCAAAGCCAAACATAATTTATGATGCACTTTTGTGGGGCTTGGGCTCCGTTTTGTGCCGGGACTGCATTGTGACAGCCTGTGTGACTCATGTGCTGGGAGCTGTTCCATAGTATGGTTGCCAGGTGTCGCTCAGCATTCAAACAAAAGTGAAAATGGATGGGGAAACAACAGCAAAATGACAAAGAAAACCAAAAGCAAACCCTCCTAGTAGTAGAGACCCTAAATTGTGGCGCATTTGATATTTATGATGGTCTTGCGTTTTAGCTTTTAATCACATGTGACTGTCGAGTACCAGTTTCGAGTGCCAGGGTGCACTGACCTCAACCTCAACCTACGTATTGTAGCACAGTGTAGCGGCTACTGTATTGCGCTGTCGCCAGCGGTGAAAATCCCTCGCTTACTCCAGCTAACTATGTTAAACAGCGAAATCAGACTCGGGCTCAGACTCGGGCCAAGACTCTGGCTAAGACTCGGGCTAAGACTCGGGCTTAGGAGCAGGCGCATGACTCCCGACGACAGCGGCATCAAGATAAAAGCGCATGACATACGGCGACAAGAAGCTACCAGAGACCAGGCCACAGTCTTAGCCAGCCCAACAGCAACAGCAACAGTCAGTAGCGTCGTCGTCGTCGTCGTCATCGTCATCATCGTCATCACCATTCAGCTGCAAACGGTCACCCGAACTCTTGTTTTGCTCCCAAATTTGGTCAAACGTGCAACATTTCAGCCACCCGCTGTCAAACTTTTGGCATAGAAAGCGAAATTTAGCGCTGCTTTTTTTTGACTCTGCTAACTTGGCCTGTTGCTGCTGCCACGTCTAAATCCGTTGCCATTGCCTCTGTCGCTGCTGAGGTAATCGTTGTGGCAGACGGTAAGGCGAGAATCCCCCAAAGAATAATTTGCCAGAAATTGAAAGTGAGTTTTTGCACTGAAAAATTAACTCAAAGTAATAGTATAATTCAAATATTTTAAGATAAATCATAATTTATTAAATTACTATATGAATACAAAAGGATCTATTCAGTTTTATACAATGATACCCAGAAAAAAGAGTTTTATAATTTTGTTGAATTAAGAGAATATATAACAATGAAAGTTAACCTTATGTTAGATAACATTATGAAAGATAACATTATGTTCCAAGATTAAACATTATGTTAAATTAATATTCTAATTTCACATAATATTAAAAAAACGTAACATATATTGTTAAAGCTTTAGTACAGAAACATATTTTATTTTATTCTTAAAATTGTTTGCTTCTATTTTTCTATTTATAATCTTATTTATATTTGTAAAATACTTGAAAATATCTCGAAATTTTCACACTTACTCTTATACAATCGATTTTTGGCTTCTTTAAATCTTGAAAATATTATGAAAATTTCTTTAATGATGTAAGTCGAGAGTCGAGCTATTAAACAACAAAAATACTTCTGATTTAATCGATCTTTTGAAAATCTGCCGTAAATACTTTAAGATTTTCTTTAGCCAAATTACCGCATGATGTCATGCAAGTGGCGGCTGACATCGAATTGCAAATGGCCTGGCTGTGGCAAAAGATAAAAGCACACACATGTGGCAGCAACAGTATCAGCATTAACATTAGCGGCGGCCCACGCGGCGCATGTGTAATCAATCAAATGGTCATCGTTCAGGCAGAGATGGAGTCTGGGGGCAGAGACTGAGGCAGAGCCAGAGGTTGAGGCTGTGACTGCAGTTGGGACTGAGGCTCAGACTCAGACTGAGGCGGAGGCGGAGGCCAAGGCAGAAGCCACAGGGCGTTGCTAATGTTGATGGCTGCCACAGTGTCAGGGGCAGAGACCTGCAGTTGCCACTTGTTGTGGCTAATGTTGCTGGTGCGTTGCCATTGCCGTTGGCTGTTGTTATAAGTTGTTGTTGTTGTTGTTGCTGTTGCTTTGCCTGTTGCATTAGAGGGCGTAATTACATTTTCATTGAGTGCCGTGCAACAGGTGCTGCTGTTGTTGTCTTTGCTGTTGCAGTTGCACTTACAGCTGATGCTGCGTCTGGTTATAAAACTCCCATGAAAAAATTAATGCCAATTTCCGTAAAATTCAAAATTTGCATTACCCTCCAGGCGCGTTTAATGATTAATTTTCCCAAGCAGTTGCAACTGCAATTGCAGAACCCATTGACAATTGACAACCATAAACTGAAATCGAGCGAAATCGCTAAAAAAATACAGTGGGCTGAGAATGTGCTTGTACCGTGAAATCTACAATTTTAATTCACAATTTTATTTGGCCAGCAGCCAGACTCACTCGCATGAAGGCGATAAACATCGGCATGCACGACAACTCGAAAACTGCAGCGCCAGAAGTGATCTTGGCCAGGCCCAAACCGAATATTAGGCGCAAAGACACTGACATTTTGTTGGGTGTGTACAAGAACAACAACAACAACGACAACAACGAGACAAACAAAAAAAGGTCAACGGGCTGCAATCAAAATAACTCAATTTTCGGCAGCAATTAAAATGCTGGCTCATGATCTGCAGGCATCTGATAAAAGCCCACACATCGACAGCATCGGCGGCAACTTGTAACATTTGTCTTTGACGCCCAGCACAATAAAATATGGCCAGGAATAACAGCAAATAAAGAAAAGACCAAGCCAAAAAAGCACAACAAATTGCATGTAATTAGCAGTCAATAATAAAAAATTACGTATACGCATACGTGATTTGGTTTGGCCTCATCGGACAGTCAAAGCAATTAATTTACCCATCGATTTTTTTGTTTTTGGCTTCAACTGCCCTCGCTGACACCACTCTCTGAGTGCAGTGAAGGAGTCAACTGAGGATGGGAGCTGTAGAGATAGAAGAGGGAGAGGTAGCTGAAAATATATATATAAACTTCACCCGCAACGAAAGTTGCGAATTCTTTTCGTGTCGTCGTTTTGAGTGAAATGAAAAGTGAAATTACTTATTATTAATGAAATTAATATATAAGCATGTTTTGGGTGCGTGTGTGCGACAGTGTGTGTGTGTGTGTGTATGTGACAGCAACACGTACATATGTTAAATCATAAAAAAACGACGATAAATATAAAAAAGAGCTCCAGCTTCAGCTTCGGGCCAGGCCAGGCCATTCCATGGAACACGTTTCGCAGGCAGCAGCATCACAGATAAAAATGCTTTGACTCTGGCCCGGCATTAAAAAGTTCACTTTCGTTTGTGTCCAAAAAACTACGTTGCACGAATACGCTTTATACATACATATGCATACATATGCATACATGTGGCATGTGGATATGTCGTTGTCGTTGTCGTTGTGCATCTGCTCAATATCAGTACTCTCCATTTGTATGATAATGAACACGTAAAAATTGCGCAAAACCAGTCGATGCTCCAAAACCAAAAATCATTGCAAATTGTTGCGGATGCTCAGTGGCAGCCACATCCAGACGACACTGTCCCAGTTAAGAGCAGTTTGTCAGTGAGCCCAATTTAAAAGGTTTATTTAGTGCCCAGTGACAAACTGACTGCGCCAACAAATGAAGGTCATCGCAAGTCCCAAATGTGTGTTATGATGAAATATGATCCCGCTTGGATTATCCGCTGCGATGACTTTTTAAGATAACCATAAGCCAATTAGTCGTTCCATTTATTAAGAAATTTTTACTTCAGTTAATCAATTATGTAATCTGCAAGAATTCCTTGTATATTAAATTAATTAGTTGACTTTGTTTCACTAGCCACCGCAGGATATAGCTAATAAGACTATTCAAGTTTATCATAAATTGCACCCAATTAAACAACCAAATTTGGATTAATGGCATTCATAAATTGCACCCTATAAAATTGAGATAAATGCCACGATTTCCCGGCAAATGTTGCAACTTGCATGGAAATGCGTTACAAATGAAATGGTCGAAATTTATGTAATTTTCAATTTCCTTGTGGCCTTTTTAATTAAAACATAAATATTTATATGGAATATTTCACATTTTGGTCACATGCCACATGCCGCATGCCACTTGTGGCCATGCAGCGACGAAAATAATTCGCCAAATAAATAATAAAATCATTTACAATATAATTGCAACGAGCCAGAAAACACTTTCACCTTCGCCACGATGCCACACGTTGAGACCAGATCGACATGATCAGGGGTTGAGGGGCTGACGGGGCTAAGAGGGGGAGTACGAGGGCGGGTCTCAGTTGTTGCCGTTGTTATTTATGCTTTGTGGGTGTTCAACATGCAGCATTTTGAGTCTTTACCACAGTTTTTTTTTTATTGTTGCAGTTGCAGTTGCCGCGTTGTCCGTTGTCCGTTGTCCGTTGCCCGTTGCTCGGTTCGGTTCGCGGCGCTTGGCATAAACATATTTATGTATTAAACAGTCAAAATCTTTATGGCATGCAAGTGCCTGCAATTAGCCAAAGCCAAAGACGAAGCCGAAGTAAAATCAGAGACGCTGCAAAACAAACCAAACAAGCCAAAATGTTCACAAAATATTTCCAATTGCAATTTTTCTGACATCGATTTGACGCGACATCCATCCTCCAAGTCAAACCAACCCATTACATAAGCTGTAGATACTCGTATCTTCAAATAAATCGCATAGAATCTAACATTTTCACCTGCCATTGACAGTTGCTGATGTATCGAAGCCAAGCCAATCATTAGGTGTTTGATTAGCCCAAAGCACATACATAAAACATGACTAAGATGATGGTAAAGATAACGATAATGGCCAACGAATGCTGCCAATTGGCCAAATATTTGTTAGAAATACTGCACAGTGGAGCATAATTTATTCTAAGTAGACAGAAACGAATCAATACATTTTTTCACTGAATTATATTTATATTATCTTATTTCGATGTTATCTCACTTTTCTATTTAAATCAGGGACTGCAAATCAGAGTTATGAATGCTAAATTTAACTAAGAAAAGTAAGGAACTATGATGCAGTAAAATGGTAATCACCAAAATTCCTATTTCAGTCGGGACTATCTAACTTTTAATTTATATTTTTATTGAAAAAATCAGAAATAAGTGTTATTTCTCAACTTTTATAAAAAAAAGGAATTTTAACGAATTATTTTGTAACAGTTGTTTCGTAACTTTAAAACCAAAATTTGACTTAAATATATACTTAAAAACCTCATAAATTTCATTTGAACTAGACTTTAAAGTTTAAGCCTTATTAAAGTTCAAAACTCTCTTTATAAAAATATTTTCCCTTGCTTTAATTAATCTCATAAGTTTCCTTAAAGGCTTTAACTTAATTTTAGTAGATTCTTAAGTCTTAAATTAGAATAAATAATGTTAACAATTAGGCATAAGTAAACTTCATATTTAATTTAATGGTAGCATACTACTCCCTACTCGCTCTAACCAACAGTAATTTCCCCTTAAGGTTTTTACAGTTATGCTGCCCATTTTGATTAAAGAGCATATAATTCCCACAATGTTAGATAAATTTAAGATTTTTATCAGAATATCATTAATAATTTTGAAAATTGCTCATTTTGCTTGTCAATAATAATTTAATTGCAAATATTTGTTATCGATTTGGGAGTCAGTGTACATATTCCGCGTATTCCGATACATGTGGAAGGCTGGCTGGTTAACGGCTTAACTGGAGGCTCATAATTCATAAAGCCAAGTAAACAGCGGGCATTTGTTATGTGGCACAAAATGCCAATGAACCCGCAAAGCGGCACCAATTTTATTTTATTTATTTATTTTTTTTTTCTTTGCTCTTTTGTATTTTTTGTGGCTTAGAAACAGGCAAAAAAACGAAACGGAAGCGACCTCAAGTGCCATCCGAGTCAGGCTGTAATTTGCGGCTGCTTGACATGCATATCAGGGCAGAGTTGCAGTTGTATTTCAGCACAAGAGTGGCAGAGGGAGGAGCGAGGAGGGAAGAGGTAGGAGGGAGGAGCGAGTGAGGCAGGTAACGCACTTGAAGGCCACTGTGGAGTCGAACCCGGAGTTTGGGAGTCGAAGTTGAAGTTGAAGTCGCTGGTAGCGGACAGACAGAGGACAGACAGACGGACAGTCAGACGGACAGTCAGACGGGTCTGTCTTTCGAGTAGCCCAAA
The DNA here is from genome assembly GCA_963924055.1 of Drosophila limbata. Taxonomy (NCBI): domain Eukaryota; kingdom Metazoa; phylum Arthropoda; class Insecta; order Diptera; family Drosophilidae; genus Drosophila; species Drosophila limbata. The sequence goes on from OZ001354.1 coordinate 14,569,193, forward strand.
GTGCATGCTCACAGCGCGTTAAACGATGATTTAATGCCAATAAATAAGTGTAAACGTTCATTACAGATAATTAATGTATCTGCACTGCGCCGGCCAGAGGTCACTTGGGTCTTGATCTGTGTCTGAGACCGAGTCAGAGACTGAGACTGAGCTGGAGTCAGAGGCAGAGTCTGCCCTGAGGATTGGCTTGCGTTTTGCAAAAAAAAGTGAAACTTCAATTAGACGCTTAAAAACAGCATTATGGCGTGGACGATTAAGACTTGAATTACGAGTAAGCGTTGGCAAGTGTAAAATGCACAGAAGATTTGACATTTCACCTGCCAGAGAGTGAGAGAGAAAAAGAGAAGGAGGATAAACTGTCAAACAGAGCTGCCATTGATCTCTTTATCAGGTGGGCACATTGTGCCCCAAATCCATATCCATGCAACAACAACAACAGCAACAACAACTACTAGAGTTTCCACTAGCTGACAATGTCGCCCAATTCGTCTTGCAGTTTTCATGCCCGTCGGCCTGGAAATTTGTCAGTCTGTCTGTCTGCGAAAAACTTCGGACTCTTTTGACGGTGTCTGATATATTTTAGTTTTTGGCTTCAGTTTCAGTTTCAGTTACAGCTTCGGTTTCAGTTTTGGCCTTTTCAATTTAAAATGTAAATCAAGTGTGAAAAAAAACACAAAATGTGCAGCGAAAGTGTTGCAATTGCAATTTGCTCGTTGCAAGTTTTTGACACTTTTTGGCTTTGGGGCTGTGTATTGATTTATTTTGATTGTTAATCAATTTGGCGCGCCCGTTGTTGTTATCGTTGTCGTTGTTGTTGCCGGTCTGCCTGCCTTGGTAATAGTTCAATGAAATTATAAATCAGTCGCAGCACATTTCGAGAGCGGGAGTAAGGATGCCCAGTTGGATACCCTACAGTTGGCAGCCAAAGAAGCAAAAGAATGCAAGCGACACACTTTTCAAGTCTCTGTGCCACCAGTTGGCAGGCAGCTCATTTGTCAGCAGGAAGCTGCAACTGCAACTGCCGCAAAAAAAAAGGTTGTGCCACAATTTGCGCATGCGCACGCAAATTACGCGCCATAAATCATGAAATGGCCACAGATTTGTTTTTCTCCTTTATTTTTTGCTGTGAACTGGGCCTGCCACATGGGGCAGGCAGGAGGTAGGAGTAGCCGCAACTGTCACCGTTGCTGATTGCCGCAGCCGAAGATTAGCAAGAAGTGATAAACACACATAAACTCATATGAATGGCAAAGAAAGTGGATGTGGACATTGGGGCACTGCATTGGTTGCATGGTGGCATGCGTTGAATACGTATGTATCTGCAAATGTGGCGAGTGTTGTGGTCGCGTGCGTGTGCAATTACCAGATACAGCAGCCGCAGTGCCAAGTTGCAAAGTGGCAAAGTTGCATGTGTTAGTTTGACATTTGTCTGCCTGACCCTGACCCACAAAAGTCAGTGCAACATTAAAACACGGCGACTTGTTGCAAGTTCAGATCTCAAATTGAAAGAGAAAAGAAAAGTCAGCGGTGCAAAACGTCAATCACTTTGGCACTTTTGTTGTTGTTTACCGGCAGCCTCTGTCGCTCTCATGCCTCACGCCGATGTGGCATGCAAAAAGCCGCATACTTCTGCTATTCGCTTGGCTGCCCCAAAGTGCCCCCAAGGTTAGCGGCACACACAAACGGGCCACAACAACAGCAAATGGAACGAATTAAAGTGAGGCGCTCAACTCTGTTTGCTGTCCACGGCCAACAGTCTGTCAGAAACTAGAGATGGACCCAAGTTTCGCATAGATCTCGAGCTTAGAACACGAGTATCGAGGCAATTTCCATATCAAAACAGCGGTTTAAGTGAGCTTCGAACTAACGCAATTTCTGCTGCACTTTTTGAAAAAAATTTGTTAAGTAAAAGTTTTAAAAAAAAGGCAAAGCATTTAATTGATAACACTTATGCAAGTAAAAAATGAAGTGTAAGATTCAGCATTGAATTGTCAACAACAACTTTAATTAACAATTCTATTTGTAGTCCATATTTTTAGTTTGATAGTCAAAGAAAAAGGAGATAAATTATTTAGTTAATATCAAACTATTTTGAGCCCGAACTACAATTTGTTCATAAAATTTGGTTTCAAAGCATTATACCAATTTGATAACGCATTGAATTGATAACGTAATTGATTCCATTTCCAATCTCTAGCCTGGGGCCATCTCTTTTAAATAATACTAAAATGACAAAATAACGGACGGTATTTAAAAATTAAAACATAAATCTGACTGATAACTAAAGCAAGTCTTTTACAGCTATTTTAACTTATATTAAAGCGATTAAAGTTTTAGATGTGAATTAGATTTGGTCTAGATTTCTCCATACAAAATTTTCAGTGTGCCCTGATTTTTCCCAGAAAATTTTGTATGAAGAAATCCTTACCAAATCTAGAACTGTTTTCCGGAATCCCTTTAGTGATTTTTTCATAGCTCTCAAAATGCGTCACGGTGTCGTCTCTAGGCCCCAGGGGCATCGCATCGGCGCCGGCTTTGTTCTTCTTGAATGCCAAACCCGAAACGTCACTCCAAGCACAAAAAAGTAAAGAAAAAATTAATAATAATAAGAATAAAAAGAAAGAAAACCAAAACACACACACTCGACTTGGCCAAGCTTGATTTGATTTTATTTTTTGTATTTTTATTTTTATTTTTATTTCTACTTGTATTTTGAGTAGCCGTCTCAACAGCCTTTTTGACAGCCGCTTGGCATGTTCATTTTTATGAGACTGAAGCCTCGTCCAAGTCTTCCACTCTCCCGATTCCCCGATTCCCAGATCCGGCCAGGAATGATCCAAGTGCATTCTTAGAAGTCGTTCGCTGATTCGTTCTAAGACTTGCGGTATTTCTGAGCTGATTGAAGCCAAGTTTTCATTTCTTTTCTCTTCAGTTCTGGGGTTTTTTTTCGTAGGGCGTGTTGCAGGCATCTTTTCTGATTACAAATTGAATTTCATTCGCATTGATTTATGATATTTCTACAAAAATCAGCTTGCTCTATTCCCGTACAATTTTTAATTAAGTCTGAAGAGTGTGAAATGCCTGGCAGCATTTGATTTATGCTGCACACGTTCTACATACTATTGAGTCTGGAGTCATATATATAATTAAAAAACATCATCCAATCAGACCACAGTGAGGCATGGCTAGAAACGTCGCAATCGGAATCGCATTCAGCGTCGCAGTCGCAGTTTTGATGGCAGCTTTCCCTTTGGTCAATTTCGAGCTCTCTGGTTTAATGCAGATCTTGTCTCTTGGGCCTTGGACATTGCGTGCGATTGCATTACGAGTGAAATTTGCCTTGGCTTCGACTTGGCTCTGGCTTTTCACTCGCGATCTCAAGACATTGATAACCTTTCTGCTTAGGTTTTGCTTCTCCCGTTGCCATCTAAACTGACATCATCAAAGACAAAGCTGCAGTTCGACTTGAAGTTGGCAATTTAATGCCTCTTCCTTCTTCCATGGCGCCATTTCGTTCAGTTTGGTTTTGATTACATAAATTTGGCGCCTGGCCGCCAATGCGCTCCATTTGCATCTTCAAACGAAGTCAAAATGTGTGTCAGATATGGACGGACTGGACTTGGGCGCGGCTTGGATATCGCCATATGTATGTAATTACAATAACTGCAACTTTAACTTCAACTGCAACTGTAGTGGCAACGGCAACGGCATCGGCAAATAATGTAGAATGTGTTGCAAACCTGTCGCTTTTAATTAAAGGCCGACACGAGACTAAGTAACTTTTCATGTTTCAAGTTATGCGCACAATTTTAAGCGAATGCTGCAACAACGCCTACAATAACAACAACAACAACAACTGCGACAACAACAATCAAAATAACTTTTGCATTTAGTCATAACTGCATTTAAAATATTATTGTTGCCCGAGTATTTTTATTATTGTTTATGTTTTTTTATTTACTTTTCATTCCATATCCCATATGCAAAAAAAAAAAAAGTCAGGCGCTAACTCAATCGAATGGTTTCCCAAAGCAAACCAAGGTACGACCCACTTCTGTCATGTTGCACGATAAATGCCTTGAGATTTATTGTTTGCCACAGTGGCAGCTATAATTACAATTTATGCCCCTTGGGGCACACCACCAGCAACAAACACTAACAACTTGTGCAACATTTGAGCCAAGTTCAAAGCATGTTTGAGGAAGCTGTCGCCAGAGACAAAGACCATACAAATTGCCAAAGGAAGCTGTCTGTCAGCCTGTTTACCTGCCTCACAATTGCCATTATTCTTTGTGATCATTGAAAGTATATACGAATAGACCTACAACACAATTTACAAGACTTTCCTGGCGTACAACGAAATTCTTATACCCTTGCAATTGAGTAGACTCAATCTGTATGTCTTGTAAACTATTTACACTGGATTGCAGTCTATGTTAAACTAGTAGAACTTTAAGAATTTATATGATTTTTCAAGTAGTGCAGTTATAAATTTAAAGATTTGTACTATATAAAAATTCATTGAATTTAATTTAGTTCTGATAACTATAATTATTAATCTACATTCCAATATTATTTACGTAAACATGATAAACATTTAATGGATGTGGCTTCCACTGATTTTAACTTAAAAATATTTGTTTTGTTAACATAATTGCGATTAAATAAATTAATTAATTTTTCATTTTAATATTACATATAATCTTTTAATTTTAATGTAATAATTTTAAGTTAATAAATAAGTAAATAAATAAACAAAAAAAATTATTTTACAATGTTTATCCCAAAGAAATTCCAATTGCTTTGTTAGTTTTATATTTTTCGCATTTCCTTGGATCACAAATATGTCGAGCTATTTGATATAACCTTTGGCAAAGGCAGAGCATCAATCAACTTTCGCATACCGTATGGACTCACACTCATTACATCATGAGAGTCTGTGAGCACTTGGATGCCATTGTTGAGCACATAATTAAGCGCCGCTTAGCTTATGTAATTAACGTCGAACAGACACAAGACACAAGAGACAACAGTCAAAAGAGTTTTTGAAGTCTAATGAACCTCTCTGCCTTGCTTTTGGCTTTTGGCCAGCTGCGTGCGCTGATTTATATGCGAGTTTTTGAGTGTTTCGAACGGGCCAAATAGTGTTTTGTCACCGTGCCCGTCCACAATTCGATCGCACACTTAAGCCTCGTTTATACGCAGGCTCTCCAATGGGGAGCACTCATATTTGTATTCGTATTCGGATTTGAAGTCACAGTCGAGGCTAGATGGCAGAAATAGAGTCCAAGTTGGATTCGAATCGGAGATGGAATCGGAGTGGAACATGTGACATAAGTCGCCGGGTGTATTGCCATGATATATGAATATGACAAAGCGACATGGACAACTTTATTGGCTCATGAAAAGCGCTGTCACTGCCTGACTGACATAAATCACGCGCAAAGCGAAAACAAAAACAAAACCATTCGACGAACTCAACGAGACTGCAAAAAAGCCAACGCAGACCAAGTTTACCAGCTCCAATCGACGGCCGTCGATCGCAAGGAAAAAAAAAACAAATACATGAGAGACCAAAAAATAAATCAAAAATCAATTTTCGTAAAAGTTCCGCGACAAAAAGAACAAGCACAACGTGGCAATCTTAGCCGACATCCATCGTGAAGATCTCGACCTGGAACTCGCCGAGTGTGTGAGTGTGTGTGGGTCTCACTGTCTGAAGCTAACTAGCACAGCAGAAAATTAAGACTACTACTACTAAGTCTATTTGTTTAAAAGATATTAAATATAATTAAAACGTCCCTGAAAATACAATAACAAATTAGCGAAGAACATTATTTATATAAATTTAAAACTTTATTTACCTAATTTTTTAAGTACTTAAGTACAACTATGTAGAAGATGTGCCTGGCCTTAAGGTATTATTTGAATAATGTACTTCATTTGATAAATCTCTCTTGAGTAAATATTGAATATTGAATTGAACTTATAAAGATTTTTTTCCACTTTTTTCATCAAATATATTATGACCTTGACTATGAATTACAAATTCACTAATCCTATACTTACACTTGAGAAAAGGGCGTGAGAAAAGAAGCAGAGTTGCAGGTTATAGTTTTACCCATTTCATGAAATGACTGCGACTTCACATACAACATTTTGTTTCAAGAATATAATAAAATCAAAACAAATTAAAGATTTCGAGTAGTAAAACTTAAATTTTAAATCAAGTAAAAATCGTTAAATTTCTAGGAGAGTTTTTCAATAGAAAAGCAGACAAAATTCAATTGTGTCCCTACACAAAGTAGACCAACAAGTGAAAGACTTTAACAACAATAGAACTCACATATGAAAAAAAATGCTTGTAAATGGCACGCCACCTAGCGGCTGGGCAAAGCGTAGTCAGACACGCCATCTAGACACGCTATAAGTATTCCAGTACAAGAGCTCGTACACGTATGTACTCATATTTAGCCTATTTAGTCATTGCTTTTTACATTTTTTTTTTACTTTTCTGCAGGAGCAACAGAAGTAGAACCCTTTTAGCCTATAAAATGTGCGCCCAACGCGCATGACCTCAACAATTTGGTTGGAGTTGAAGTGCAAACGCACATGAAACTACACACAAATGGCTAAAAGTGGCAAAATGGCTCAAGCCGAGGTCCTGTTGCGTGCTCCACAATAAGTAAAAAGAACAACAACAACAACAACAGCGAGTACTTATTGTATATAGTTGTTGTACTCGTAGTCGCACTACCACTGCTAAATGACCAAGAACTGACCCTTTGCTTGTGTTCTTCGGTTTTGGGTCAGTTCAGTTGCGTTGAGTTCGTGACCAAAGGCGGGCGCGTTCTTCTATTCATATTTCAAATTGTTTTTCCATCTCACATTCGGATTCGATATGATTTGGAAATTCTAACTGCTTGTGTGTACAGTCAAAGTCTGGCCTATATATAGCCACAATTGGATTTCTGTGTTAGCCATGGGCTGCGCCAGCAGCACTCCCATGGTGGCAACCGCAGGCAGTGAAATGCTTAAAGCCGCCACACATGCGGCAGGCGATGTCAAGCAAAAAGGCGAATCAGCCCTCGAAGGTGTGTGTGTGTGTGTGTGTGTAGTTGACATTTAAAAGCGCATTTCTCATAACTAAAAAAAAAACAAAAACAAAAAATGACTTGCAGTGGCGCCCCAAAAGTGTGCTACAAATAGTAAACACTTGGCGTATACTTAATATGCGAGCAGCTCGTGACAGCAAATCAATCAAATATACAAGCATTATGCTAATTAAATTCGTTGCTGACCTTGGGCATTCAATTGCAACTAAACCAAGTACAACATTATTAACTGTTTTTGCCTGAAGTTTATTGAACTACCAAATAATGTCACATCATAAAGGACAATTGAATAGTAAAACACAAACAATGCCCGCTGCGTGCTCCTTTGACTCTTTATGAGTCTTTCATGGTCCTTTGTATATATTATATTATAGTATATACTTACACATATATTACTCATGAATATTTTTATTAAAAGCATATGAAGAGAAAAGAGTTTATTGCGTGACTGAATGTCTGCGTTATTCGTCTAATTAGAGCATTGCTTTCATTTTAAATAATATACAAATTTGCATACTCTATATACGTGTTGAAGGCATAACGCTTTGATTGATTCATTTATTTTTTCTAAATGTACCAAATAATAAAATAAAATTAGAAAAATAATATTCCTCCACCAAACTGAAGGAAATTCATGAATAAGGGCTAAATCATTGGAAAATATTCCAAAGGTTGCGGCTGAAAATCCTTGAAAAATTCCTAATCACCAGAACTTGTTGCAAGGCTGATTTGCCTATATTTCAAAATATTGCCTTTATTTAATCTTTGAAAGATAATTTTAATATCATTCTGACCTTATTCTAAAACAATTATTTAATTGTGAATAATTTTCCAATATGAATATACAAACATTAAAAATAAACAAATATTTGAAATAAATATATAATAAAGAAATTCAATCTATAATGCTGCCTTATTTATAATGCAGGAAGTAAACTTTCAAAGCAAATAACTTAGTTGATATCCCATTCATAATACACAAACATTTTCCTACTATCGATTGAATAACTTAATTGACAGGCCGGGTTAACGACCTGCCTAGGCGCTATCAATCAGTGCGTCCAATTAGATATAATTTGTGCAAACAGAAAGCAAATCGTTTGTTGTTGCCTTTCAGATGCCACCGAAACGCTTAATGCGACCGTGGACACGGCCAAGGAAACGGCGAGCTCAGCCGTGGCTGGCATAACCAATGAGCTGGGCAATGCCATCAAGGATGGCAGCGAGAAACTCGACGAGGCGAAGCATAAGGTGATGGAGGGTCTGCATTTGGAGACGCGACCGGAAGTCGGCAAGACGACAGAGCCGGATGTGATGAGCACATCACGTGCACCGACACCAGCCCTCGATGCAGATGCGGACAGTCTGAAGACTTCCACGCCAGAACCGGAGATCGAAAGAGCTCTGGCCAACAACTCAGCCAATGAGGAGGAGGCGCCACCAACGCCAAAGCCTTCGTTGCAGGAACTCGCCGAACTGAGTGCCCAAGTGGATGCCACAGTGGCAACAGCAACAGCAACTGCTGCAGATGCAGATGCAACGGCAACAGCAACAGTTGCTGCTGCAAATGTGGAGTAAGTAAGCATAGTGAGAGCACCAACAGCTAATCCAGCATATCGTAATCCTCGTAGAGCCACTGAATCAATCGTAGAACTCGCTGCACTCTGAAGTAATCGCGTTGCTTGTATTGTAGCTTTTGTAGTTATTGATCGTATTTGTAGATGGAACTATCCGAAATATCATATTATAATCCTGTATTATCTTCTCTTATATCTGTACTTACTGCTCTCTTTTTCTCTCTCTTCAACAATATGTAAATTGTAAATAAATAACTTTTATCTCTATGTACATATCATACAATCTGCATTTATTATTGTTGTTGCGAGCAAGTCAAGTCAACTCTCTCGCCTCAAACTAACAAGAACAACAGCAACAAGTCTTGTGCGTAGTATTGGTAATGTCTTCAATCAAACTATATACACATACATACTATATATTTACCGCTATCTTCGGCTTGTCGAAGCTATCAAAAGATAAACTTGGAAAAACTCTTGCAAAACCAATAATCCGTAAGAAAAGGAAATTTACTGCTTACAGAAGTAAAATCATTTAGTTTTATTTGAGCCTTTTATAGACTCTTTTTATTTTTTAAGGATAAAAGGAACAATTCAAAAGTTTGGTTTATTTGGTTTAGACGAAATCCTTGAATATTAAACCAAATCTTAGCTCAATTCTCAATAACGAGCAAACTTTTTGAGTTCATTTTTATAAATGTGCGTTAGAATAATTTAATGTAGCTTAATAAATTTGGAGAAAATGTGAAAGAGTCGAAATATATAATATATTTTTATTGAAAAATATTAGATGAATATGTTTCTAAAACACTTAAAGGAATAAAAAATTTTAAATTTTGCAAGAGTTCAACTAAGCAATAAAAACATTGAATACCATGCAGTATTCACACATTAACAAAAAGAATTTCTAACCAACACACAAACAACAATATACTCATACCCAAAAACAAACACCTGTAGCAGTCGTTGGCATCGTCGCACGGAGACTGAGGAGGAGCAACGTCGACCAAGCACAACAGAGTGGGAGAAGCTGGCCGATCAGTTGGCCAAGAGTCGCAAGTTCAAGCCCTACGAGAGCTTTGCTCACAGCCAAAATCAATTTTCCGTGTACAAGGATTACACCAGTCTGCGAGACAAGCCGGGTCATTACGACGGCCACTTCAGCGGCGGCAACTCACAGCAATCGAGCGCCTCCCAGTCGCAGTCGGACCTGTCCAGTGGCCACCTGACACCTGCCCCGCCCACGCGACGGGGCCACCGTGATTATGCCAAGTTCGTTGGCTCTGAGCAGCCGGCGAGTGTGTCGCGTGCCAGTTCGAGGCTCTCGCTCTCGCACTCACTCTCGAATGTGGGCAGGACCTTTGACTTTAATCCACAGCGCGACCGCATAAGTCTGCCAATTGCCACAGGTCGTGTAGTTGGCAGTCGTGTTGGCTCCGCGTTAAATGGCCGACGGTCCCTTTGGGCCAGAGGACAGCCGGAAGTGTTGCCAGAGGAACCACAGCAAACATACAGCCCGATAAGAAGAAGCAGCATGACAGTAGGGCTGAGTCGACAGCCGAGAGACGAGCGAAGTCTGCCGGTGGCCAGATCAACATCCAATTTGACAAATGCCTCGTTGGCCAGAAGAAAGGAGGCCAAGAAGAAAGACACGCCAAGACTGACCACGGCGGATGCTTCCAAGAAACAATTACCAGGCAGTCGTCGTCCCAGTGAGCCAGCATATAAGGCGATTGGGGATCTGAGAGTAGAGAGAACTGGCAGCTCAAGGTCACAACGGATGGAGAACCTGAAGTCGGAGAGAGTGGTCAGCTTAAAGCCAGACAAGTCCTCTTTGCCAGCAAAGGCAGCTAAGACGGATTTCAAATCAATGCTCATGGATTCGGCACGCGACATTAGCTCAGCTGTTCTGTTAGCCACGCCCTTAACAACCACCTCAATGCTGCGCAGTCCCGCAAAGTTACAGGCAGAAAGACCTTCAATCTCCAGACCAACTTCCACCTCAAGGAACAACAAACTGCCAACGCCTTTAGCATCGCGTGCTTCCACTTTTATTGCAGAGACAACAGAAAGTCGCAACTCAGTTGTCAAATATGCCACGCCCAGTAAAACGCCTCAGTTGCACACACCAACAAGACTCAAAGAGGTGTCGAAGGACTCAATGCAACAACATTACTTGCCGACACCGAAGAAATTAAATTCAGAACACACCACGCCTCAAAGGATGCAGGCAACCGCTGAGCCAATCCTTGCCACAACTTCTCACAAGTCTCCTTCGCGAACTTGTTCGCGGTTATCCTCAGCCAGCAGCTCAGAGGTTGTCATAAAACCCCTAAGTCTTCTGAATACTCCCAGTGCTGTTTCCGGTTCCCCTGGCTCAAATCAAGTTGTGATGACGGAGTACGAGGACATCGACTTGGAATCCGCCTTGGCTCGGCTTGCCGACTCGTCTTGGCGAGGATCGACCACAACGTTGCATTCGGTGCGATCTTCCAATTCGCGCATGGGACGCAATTCACAGAATTCCTCTCGGCTCGATTCGCGGCGCACTTCGCCCTGGACAAGAAACAAGGATAACAGGACATTCTCCAGCTGTGGCATTGCCGAGTTCTCATCTCCCGCAAAAGCAGCTCATAGGCAGCTAGAACGTTGTGAAATCTGTTGCAATGAAATTGTGATGAATTAACTATACGTAACTCTTTTTATTATATGTATATACTTATATATTATATTGTCATTTTTATAATTATTATTATATATTTTTTTGATTAATTTTATTTAATTTGTATTTTTATCTAAATTTATATCTTTACAGCTAAGAAAAATTTGAAATTGTGATTGAAAAAATATTTAAATTAAAAAATATGTATTTTATTATTTCATCTCTCTGTTAAATAGCGTAACTTATTACAAAAAACTGCCATTTAAATCAATTAAATTTTAAAATCTTGCTTAAATGCTTAAACAAATGTTTTATACAAAAATATATTTAAATTATTTATAAATTGTGGAAATAATAAACCCAACGATTTTAGTACCTCAAAAAGAATGCCTAATAAAATAATATACTATACTTATAGATTAGAAATTAAATAAGATTTCTATATTAATGGAATGAAACATAATTTAGAATTTTTTAAATATTTTCTACTATACTACAGGATACAAATTAAATTCCCAACTAAACAAATTAATAAGAATCATTACTGACAACTTATATTATAATAATATTTTATTATATAAAGACAGTGGTATTTTAATATTATATAATTTCAAAGAGTTCAACTAGCACCTGAAACGCGATTACCCTTTAATAAGCGCAAATATAGACATGTTGCTATGATCTCTGCCTAATTGATGACTTAATAACAAAAAATTGAATTGTTTATCAGTGCCGTTCACTCAATTATTCTGCCACTTGCGAGTTGTTCGTTTTTCGTTTTCATTTTACAGTTGGGTGTTTTATGTTCGTTTTGTGTTTCATGTTTCATGTTTCACGTTCCACATGCGCCACGTCGTCCCGTCCGTGACTTAATGAACTATTAACAGCAATGATAGTAATTTGTTGTAGCAGCCGAAGCCGCAGCAGCCTCAGACGGCAAGGCAACAAATGAAATTGCTTTCAGGTAACAACAACAACACCAACAACTTGTCTTCATGGCACTTTTTAGCAAACAAATAGACAATTCAACAAAGCGACATGCAGACAAATGACTGCAGCAACAACAACAACAGCAGCAACAAGAGAGCAACAAGCAGCCGAGCAACCTCAACAGACAGACAGACAGACCATACGAATACGAATGCGAATACGATTGAATACGAATACTTATTCACAGATAGCGTAGCATTTTGCGGGGGTGTCATATCGTTTTAGACCCCTGCGAAGCCGTCGCACCTGTAGCCGCAATCGCAATTGGCAATTGGCTTTGCAACTATTTTGGCACGATTTTCAAATTACGTACATTGACTCGCAAAATGTTTGGTTTATGCCGCAATTAATTTCCAGGCGGAAGAAGCAGCAGCAGCAACACCACAGCACTCGAATAAGTGGCCCCAGCTGAAAGTGGAGATGAAGATGGAGGTGGAAGTGGATGTGGAAGTGTGTGTTTGTTAACTGAAGTTGAAGGTCTTCTGTGGCGTGACATTGAAAGTGAAAGAACAAGTTTCGAGCGTTGGCCGATCGCTATGATCATTTCTATTTTTAATGACTACGAGTATGACTTTAACATGGCCGTCTGACTAACTAACTAACTAACCAAATTGACTGACTGACTGACTGTCTTAACTGTCTGTCTGTCTCAGCTGTTGTTGTTGTTGTTCAGTGGTTCATTGAACGCACAACGCATTCGAAGCAGCCACAACAAGTAACGCTAATGATCTATGAAGTGTAAGTGCTTGTACTTTTACTTTCATTTATCATAAATGGAGGCGTCATTTGTGCTTCAAGACAGTTGAAATTAGCAGTGCAGCAAAATACAAAATACGTCTACAATTTTAGCACTTCATTTGTTGTCGTTGTTGTTGCTGTTGTGGTAAAACTAGCTTGTAATCAAATTTACATGTGCCAACAATGTTTATACGCCATACGCACTGTGGGCCGTGCCACAGCAATAAAAACGCGGCGCCACCTATCAGCAAGTGGCAAGTGGCAAGAGCAACAACAACAGCAACCACAACAACAGTTTCTTTTTGTGATTTTGGTGTAAAATTGATTTATGCAATTGTCTGTTAGCCACCAGCTGATTTGTTTATATGTGCAACGACAGCAACAGCAACAACAAGTCAAATCAATATGTTTATGCAACATGAACTGATTGTAGATTTTTGAGCGATAAAAATCAAGAGACAGCCAGAAGACAATGGCCATAACAGAGTTGCAGGCTTCCGCTACAAGTTTGTTACCATTTTGAACAGCAACTGTAACAGTTCTGTAAACACTAACATTTTAACAGCCTAACAGCGCACTGTTAGGCATAACATTTTTCGACCAAAAAAGTATTTGGCGCTCTCTCACACTGTTTGGTTTGGGGGTTTTTTGGCGGTTGCGCATGCGCGCACAATTTCAATTAATATTGCAAGTGGCAAACTGCAACTGAAATTTGCAGCGTGCAGCGTGCAACGTGCAACATTGGCAACAACGCACTTGCCTGACTCTTGGCAGACCTGGCAAAATAGCAATCATTTGTTAGGCAAACATTTCTACTTCATACTTAGCCGGCTGCTTTCGTTTGGCCTTTTGGCTAACATTTTTGCATAACTTCGGGTCAAGACGGAAATGCAAGACAAGACGTTGGCCAGCCATTAATAATTTTTATTATACGTTTTGGCAACAGACGAAGCGACGCGACGCGCCGCGACGTGGACATCTTCAATGCGTTTCGAGAGCCTTTTGTTTTTAATGGACTGAGCTTAAAACGTGCCCCGGCCACAAGCCACAAGACCAAGACCAAGACATCAACATCAGGCAACACACACATGCAACACATAAACATCTGCTGTTTATCTTCCTTCTGTCTGCTGTTTTTCGGCCTTCTGCCTTTAACAGTACGAGTATTTTTGACTGTTTTCGGCTATGGGCTTTTCGGTAGCTGCGGCATAATCCAAATTAAATTGTCAAGAGAAATGACAATTCAATGTGAATAACAACAACAAATCTTGTTAAGCAAATGCGAAAGAAACATAAAGCACTCTGTCAAAAACAAAAACCAGAAGAAGAGGAAGACGACTTGGTGTAAGCGTAAAAAGCGAAATGTCAAATTAAACTGTCAGAGCGACTTTTAACCCATTTCGTGGGCCATTACATAAGCTACTTATCAGCGCGCTGATAACTGGGGAAAACTCTCAGCGTACTTACATATGCATGAAATATTAATAGAGAAATATGTATGAGTATGTGTGTGTGTGCGTGAGTGTGCGTGAGTGTTTATGTGTTCACACTGCGTAGGTGGCTTGTGCGGTCAAGCGCATAAATCAGTGCGACAGTCAGACATTCAAACTTTGAATCAACCATTCGCTCATGCGTCAGCAAACAAAAGACTTAGGCAACGAACGGGACTCGACTCAACTCAACTCAACTGAACTCCATTCAACTCAACTCGGCTCGATGCTGTTGCTGTTGCAACAAAATGCGTTTTATGTGCTACGCCATGCGATGCCATAACTGCCTTGCCTCGTACGTGAATGTGGCAACAGCTGCATCTGGAACAAGCATATATTCTTAACCATATGTAGGAGAGACTCAGCCCTGTTCCACCCCCTCCCCCCCCCCCCCTCCCACTCAATACCTGACACTGTTCCAAGTTGAACTGCGCTAATTCGTGACTACTTTGTTGTACTTTGTTATTGTGCGACTGCCAGACTAAAGCCCTAAATACAACAATAAAGTCAGGACAACTGAGAGCTAGACGGTCTCTGAATACACTTTGGAAATCATTAGATAAATCTTCTAAATACAAGTTTAGAAATATTTTTCGTCACATTTCAGTAAGTTATCGAGACTGAGAAGAATGTGGAAAATACTTGAAAATTTGCTACCGTTGGGAATATTTTTTTACTTGAAGTACAATACACTATACAAGAAGAATTTCCTCAGCTTTAAATTCACTAAATGAAATAAAAAAGATATAAGAGAACTAAATATGAAATATAGATAATATTATTCTAGAATATTAGAAATTTCTAAATATGTGACTGGTGGGCTGCTCTAACCAGTGAGCTTTCTAACTGCAAAAACTTCAAGAATACGAATGATTCTATAATTTTGAGTTTTAAATTAATTATTTGTCACAGAGATTTCTTCACTTTAAAAGTATTCTTTGACAAGCTGTATCAGATAGTTGCTGTACCCAAAGTCGCAGAAGAAGTCGGGACAGCAGAAAATAGTAAAAAATATATACAAACACAAATTGAGGGAGTCGGATGCTAAGCTCTCCTGCCAGACGTTGACAGTGACTGCCAGGCCCAGATCCAGGCACAAGACCCAAACGAGACTCCAATTCATTGGGAGACTTTTGCTACTGCGCTGTGTGAGTCATGTGCTAGATCATTTTTAAATACTTCTATACAAATTTACTAACTGACAGACAGACACACACACACACACAAGCGAGAGTACGAGAGTATGTGTGGTGCATATGGAGATCAGGCACTTTACTTTTGTTTTCAAAGCAGTCCCAGAGTCAGCTTAAAGTACTTTGTACTTCGTACTTTGTACAGAGGCCAACAGTTATTCCCAGTTGTCAGTTGGCTGGGCTTGTTTCAGTTTCGATTTCGGAGTCTTTTTTTTTTTCGTCTTCAGCAATTCGACAGCATTCGTTGTCGCCGACGACAAAGATAGAAATCGCATGACACGATCTTGTAGCCCGAAACAGGCGCCAGTAACCCAGTTTTCAGGTTTTGGCAACGACCACAAGCACAACCAAAGCAAACGACAACGATAGCGACTCCCTTGGCCAAATGAAAATGAAACGTTTTGGGCATAAATAAATAATGACAATACTCGAACAGCAACAACAACAACTGCCGCCAAAACAGGCAACAACAAATGATTGCAGTCTCTCAGCCTCGTGTGCAGCATTCGTATTTGCATTTGTTGTTGTCGTTGTTGGTTGTTGGTTGTTTGTTGTTTGTTGTCGTTGTTTGTTTTTGTTACTGCGGCATTTGGTTGTTTGTTTCATGTTGTTGTTTGTGCCCAGGCCTAACAAGCACCACCAACGTCTGCCCATTGTGTTGTTGTTGTTATTGTTGGTTTTTTTATTGTATGTATTTTTTTTCTCTTTGCTGGCATTTTTCTAGATTTGCCAACCACCCCCAAAAAACATGCGCTGAACTCTGACATCGCCCAAAAATACAGCTGAGCTGCCGATGTTGCTCCTGCTGTCCAATCCCACTCCTCACAACTCCCAGTGCTCCCAGTGCTCCCATTGCTGTTTGTTATATTGTAGTATATACGAGTATATGACTTGCCTACTACACTGCACAAAATTGACTTAAGCCTTGAGCCATCATCCAAGCAGTCAGTCAGTCATTGAACTTCAAAAGCCAAGCCCATAAATTGATTGATTTCGCCAGCGAAACAACAGTAAATGCTGATTTATTGCCGCGCTTTTTTGCTCAATTCTAATTTCGGTTTCACTTTCGTTTGGCAGTCCGTCAGCGTCAGTCAGCGGATAACATCGCATGCGGCGACTGGGAAAATGCGATGGATGCACCCTACGCATCGGTAGCATCGGACCGATGTCTCCCAAAACACACAGACGGACGGAGGACAGCGGCAACAGCATGCCAAAAGTTGCATTTTCTACAACAAATCAAGGTGACTGGACATCAAGATAAAAACATAACAAACGATTTGACTAAGCCAAACAGTAATAGGCTCCAACCAACAACAACAACAACAGCAACAATAACAACCACAAGCAACGAACAACAACAAAACATTGCAGCTAGCTGCGGAGCGACCGTTATTGTTATTGCTATTGCAATTGCTATTACTATTGGCCAGGCTCCTTCGTCTTCGTCTTCTCCGTCGCGTTCTCCTTTTCCTTCTCCCACTCCTACTCCATCTTCTTGAGCCAGGCGCACCAAATTTGGTGCGAAACTGAAGCTGCGTTGTCGCAGTCGCCTGTTTTTTTGTGACTCTCCTCGCAGGCTGTCGTGGACATCGCACAGTGGTTGAGAGCTAAGGATAAACTCAGAGAAAACAGATTTTAAAATCGAAATCACAAACAGCATTAGTTAGATGAAGTACCCTAACTCGAATCACTTTTATTCAAAGAAAAGGTTCGAGTTATGCAGATATTCGACTTATAGAGTTCTTTCTTAAGTTTATTAATTTTACTGCCACTCATTTAGCTCGAGCTAGAGAGAAATTCGAGTTATGGAAGTTCAATTGTAGTTTAACTCGATAGTTCTTTTGACTATCAATCAAGTTAATTCAATCAATTTTCATTTCATTTCATTCGGTGTATTAAATTCAGTTAATAATGGGATATCAATTTTGAATTTTCTAAAAGTTAAGGGGGTAGCCGTTGCATAAAAATCTGTGTCGACCAAGATTATAATTACATTTCTAATCAAAGCTTCATAATCGAAACTATCTCATTTAAGTTCAGCCTTCTAAACTGTTTTTGAACAGTATCAAAACGTAACTTTTGTTTCTCCTACACCCCCACATTATAGCAAGGATTACAGGTGAGTGTGAACCACTGTGCTAACGGCAAAGTCGCGTCGTGGCTGTCGTCGTCATATTGAAATTGAAAATAAGAATCGTATTTGGTAATTGCAATGAAAGCGAAAGGAGTGAAAACTGTTTGTAGTAAGCACGGGTATAAGTTTGTTTCTGTGTGTGTGAGTGTGAGTGTTAGTACTAGTATGAGTGTGTATACATAGTTTTTTGGTCACAAAGATAGATCACCAAGGATTGCGGCGTAGGCCACTTTCTATACACACACACACACACATACTCAGTTAGAAATACGCAGTCGCTCGGTTCAATGACACAAAGCACCTCGAATCGGATTGGATCGGATCAGAGCTGGCCAACTGAAGTGAACTTGGCCAACAACAGCAAGAAAAACAACACTTATCGCCAGCTAAAGCCACTAAATAGCAATAACAACATCAGATGAAATACCAATCGAAACCTTTTGACATTTTTATCACGCACAGCCGCAGTTGAATGCTAATTGACCTTGACATGCTGAAGATTGTGCGACGCGACGCGACGTATTGCACTTCAAAAACTGAAACGAAAGACTGAGGCAACGAACTTGACGGCACTAAAGAGAAGGCCCTCGTTGCACTTGGTAAGTGTTGTTGTGCTGTGTTATTTTGTGGTAATAGTGTTGTTGTTTTCTGGTTAGTTGCAACATAACGCATCACTTGAACATTCACACATACTCACACACAACACGTGGTGTTAATTGCAATTGAATTCAGTGTGACCAAATTGCGTAAAATTGCCGGCCAAATTGCTAGTAGGAAAACAACCAAACAAGCTTTTACCATTTCATATACGTACATAAGTATATACTTTTTGTTGTTTTTTTCTTCTCATTTTATTTATTTTGTTTCTGTATTTTCATTTTTTTGGTTATTCCAATTAATAACGAGTAAACAAATTTCTCGTTTATAAGTAGCTCTTGATTGGATTTTTCTTTCTTATTTTCGTTTTATTTTTCGTTTAATTTAATTGTGTTTCTTGGCGTTTTCCGCATGTAGTCACACTAATTAACATGCAACAACCTTTGACAAGTGTATATTAAAGATTGTAAAAATGTAAAAATGTTAATAAATAAACAAAAGTGTATAAAAGTGCATTAAAGCTGACAACAGGCCGTGTGGCAGACTCAAGAGGCGACACACACACACACACTCACTTCACCTTGAGACGCGTTGCAAGTTGTTGATGTAGCTGTTGGCGTTGTTAAAGTCATTGTTGCAGCTGCTTTTGTTGTTGTTGTAATTTACAGCCTTTCGACTATAGCTTCATTTTGTTTGCCGACTTTTAATGTACACACATATGTTGTTATTAAATGAAATTTTACTTACTACGCGCGGCATTTAAAGCAGATGAAAACAAAATTGACGCCAAGGTTGCAACTTGCAACATGTGACACACAAACTCGCCACTTTATTTGACAGCCTTCGTCAGTCTCTTTCTCTTTGTCCATCTCGCGCTTTTGGCTGGCTGCAATTTAGCGACACATTGTGACACATTGGCACTAAAATTGATAACTCTATTGGCCATCCATCTGCTACCTGTTGCCTGTTGCCTGTTGCCGGCGGGCGACTGTCAATTGCTCAGCTGTTGATTGATTTTGCTGATTGCCAACAAGTTTTCCATTTGCATTTGCATTTGCATTTCACATCCCACATCTGCATATATGTACATATGTACATATGAACATACTCGTACAATATTTACCGCCGGCCAATTATAATTATTTTTCATTGATCAACGTCTTAGTTGTTGGCTGCTCTCACCTGCCGCCTGTCACATCATCACAGAATGGGCTGCATTTTGTCAACACGGCACAAGTAACACAACAACAACAACAACCACAAAATTAACAACGAAAAAAACAAAAACCAAAACGAAAGTCAATTGCCGCACTGAGGAATAAGTGAGTTGACTAACTGACCAACTGACTGCCAACAGCAGCAGCAGCTCTCACAAAAGGCCAACAGAAAACAGGCCTCGTTGCTTTATTGCGAGTCGTCCAATAAACGACCCAGACCCAGACCCAGTGCCAGTGCCAGTCTCAGTCCCAGACCCACAGACATGTGCGCCCGTTTAACCACTAAAAAAACCACAAAATATAAAACATTGATGAGACTTTTATACAAAGATCCTTAAAGTAATTAAAATCAGAATAATTGGTTTAATTAGCAAAATAAAAGCCCAATCAAAATAGTATTAATAATTGTTGGTCTGAACTGTTGGCTTTCATTTCACAAAAGAGCTCTGAAAGAGCATGAATATGAATATGAATATTGAATACAATTTAATTTATTTTAATTTAATTTAATTTAAAGCTCCATTTTTAAAATAAATTTCTTGAAAACAGAAATTAATGCGAAAGTCAGTCTTCTTCTAATTTAATCCGGATAACTCTAGGGCACAATATTAAGAATAAGTTCATCAATCAAAAAAAGCTTTAATCGAATGCAAACACACGGAGAAAAATTATTTAACAGTTCAACTTTAAAAATTATTAAAATTTATTGAATCAAATAAACTTTTAGACTTTAAAAATTTTTATAATTTTTCAAATATGAGCTTTACAAATATGTATGCATTTACATATATACTCTAAGCAAAATTTAATTGGTTAAGCATAAAAGTATTGACTAATGGGTTAGAGTGCAACTGCTGAGATATTCGCACGCATCGAAGAACTTTCAATTTCAGTGGAAAGCAAACAACACGCCAAGGTGCTGTAAATACGAAGACCTTGTCCGTCAATCTTTGTCTAGTAAATGCAGTGACTGTGAGTGATCTTGTCGGTTGCATAGACAAACCGATGAAAAGTAGAGACAATGGAATTGGAATCGTCTTAAATGAAAGGAGTATTTTGCGTAGATTTGTTTTGCATTTAACGCTGCAATTTGATTGCGTTGTTGATTTCATTATAAAAGTTGCAAAAACTGTTTCTAGTTAGACTCTGTCTTGCATGTTGCCAGCAATTGAATAAAAGCCAAAATAAACCCTTTTCATGTTACCACAACATTTGTTTGTCTCTAAGAAAACAAACTGAGAAACATAAAAAGAAAGACTGCAGAAAAGGAGAAAAACCAACAACAAGAATTGCCTTTGGCGGCGCTTTGGCTTTGTACTTGTCGCTGAAGCAGTTTTTGTTGTTGTTGTTGTTGTTGCTTTAGCTGTTTCCTATTAACGATAAAATCACATGACACGAACTGGCTGGCGATTTGGCCTCGGCTTCAGCTTCAACTTTGGTTTGTTTATTTTTTTTTCTTCTTTTTTTTGGCTTTGGCGCCGGCGCCACTAACCCAGTTAAGTCCTCCACAGAGATTTGCGTTGGCCAATTATGCCACATTAAATGCAGTCGCCTCTTATCGCACAGGATAAACGGTTGAACGGTTGCCATGCCACAGCTGAGGGCAAAAGGGTCGGGGGCAGGGACGGGAACTGAGAAGGGCATTGATTCAGGCTGCTGCACACATTATGCAATGCCAGTGTCAATTAAATCAGTTTTACTCCAAATATTTTACGGACAATGTCAATAAAGAGGATGGGGACACAGTATATACAATATATATGGCTCAATATATTGACAAGGGCCGCACACCTTTTGGCTTGGTTCGGGCCACGCCTGATTGAATTTATGTCTGCCCTGCATTGGGCTCCAATTGTTTACACAAACTTTCACAAATTAACCCGAGATCCAAAAAAAAAGCTGCGAGCAACAACAACGACTGTAACTGTAACTGCAACGACTTGTTGCACAGGCGACTCGATTAAAATGCGGCAGATTTAATTGGACCCAAACGGGTTGTACATTCTGGGTGGCCAAAACAGTGGCGCAATTGCAACTTTATTTTGTTATAAATCAATAAATATCAAATAATTAAATAATAAAATTAAGCTAGCTTTTAATACATAGAAGTGATGGCTAAATACAGAGAGATATATGGAAACTTTAGGAAATAAAATACAATTGTAAAATTACACAACTTCAAATTAAACAACTTCAGATAACTAAGTATCTAAGGCTTTATGAAAAAGAAAGGAAAGAAAAAGTAAACTTGAATTTTTAGATATGTACATATGTGTATATATGTAGAATACTAATTATTGTATTAATGATTTAATTACTATATTTAAATAGGGATGTTTTCAGTTGGAATGCGATGAATAAATATTTAGGGTATTCTGAAACTCTGATAATTTTGTTATTTTATAAAGTGATTTATTTTGTATTGACAACAAACACACAGAAATAAGATTAAAAATGGTTTTTTAATGGCGAATTTTGTATACATTCCCAAGGCATGTTTGTTGGGATCATATTTTTTCAGTGTGTTTGTTGTCATTACAAAATATATCACTATGTTAAATAACACAAATATGAGAGTTTCTGAATACCTTAAATATTTGAAAGTTCGAATTTTGTGCGAAACTAGTACTAAAATAATAAGAATTAAAAAAAATATTATAGTTCTAAGTGTGATACTTCTTTATAGATTTAATCAAACTAAAAGCTTAAATTAATTTAATCAGACTAAAAATTTAAATTAATTTTAAGTATAATATTAATTCTGCATTTTAATTCTGCACAAAACCGATTAAAATACAATTTTTTGGATACATCAAGCAGGAATTCTGTAAACTAGTTGAGTTGCCCCACTGTACAGTGGCTCAAATCGCTCGTTGGCCGATCGGTCAAGTGCAAGTGGTAATTTAAAGAATCGGGTGAAGAGCGAACGCATCGAGTGTCCAATGTTGGCGCCCCCATCTGCGCATAATTTCGCTCGGCTTTGCTGTCGCCGTTGTTTGTAGTTGTCGTTGTTGTTGTTGTTGTCTGATTTGGTTTTATTTTATATTTATTTTTTGGGAAGAAAGTTGAGCGACAGTGCGACTGTTTAGCGACTGCTCTCGGCATCGTTTCATGTGTTGTTAAGTGAAATGAAAAGTGCATAAATAAATCTGCCGCCTCGCCTGGCGCTGCAGCCTCAGACGGAGACACAAGTTGCAAGTTGCCAGCCAACGATAAGAATCAACAGTGCCTGCCACAGTGCCTACCACAGCAGCAGCAAACGCAACACAAAAGAACTTTCGCTTTCGTTTTGGGCCTTTTTTTGGTTAGCAAGTAAAAGTGCGAGTGCATTATTTAAGCCAAGTTTGGCTATTGAAATGCAACCGGTCGGTCGTCCATGTGAAAATCGGCAATCGAGAGACGGATGGACAAACTGACGGCCTGGAGACATACACACATATAAGCGAGTGCATTGTATCTGTATCTGTATCTGTATGTATTTATATGTATCTACAACAATTATGTGGCGTTTAATGAGCCGCTGAAGTTGCCTGTCATGCAGCCTGACTGATGAGATTGATTGCATAAGCTGCAACCAGCCCAACATTGTCAACAATTCTCTCTCTCTCTCCCTCTCCCTCTCTCTCTCTCTGTCTCTCTCTCGCTCCGCTGTCTCCAATTATGAGCGCTTTCACTGTAGAATCGCTTAGAAGTGCAGCAAATGAATTTCGCTTGTTAGGTTTGTGTGGCGAGTGCCGACGACGACGACGACGACGACGGACGAGTGATAGTAAAAGTGATAGTCGTTTTTCAATACCAGATTATTATGGCTTAAATATTTTACGACTTATATAACTACACACACACACACATGCGCAGTCGCACACGTCAAAGCAATTAAGCTACCAAAACACACACACACACCCAATCGCACACTCAGTCACACTCAGTCACACACACACACACACACTCTGGCACTTTTCTAATTAATTTCGAAATAAAAAAATCTCAATAAAATTTCATTTTCATTGACGGCCACTTTTCAACTGCAGTCTGTCTGATGAGGCATGGCAACAACAACAATAACCGCTCGGTACACTTAATTGACAAGTGTGAAACTTTCGATTTCTATACACCCATTGACATACAAAAATACCAGGCAACACGAACACACAGCTAAGAGATCCTAATGATCCCCGCCTGCTATGATTTGTTGTGTCTAAATGTCACAATTTTCCAAAATGATGGCTTGTCTCTGTGACCAGACGGACGACAACGGGGCAGGAGCAGCAGCAGGAGCAGGAGAGGTTGTCGCACAAGGTGTGCTGCCTCTTTGCCACAGTCTTTGGCTGCTATCGACACGGCTTGATGGCTTTGCTGATAATTATTGATATGGCTTCGAAACGGGTGTTAAACTGGTGGCTGCTCCCGCTGCCGAATCTCCATCTGACTTGACTTGACAAAAAGGCAGGCGCAATCAAATTAAATGATTAACTAACACTGCCATAGACAGGGGGACTGAGTCTGGGTAAGGCTATTACCAATTGGTGTTTGCTTTGGGTATCTAAGACACCTTCAGACTGATTGCCAGCCACCGTGGAACGTGCAAAATGGGTGAAATTTCTGACTATGTCGCTCTAGAGATCTGCTTCTGTCTCTGTCTCCGTACCGTCTCTGTCTCTGGCTCATGTCGTGCTCAAGTGTGGCTCTGACGTGATTTTATATACTCGTACTACAAAATATATGTTTCAATTACCGCTGGCGGCATCGAAAAATGTTTCCAAAATGAAAGTTGCAATATTTCAATTGAACAGCTTAATTGTGAATCTGCAAGTTTCAGTTGGTTTGTAACGCTTCACATATCACTGTAGGCATTAAGTATAGAGAACTATATGTAATTTGAATGATTAAATTACCAAGTTTAAGGAATTGTAATGATTATAGTGGAGACTTTAGAAAGCAGATGTAACCAGAAGTAAATGTAAGTAATCAGAGAGATTCCTTAGGGTTTTATTGAACATCACTGATGTTAGTAGAATTGGACACTTTAGACTTACTTATGCCACCATCTTTAGTTGCCTTGACTTCTTAATTTATCTGTCGTTATAAAAGTTTATATGTTTCACATCCTATTGCAATCAAATGTAGATTCAGCAAGCATCACAGAGATTTCAAATTTTATAGAGGATTGATTTCCCAGAAAAAGAAGAACATCAGCTCGTTTATATTTCATCTTTTGACAACCCATAATTAAAAATCAATTTGGCGCGCTTAGAAGCGGCGCATGTCAGCTACAAACACACAAAGCGTGTATTATGCAACAGCCGACAGCGATAAAATAAAATAAAAGAAAAAAATGAATAAAAAAATAATAATAATAATAAAGTTTGTTGCCTGAGTCTTTTGTTTTGTCAAAGGTGCAGGCAAGGCAAGATTCCCCTCCCATCTGCTCGAGCAGGCATCAACGTGAGCCTAATATCTTAAACACACACACACACACACATACACATGAGAATAAATGTATGTATGTATGTATACAGGCTGTCGTTTATGTGGAGTTCACGCTATGTCAAGCATGATTTTGCTGTTGCTCGAGGCTGAGTGGTTAAGTGAGGCTGCCGTCGCCTCCCAACTGCCATAGAAACTCATTAATGAGCGCACAAAATGGCATTTGACAGATTTTTTAATTAAAGCATACAAATTGCAATTTTTCATGGTTTTAGCTACAGAGAGAGAAACAGAGAGAGAGAGATGCTGACGACACAGCCAAAAAAACAACTAAAACAACTGCAAATATTTAAACCAGGCTCTTAGACGAGAGCCAGATCGCAGACTGAAGCCTGAGACAGCTGCCCTATTTAACCCTAAAATGTTATGCCTTTGCTTGCATCCCAACTCGATTCACGTAACACGTTGCCTGATTAGCATTATTAAAAGCACATGAAAGCCTCAAGTGTTATGAAATGAGGCGCATTTAAGGTCATTTTTATTGTTAAATCGATCAAATGCTGTTCCGTCATTTATCTACTGTCATGTTTTAGATTATCATTAGTTACAGGCATTAAAAGTGTAATAAAAGTTTATTTAATGAACTTTGCAAAGGTCTTTAGTTGTTTTACAAGTTGACAATAATAACTAGAATTTTTGAAAGCTTGATCTAATGCTGTATTTTAAAATTGGTATGCTTTTATGGATGGTGCTATTCAAAGTCCATGAAAGCTTAAAAAAATTCCCTTGAAACTAAAATGACCAGTTATGCTTTCCTTAACTTTCCCTAATATCTGAATGGTATATGGGATTTTCTGCTTAAGTTTATGGAAAGCTCACTTAATAATGAAAGCTTAGCCAATGAACTTTCTGTGTATTTACAGCTGGTGGTTCTTAAATCCTTAGCTGACCCTTTAATTAAAAGTATACGATAAGTATTGTTTTTTCAGCGCTTTCCACATACGCACCAAGCTCATGAATTTGGCTATGTCATCATCATCATGATCATCATTGTTATTAACATTATCATGCAGTCTAGGCTGTGTTGCACCTTTCACTTTCTGCACAAAGTGGCTGCATAATTATTCCTGGTCGACTCGCCCCCGCAAAACTGCCAGCCTTCACTCTCCTCTCCTCTCCCCTCCCCGCACTCCTTGTCCGCGCATTGTTTAGCTGAGATTTCGCACATAATTAAATTGCGCAAAAATTTACATGAAATTAATCGTTTTATTGTTGTGTCTCTTGTGGCATGTGCCATGCGGAAGCGGCGCCCTACCAAAAATGGCCAAACGGTAGCCAGCAGCCAGTGGATAATCCAACTCCTCCTGGCTTGGCGGCAAAAACTAAAGACACGCAAGATTTATGCGCTGAAAGCCGCCAATTGGCGGCCAGCAAAGAAGTTATTGAGGAATTTGTACAAAAAGTGGAGATCTACGAATTTGCATTCATTCGATTTTTGCGGCTCATTTCACTTTCGCCTTGAATTACGTCACACGAAGCGGGGAGAAAGCAGAGAAGAGAGCGCCTATTAGTTTGCAATTCTCAGAGATTTGGTTTTATTAACCTAGAATCGTTTAGAAATTTGCTTAAGTTGTTTAGCGAACGTCGCGCGGTTTAGTTTGGCCATGGATCGCCTTGGACTTGGACTCCTAGTGCTGCTCTTGGCACAGCTCGCAGCTGGACAAGAGTTTACCTCAACTGAAAGTGACTACTTAATCAACAATGAGACACAGTTCGAGTATGTGCCTTCGTTCTTGTCACGCCTCCAACTGGGCAGCTTCTCCAGCAATCCCAACATTACGGCCATTGAGCAGGCGGAAGAGTTGCCCACCCGCATTGTCAATGGCAAACGGATTCCCTGCCAGCGTGCTCCTTACCAGGCAGCCTTGCACTACAAGGGATTGTTCGTGTGCGGTGGCAGCATCCTGTCCCGCTATTGGATACTCACGGCGGCACATTGTGTTGCCGGCAGCAATTCGAGGAGATTCGAGGTGCGTGTGGGATCCGCGCAACAGCGACGCGGTGGCCAATTCCATCGTGTCAGATTAGTGGTGCAGAATCGCGAATACAGCAGCAAGAGCATGCGGAATGATCTGGCCATGCTGCGTCTGGCCACGCCCCTTCGCTACGGCAACTGTGTCCAGCCCGTCAAGTTGCCCAGCGGCAGGAGGAAGCAGCTGCCCGACTGCTTTCTGGTCAGCGGTTGGGGCTTGAGTCGTGCCTCGGCCCTGAACGTGCAGCGCTTTCTGCGTGCCACAGTTGTCTGCACGGTGCCGCACAATCGCTGCCGCCAGATGTATCACCGAGGTGGCGTCCGCATCTACAGACAGATGCTGTGCGCGCAGCGCCTGGGCCACGACAGCTGCTCCGGTGACTCGGGTGGACCGCTGGCGCTGAGGGGAACACTCTACGGGGTTGTGTCCTTCGGCATTGGGTGTGCCAACGTCAACTATCCGGGCGTCTATATGAACGTGCGGCGATCCATGCCATGGATACGCAGCGTCTTTCAGAAATATTCTTAGATATAAAGCAATTCAGTAGTAAATCTTAAATATAAATTTAGAACTTTAAATTTTTTTTTAAAAGTCTAACTACCTTTCTAGAAATGATTTTTAATCGATTTAAAAAATTCTTTTTTTTCTAAAACATTTGCCTTTTATTCCATTAACGACTTTTTATTGAAGTAAGTAATAGATTTTTAATTTATTTAGAGTTTTTAAGCATGTCTGACAATAATAATTTCAAAATAGATCGTATTAATAGTTGTCAAGTGTCTGACGTGAGAGTAACGACAGAGATAGATATGTTTATAGAAAACTTTTTCTTGTTTGGTTTTCTATACTCTTCACTCATTTGAGTTTTGAGAACTTGAGAGCTTGCGCCCCGAAAAAGAATATACATCACCTTTTTATAATTTCATCATGGTTTCAAAGAGTTTGCCTTTACATATTCTAATTCCCAAACCAGAATTGACCTATAACAGTTAATCAAAACCCTTATTTCTCTGCAGAAAACATTCGAGACACAAATTGGAAATGTTCCGCAAAGAAATCAAGTTTCTGGTTGGCTTTTTTGGGCTCAGTTCTGGTTCATTAGCATTTCTTAACAAGGTCAACGGGCAGTTCAAACTCAAAAGTTTACTTTGCTAAGGCGATGTCTAAATTGTGTAACCAATCGATTGAAGCTGGTTAAATGTAAATGTAAGCTGGAAAGTAATAATGATTTAGCTTGAACTTTTAAGAATATTTCACTTACATCTTAAGATCACACTTGTCTTCCATTTGTCTTCCTCGACCTGGCATTACTTTTGCTGGATGCATATTCGTTACTCACACTTGCGAGTTTGATTGCATATTTGTGTAAATTATGTATTTGTGCACTTTTGATTTCATTTAAACGAAGTTTCCTGATGGCCCCCAGCGCATGTCAAATATCAAAACCGAATCGCGTCGGGGCAAGCAACCAGCGAGGCACTTGCGCAACACCACATCCACCACATTCACATCCCATCCCATCTCGTATTATCCCAGGCTAAGTTCGGCTGTCGTTTTGGCCAAATATCACTGCCATATGCGGTGGGCGTGCTCCGTTAATGCTGCTGTTGTTGCCTGCTCCTGGGATCTGACATCCCCCTCTCCGAAATTAACATAATCGTGCTCAGCCTCTGCCCGTTGTCTTTTGGCCACATTTGGCGCCCCCAACAAAGTGTTGAGTGCCTGGCGATGGCTGTCAAGTGGTGGCTGCCAGGCATACAATAAGAGGGTGAGGTTGATGCCTTGCCAGAGGATCGTTTAGCACTTTAAGCCACTTTGTTGTTGTTGTTGTTGTGCAATGCGAGCATCTAAAATTTGTTGCTGCCATTTGCCATTTGTTTTTGTTGTGTGTTAAATAAAAACGTTTCAGTAATATCAAAATATGCTTTAAAATTTTATATATGTGTTTTTATATATAAACGTATGTTTAAATGTGTGTGTGTGTGTGTATGTTTAGCTACATATATGTAGTGTGTGGGTGTGTATAAATCTCTTTAAGCATTTCATTTGAATATTTTTTTTATGTTTTCTTATATTTTGTTTATCATTAAGTTACGCTTATACAATTTTTACGTATTCTAACCTAAATGTATACCATTTGTTGTTTTAGCTTTTTTATTTTGCTTGTTTCTTTTTTTTTTGTTGTTGTTGTAAATTTTAAACTAGTTTCTATAAAAATGTTCAACAGCAAAATTATATGCATTGCATTTTGAAAGGTGGCCCACAAACATTTAAAAAGAAATCTATGTTAAAAATATTTAGATTTGTTGTTAATGTTTCTGTTGCTGTGCACACCACAATAAACAAATGTCGCAAAAAACGTAAAAAACTTTTTAAAAAATGTTACAATTACAAAGCACATACACAAGAATTTTGTTGTTGTTGTTGTTGGTGAATTTTTTTCTCTCAATGCACAAAATTTTTAAAGCTATATATAACAATTCTTTTGCTCTTTATCTCTCATTTACAATTTAATCGCTTTCAATAAACTGATCTCATATACATGTTTTTGTTTTTTTTGGTTTAGATCTTTCGCTTGACAACAACATTTAACAGCTTTGAAATCGAAGTCGACTCAACTCGAATGTAGTTGCCATTATCGGTTGAGTCTAGGCTGCAGACCCTCAGTGCTGTTTAGACTCGTATTATTGTAAATAGTATTATTGTTATCAGTATTTATACATTTGGAGTTTCGCAGTTTAGCATATTAATTTTGAAGCTAGAACAAATATGTTTGAAGTTGTAGCCACACAAAATTGCACATAACTCAGAGTTAACTTCGTGTTGTTGTTTTTGTTGGTGCGGCTGCTGTTGTTGTTTGTTGTCCCTATCGGATTCTCTTTTTCTGTCTCTCTCTGTATCTTACAGCATACAACACATCACATATTTTACAGTTTAATAATACTTTCTTACATATAATTTAGTTAATCAATTAATTCATATTATCGCTTCAGTTGCTGCTGCTTCTTTCTGTTGCTGTTGCTGTTGTTGTTCTTCAGACACCCAGACAATATGCTGTTGTTATTGTTGCTGTTTAGCTGCTGATTGATTGATTGATTGAATGACTCCTTCATTTAAGAAAGAAACGGATTTGTGGCGGCTGCCTCCGGCTTTATCCACGGCATGTTGTTATTTTGCTGTAATAATTCAAATTCAAAAATCAGTTAGAGTTTACAAAAAACTATCTTTGAGGGGGGAAACTTAAGAAAGCAAACTAACTACATGCATTTTCTAGCAAATAAATTAGTATTTGAACAGTTGTTAGCTTGTTAATTTAATTTGCGTGTTTAGTTTTCGCCAACCAAGTGGAAATTAAGTTCGAAGCGAAAATAAATATTACTATTTACATTTGTGTATAAATTGTTATTATTATAATTATTATTATATTGAGCAGAGCATGCACATTCGAAAAAACATTTTACCCATTTGCATTGTATTGCATTTTGCATTTGCATATTTGTTTGTGTTTTATTTAAGCGTCCAAGCCTCCATTGTTGGCTACAATTAGAAAACATTATGGTCAACTGTGTTTTGGCAGAGCAGCTGCTGGTTAACTTGATAATATGATGCGCATTACGGATGTATTATTACTGAGCGAAAGAGCAGGGAATGAAACCGTACAATCGACGGTCAAGAAAGTAGGTAAATGATTTAAATATTAGAATAAAAACCAAATAGTATTAATTAAAGCTGCAACCGATATCAGGATGGTATATAAATGGATCCTTAATAACTCAAAGATTAGGCAACTAGCATTGACTCGCATCTAACTAACATCTAATCTAACTATGTATCAGTTAATAAATCAGATTATGTATCTAGCAATCTATAAATGTAGTCACATCTATTTATTATCTCACAGGAATCGCTTTCGCTTGAAAAATGACATAAATTTCATACAAATTTAAGTCAAATTCAAGTGGAAGACATTTCTGTAGCACACCTGATAACCAGGTTTCCTCTTATCATTTATCAAAACCAGCATTAAGCTCTCCCTTTCAGATTTTAATAGTCACATAATATCTCATTTTTTTTATTATAAACTAAGTTGTTTCTTGTTTTTCTTGGAATATCACCTGACCTATAAAATATTTACAGAAGCTAGCGGCAAGCAATTGCAGTTAATAAAAATATTAAGAAAAGAAAAATTAAACAATACAATAATTATTATTAATTCGGTTTCATTCCCTGTAAGAACTTTCAATATTTGTTTAGAATAGAATATTAAAAGAAAAGACAACATAAACAACAACTAAATCGAACTCAAGCAAAGCAACACAACAACAAATCACAAATCTGTTTCGGTTTCGGTTTCTGGCAATTAAGTAACAACAACAGAACGGGGAAAAACGACGTGAACCGATCGCCAGTTGATATCACTCACTTCCAGCTTGCAATGATTTCCAGCTGTCGAGGCACTTGAGTTGCCATAGTTGTCATACGGTGACAATGGTGAAATGCTGATGCCTGGAGTCTCGGCTAGAGATTCGGAGAGAGCACTGCTATAACACTGAGTGTAACTTGAATAACCGGGAGTGCTGTAGTTACTACTGTACGGCCCAGAGGGCGCCGAGGGACTGGGGTAATAGGAGCGCAGTGGCGTCTCACTCAATATATCCATGTTGCGAATGCTGTCAATGCTTGGACTATAATAATTCTGCCCAAAGGAGCTATACATCATGTTGTTGTTGTTGTTGTTGCTCATGTTATTGTTGTTGTTGGACTGTGGATTGGGATTGGAAATGGGTTTACTGAAGGCGCTCAGCAGCTCAAAGTCATCGCTCAACTTCAAGCTGGTTGGACGCGCCTTTGGCTTTGTCTAATATTCGGATTTGGATTTGAATGTTGCATGCAACAGTTGCTCAAATGAAAGGCAAAAGAAGGTAACAAAATGCATGAATAAGGGAAATGATAAAGAGAAGTATTTGGAAAAGAAAATTAAATAAAATACCAACATAAATTATTAGAGATCAGAGAAAGAGCGAGAAGAAATCCTCAAACAATAAGAGATTATTTTCCTAATCTTAAATGTACTTCGGCCGTACTCCGATTCGCGGCAAGCACCTTGGACACACACTCACCTGAGAGGCTGCGCTGACACCGCCGCTGACCGGCGCCCAGGGATCCTGGTTCATGTTGACTGCAAAGGGCGGCTGTTGTTTCAACTGATTGATGGACGGCACCTGAACACATAAAAGTAACAATTAGCCAAGATATTCCCTTTGTTTCGTTTGGTTGCTACTCACGGCTGGCTGCTGTTGCTGGAATAGATTCGTTTTAGGTGGCATCACATTGTCCGCAAATGGATTGTAGGCTGGTGCAAGTCCCGATTGAGTCTGCGGAGCAATTGGCTTAATCAGATTATCCAAATTAACCAGGCCCGAGTTCTCGCCGAGGAATGAGTGCGGGTCCTTGAGCGGTTTCTTGGCCGTGGCGCCTGTCGATGGATGCACTGAGCTGCCGTTCCCGTAATTTGTCGAAAGCGGATCCATATCATCGAGCAGTGAAGCTGTAAACACATCAGAGTTAGCAAGAAATCTTTTGAATGTGAAATTTACTTACAGTTGTTGTTATTGGAGGCATTGGAGTTATTGTGTTCGCTACTTTTATTGCGGTTGGTTATCAAATCAAACTCATCAAAGTCGGGTGATTGTTTCTAGAAGGGAAGAGTGGCCATAAGTAAGGAACAGACAATGGTTTCCAATCGGAAGCTACCTTAATGGCGCCTGTGTGCATTCCCTTCCAGGGATCATCCAGCGCTGCTGCGCTTGCCTGTGATGCCGCCCAAGGATCCGCTGAAGCTGCTGGCGCTGCTGCTGCTGGAACTGCGGGCTGCGTCTCAGAAAGCCAAGGATCCGCTGAGCTGCCATTGGTGGCCGCTCTTTGTGGAGGTGCTGCCGCTGCCAGACCAACTCCCACTGATGATTTCGTCAGCCAGGCGTCGACTGGAGCCGGAGCAGCTGCTCTGGCACCGTTTTGGCTGGCATTGCCATTGGTCTGCAGCCAACCCTCGTTGGAGGAGCCAGAGGCCACGGAGGGAGACTGTGTGCGCAGGCCCCAGGTATCGTTGGAACTACCTACAGGAGGAGCCTGCGCTGCGGCACCCAAAGGCACGCCAGCACTCATGATAGTTCGCGGTGCTGTAGAGGGATGCCAGGGATCGACCTGTGGTGACGCATTGCCCGCCCAAGGATCCGAGAGTTGACTGGCCGCACGACCAGCAGGCGCAGCCCAGGGATCCACTACAGCACCACCTCCAACAGCGCCCAAAGGGGGACTTGAAATGCTAGTCGCGCCCAGCGAGATGTCCAGCAGATCAAGCAAATGGCTTTGTTGTTCCTCCTTCTTGGGCGCCGGAATGGGACGTCCATTTGTCCCCCTGCCAAATTGAAAAGTCAAATTAGAAAAGGAACAACTGGTAATTATGGGAAGCACTCACTTAAAGTCCTGCTCACTCTGGCTGAGTGCTAGCTGAAGACGCACATCGTCACTGCGCCTTTTGGCCTCTTCCTGCTCGGCCTCCTCCCGGGACATGGCCATGGCCAGCTGCAGCTGTAGCTCCTCCTCGCCGGCAGTTTGTGGTCGCACCATTTCCAGTTCAGAGGCGTTTTTGGGCGGCTCCTCCTGCCAACCAGGTGGCATATCACGCTGTGAGGGGCCATCGATGTAACCATCGCTGCCAAATCCGCTCGGATGCAGTGCGAATCGTTCTTTGGCTTTCAGGGCCTTCACACGCTCATTCTTTAGCCGCTCATCGTCCTTGAGCAGATTGACCAGCTGCTTTGCCTTCTCACGGACATGCGTGCCCTGATCCTTGCCCTCCTCGAAGTAGACAAACTCTCGCAACGTTTGAATGGCGAAAATGTTCTCCTTGCACTGTTGAGCGACTTTCTCGGTGCCCGTTTTGATCAGATACTCGAGCAGAATGAGAGCCTTGTAGACATGACGCCAGTTCTTGCCGTGATCATTCAAACGCTTCCATATCATTTGCATTATCTCCGAGAAGGCAACCACATTATACGTTAGATCGGCTATTTCGGCCATTATTGTGGCCGATGGCCCCCATGGATCATTGGACGTGGCCTCGCGCACCTTAACCTGTCGGAGAAGAATTTCAAATGCGAATGAGTATATTTTAATTCACACCTTTGTGCAACACTCACCTGTGCATCCGAATAGTTGTGCGCGAGATTCTTGATGTTTCTTCGCAGCCCGGCGACATTGACCTGCATATCGTCTTTTTGTTTCCTCACTGTGTGACGAGAAGAGTAGAGAGGCGTGTTAACATGGCTATGATTCTAGTTAATTGTCTTCTACTACAGATTATGTTTTGCTATTTCGAATTAATCTTCTTCTCTGTTATGTTTGAATGCTCTTCTCAGACGATTTGTAAATGCAATTGTTAAAGAATTTGTAATTTTGTTTAAACGTTTATCTCTACCAAAATGAAGTTCTGTGTTGAAATGTATGTCACGTTACAATATGGAAAATAAAAACACAGACACGAGAAAACAAATAGATCCCAATATATCGCACGGGGGCGCATCCGATGTCCGTCAGCTGATTAACTGATTACTCCAGTTTTATAATTTGTATGTGTATTTTAGTCTGTGTTGTGTCGAAAACTCAAAAACAAATGCGTGTCGTTGTTAGTTTTGTTCAAATCAAGGCAAAAACTTTGCTACTTATTTCTGCATCTCGGCATGAGTCGAACTAATGAGCTTTAAGCTGCTAAAGTGGAGCTTTTTTAAAAAAAAATTATTCTTTCTCTAATCATCGTCTTTTGATAGATTAATTATAGGAGTTGCTTTTAAACAGTTTATCCCACATCACAGTGAACGTACAAATGTTTTACTTTTGGTGTGATTATATAAGTACGATTGTTTAATACATATAAATACATATAATTTTTGGCGGTGTGTTTAATAAATGAAATGCAAAGAAAACATTGAGACTTACTTTTCGTTTTGTTTTTTGCGTTTGACTTATACGAGTAGCTTGTTTTCTATATATTTCTTGTTCTCTATATATTTGCTATATATAGGTGTTTTTTAATTCTTAATTTGCTTGAATTTTACGCAAGTTTCTTTAGCTATTCTTTTCTTTTTTGTTTTAGCTTTTGTTTTTGCTGTTTAAGTGCTCCAAAGCAAGCTAAGTATGAGATACAAGATAATACAATCAAAATACATAGTATAAAAGTACATATATAATATAAATATTATCGTTGTTATAGTGCAACTGTAAAAGCACATTGAAAGATTAAGATTTAAAATTTCCAGGAATTGGGCAAAACAAAAATCTAAATATACACAGATACGAGTAAAATAAACAGGGAAAACTATACATAAAGAATCATTTTAAAACACAAATAAATACAAGAAAAGTAAATTATGTATAAAAACCCAAACTGTTCTCGCCTAAGGTCCAAGTTCAAACCTGAGCCTCGACTCTGACAGACCCGAGCAGAGTGAGAGCGAGAGAGAGACAAACCGAATAATTTAATTTGCGACCAAAAACAAAATTTGCAATGTGAATAAATAGAGCGAACAAGTGCACGAGTGAAACAAAGAATATTGTGAGAACTCAGTCGACACCGAGATACTCTTTGATTGACAAATGCTAATTGCCATGACTCACAGACATCTGACAAATGCTGATTGCTATGCTTAAAAGCTTAAATTATTAAGAAAACGCAATATGAGTTGATATTTGTTATTTAACTTAGCTAATATACCCGTTAGTCAAGCACCTGCTGCGCAAATTTGTAGAAGCCGCAAAAATGCAACAGACAACGAGAATAGCACAAACAGGAGGAGAACATTTAAATGTCAAAAATAACGAATAACGGAAGGTGCTTGGAATAGGAAATGGCAAAATTGCAGCTAAGCCGAGTTATGCATTATGCGTTATACAGCAGCAGCAACAACAATATCAAATAATTCCATGATTCCATTTCAGCTTTTAAGTGGAAGAAATCAAAGTCCAAACTAATGAAATTAGCTGAAAAGTAATTAAATACTTTTTATTATTGATTGTCTTGATTTCCAAGCAATTGTAGCGAAAGTTCTTGATGAAAAATAGAAAAATAATTTTTATTTTGCTGCAACTGCAACTACGTCACACGAACGCACACACACACTCACACATACTACTTTGATGACAGAGTGTACGGGGTTAACTGATAAGAAACCAGATAACGTCAAAGGTTTATCTTTTTATTGCACTGCTTAGGCAAATATTTCAGCATCTAGAACGAGTTGGAATTTGTTGTTAGTCTAGTCGCTGATGCTGTAGTTGTTGTTGTTTTTTCTCTTTTGAGCTCAGAGCGAGCAACACACTTGACACATATTGTAGCCGGTATGAAAGAAACTTCGTTCAGAACTCGAACTCAAAAGCTCAAATCGAAACTCGTCGAACGGGTCTTTCATACACACACATATTTCTACACACACACACACACACTCAAATACATTCATTTGATTGTCTGCGAGATTCATTGACCGCACAGTTGTAATAATGGGCAATGCGTGAAGATCAGATGCGGGCCAGTGGTTAACGGTTTGTTTGTTTATTTTTGTTTGCTCTCTCTGCACGCGCTACTCGTCACTGCAGTACCAGAAAACAACGAAGAAGGCGAGACGAATAATTCAATTAAATGTCGCGCAAAAAATAAAAGAAAAACAAAAACAAACAAATGAAGTCGATGAAATTGGAAATGAGGGAGGTGCGTTTGTTCGTTCTTTTGCTATTTCTGCTTGAACTTGAGTCACAGACACACACACAACAAGTGTACTAGAACACAATAGAAAGAGTAAGTGAGAGAAAGAGAGCCAAGCAAA
The DNA here is from genome assembly GCA_963924055.1 of Drosophila limbata. NCBI lineage: Eukaryota > Metazoa > Arthropoda > Insecta > Diptera > Drosophilidae > Drosophila > Drosophila limbata. The sequence continues at coordinate 14,606,244 of OZ001354.1, forward strand.
TCCGTGGGATGAGGAGAACTTTCTTTGTTGTGGCGCTTTATTTTTGCACTTGACTTTTGTTTCGACGGCGACGACGGCGACTGCGACGTTTTTACTGCCAAAAAATATGTGTGTGCATAAGCTAAATGGTTTGCGTTTTACTTTGTTTCGCGGAGCCTTGAATTTTATCACTACAGGTTCAATGAACGTCACGTCGTTTATAATAACAATTTGAGCAAGAGCGGAAACTCACTGCAAATACCGAGAGCTTTAACAAGATCGAGATCACAAACGAGACTGACGGTGCGAGTGCTGTCCGTTTAATATGCGTGATGCGAACTGATACGAATGTGATTTAAATGGCTGCCAGACACAGTACACAATACAAGTGCTCATCTCGCACATTAGAAATTAAAATATTGCTCAGCTGATGTGGTTGAGCTGTTTGCATACTTTTGTTTGTGCTCTGTTGTCTAATGCTATTATGAACCCTTTTTGCGCTGTTTTGTCCGTTTATCGTTTAGCGTAGCGTTGCGAATGTGTGGAATCGATAATGGGGTGGAGTGAAGGAGAAATATCTAGCCGAAGGTCAGTCAGCTTTCGTTATGCACGTTCCACTGTGCAGGCCAATGATCATTTTATCTCTCTCTCGCTCGCTCTCTTCCGCTCTCCGTTGTTCCTCTCTCAGAGATGCATTTCTAATACTGATGCATTTATGTAGTTCATGCGGGCGTACAATTTGGGGCGTATGCATTCAGTGTGCGTGTGTGTGAGTGCTTAGATTGCCTTGGTGTGCTGTGTGATAACGAGTTAATAAAAAATGCGATTAGATTTCATTGTGGAACACAAACTACTTATACTGATACTGATATAGGACACAAATATGCCAAAACTTCATTCATTAGTCATTACTATTGCGAGAAGTCGTCGGCAACATTATAAACCAGTTCAGTTCCCTCTGGGCTTTCGAGTTATGACTAAGCGCAGAGCCAACGACAACGACGTCGACGTAGGAGGGACCGGCAAAAACTGTTATCAAAAAAAAAAACTAATACTAATACAACAAATGAAAAGATCGCACAGCCAACAATAGCAGGGAAAAATATATATTAATGTGTATATAAAAATAAAAACAACTTCCGTTAAACGAAGTAAAGGAAAACCGAAAAAACCACAAAACATGACAACAATGACGTACACACATATGCATGTACATATATATGCATATGTACAATATGCTTAACTAGTATTTGTTGTATTTGCTGCCAAATGCATAAACAAATGGCAACTATTTTCAAATCAATAAAACGAAAAAGGCAAAAAAAAACGTTGCTGCCAAATGCAAGCAACAAAACCAAATACTAAGAAAGAAACTAAAGAGAAATGCTTGCCCCAACTTGCTACCCACGTCCGCTTGCTTACCTGCTGGCTGGCACTGCTGCAATGTTTCTGACTCTTCCCCTGCGGTTCCAACTTCTCTCTCTCTCTCACTCTGTCTCACTCTCTCTTTCTCTCGCTAGCTCACTCTGTGTCTCTCCACAGTGCGTTGCGCTGCTGCAGTTACTCCGTGTTTATTGTTGGCGTTGCGTGTGTTAGTGTGTGTGTGTGTGTATATATATATATATATATATATATATGTAAGTGTTTGTAGCCCCAAGAAACAACGCAACTACTCCTCCCAGCTAGTTTTATATTTTTACGACTTTCTTTTTAAATGCGCGATAGTCACAAGACGATGACAAACAACAACGGCGACGTCAACAAAACTTGTGTTGCAATTGAAAAAATTGAATATCGAAAAGTACACGATATTGCGATATTTACACTCTTAGCACAAAACGCGAAAAATGCCAAAAAAAATTACGAACTGAGCAATGATTTTCTTGTTTTGTATGGCTTTTGCGTTTGCTTTCTTTTTCTTTCTGCTGCTATTTTGCTCATTGGTTAGAGGTGGAGAAACATAAAGTAAAACATCGTTAATAAACCGTAAGAATCATATGGCAACCTTGGCAAAGTTTGGCAAAAACCAAGGTAGCAGCTCTGAGGCCAGAAAAAACTCAGTTTTTATTTTTTCTAATTTTACCAAGCTTCGCCACGTGAAGGTTGACGTGCACGAAATAAATTTTATAATGAACTTCATTATTTTAGAAAATTTACATTTTTTTTTATTTTTAAATTGTATTTTAATTACAATTTATTTAAAAATGTAACAAAAAATAAATTTAAAAAACGCACAATAAGTTGCAATTGTGTGGCAGCTTTGGCACAACTTTGGCAAAACAAGGTGACAGCCTTGGCTCCTAAAACACGGTGGCAACCATCAAGCCACTAGAGTTACCAAGTATAGATATCCAAAAAAGGCCGAAACTATTTTTAGTTTCAAATAAAAAATCAAAAAATCACAGTCCATATTTTAATAAAACCATAGATGGCGTCTTTGTGTTTCGATAAACAGACAAATGGTAGCGCGCAAGCGGTCGACAGATTGTGGCGGTCGGACGACACAGTCGAATTTGTTTGACGAACGTGTTCGGTTCGACGAACTTTTCGTCGTTTTTGGTAGTGCTCGTGTGCAAACTTCGAGTTTAACTTTTTGTTCGTGAAAAATAGAACTGAGTCTATCTTGCCTGTGTTCGACTGAACAATTCGACAATGGATGTCAATGTTAACGCAAACATCATTTGTCAAAACATTTCGTATCTTAAACAAATGCTAAAAATGTGGAATGTAAGTGGCATGTAAAAAGGGAGGCATATACATAGGAACAAAAATATCCGAAACAAGTTTTTTTTTCTAAATTAATATGTATGTATAGCCATCAAGGCAATGACTGTATCGTTATCTGATGAAATTTTTATTCTCAGAAAATTTTCTAAAAATTATGTTAGCCAGCAGTGCTGAAATAGTTAGTGGGAAAATGTAACTCTTGTTCGACGAACAGTTCGTCAACAAAATTCGACTGTGGATGGCCTGCTCTAGAACTCTGTTATCAGCTTGAAAACTGTTAAATTCAAATTCAAATGTTGTAATTGAAAAGCCCCAATTTATTCATTATTTTAAGGTATATTCATCATAAATTATTGAAATTGTTGTTGTTGATTTTATTTATGACTTTATTTAGAATACCATTTCATTTTATATATAATTACGCGCTACATGCTAAATTCGTTTGTTAACCAACTGATAACAATATATTTTCATTTGTGTGTGTGTGTATGTGTATGTGCGTTGCTACGATTGTGTGAGTGCATGTGTGTGTGTTTGTTTTTTTCGTTATGTAACATTAACTCGATGCGTTTGTTTTTATTTCTTTTAATTTTTGTTGCTGTTTTTGTTGTTGTTTCTGTTTCTCTTTTTAATTCTAAATACCTATTTTTAAACTTTTCAACGTGTATACAGTTATTAAATATATATAGATGTATACAGATATATACACATACATATATATGTCAATATCGTATGTATATTCGCTGTCACTTTCTTTCTTTCCCCCTCCCCCAGAAATCAACTTAAAACTTATGTCTGTCCTTGTCTGTCTCTTGATCCCGTCTCTTTCTGTCGTTCTGTCCTTTAGTCGTTTGCCAGTAGACGAATTGTTTTCGTAATTAAAACGTATCTCGTAAATCATAAATCATAAAACATAAAAACTAAATTAACTTAAAAAGTTACAATCAAAAATGTTCGTTTCACTGCCACGCCCACGCCCATTGCCCACCGCCCACTTCTTGCCAAACGCCTTTTTTGGCGTCTTTATATTTAAATAATTGTTGTTGTTGTTGCTCTCTCTTTCTCTGTCTCTCTCACTCCTCCGGCGGCTCCTCGGGTATTTGGAGATTCTGTGCCGCATGCTCCGACGGATACTCCTCGTGCACGGAGTTGGACTGCGAATCGGCGTCGTCCTCCTCCTCGAGCAGATTCGATTTGCTCGACGATGGCGGCGTTGGCGCCACGACAATATTCGGTATATACTCGACAGTTTCGTACTCCGTTTTGGCCACTGTTTCGGCCAAACTCTCATGCTGCTCCATGTCGCCAGCTTGCCCCAATGGCGGCACCTGATCCTCCTCCTTCTTATTGATCTCCCTTGGTTCCATGGCGTTAGGCAGATCCGCACTTCCGGCGGAAGTGACATTAACGTGTCCGGAAGTCACTTGTGCCTCGCTCGGTGACATGTTGGGCTCCTCAATGTCCAGGACAACGGGCAAAGTGTCATTCGGCTGTGGTGTTGTTGTTGTTGTTGTGCTCGTTGTTGTTGTTGCTGCTGTAGTTGTCGTTGTTGTTGTTGTTGGTGCTGTGGTTGTCACCATTTCCGATGTGGCCAGTTCCAGAGTTGCAACTGGCGTAGTTGAACTGATCAAAGGCGGATTCGATGGCGTTGTTGTTGTGGTTGTTGTTGTTGTCGACGGTGTTGTTGTTACTGGAGGTGTTGCTGTTGTTGTTGTCGTCGAATTGGTTTCCGCTTCCAGCTCCAACACGGCAGCGGGCGTTGTGGCTGCCAACAGCAGTGGGAGTGGCGGCTGTGCAGCTATGATAACGGGATTATAAGGCGGCTGCCCCAACGTTGCAATAATCGGTGGCAACAACTCGTCGTTGTTCTTGATCAGAATCGGCGCCGGCATCAGCATCTGCACCAAAGGCTTCGCATCCTCGGAGTCGCCGATCTTCAGCTTGGTCATCAGCAGCGGGTAATCGATATTGTAGAGCATCGGGAGCACCGTGCACACCTCCTGGTCATTCTCGAAGCACTGCGAGCGTCCCCGGATCCGCGCTTCCTGGGCGGACATCAGACGGCACAGCTCGTTCAGGCGCACATCACACATGATGGGATTATCTGGGAAAAAAAACAGAAAATTCGATAAGAAAATATTCGAAGCTGACGGGGAACATTTTTTAGGGATTATCTAGGGAATAAACAGGGCAATAAACCAAACAACGATCAAGCAAATAAAAGAGAAAGTAAATTGGGAAATTTTCGAAATATTTCCGAAATCTTTTCAAACCACTTAAAAGTATGCAAGGGTTAATTATGATGACTAAAAATAATTTGTTTTGAATTTATTTTAATATAATCAATTTTTTTGCAATCTTAAAACACATCCAATTCATATCATTTGCCAATATTAAATTAACCACTTTTTAAGATACTCGTAATATGTATTTACTTAATAGGAACTTAAATTTTAGAACAGGAGTCTCTATTTGAAACGTCATTGTATGCATTTTTGACATTTAACCGATTCGCAATCGGGTAAATATTTAACGGTAATAGAATTCTTTGTTTGGATAAAAATGTTATTTTTCTTCAGAATCTATCCAGTTAAAACTATTAATATTCTTTCCGATAAGAAGTATTTTTTTAACAATAAGTAAATATATAATGATTATAATGAGAATTTAATGAGAAAGATAAAATTGGATAGAATTTTATTCAAAATAATAATATAATAACTTCCTAATCCCATTGCCTTAAGGTTACTTTCCCTTATTTCCATTTATTAAAATATTTAAAGCTTTTCAAATTTGTGTCAGAATTGTTTTTATCTCTTATAGATATACTCACCATCCAGATGAATCTCCAGTTTGCCCGGCACATTGTGATTCTTGCAGCGCGTGTTGGTGACGAGTTCGCCGGAGATGGTCGTGATTTGGTTGTTGGTCAAGTTGACCTGGCACAAAACGGGCAGCCCATAGAAGTCGTGCTCCAGTTTGGAAATATTGTTATAGGCCACCTTCAAAATCTTTAAATTCGGCAGCAAAGTCTGCAAAGTAAATAAAAAAAGGTTTTTTTTGGTTATATGAATTTTGCACACATCTAAAAAATATAAACTACTCCTACCGTTTCAAGTTGCTTTAGTTCCACCAATTGATTGCTGGTCAAGTCGAGAATTTCCAGTCGATTCATGCCAATAAAGTCACCCGGCAACAGATGCTCAATACGATTCTCTGGGAGACTGAGAATGCGCAGATTACCTAGACCAGCGAGAGCTCCGTCCAAGGTGATGATCTGATTGTGATCGAGACGCAGATCAATCAGCGGCAGCTCCAGCATAAACTTGTGTCCGGGCAACAGACGTTGAATGCGATTGTAGGACAGATCGAGAACCTTCAACGATCGCAGGCCGTGCAGTTCCTCCATGGAGAACTCATCGATGTCGTTGAAGGAGAAATTGCCAATCTTCAACTTGGCCATCGGATGAAGCGAGGAGTTCAAGGATCGAATGTGATTACAGGCCAAATTTAAGGTTTCCATTTGTCGACATGTCTGGAACTCATCCTGCGACAGGTACTCCAATTCATTGTTATTGGCCAGGAGTTCATTGAGGTACTGAGCATTCCTCAGCACACGATCAAAGGATCTCAAACGATTAAAGTGCAGATGTATGGTCTCCAGATCATCCATGCCAACCATATTGGCCGGCAATCTCTCCAGTCGATTGTTGTGGGCCATCAGCAGACGCAACTTACTTCCATCCGGCAATTCTCCATCGAGATCACTGATATTATTCGCATTGATAAAGAGCGACTGCAGCATGTTCAATTCGTGGAGGGATCCATTCAACGATTCTATCTGATTTCGACCCAAATGCAGGATGAGCAAGCTGAGCGGAAAGGCGCCTCTATCGAGTCGTGTTATATTATTGCTCGGAAGTATCAGATTCGTCACCATTTGTATCCCCTTGAGATCGTCCTGCTGCACCGCCCTGATGTTGCACCTCCCAATGTCCAGCGTCTGCAGCAGCGGCATGTGATTCAAGACGTGCTTCGGAATCTCGTCGAGTTCGTTGTCGCCGACGCTTAAGTAGGTGACATTCGATAACCCGCGAAATGGCAGCTCTGGCAGCGATCTATAAATAGAAACAAAATAGAACAAAAACATTCTCATTACAATTCTCATCAAATTCCAAATTATAATGCGAATTTCAAGTCCCAATCTCGGTTTAAAAATAACAAAATTTCACTCGGACAGCTTTGACTTGATTGCTATAACTTATCTTCTTGATCTTAAAAAATATTAGTTTCTGTGAGCATTGTTTATTTAATATTGCATACTTTTTGGCGCAACCCTTTCAAATTACACTGAGCGCAAGTGTTGCAAAAACTGCTCGGATATTCGAGCTCGCACAGAACTTTGAAAGGTTTTATATTCTTCTCAGCTTTACAATAATTTGAAAAATATTACGCAATTTATTCACGTTTTTTATATGATTATTATGTGAAATAAAATATTAATTATCCTTTCAGGGTTTATGTGCCAAAAATATTAAACAAGATGCCTTTTAATAAAACATAGCTTTTTTTAATAATACCTCGCTTAACAAATATATTAAAAATATATATTTATTGTGAGAATTAAATATTTCCAAAGCCGAAAATGATCTCTTTTCGAAAGGAAAATCGGCTTTGTTTAAAAATGGATGCTGGAGCTGAGAGATTTAATTTTCCAAGTTTTTGCTATGCTTATAAATGTATTTATTATGTATTTCATCTATTTAAAAAAAACTTTTCTTAGCAAATATATTTATTAAGCTTTTCTATACTTAAAACATTTAAAATAGGACTTGAAAGTTATCTTTCAGAGAGCTCCCATGCAATTTTTGTATTATTTAAAAATGTTTATTATTTATTATTTACTAATACAATTATATATATTATCTAAGTTAGTCGATTAGCATTATTTGTTACTTTTATTATTAATTCAACAACTTACACAACTTTTAATTTCTAATCTGCTTTTGACTTTAATCAGCTCATAGGATAATAAAACTGAGTGATAGAAAGTCTAGCCACGACATTAACTTATATAGCTAGAAAGTTGATGACGCAGCTTATCAGGCGCTGTGTGGAATGTGGAAGTGCGCCAGATATCTGAGACTGTAATTGTATCTGTATTTTGATCCCCCCACCACACCTCATGTTTGTATTTGTATTTGTATCTTTATCGATGACTGCTGGCGGCTATTAAGTTGTCGCCAGCGAGGCGCCAAATCTTTCGCATTATTCATGATGGGAACTGGGCCTGGTAAGATAAATGGATGGATGGTCAGCTAGCAAATTGAGCACTGGGCATGCAGTTGACATCCTTGGCATCAGCCGTTATTGGCATCAGCATCAGCATCAGCATCGACTGGGGGACAGGCAACTGATTGGCAGGCAATAATTTCTATTTTTAGATGCGCCTGCGTCGAGACACTTGATCTTGATTGATTGGCTGGATTGGCCAGTCAGGCCCCAGGCTGGGTCTGAGTAGTGGCTTCTTGTCAAGCATTGATTATGTAATGAGGAAAAGCGCAGCAGACTGAGACTGAGATTGCAAGGATGATGATGAATTGCTTGACGCTGCAATAGATACGAGTATTGTATCTATAATGAGTTAAACGCAGCTCGCGCGTTGAACTTGAGCACATGTTGAGCACTCGATAAATATAAATGTATATATACGTATAAATACATAGAATGTATGTATAATACAAGTATGTCTGTATTTATGTATGTGCAGAGACAATTCCTTAACGTCAGCCACATATAATTGTCACACGACCTAAACTGGCCTCTTGATCATTGATTGAACGTAATAATAAAATTCAATTGGGTCTCTTTAGCTCCCTCTCTCCCACTCTCTGTCTCACTCTGCCTTTTCACAAACTGGGCAAACTGTGCTGACCCCAACCAAGCAGACAAAAACAATAATAACAATAATAATAATAATAACAAAAACAAAAACAATAACAGAAACAGAAACAACGGAACATTCCATTTCCAAGTAATCATTAGGCGGTCTGGACTCTTCTTTCCCCCGAAAAAAATAAAATAAGGAAAAAAAAATGCAAAGAAAACAAAGTATAAACTTTCTTGTTTATTGTTTACTTTCTTTACGCATTCTTACTATGGCGCCTTAAGCATACTATATTCCTATATTCATATTTCATGCTTATAGTTTTTGCACATTGAGCGTTATCAATCCCTCGACTCGACTCGGAATATTCCATAAATAATAAATTATGTAGCTATCATAGTGAATGAAGATCGGACTCAGACTGCAACTCAATCTCAACACTTTTCGCACTTTCTCAGGGCTGCACTCTCCCAAGAACTAACAGCATTATAATCAGCAAATTGATTAAACATATGACGAGTGTCGGCATGATTATTATAGCTTATAGACAACAGACATTGTCTATAAGTCGCGTGTTATCAGCCTGAGAAAAAATAAATGAAAATAAGAAAATGGCATTCAAAGCGCCTCAACAACTCATTTACGCATTTTCAGGGCCTAAATGTACAGTTCTTAAATTGTGTTACTATATTTCATTCAATTAAATCCATAAAATTCCCAAAGAAAACAAAACAATTTTGTGATTTTGATTAAGCGATCGTAAAACTGATCATAAAAATCCCATTAGAACTTTGGCGCCAGCCATAAACTTATGACGAGCGAATCGTTAAAACAGCTGCTCTTATCACATCCACACACAGATACAGATACACATATACAGACACAACATATGGTCAACGTGATCTATGATCAGCACATAGAAATGTACTCAAAGCACGCAGAAATATATTATTCAATTGATGCTTCAATATTCATTCACTTTCCGACTTAATCAAGAAATATTGATTGAGATTTCTAATATTATATGTGATTATTTTAATACAATATTTTACTTATATTGTTAACAATTTAAAATGATTCATTTTTAAATTTTTTTTTATATTATTTTTCAGAAACATTTTGAAATGTTTAAGGTGAACAACTTTTAATATAATATCTAAAAATACTATGTTGAATTTTAGAATATTTCTAACCCTTAAAGAAATGTTTCAAATATGTCATAAAATTTGGAAAATAAAATTTTCTAAAAAATCTGCAACAAAAAATTCCCTAAAGCAAAGTTTAGTCAAGAAAAGTTCCAAGAATCTTTTTTAAAAAAAGAAAGAAAATTTAAAGAATCTTCCAATCTTGTTTAAAATTTTTACTCGATTATCGAAATTTTCAAATTTCCTGAGCTAATAATTTCAACAGAAATCGCATCGATTTCAGTTGCACACGGCTTAGATCTCAGAGAGTTTTCAAAGTGCCACGCGTTGTTGATACGATTTTGGTTGACGATTCATGATCATATCGCATACGCTTCACACACACACAGCCAGACACACTCATAAAACACACACACACAGAGAGAGATGGGTATTTTTCCTGACTGATTTGATGTGTGGCCTGGCCTGGCATGATTTGGTCAGATCGCGATATTAAGGCAATAGGTCAATTATTATAAATTGACATCAATGTAAAAAGTTTTCACTCGGACAGAGCAGCACGCGCTTGTTGCGGGAATCGAATCTACTCTACGTTGCACACACATCTAATATATATATATGTATATATATGCCGTGGAATATATAACACTGATTCGATTAAGTTTTGAGTAATTAAATCATTCAGTTTTACATACAAATTGCAACTGACGATGGATGACGTTTGACAAATGATTCTTCTGCCAGCCTAAGTAAAGCATCGTCAGCGAATTGTATAACCCGAGCGAATGATTGAATGATTGGGAAATATTCATTTTCTTTTCATGGAAACTTGCACAAAATATGCATTGAATGAATGTAAGATCACACTGATTATTATTATTATTGTTGGGTTTGTTTTTCTGGGCACACGCACAAAAGTCAAATATCAATGAACTTTGCTTATGAAATAGGCCTCAATATTGACTGCATATTATAATAATAAAATATACTGTACATATAATATTATTTATACTTATTTGCTATTTTTAATAACAACAACAAGTTGGAATTCATTCAGAGTCAAGTCGAAGAAAACGTGCAAGACCGAAACCGAAACCAAATTCAATAAATAAATTGCAATTATCAGTTTTTGCATACACACAATATGTTAAGTATACGCCGCATTCGCCGCTGTCTCCCATACATAGAATCAATCAACAAGTGTGGATGGCACTTGAAACATTACTATATATTAGCTTCTATCTATGTGTGTGTGTGAGAGAGGGAGAATCTTGTACGTGTAATATATGTAGAAATTGATAACACCGCAGCGGCTATTCAATTATCAATAAAAACAAAAATCGAAGACGAAGCACGAAGCACGAAGCAAATGTTTGTTTGCTTCTTTATACATATTCCATAGAACGATGTCGTCTGCCTATTTATGATGCCATCTCTAATCTTTGGGTACGTGGGACTTGGGATTCTTGCCTGACAAGAAAGCGAGTACAGAATGTGAGTCCCAGTTCGAGTGTCGCAATGCGACCGAAACTACTTGTAATTTGTCTCAATTGCAGGAGGGACTTTTTTTGTTTTAGCTAATTGAAAAATTAAATCATTTGCCAGGTCATAATTAGCGATTTGGCTAGAAGAACGTGCCTATGTCTCAATTGAGCATCAATTGAGCCAGTTGATAATGAGCATGATTGTTATTTGTTATTGTTTTCTTTTTTGTGTGTTTAGTTTTGTATCTATTTACATTGAAATTTGTCGGTCGGTAAACACGTGAAGCGCTTTTTTCGTGCATTTACATTTCGCATATTTACAAAATATTTTGTTGTTTTTCATTACGTTTTTTTTTTTTGATTGGGTTTAAGGAACCTAAATTGATAGGCAGCGAACGGAAAATTCTGTACAGATATGAAGAACAGTTCCCGGCCTTGAAACAATGTCTCAGACATTGTACTTGTAATTTCTAGATAGAGAATGAGAGAATGATTCTCAAAGGGGAGAGGTAGAGGGGGGAAACTCACCTTAGTCCATTCCATTGCATGCGTAGTTTGTATAGATTAAAGTTCATATCCCGAAACGATCTCATCTCCAGATCATCCAGTTGAGAGTGCGTTATTTTCAGATCAATGCTCGCATCAGGATTCATCTTATTGGCCAAACTGTCGACTACCGCATTAAAGGATTCCAATTTTTCGCAAGACAACTCCATGTGATTGATGGCCTTGCCCGTTTCGCATGTGCACGGCGAAATTTCCGGACGTACCGAACATTGCAGCGTTGCAATATGAAACACGGCGTACACAAGGGAAGTCATTTTGGTAACAGATAATACCAATTATACAAATGTTATATATATATGTAGATATATTTTATGTTAAGAACTTGCACAATTCATTCACAGTATTCATAGAATTTCACAGGACTGCAGACAGTTCTTGAGACTGCGTTATTGACTCGTATTCGTATGTTTTTATGATTGTTCAGGCATTTCCCGTTTACGACTCGTTTTCTACTCGTTTTTGAACATATGTGCCGGAGTTTCCATATTTTGGCTATGACCGTGTGCTCTGCTCTGTGATGTGATGTGTTGCTCTGTTGTTGTCAATTCTTTAGAAAATTTTAATCACTTTTCAGCTGAAGGAGGAAGACAGCATCAAATTTCACTCAAAAACGCGCTTAAAAACCAACACAACCCACACAGTTCAGATAGTAGTACATATGTGAAGTTCTGTTTTCTGTCGGCTGCACTCGCTCGCTCTCGCTGCCGCTCGCTTACTCTCCCTCTCTCTCTATCGCACTCTCTCTCTCTCTCTCTGTCTCAATCGTTTGGGTGACCTTTTGACACGCACATGTATATTGCCTGTATATTAATCTTCTAAGAACAAAAAAAAAACAATTCGCCGTATTATGGATTTGTTATTGCTTTCGAATCTTTTCCTTTTTTTTTAAATTTATTATTTTATTTTCGAATAAAAACCGCGAGTATTGAGCGAGATTGTGAGTGTGAAGTGAGTAAATTTGAATATATTTTTTGTATATGGTGTATTGGAATATACGGTATACGGTAGCACTAGCAATTTCTAGACCCGATGTTCACGTCTTTAGCCCAACACGGTCCGTTTGTGACTGGGAAAAATAACGAAAACGCTGAGGATCCGTATGCCGACTGCGCTGCGTCGCAGCAGCGACGCGACGTCGGCGCCATCTGCTGCTGCTACTGCTGCTGCTGCTACTGTTGCTGCTACTGTCGTTCTGATGCTCTTGCTGCTGCTGACGACAACTTCTCTGCTGCTGCCGCAGTCGCTGCTGACGATGCCGATGCTTTTGCTGTCTTTGCTGCTTCTGCTGTTGTTGTTGTTGCAGAACTTGAAGCGCGCTTTTAAATGCAAAAGCTTTTCGAAGCTTTGGAGAACCCTTTGAAGCCTACGATATTGGCATTTAAGTATTCTATATTTTATATAAAATTGTTTTTATATTTATAATTATTTTCTATTTTTGATTAACTTTTTAAGCATTTAAAATTTGTGATATCATCCAAAAAATTGTTTCCATATTTTATAATAATTATATTACAGAATAATTTAATTAAACCTTTCGTAACTTTGTCAAGAATTCGCCTATTACTTTTTTTCACCTTTGCTTTAATAAAGATAGATAATTTTAAAGGTTCTGTATATGATCCAGTTCTTATTTTATTTTGACCACAAAACAATAAGCTGCTGACGACGTCGATTGCTGCTGCTGCTGTTGCTGCTGCTGCTGTTGCAACAGTTACCTATGTAATTGTCCAGCGCCAACACTCAATTACATGTGTTCCTGTGTGCGGCGCCAGGCGTCAATCTCAATCTGAATCTCGTTCTCATCTGGCAGCAAGTCGGCGCCGGCGCCGGCGCCGCTGTCTGTTTTGTGCGTGTTTTAGTTGCCCCCTTTGAGCTGTTGCTGCTGCTGTTGTTGATGCTGCTGCTGCTGCAGCTACTGTTGCAACTGCTGCTACTGCTGGGAGTTGCAGCCACATGTGCATGTTATAAGTTGAGTTGAGCTGTGGCTTGGACTCGTTTCTTAGGAACCTATGGAACTATGCATTGGTGCTCGTGCTTGCACATATCTATGTATGGGGCATCATTATCATTGCGAGTATCATGTGTTTACATGTGCCTTCCTCTTGTTGTTGTTGCTCATCTTCTTACAATGTTGCTGCTGCTCTTACGCACTGCTGATAAGTTGTCCTTACACACACACACACACACAGATGCTGCCACATGCGTTTTTCAAATCATGTGTGTAAACAAAGTATCTTTATCTTAGCAGCATCGAGAAATGTTTTCAATTATGACGTTCCAACTGCACAGAGTAATCTCGCAGTGCTTGGAGCTCATAACCAAACTGAATGTGCCGGCTTGTTGTGATTTGTTATTGTAATTGTTGTTGTTGATGTTGATGACAATCATGCGTAAAGATTCATCACATCTGGCAGCTCATTTTGATACCCTGTAGTTTTAAGCAAGCGTTACTTTCAATCGAATTGCTTACAATAAGTATTAAAATCTTAAAGTTTGATGAATTGGCGTCACAATGTCGCCATCTTCTTCGTCGGTGAGAAAATAGCATGAATGCGCTGCTTCGAGTTGAAGCACTGAACACAAATAAAAGATGAAACTGTTTGCAGCAATTAATATGACAGAAATTGCAGTTTGCATAAATGTTGCTAAAAAGATGTTTACATTTTAAAGTCATATAATTTTCCCTGCATTTTTTCCATTGCTTTTAGGGTATTTCATAGCATACACTTTTGATGCGTTTGCATAATTGCAGCCCAAAAATTTCAGCGGTCTGCCTAATAAATCAACAATAATTACGCTTCAAACTTGTCCATTACAAGCAACAGTGGCAACTGGCGCCGCCTTATTGCAGTTTGCCAGGCGCCACATTAAGTCGAAGAGCAGGAGAAGAAGGAGCAGGCAGTGGCAGTGGCAACTGCATGTAGCATGCACCATGCATCAAAGTCCGCAGCCTTAATTTATTTTGAAGTTCTGGCCGTTCTGCCATTGCTGGGCACAGTGCATACATAATTAACCAAAGCCCCCTTCTTAAAAATGCCGTCTGTCGCCGCGAATTCCACACGAATTCCGGCAGCAATGCGCGTGCCAGCCTCCCGCCCAGCCCTTGCCCCTTTGCTGATGCTGCTGTTGATGTCGCAATCAATCATTGGCCCCTCGGCAAGTGGCAATTTTCTGATGGCTTGCAGCGAGAATCGCGACTCGCGTCTCAAACTTGGCTTGATGACACACACGCCCACAAAAACCGGACAGGAGTTGCACGGTTATTTTTAGTGTGACCGTTACACGCTTTCAACCCTCCAGCTTAATGTACAGTGCATCGTATAATTGTTTTGTTAAGGAGAAAAAAACACAAATCTGCTTTTTTTTGTTAAAATTAGTTAAATAAAAATTATAAAAAAATATTTTATACTTTTACCAAATAGACTGTGCAATTATTTGACACACTGTACGCACGAGTATCGAATCGATTAATCGCATTAAAAATAAACAACGATTGCGTAGCTGGTCTATTTTTAAAGTCCAATCATTCCAAGTAAAAATTATTTAAAGAAACAACAAACGACAGTCAAATATTAATTATTATTATTTATTCACACTCATATTTTTCATATCTTATTTTCTGTCTCTTTTAGCAAATAAATTATATCAACATTTTAATGTGACAAATTTTTCGTGTTTCCTTTTATTTGATTTTTTAATAGTCAGCGTCATCAGGTCATGTGAAATTCAATTTTGTTGATTTTCTACTAAAAAAAATATAGTTGCTATTGTTGTAATGTATTGTAGAGACAATTGACTCTGCACATTCCAAGCAACAATTTGGCCACTCGAGATACTGCAAATTCCAGATAGAACGGAAATGATCAGGCGCCCATTCCACGGATCACGTCAATGGGACGCTTAAGTGTGGATAAAATATTTTTGGCTGTCGTCACGGCTTTGTCTTTGGTGGTCACTGCGTCATCCGACTTGGGGACGCCATCGGCAATTGGATCAATTATTTGAAGAGTTAGCAATAATAACACAACGTGTGCGGGATCAAATCAGAAATTAGATTCATTCATTATATTCTGTGTGTGTGTACGTACTTTTATTTAGCTTTCTTTTATGCAGTTGCCCTAAAATGTTAGACCTTCAATTTCGTGTACAATTTGCAATTAATTATTGATTGTTTATATGTATGTATATCAGCGGTATATAATTATTATGTTTATGTTTAGAAATTAAATTGAAGCATGCACTTCCGAGCCCTTCTTGTGACCTCTCGTAGTCGTCGTCGTCGTTGCCAGGCAGGCAGATACATAGTTTGCCCCCAGCGATTTAAACAGAACTTATCCATTAACTAAATTAAATACAGTATTTTCATTAAAGTAAAATTTACAACAAGCACTAAGCCAACTATAGTCACTATAGTTAACTATCGCCTACTTTTGCTCAGTGAATTTGGCGATCTGCGGATATTTGCTTGATTTGTAATCGACATCCTGCTTGATACGCTCCCGAGCATTCGATCGCACCGAATCCGTGTAGGATGCCTGTACAACGGCATCGTGCGCAATAGCGCTAATCACAAGGTCTGGATTAACGACTGGATTGCCGCCGGTAGCGTTTTGTGCTCCCAGCCCTGTGCTCTGTATAGCACGCTGCACTCCGCTGGCAATGAGGCACTCAACGTTCGACGAAGGCTTCTCCGTCTGGATGATCTTGCGTCGCTTGGCTGACATGCCGGATATGTAAGCGTCGGAATACGGCGGCTGCTGTGCACGGGTTTGCTGCACAAGAAAATAAATAGTAATTTAAGATGATTAATATTTTCATAAAATTGATTTTACAACATAAATTCTTTGGTGAGCTTCATCAAAATAAAAACAAAATATTTATTTTTTGAATTTTAATAAAAAATCAACACTGGTTTTTTGACAAAAAAAAAAAAAATTGTGAGGATTTGAATTTTTAAAATGTTAATTTTACAAAAAATTCTTTGTTGGTCTTAAATAAATTTGATACAAACTTACAAAAATGTTCTTTAGTTACAATTTAATTATTGTTATCTAAAAACTTTAAAAACAAAGCATAGCTTATTTTTTCAAATTTAATTTAAACTCTTTAATCTTTATGATTTAATGCATATGAATGGTAAATTCGAAAATAAATTTAGAACAAATAAAGTATAATCGAAAATATCTTCATGGAAACTCACCTCTGATTGCGTCTGCAGATCCCGCGTTATGACGGGCAACCAGTCACTGACGAAATTGTTGTGCCAGGGCTCAGAGCCAACTGAGACAGTGGGTAGAGGCGTCTCCAGTTCTGTTGCACTGCCGCTGCTGCTGCTGGTGGCCACGTCGGCCATTTCAATGTCGCTATCAAGTGATTGCTGCTCCGGCGGCGGCTGCGGAAGAAAGGCAAGCGGTGGAGGCGCAACAAAAGGTTGCTTTTAGTTGCGCTTTACACGAGTCCCAAGCAGAAAGGTAAACAAGTGTCAGCTACTTACAGTGGCGTCTGTAATAAGTGTCGACTGCGCATTGCGCAGCACCAGGAACTGTTGGGCATCCGCGGTGTCCGTGTGTGCTGGAATTGTTGGGTCAATGTAGATGCACAAGAACTGCAAGGCTTCATTGCGAAAGTCTACAAAAGAAGTGAGACATTAGACAAGGATTTAAGGGAATATTGCGGGTAACTCACTTGAACGCAGAGGAACGCAAAGCAGACGCATCAGTTGGCGCCAGTAGAGCTCCGCATTGGCGCTGCCCAGGCACAGGAAGAGCACGCTATAGAGACGCTTGCGGAACTGTTCGCAGATCTGCTTCAATCGCTGCTCAAACTGGCCATCAACTCCTGTCTCAGGTGAATTCGGAGCATTGCACAGCTCGATGATCAGCCGGAGACTCTGACGCAGAGTGTTGCACACAGAGTCACGGGAATTGTACTCCGGTCGCTCGTACTGTGGCAGATAGAGAAGACTATCGGCGAACCACTCCAGAGCACGGCCAATGGCCGTGGGCATTGTCTCCTCGTTGATGGGCGCGCCCTCGAAGACGCTGTGGTGCAGGAAACTACGCAGCTGAGCACGAAGGTTGCTCGTCTCTGGAGCTGACGGAGTGCCAGTGACGTTGCTGGAACCAGCGACAGATCCAGCGGCAACTGCTGCTGCTCCTGTGGATGGTGTGGCATTGGCTGTGTTGGCTGCGTTGACTGTCCCAGTGACCGCAACGGCGATGTCAGCGCCACCCAAAGCTGTTTGCGCATGATTTCTCACATTAGTTACCAACATATTGTCAAACATAGACATAGCGGACATAAATCTGGATATGGTTCTTTGCATTGGCCGATTATTGATCGATGGCCGAGCCCGGCGATTGGCTGACACTGAGCTGCCACCGGCAATAGCAACCGAACTGCCACCGCTCCCACTCCCAATTGCTATTCCCGGCAAGCTTCTAGTTCTGTTCTCACGGTTGCCGGCACGACGTCGCGTTCGCGAGAGGCTTTGGCCACGCGGCAAGCGAGCTGCGATGACTGCGATGATGACAACGGATAGAATGCAAATTATGTGGATGTCAGAGATGCAAACCGACGCAGCCAATTCCCTCTAACTCTGGGCTAAGCTCATTCTAACTGAACAACCTACTCAGATATTTGTACGAGGGAATAATTTACTTAATGGGCCGTACATTTTCAATGCCAATTTCTATCTCATCAAAGTACTGACAATTTTAAAATAATATTTTCATATTCCTGTTGTATCATTTAAGAAGAATTCCAACCTCATTAAAATTCTGAGTTTCAAACAAATATTACTCTATATTCCTTACATCATTTATATATCACATTCTTATAGATATGCGAACTATCATTTTATGAAAGACTCAACATCATTAAATTTAAATAGAATAAAAATCTATATCGGGAACAGACCTAATATGAAATTTTCTGAAATAATTTCCTTTATCAAGTGATTGTATCAATTTGTAATAATGTAACCAATTAAAATCCTTAGATAGTTCCTTTTAAGACCCCCGTTTAATTATCACCTACTTAAGCTTATCAGGTTTGCCTCAAAAGGAGAAACGCGGTTTACATCTCTGGTGAATGGTGTTAGGATGAAGAAAGCATACAACGTGGCGAGGCGAAGTCGTGCTCTGCCCGAGACTTTAAGGATATACTACATGTACCATATATGCAACTACTATTAAGCTTCTTAATTATAAGCTAATTTACTTAAATTTGTACTCACCAATTGAGCCCGCGTCCACGTCGGCTGTTGCCGCTCTGCGATTGCTGCTGTTGCTGCTATTGTTGTTGTGATTGTTGGTGTTGTTGTTGTTTTGGGGCAACGGCTCTGGTTCCCGGATATGATGACTGTTGCAGGGCAGGAAGCGATCAAAGGCCGTGTGCGTCGGCGCAATCCTGCCAGCCCAGTTGTTGTTGCCACCAATTTGAATCTGCGGTCGCGATGTGGAACGCGTCTGTGTTGCCGTTGTGGGTAATGTATTCGCCCGTTGCTCCCCGCTTCGTGTGCCAGTCGATGTGGAAGCGGCGCCTCCACCGGCCGCTGCATTTGGAGCAGCGCCTGTCGTTTCACCAGCTGCCGTGCCTGTGTCCGTGGCGGCTGCTGGGCGTCCCTGTGGATGCACTGCAGCTGTCATCATGTGCACAGGTAAATTAATCGACATTATGTTGGGCACATTGAATCCCACGTGCACATCTGTACCAGCTTCTTCACTGCGAGTGCCACCCGAGCTGGCAGTGGCGCCTCCACCTGCTGCTGCTACGTTCGGAGCAGCCGCATTTGCTTCCCCGGCTCCTGTGCCATCGGTGGCGGCTGCTGGGCGTCCCTGAGGATGCACAGCAGCTGTCATCATATGCACGGGCAAATTGATGGACATGATGTTGGGTGCATTAAATCCCACGTGGAGATCGGCGTCGTTCGTTGCACTGTTGACCACAGCCTGTATGAGACGCGCCATTTGAACATGAGGATCTGCAAGGGGAGACAATAAATTAGCTCATTGAGTTGCTGTTGGAAAATCGTAAAAAGGTGTTTCACAAAGAAAACAAAGAAAATACAAGCAAAAGCTAAATGCGCAACATCAAAGCGTAATTGCAGTTCTAACGACACGTCAATTAAAGTGGAAAACAATACGAGTAGAATTCTCTAGAATTTCGACGTGCTTGTTTATACGATCATGGCACTTGATTAATCGCGCAATTTGATGGATTAGTAAAACAAAAACAAGGCTTCAATTCAAATACTTCAGGTTAGAGCCTTAACTCAAGCTTACAACTTTAAGTTGAATATTTTAAATATGCAACATGTTCAAAAAACAGTCCTAAGTGTTTAATAACAAGGTAAAATTATAATGATTAATAAAATCAGGAAACCCTGTAATAGGCGGAAGAAAAAACACTTCCTTCAGTGTTGCATTATGCGCAAATGAAGCGCATATATGTAGAAAATCTTTATAGATATGAGAACTATTATAAATATATCTGAAAAAGGTTATAAAATAAAAGACTCAACCATATTACATTTAAATGGGATCTAGACCAGAAGTAGACTTAATATTAAAGTTCCTCAAACAAGAAAAATCGGATATAGATGACTAAAAATCTCTTAAATTCCTATTGAGCTCATCATGTTTGAAGTTATTCTATAGTAAGTGTATCAAAGAATCTATTAAATTGGTCTTTAAACCAAATTTCTACTACAAAGAATAATTGGAGCAATTGAGTAATATAAGTTTGGTAGTTTATGGAACTATGACGTCAGGCAATGAAGACAAGATCCGATTTATAAGGATCAATATGCTTCATTTCTGGAGACAAAGCGTTTGGCACAAGGCGGGCAGAACAAGAGGGGAAACCTACTGGGCGGTGGCAATGGCACGGGCACATACAGACGAAACCTTGGCGTGGGAGCTCCATCACCAACTACAGGACGTGCCTCTTGTTCATCTATAAAGTTGACAATGGTTAAGGTATTTAAAGTGGAGACACTTTTTTAGACCAGAAAATAATTGAGATTATGATATAACCGACTGAGACTCACCCATTTCTGGACGTGGTTGTTGCTGTGCCTGATTTCCAGCTGCGGTGGCAGCGCTTGGTGCCACCATGGGCTCATCCACGGGATCCTCGACGCTGTCGTTGGCCGAGGCAAGGTGAGCGGCGACAGCAGTGGCTGCTTCTGCAGCTACAGCCGCTATCTGTCTATTCTCGGCAGCTCGTCGTAGGTCATTCAGTTGATTTACGACTTGCTCGGGGACGGGATTTGTTGCAGCTGTTGTTGCATTTGCAGTGGAAGCCGCCGGCGGGGCAACAACCCCGGATGGCAGGGTAAACGTCGGCATAGTGATCAAGGGTCCGGCCGGTGCATGCGCCATGTCTGGTATTGGCGAGCCTACCAAATTGGGCGTGAATATATTATTCGACCGGATGTAGCCGCTCTGTTCCACGAGGATGGGGCGGCAGGTGAGCACACGTGGTCCCGGTTGAGACAGATCCAGCATTAGATCCGAGATGGCGTGCTGGGCATGCGATAGATAGTGAAATGCCTCCGAGACACGATCAAAGATGCGCTGAGCGCTCTCGCGACCGGCCGTGTCCTGCTCCTCAAAGGCGGGATCCTGCTCCAGTATCTCGTAGAAGCGATCCACGAAGGGCGACAGACGTGTCTGTACGGTGCGATAGCGTTGAATGACATTCGCCAGGACCTGAGGACGAGTTCGACGACGCGGACCAATGCCAGTCACGGCCACATTGGATCCATTGTCCTCAGCAGCCGCGGTGGCATCATCGCCAGCATTGGATGTTGACGCTGCCTGTGGCGAGGCGGATCGTTCGTCATCGCCTGGCAACGTCATGCCGCCATCAGCTGCCTCGTCATCCGTCTCGATCACATCCTCAATGATGACCGCTGCGGCGGCCGTGGTCTCCTCACTCGTATCGCTGCTGCCTGTGGCGCCACCCGCAGCTCCCTCGCTGCCCCCCTCGGTGCCGGCTCGTTGCTGCTGCGCCTCTCCCCCTTCGTTCGTATATACCGTGGGCAGCTGCACAACAGTGTAGTTGCGTCCAGGTGTGTTCCGTGACAGCGCTGCCGTGACTGCATCCTGGACCATGTCAATGATGTTATTGTTGCGCGGCATGTCCGTCGATGAGACGCCCACCTCGACCACCGTTGATTCCATGGTCCAGCGACCACGCTGCAAGATATCCAATGACTGATTGTTCAAGCCCACCTCGGGATTCTCCAGATAGGCGGCTATATTGTTGGCACAATCAATCATGTGGAGTGCAACGGTGATGCGATTAATGCAGAACGACGACGAGTTCGGAAAGCGATTCGGCGGCGTGCGAGTCTGCAATGATGCCAACGGATTAGAGCTACAATTCTTGGAAGGATTAAAGGATTCGTTGTCTAAATTTACCCCAGTGGCGGTCAGTGGTCCATTGTTCACTGGTATGGCCATGGTGCCCACCAGCATGCCATCGAGTGCCCGGAAATACGGTGAATTGCGCAATCTCGGGGCCGGACGTCCGGCCATGTTGCGGAAGCCACCGCGCATCGGTTCATCGTTATTTGTAGCATTGGCGCCGCGCTGCGAAAACGGCGGACGCTCGGCAACGTGCAGCACTTTGCCATCGACATCTGAAGAGGAGGAGGAACATTAGTAAATTTTTCAGGCAATTCATGGAAGTGGGGGAGGGGGGAATGGTGCGACTCAAGTGACTCACCGTATTCCTTGACTTGCTTATCGTCGACCAAAACACGCCCCTGGTAAATGATGCGTTGATTTTCGGCGGCAATATTGGTCTTTTCCGCTATTTGATCCTTGAACTGACGGATAGTTATCTGCAAGAGAAAAGACACAAGCGGTTTTTGATCAACACACAACCTCAAAAAAAAACATCAAATATATGAGGAAAAAGTGTTCCCACACACACACACACAAACTTACCTCATTGTCGATGCTGAATTCGTGTGTGCGCGCATCTAAAGTTTTCACCTTTAGGTTTATTAACATTTTAACGGCCGTCCGCTTTTTTGGTTGTCTCTCCCTATTGTCAATTACTGTGTTAAATCTGTTAAATTCTTTACCTTTCACTGCAAAAAATAAAACAGACGGCTGGCTGGCTGGCCAAGTGGAGGGGGGAAGAAGAAAATCGGTGTCGATGTCGCGGTGTATCGTTGTGTGGTCGTTTTTGCCAATCGAATTGCACTCGCATTTGCTGGCACTCACTTTTTTTGCTTTCTCTCTCTCACTACCGCGTTGTATTTTTCCAATCCGGTGTCGCTTTTATATTTGATCAACTTATCTCTGTCTTGCAATAGCGGCACATAAAATCGGCTGTTGTCGCATCAACACCGATCCGAAAGCTTTTAAATCAAAATATATTTTCGGTTAATTTTGACAAACAGTTTCACAAAAATTAGAGGTGGAGAAAAAACAACAAGGTGGCAGCCTTGCAACGGTGGCATATTTGACAATATTTAACTCCTTTCAGAAACATTATTAAATATTGTTAAAAAAAAAAAAAATTATTAATTTTAAAGCCATAATTTTAAACTTTT
This sequence comes from Drosophila limbata, assembly GCA_963924055.1. Classification (NCBI taxonomy): domain Eukaryota; kingdom Metazoa; phylum Arthropoda; class Insecta; order Diptera; family Drosophilidae; genus Drosophila; species Drosophila limbata. Next base: position 14,629,608 of record OZ001354.1, read on the forward strand.
ACAGGAATAATAATAAATAAATATATTTATTTCAAATTAATTAATTTCCACTAGAGAAAGACATTGATCCAATTTTCTATCGATGTTTTCACACATCGACATCCACTTCTGCACAACTGTGCATATAGTTATTATGTGGCAACCTTGGCCTTAGACATCGGATAAGCAGTTTGCACAAACAGACAAAAGATGGCGCTGCTACTATTTCAGCGAGCTATCGATAGCTGCCAGCTATCGTTGAAATGATGTATTGTATTTCTAACGGTTTGGCAAGGCCAGCTATATTCGGCGTCCCTGGCAGAGACTTTGGCGCCATATTTTTTTTGTTTATTCAATTAATTTTGCTTTAAGTGGTTTTATAGTTTCAGCCAATATATTTAGACAACTTTATATTAAAATCTTATGTAAATTTAAATTATTTTTCCAGTATCCTAGTAATTTTCACCTTCTCAACCGACTGCCATGTGAGCGAAAATAAATGTTGACTGCGAGTCCATAAAAACGTTTGACGTGCATGCCGCATATATTAACCCACCTGCTCCTTAACCCTCCCTTTCCCCCAGTAGCCTGAGGTAACCTTCCACGACGTCCGCTTTGAGTTGCATCCTGTGGGAAACACACACACACACACAGAAAAAAGAAAAGAAAACAAGCAGCGTATGAATAATAAGAAATAAACCTGGAAAATCCGACGATGCAGCAAAGGTGTAGGAAGAACTTTTCCCTTTGAATATTTAAGTGGCAGCAGGCGAAAGAGAATCATAAGGGGTAGGGGGTTGTTTGGGGAGGGGGTGTGGCAACCGCAGCTAACACAATTTTTCTTATACCCCAAGAAATGTGCGGAAATGTGATTTAATGTCTGCGATTGCGAGTCCTTCTTTACACGGCCTCAAAATGATTGCCGAATCAAAGGGATTTATGCATTAAATTCAGGCAAATAATAAAAAAGACGAAAATTTAATAATCTAAGAATAAAATAAGCTGTAAATTTATTTTTTTATTATTTGAAATTTTTTTCGTTATTTTCTATTTATTTATATTATTACTTTAATTTTGTTTATTTTTTTTCGCCTTAAATAAATAATAATTATTTCAGTTTTCTTCACACTTTGCTCGCAATTTACAAATTGCTTTTAAATGGGCTGTAAAAAAGTTTTAATGAGTTTTCGACACTCTTCGAGCCCTCTAAACAGGCAAAACATCCCCCTTCTCTCTCTCTCTCTCGCTCACTTTCTCTCCTTCTCACACAGTTTATGCATTTTCATTTTCATTTTCATTATCATCTTTTTCTCTTTTTGTTGCTTGCTTTTCCTATTTGAATTTTTTTTCTTTACTTTTCGTTTTTTTCTCCCTTTCAGCAGTGTGGGCGTGACGCTTTCGCTGACATTTCATTGAGCGTAGTTGTTGTTGCTGGCGTCGTCGCTTAATGAAATTATATCAATCGGCCAGATCAGCTAAACACCCTAAGAATTGTTATAACTTATTATTTTTTATATTGTTGTTATTGTTGTCGTGCATCTGGCAGCTGGCAAATGACTTTTACTTTTGTTATTGTTGTTAATATTTTCATTAGGAAATTTGAATTTGTACGTTTTACGCATTGAGAATGTAACTTGTAATTATTTCTTGGTCAACTTTTTTGTTGCCTTTTTCATGCAATTTCTTAAGATTTTTTTCTTCCTTTTTCTTATTTCATGTGGCGGTCAAGGGCTGCTCCAAAGTCTCACGTCAAATTAAATCAAGCTATAATATAAAGAAAATTGAAGCCAAGTCCCTCTTGTGCCATAAACCAGGAGTCGGGAAAAACACACACACACACACACACTTACAGATAGGGAAAAGGGAATTGTTCTAAGAATAGGAAAGGGAATAGTAGTCTCGGAGTAAGGGTTGGGGTTGTTCACAGACAGAGGGTCAGCTGATTGGCAATATAACACTCTGGCATTGCTGTGGATAAATGCGCCCTTAACCCTTATATATGCCCTAATTTAAAATTAGCTATCTATGTACATACATATCTATTTATTAACTTTATTTTTAATTGTTGTTCTAAAAATATAAATAAACAAAATTGAACTAAAATTTAGTTTTTAATTTTTTTTAAGGTTAGAAAATAAAATAATAATTTTATTATATTACTGTCTGTATAACGCACTCTGAAAAATCAAATTACCAAATCATTATAAAAAATAAAATAATTTTCAAATTAAACTGCATATAAACAAGTACAGCTGTCAAGCATTTGGTATCAATAGCAGACACGGTGCACTCATAAGGGTTAAAATGAAAAGCAAGAGCGGAAATAGTACATGTACAATGTGTTTGTGGGTGTTTGTGTTCATGTGCGGAGTGAGTGTGTGTGTGTGGGCTGCTGCAAATGCATTTACAGGTCACACTTGTAATTGTTGGTAAATAATTTCCACTTGCCACTGGCAATTGCACTGACCTCATAAATATCGCGAATTTTGGACGTGAACTAAAAAGAAAGGCAACGACTTACGGTTCACACTTAATCTAAGCTGTCAATGCGCTTGAAATACAAACAACAACAACAGAAATAGGAAACTGTTTTAATTGCTGTGCATTACAACAAATCGTAAAATTGCCCAACGTTACGTGTATTGCGGTATTACGTTACGAATGGACCAAAGCTCTCTCATACACACACACACTCACATACATATGTGTGCAGAAGAAGTCGTAAAGTTTTAGTTGCATTTCGTTTCGTCCACGTCTTGCTTTTCATCTTCGTCTTCGTCGTCTCCTTTGACTTTTAATTTATATTTCAATTCCAATTAGCAGACGAGGCGCGTGGAGCTTTTATGCGAGTTCCGTTAATTGACTTTCGGCCTGGCGCTGGCGCGTCATTTGTAATTGTATACCAACAAAAAAGGGAGAGCGTCCGTTTGAGAGAGCGCAAGAGAGTGGGAGAGAGAGAGGGACTATAGGTTAAGTAAGCATTGGTCAATGCAGCTAATTGAAGTTCAAATTGTGCATTGGGCGTTGAGTAAAACGCTTAGCCCGGAAACCGTTGAAATGTAACACATTTACACACATACACTCATATGTGAGTGCGAGCAGGCGAAAAATATAAAAAGGACAACTTGAAAGCAAAGACGAAGACGAATTCCCAGCAAATTCACTTAAGCGACGTAAAAGCCAAACGACGAAAAGCCAATTTAACAGTCAATACAAAGGGACACACACGCACACACACATGTGAGTTGAAGCAGTTAAGCACCCACACAATCACATGGCGATTGTAAGGCAAACGGAAATAAAATCAAGCATAAATGCAATAATACAATTTATGTGCCAAATTTCATAAGAGCCATAATGGACCCACACACACACACACACACTCATGCACACAGACAAATCAAGCAAAAGTCATCAACAAACAAAGGTGACTTCCACATATACACATGAAAATGAAGAAGAAGAAAAAGTAGAAGAAGATGTCAAAGTCTCCCCATTGAAGTTGGACGTATGAAGAATAATCGTAATCACATTTGTGTTTTCTGAAGACGCTGAATGTTGATGCTATTTATGTGTCATTTTCATTGCGCACAAAACTTTAGCAGACAGACGGTCAGTCAAGGCAACAATGTCCTGAATCGGACTTCCTCTTCCTTGTTGTGCCGCCCCCTTCTCTTTCCCCCTCACTCAGTCTCAGTATGTCTGTATTTTCTTTCAGTCTTCGTTTCGCTTGCTGCAAGTTAACAACATTTGCTTTACGTTTGCCAATTGCATTATAACTCAATTGTAGCTGAGCGATTTTTATGGGTATATCGAGTCGACTTCTCCTTCACTTGAGTGTTGCGGCAATTGAGAACACAACAACAACTGCAACAACAACAACAGCAACATGACAAGTCTTCTTCAAGTGTAGCAATAGTAACACTTCAACAACTTCCGCTACAATAGATTTTATTCTCTTTGAATGTGTTATGGGAATATAACATAGGAATACAATTGTGATGATCTAAAGAAACCATTATCTATATCTATATATATCTTTAACCTTTCGAAGCTTCGTCATATTTTAATATATTTTCATTTAGTATACCAATTGTATTTTTTTTTACCATTAAATTGATTCTGCATTTAAATTTTTTCATTTATCAAATTTAGAAAACTTGAAACTTTCAAAGTCACATATGTTTTTAAAAATTCAGCCTATTTCCAGGCGGATTGTTATTTTGTACCTTTTTTTTAAACTTTAAATTGCTTCTGCATATAAGTTTTGTTGTTTTGGAAAATTAAAAGTTTTATGTAAAATTGTGATTTTTTTCATACTTATCTATTTACAAATTTTCAAAAACTTCGAAGTCGCATAACTTTGTTAAAACTCAATCGATTGTTTGGAATTTATATTGGTTCTGCATTCAAAATTTTGTTTATTTAAAAATATATAATTTTTTTTTCTCAATTTTGTAAGTAATTTCTCTAATTCTCGAGAATTGTGGATGCGTTTAATGTACCCATAAGTTTTAGAGCACATAATTAATTTCACTTATAATAAATTATTCTTAGTGGACAGGTAAGGGCTATATATTTGAATGCAAAGACATTTGAAAGCTGTTGAAGTAGAATTGTCGGAATGCATTAACAATTTGGCATCTTTAATGCATCTCCAATGGGCCATAAATTGTGCTGGCTGTAATATTTTGGGCATATTGTACGTACCTTGCTCTTGAGGGCACTTCAGAGGCATCCATCGAATGTGGAGCAAGTGCGGCGACCTCATGACCAGCTCAGCAATTGTTGGATTGTTGGTTATGCAATGACTTAAGTGGGAAGGTGACACGCCCTCCATTGGCTTGTCACTTGACTTGTGGCAGTTGTAAATTGATTTGCCACGATCTCGAGATAGAAATGGATTTATGAAAGTCACGCAAAACCCAATCGCATTAGCCGTAACGAGTCTGTGTGCGGGAGGAAGGGAGGAAGGGAGGGGGGAGAACAATAACTGGGCCAACTTGTGAGTAATTGGCCTGGTCAGTGCGTAGAGCGAGTGCTCCAGCCATTTATAAGCTCTGGTTTGGACTGCCAACAGCAACAGTTGATCGACTTACTCCACAACAACAGCTTCAACATGGCACACAAATTCCTGGCACTTACCGCAACCCTTCTGGTCCTGTCTCCTGCCTGGGCGGGAATCATTGCCCAGCCGACCATCAGCTATTTGGGAGACGAGCACGCTGTGGCGCACACTCAACAGAATGTGGTCAGGAGCTTCGATGGCACCGTATCGCATTACGCCAAGTCCGTCTCCACGCCCTACTCCCAGGTGCACAAACAGGATACGCGTATTAGCAACAATGTCTATCAGCCCGCCGTTGCCAAGACTGTCACCTATGCTGCTCCAGCTCCAGCTCCAGTCTACATTCCCCACCAGCCCGCTGTCTATACCCATGCCGCTCCAGTGGCCACTCCAGTCTATCATCAGCAGCAGCACATTCCCACTTCACCCGTGACCTATGCCAGCCATCAGCCTCAGGCCGTGATTCACTACTCGCCAGCGGAAACCGTGTCCCACATGAGCTTCGATGGATTCGGCACCCACTGGGGCTTCTAAATTAATTGATTAATTTGTCATTAGGTGTTACAGTTTGATAAATACAATAAATCGTTAAACAATTGACATTAAACTGAGTTTTTCGTATGTGACTTATAAATAAATTTAAACAGTTTTCAACAGCTATAAATACTGAAGTAAAAAGACATCTAATTATAACAATTTAAAAGTAGATTGTGCTAAAAATAAAAAAATTAAACATTTTTTTCTATATATAAAAAACTTAGAAGTAAGTTTTTTAGTTGTCTAAATTCCGTTACATTTCAAATCCAAACAAAAGTTAACAGTCGAGATAACGTATACGTAACAACTGCATATGTCAATTATAAAATGTGAATATTATATGATTACAATTAAAGCAGCATTTAGAAACATATTCAATTCAAATATTAGCTTGTTTAATTTCAATAGATTTTCTAATACAATTCCCCATGTAATGTTGTAATCTTCACTTATTTTGTATTTATAAAGTGCATAACAGATTCTTAATCTGAGTTTATTTTGCTCACGTTCGAGTTTTTGGTGTATAAACAAATCATAAAAATCCACACAAAGTGCACTACAAATAGCCTCAAGCAGGACATTAACTTGTTGTTGTTGTTGCCACTTCAGTTTTTCCCCTGTCCCCCTTCAGCTAGAAGGGTTTGCTTGAATTACGTGATTTGTGCAGCGCAAACTTAAAAATCGGACATCGAAAGCTACGTGACTCGCATGGCAATTGCCAAGGAGCAAAAGGATGCAGCAAAAGGAAGCCCAAAAGGACACGGAACTAATCGGATTTTTACTTGTTTTTGTTTTTTCTTTCTAATATTTTATTTCCGCTGTTGATAGTCTGAAGTTTTCTCGTTATAAATTATGCACATTGGCAATTGAGGGTCATAATCTATAAATTGAAATCAGATTTTTGCTACCTCATTAATTTTGCAAGTAAGAAAAATAAGAGAAATTGAAGCGAAACGAAGCGAAGGGAATTGAAAGGCAACTCGAGACTAAAAGTCAATTTGAACTCAAAAGTCTTTTAGTTGATCAGTTTGCATAAATGATAGCTCCATTAGATGGCAATCAGTTGAATGAACGCCCAAAATGTTAAATTCTTTCCAAAACTATCTTCCGGCTAATACGTAAAACTGTCCAAACAAATTTTCATCTTTGTGAAATTTCTGTTGAAAAGGTCGTTGCAACAATTTGCAAAGCGCCAAAAAAAATAAAGAAAATGCTGCCATAAACAGCTCTTAAATGCAACAGTCAGCGGCATCATCGAGTTGTGGTGGCGCCTCCAACGGTGGCAGCTGCTGCTCCTGGATCCATTTTCCTACTTCCTGGACTGCTGAAGTCCCGTTTCTGCCACTTGACTGTAAAAAGGCGCAATGATAAAATATTTGCCTCGCCCAGCCAAGTAAATTGTTGGCAAAATGTTGCCGCAAAAAAATGAAGAAAGGCCGAGCTGTTTTTGTTGTTGTGGCTCTTGTTGTTTTTGCAGTGTTGTTTTGCTGTTGCGGCCAAAGTTGAGTGGCAACAGCCTTGCACTGCTCCCCGCACTTGTCCTGCTGCACTCTGCTCGTCCTTATCCACATGCCCAGCTCTCTTGCTGCTGCTCCTGCTCATCCTTCATCCTTCATCCTTCATCCTTCATCCTCATTCTCAGCCTCAGAGCGTCGCCGCAACGCCGTCAAAAGGAAGTTAGCAAAATAAAAATGCAAAATGCCCAGTAAGACGTATTTATCAACATAATTACATTTTTTAATGGCTTTTTAAACCGCAAAATGGCAAAAGCCGTAGACTGAGATAAAAGTAGAGCATAAAAAGACATAGAAGATATAGTAGTTAGTTGGCTTATCATCATTCTTGTTCATTCTACATTTTCTTTGCAGCTGAGTCCGTAACGTTAACTCAATTAACTGAATCAGTGAATTGCCAAAGGTTCAAATAATGCCTAATAATTAAGATGTTATATATTAAGTACATTATTATACCCGTTACTTAAAAAATAAGTAAAGAGGTATATTGTATTCGTTGCAATGTATGTAACAGGGAGAAGGAAGCATCTCCGGCCCTTTAAAGTACATATATTCTTGATCAGCATCAACGGCAGAGTCCATATAGCCATGTCCGTCTGTCCATCTGTCCGTAAACTTAATCTTTCGTAAATGGGATTTATAATGACGAATTAAATCATTTTATTCTTCAAAAGAAATATAGTTAATAGTTAATCGGTCAGTTTGGTTTTCCTTTAAATATGTTAAATAACATGTAAAAAAAGTGTTTTAAAATTATAAATAATTCTAGACAATAATAAAAAAGATCGTTAGGTTATTTTGATACAATTATTAATTCTAATAAATTAAAAATAAATATAAGTAAAATAATATAAGTAAAAATTAATATAAATCTAATTATTTTTAAATAATATTAAAATATTACGGTGAGTAAGTATTTAATTGTGAAACTTTTGCATTCTCAAAATGTTCAATTACAAGAGTTCACACTCTCTTCAGTGGAAGAGAGAGACGGACACGCAAAGAACGAAGAATATTAAAAAGTGAACCCAAATTGCTATTTTTGTTTTGGTAAATAGATACAGTATCAGTAAAAAAGTAAAAATTATTAGAAATATATATATTTAATTTATTTAATATTTAAAGGTGGAATTGCAAACTTATCTCGGGCTGATAAGAAAGAGTATAGAAACCTCGTCACGTCCATGTTTATTTATATGTTTCAGATTGCCAAGAAAGCGATCAACACAGAGAAGCATAAAAAGAGAGAGGAGAGAGAAACAAAGAGAGATAGAGAGTAAAATATTGTAGTAGCTGATCGCGCAAAATGTAAACAGACTGTTGAATCGACAGTTGATTCAGTCGCTTTTTGCTCAAGAGAGAGATCGGTTGAAATTTCGTTTAGAAACCGGCGAAAACTTTTTATAAAATTGCGAAACGGGTTTGCACATGAAATAGATACATGCATACAGACGACATATGTACATAGATACATATGTAGAATGTATTTCAAGACGAATTGCAACTGTTGCAAGTGCCACATTCGATGATTCATTGGGAATTTCTGTGAATTGATCGGATTTCCACTTGTACGAGTATTCCACGAAAATGTTTCTCCGCGATAGCACGTTGTGTGCTCTGTGGGCGTTGCTGTTGTCGATAACACTTGTTAATCGATCTGCGGCCTTTGGGGTGGCACGTGGAGAGAGGCGTCGACGTCATGCGGGTCCCACATTGAACACCGATAAATACTACAGCTTCGAGGGCATGTTGGAGTACTTGGATGATCTGACCCAGGCCTACAGTGAGCGTCTAAAGTTGTCGGACGTTGGCACAACCCATGAGAATCGCACGCTGCGATCTATCACCATAACAAATGGCGATGGACGCACGAGGAAGAAGGTCATCTTTGTGGTGGCCACCGAACATGCCCGGGAATGGCTGACCCCAGTGGCAGCCTTATACACTGTGGAGCAACTTGTGGTCAACTACGAGAGCAATGCCCACTTGCTGCAAGATTACGACTGGATTATAATGCCCATGGTTAATCCCGATGGTTATATGTATTCCCGCAGCATTGACAAATGGTGGCGCAACAATCGCTCCCCCAATGGAAACAATTGTTATGGCACAAACATCAATCGCAACTACGACATTGACTGGGGCAAGGGATATCCAGAAATCACTGATCCCTGCCATGAGCACTATGCCGGCAGTAAGCCCTTCTCGGAGTCCGAGTCCCGGGCAGTTCGGGATATTATTGTGGATTTGGTGAACACCAAAAGGGCAGTCATGTTTCTAAGTCTACACTCACGACACAGAAGCGTCTTCTATCCTTGGGTTTATAAGGGGTAAGCAAAGGTGAATCTCTTAATTTTATTTATTTAAATTTAAATATATAAAATATCCGTACACCACTTCTATCTTATAGTGAGCTCGCTGATAATGTTAAGCAATTAAGAGAGATTGCAAAAATCGGGGCTAAAACCATGGAAAATGCCAGTGGCAAGAGTTTCACCTATGAGCAGACTGGCGGCTACGATCCCTTTGGTGGCACCAGCCTGGACTATGCCTACAACACTGGCTTTCCCCTTTCCTTTGCCCTGGAATTGAGCGGGGAGCGTGGGGATATGGTCTTTGACTTTTGGCCACCTACAAGCCTGCTCAAAGATCTGGCCGAGGATTCATGGCTGGGCATTCGAGCCATGGCTGAGAAGGCCGTTGAATACTATCCAAGGAATAGTGTCGCTAGTCGCAGTTCGTCTTTTGGTTTAATGAATATGCTTAAGATTGTTTTGTTATTAGGTATCATAACAATTGTCTCCAGATGATTTTGAATTATTGGGGATATCTGAATGTTAAGTTCAATAATGAATGCCAAAAAAAAAACAAATTAAATTAAAATTTACTTTATAAAATGTAATTTACTTCGAACTTAGTTTAAGTATTTAAATATATATATGTAGCCTGCCAAATATTTGTATATAAATTTTGAAATGTTAGTCAACTTACAACGAGTTTCAGAAATGAATTAAAAATAAGTAAAAACATTTTATAGAGATTTTAGCCTAATTTATTTGAACACCTAATTATTTATTTGAGACAATTATATTTTTATATTATTTATAGTACATATTATATAATTATAATCAGTGCATAAAAGTGTGTGATCACAAATATAAGATTAACTGTTCCATATAATAAATGTATAAGCGATATTTGTATTTATTTCTGATCGAATTGTTGCACTTATCTATTCAACTATCTCCAGCTTAAAGCCAAGAACATGTTGATTAAGCCTCCATTACCAATGGAGGCCGTTACCAATGCCTCTTTGTTTGCCTGGAGCATTCGTTGCCTCATTTATATCAATTTGGGAGTGGTCGGCGCCTTCACCGAAATATCAGTTGTCTCGCATTTTAAAAAATACTTTAAATAAATATGCAGCATGAGGCAAGGGAACGAACTGAACTGAACTGAACTGTAGGATGCATTTGGTCACGTGGTTGAACAGAGTGAAACATCCACACCCACTCACATTCACACTAACAGGCAGACAATCAGACACTCGCATTACGCATACGCCACGTTGGCTGGTTTGCAATGGCTATCAACGTGACTTGGCCAACTCACTCGTCCCACTCTGCTGCTGTTGCCTCTGATACTGTTGCCGTTGCTGCCTCTGATATTGATGCTGTTTGGGTCTCTCTGGGCGGTCTGTCTCTGTCTGCTATCAGTCGCATTGTCTGATACATTTCGCATGCTGCAATTAACGCAACAAATTGCATTTTTAATATGCAGAAATTAATGGGGAAAATCTTTTTTTTTTTTTTGCCGGCGTCAGGGCAACATAACAAAGGCAAAACACCGTAACAGAAACACTTAGCCGCCCATCGTTTTATTTATAACAGTCATTGCGAAAATTGAAAATGCACATTTGCTGGCACAATTAAAAAACACGCTTTATCTCTCGCTCCCTTTCTACTTATGTACTATATATAGAAGTTTAAGTATTTGTATTGTATTAAAATATTTATCTGCAGTTGTTTATGTCCTGAACGCTTTGCCGCTTCAAATAATAATTATATTTAATATAATAAAATGCCATTACAAAGTCAAAGTTGCTCCAGGACCCAGGAAGCAACTGTTAATTAGTTTTTCGAGGGCAACTCTGGGCCAACTCTGGTCGTTGGCCATCGTTAGGACTGCTTTTGGGGACTTGGCTTGTCAGCCAGCCATCTATCCATCCATCCACAGCGTTCAACTGCAAATGTTTTAATTTCCGCTCGAATGTCTCTAACGGAAATTACTTGAAAAAAAAAACAAAAAAAAAATGGGAAAGAAAAGTTCAGCGTTGATGACTCAATTTCTAGTAATTAACATACTCTTTGGTTCTCTACTCAGCGAAATGCACTTCGCTCGCAGCAAATAAAAATAGTCCATGCTAATCACTGATTAAACTCACAAGTGTCCCCAGCTCAAAGCTCTCTATCAACGCAGCTGCCGCTGCTTTTCCCATGGTCCAGTGCAAGTGCCATAATAATAACAAGCTCAAAAAACTCGTAAAGTAAAAACTAACAACAACTGCGATTAGATAATCTACAAATACTATTTACGTTAATTCTGCTGCTTTAGATTAACGTTGAGCTTTTGTTCATAGTGTAAAATGCTGTTGATCGCAATAGTTGTGTTTTTCCTCACAGCCGCTTTTCTTTTCCATTGGGGAAATCGAAAGAGACGGGCGGCAGTCGCCAATTTGCCGGGTCCTTTTTGTTGGCCAGTATTTGGAGCACTGCAGCTGATGCTCAAATTGAATCCAAAGAGTAAGTAATAAAAAAATGGCAAATATTTTGAGATTCTATGGATATGGCAAGTCAATTGAAAAAGAGATCTGAAGTCATTTAAAAAATAGCTGAAAGACTTCTTCAAATGAAACGAGAAAAGTATTTGCGGCATTTCCTTATTTAGCATAGCCTGATTTCTATAAAGCAAACTTCTATACATGTAAGTTGTACTCTCCCTCATTTTAAATTTTAATTAAGTTGCATATAATTTCGAAAATTAATTCCAATAGAACAGACAACAGAAAACCAGTTCTAGAGTTAGTTTTTAGTTTATGGGCAAGAAAAGCAGATACTTTACAATTTCTGAATTTTTAAACTAGAACAACAACTGCTTTAATTAATTAGTCGAACAGTTAATTGAATACATTAATCACTCAAATTCTGCTCATTCACAAATGTCGAAATCTTGCAATCACTTGAAATGTTTGCCTTATCATAGATTACATAGATTAGAGTAACTATTGTTAACAAATTCCAATGCCAATAATAGATTGAAGTACCTTTTAATCCTAATCAGTATTTGTTTTACATGGCTTTAAAACAGGTTTCTTAGAGGTATCAGCGAAGCAGGTTGACAAACTAGGCGAATTGCAGCGCGTTTGGGCTTTTAATCGTCTCATGATTTTGAGTTGCGATCTGGAGTTCAATGAGCAACTTTTGGGCAGTCAGGAGCATTTGGTGAAGCATCCGGTTTACAAGGTGTTGGGGCAATGGCTGGGCAATGGACTCCTGCTGAGTGATGGCAAAGTTTGGCACCAGAGGCGTAAGATTATAACGCCCACATTTCACTTCTCGATACTGGAACAATTTGTCGAGGTTTTCGATCAGCAGTCAAATATGTGCATACAACGTTTGGAGCAGAAGGCAGATGGCAAAACGACCTTTGATGTGTATCCTTTCATCTGTTTGGCCGCCTTGGATATCATAGCCGAGACTGCAATGGGCACCAAGGTGAACGCCCAGATGGCCGAGAGCACGCCCTATGCGAATGCTGTGAATGAGTGAGTCTTTTGAGATTGAATTGTATCCATATCTTGACAGTCTTCAAACCCGACAGATGCACTGCTCGTTTTGCCTGGCGATTTATGACAATTTATCTGCAGAGTGAATTCCTATTCACATTGACACGTCCTCATCTGAAATGGCGTCAAACGAAAAACATTCGGACCATGCACGAGTTCACCATCAAGGTGATCGAACAGCGTCGCCAGACTCTGGAGCAGAAGCAGCAGAAGCTGGCGGAGCAGCTGGATAAAAGGACAGAGGAGCAAGATGTGGGCAGTAAACGACGCATGGCCTTGTTGGATGTCCTTTTGCAGTCCAGCGTGGATGGACGTCCTCTGAGGAACGAGGAGATCCGCGAGGAGGTGGATACATTTATGTTCGAGGGTCATGATACGACAACCAGCGCCATTTCCTTCTGCCTCTGGGAGATCTCACGACATGCCGAAGTGCAGGAGAAACTGCTGGAGGAGATTCTACGGGTGCTGGGCACGGATCACAGTCGTCCCGTCACCATACGAGATCTGGCCGAGCTGAAGTACACGGAGTGCGTCATCAAGGAGTCACTGCGAATGCATCCGCCTGTCCCCATCGTCGGACGCAAATTACAAACGGATTTTAAATACAGTAAGTGAGGAGATTCCTTAAATTGGGTGTGGAGATTAAGTTCCTTTCGTTTTACAGCCCATTCCAAGTTGGGTAATGGTGTCATTCCCGCTGGTACAGAGATCATAGTGGGCATCGTTGGCCAGCAAAATCGGGAAGCGAATTTCCCAGAGCACAAACGCTTTAAGCCGGAGCGCCATGAGAATGGAGAACGTGTCAGCAACTTTGCCTTCGTGCCCTTCAGTGCGGGACCGAGGAACTGCATTGGCCAGAAGTTTGCCCAGCTGGAGATGAAGATGATGCTGGCGAAGATCGTGCGGGCCTACGAGCTGCTGCCCCTAGGGGAAACAATCTTTCCTGTGGTTAACATTGTCCTGCGCTCGGATACGGGTTTCCAGTTGGGCATGCGCAAACGCAGCAGCTCCACAGTGGACACATGATAAAAGGGATTAATTTGCATAGTAAAGGAACTGAAGATGGGAGCATGGGATGGACGATAGCAGTATTCTCTAGAGCAGAGTTAGGCAGCCAAATTCAAAATTTTCTTGTTTTCATAATTGCTTCAAGCAGGTCTTTTAAGAATACATTACACACTCTGAAAAACGTAATATTTTGACTTTAAATAAGAAAATATATATATTTGGAAAGGTCATTTAAATTTTATTACACATTGAAAATTTCGAATTTTTGTAAACTTTCACATTTTGAACTTTTTTTAAAAAAATTATAAATAATAACAGCGAACAGATTTTTAAACCTTTTTTTTGCAGTCACGCTTAGACTTTTTTGAAGATTTTTTTTGCTTCAAAATATTTTTTGTTTGACTTAATGGGGACTTAATGGGATAAGAAAAGTTTTGCATCATTCAAACGGAATTTAAATGACCTTTCTAAACATATATTAAAAGCTATTATTTTCTTATTCAAAGTCAAAATAAGAAGTCTTTTGAGTGTGTCAAGTGTTTCTTGACAAACTGTATGTGTTCAGAGCCTCAAAAATTATATGTTAGCTGCACAGAAAGGCCACAACATTGTTTTCTTATCGACGAAGAAGAAGGTGACATTGTTATGCAAAGTCAAGAAACCGTTTGCTTAAGATTTGTTAGCGAATTGAGCGACTGATTAAAAGTACAAGTTTTATTTCACCTCTACTCATTATTTATAAATTATTTGAGCTTAACGTAATTTCACTGCCAATTGAAAGCCGTTGCGTGAGCCAGGTGCCAGCTGGAGATCCTGACGCACTGCATCGCCATAAGGCAGCAGTTCAAACTGCAGCAACAGAGGCGCCAGGAGGGATTTGAGCAGCATCAGGCTGAACTGCTGGGCGGGGCAGCTGCGTGGACCCATTCCAAAGCTGAGCAGCTCCGAAGATTTGTCCAAGAAGCGTTCTGGCTGGAAGTGATGGACATTTTGGCCAAAATGCTCCTCGGAGCGCTGCATCTCGTAGAGATTAATGTAAATCTCAGCGCCAGCAGGAAGAGTAGCATCTCCCACCTTTGAGTGAGCTGTAATTGAAATTAGAAATAAAAGTGAACTTTGACTTCAAAGTGTCATTTACTGTATGGAAAGTCCGAGCTAAGTTCACGACCCACAATCAACTGTGGCGGATGCAGCCGCAGGGTCTCCTTCAAAACAGCTTCCAGGAAAGGCATTTCCTGTACATTCCCATCCTTTCCGCTGTGTGCCATGCGCAATTCCTCCAGGCATCTTTGTTGCACTGCAGGATGTCGGGCGATGAGGATCAGTGCAAAGCAGAGCGTTGTACTGCACAAAAGATAGCCCAAGAAATTATAGGTGTTCAGCTCTGCCAGGAGCTGATCATCCGACAGATTCTCGTTGTCATTCAACACATCGACCAGCGATTGATGATCGAGTCTTGTGGTCGGCTCAATGTGATCTATGGTAATGCCTCCATTCTTGGCCTGATTATTCACCAGCTGCTGTTGTCGACAATGCTCCAAGATTCGTCTATTCTCCTCGTTTATGTTTTTGATGAGTTTCTGCTGACGTCTTCGGGTAAATGGAGATGTCAGCAAAAAGATGAGTCGATGGGCCGACTTAATGCTCAGAAAACGCTTGCGATAAAGTTTTGTAAGACTTGGACACAAAATAATGTTATTAAATTTTTTTTAATTAGACTAGCTTAAAATTTTAATATATAATCTGCTTAGATATAAACTTAAAAATTATTTTTATTATTTGTATTGCTTCATTAAATTTGTATTTAAATATAATTTTTTGTGATCGTTTTTTTTTTTTTGTTTAGCAGAAATTAAATACGATTAACTGCTTTTAGTTGATCATAAATAAATACATTAATTGAAAGCCGATTGTTTTTTTGTAGAAAGTTTACATAGAAAGTCTTGCTTTCCTTTTACTTAATACACAAATAATTAACTCTTACACTTGAATAAATTTATATGATTTGCATTATTTTTAATAAATTCGAAGAGTTTGTATTGATTTTATAAACTTACCTAGCAAACGCATGTTTATATTGCTCGCTTGGATGCACTCCACAATTGGTGGCTAGTATAAAGTCCAGCACCTTGGCTGACACAATTGGCCAGATATTAAAAACTTGGCGAGTTTCTGCACTTGCCAGCAAATCTGGATAAGGCTTCTCAGCCTGTTCTTGAAGTAACTTGATAGTTTTAGACAAGTTGTCCTTTTGAAAGAACGCTGTCAAACGCTGGTGGCGCTGAGCCCATTGATCGGGCTGGCACATGAGGACACTGTCTGCCAGCCAATCCCTCATCAGCTCATAGCCCGTATCCAGATGTGATTCGCTGAGGAACAGCTGCCTGGCCAGCTCAAGATCGGCGACAGGTATGAAGAGTCTATGGAAAAGCCAGCAACGACTGATAGTTCCATATTTGGACAGATACTTGGCGCTGTGCTGGAAGAAGTCTGCTGAAATAAGTCAAATGATCTCAGAGCTATACATACTCTTCGGCGTAAGGAGCACAATCTTGAGAATGGAGCCCACAAGTGGCCAGGCGAAGGGTCCTTTGAGATTTGCAACAAATTTACGCTGGCGACGGCTGCGAAAATAGTTGAAGGCCGAGACCAGGCAAAGGCAGAGAAATATCCCAGCCGAGATCATTTTGGCAACTGAATTTGCCCCCTGGCTATATTAAGTGGAGCTATGCTAATCACACTGATTAGCCTCTGTTTATGGCAAGCTGTTAGCATTGGCCAACTCAAGTGCTTTACGGTGCGATCACGTTTATCAATGGCAATAAGCATTTGGTATTTGTTTATAAACAATAATTAGCAATTGTACTTGAAAGTCATTAAAATGCTATTAATAAATTTGGTAGATAAAATAATTCATTATCAAATATTAAAAAAGTAAATTTATTGAAAATACTCTCACACAGAGATACATTCCACACAATGTTGCTAGCAACATGTTTACAGCAGCTTGTTGGTTGCTTGCTGGCAACATTGCAATTAATTTAAGTACCATTCAGTCAAGTGTTGTGTACTTTTGAATCTTATGCTTAAAAATAAGTAGTTAACAATTAATTAATTAGACTATGCTCTGACAATATTTAATATTTATTTTAGCAAGTAAATGCATCTAAGAATCATATAGATATTTGCACATATTATTTATTTTATCTGTAGAGTTGGAAAGCTGGGGAATGTTGCAATGGAAAAGGAATAAATATATATTGACAATGCGCGCTGGCAGCTAACTTGATTGGCCAAGACACCAGTTGCCAATTGCCAATACACAGCAGCAGTGGGAGTTTCTCCCTGACGAATACGTTAACACGTCTATAGATACAGCTACAGCAATTGTAACAGATACATTTAGTTATTGCCTTGGCCACGTTGATAAATATTTAAACACTTAACTAACATTTAGTGGCTGTTGCTGGAAAATCATTTCAAAACTATTACAAGCAAATCCACCAATTTGTTGCTTTTGGGGTTTGGGCATAGCCCCCTGGCGGCATTATCATATAGCAGCTGTTGCTATTCAAAACAACAACAACAACAATGAATTTGAATCTTTTGCTTTGTGTAAAGTTTTGTGTGTGGGTGTGTGGGACTTTCGGTTAACCCTTTCAAGAGTCCAACTGTCAAAAGTACATTTGCCTTGGTTACGCCACAGAGATATCCTTGAAGCATGTAATGACAATATCAGCAACAGTCGGGCCAGCAACCCTTCAACTCCCCCGGCCTGGGGCTGAGTCTGGAATCTGGGGTATGGGAATTGAAGTCTGGGGTCTGGACTGTGGCCAGGTTGGGCCCGCGGGGGCTTTGGGATTTGCTGCTGAGAGGTTGGCTGCTGCTCTTAGCTGTTGCTATTTTCATTTTGCGGCAACGATGAAACTTTAATGACACAAACACGCACTCGAACCCGGACATGGACACGGACCCGGGCCATGTGTCCAGCTCAACAGCTTTGGCAATTTAAGCTCCAGTTACTTTCTGCACAATTTAATATCGTGTGAAATGTGATGCACATTTTACATTTCTCTGGCTAATGGCAGTTAATGAAGGCACTTTTATTGTTGCTCACGGGGTTGTTGAACCCTCAGGTTGCTCATATCTACATATATATACATACATATATATCTGTACCCACTCGTATCCATTTAAATTCATACGTCAATGTCAGGAGCAACTGAAATGGCGTTGGAATGGAGACGTGTTACGGGTGCAACGTCTCTTCTGGAAGTCGCTGCGAGTCGTATGCAAATTAACAAAAAAAGAAATAGCAACAACAACTGCAGCGCCGACAATGAAAACTAAGCGAACAACAAAGCCAAAAGTCTGACCATTCATATTGTTTGTTACTCGTACACTCGTCTATGTGGCTTTTGAGTGGAAAGTGCTGAAAAAAGCAAACGGAAAACGAAAAACGGCAGCAGAACACAAATCCTTTTCACAGGCCTGCCGAATATACGAATATCCTTCCATCGCTGTGTGCTGCCTGGCAAAAATTAAAAACAAAGACATAAAAACAATTTACATTTCCATTGTTTCCTTTTTGTGCCAGCAACCATATCACACACACTCACATCTATAAAAACAACAACAATAGCGAACTCTGCTTTGGCTTTAGAAAAAAAAGACATCACTTCGTGGACAACAAGGGGACAAAAAAGACGCAGTTACTAGGCACACACACACTCACACGCACACACACACTCACTGCACTCATACTCCGTTCATACATATACGCTTATAAATTGCAAATGCAGTCGGTCAGCCGGCAAGTTAGAGACAGCAAAAGACACACAGCAAGCGACAACAACACAACGACACAAAAAGAGACATTGGAATTCGCTCCCAAAAAGTTCAGTTGACAACGAAATTTGTAATGCGCTGCATTTTATAAAAAGTTAAATTAAAAATAAAATCAATATTTTTTGATAAATAATAAATTTTAATATTTGAATGCAGAATAAATTTGATCAAAATTACATTTCGCTTGAAAATCTGTTCAGTTTTGGCAATTTTAGGAAAGTTTAAAGTTGGTCACATCATTTATCTAGAAACTTTACAAGTCAAAATATTTAATAAGTTTGATATTTTTTCTTACAAACAAATTATTCGTCTCAGAATCAAGTTTAAAGTTTTGGCTTGTACTAATTACGACATAAGAAGTTGATTAAAAGTTTAAGCTGGAAAATTAAAATAAGGCTTTTGCATAAAAGTCGCATTCTAGTGAATTGAATTATTTGAAGAAAACTAATAATATTTGAAAGCAGAATGAATTTGAAAGCCAAACCTTGATTAAAATGACATTTTACTTTGAAATCGGATCAGTTTTGACAATGCAGTAAAAGTTTTAAGTTGGCCCAATTTTCAACCTTCTTTACAACTCGCGTATTATGTTCGGATTTATGCATTATAAACGCACTTTGCTCATAATTTGGAATACAAATTTCTACATTGTCTCTTCTAATTTAGCGCATTTGCAGTCGTTGTAGCTGGTCCTTTACCCAGGCACATCAGACGTCACCATTTGCGGTGTTGTCGTCGTTGTCGTTGGCGACAGGAAGCGTTTTGCATGAAATGCCCATAAAGATGATATGCACATCAACACTGTCTGATATCAATGGTGCGATAAGCGCGGAAAATTTGCTAACTTTGCTTTCTGATGGTTGTTGTTGTTGTGGTTGCTGTTGCTGTTGCTGCTGTTGATGCTGCGTCAGTTGGCAAGCACTAATTGAGGCAAGTTCAGATCAAGGCTAAAGGCAACTCACAGTGGCTGTCAGTTAATCAAGACAAACTGTAAGTCGACGCCTCGCTAGACATTTAATTTGGTTGTGCAGCTAAAAGGTTGCCATCACTCACAGGCAAAGCGAGGGCGTTTGCCACGCCCATGTGCCATTATGACATTGACTTTTGCCTCCTTTTTGGCATTTTCTCCCCACAGAGAGATATTAATTCCCAGTTGTCGTATGTCAAGGCAGCCCTAATAATAATACTACAAGCTGATGCGTGTGTTATGATTACTGTCAGCGGCAGGCGGGCACTCAGACACTATGAATAAGCACTCACAGCCCACTCACAAGGCACTCATACTCGAATCCTTATCCTTGTGACTCAAGGTGCCCCGCGGTGGCAACTGCGGTGGCAACAACTTTCGACTGCGACTGCGACAATTTATCACAGCCAATTTAACCACTTAAGTGTGAAAAACGCTGCCAGAGTAAAAGTGCATAAGTTACACACATATGCATATGTATATATACATCATATATGTATGCATATGTATTACATATAGTATGATAAAATATGAAAAGGCAAACGCCATGCGATTTACAGTTTGCATCCTTTCAATGTCCCCCAGCGACATTCGGAATCCAACTGCAAATTGCCACTGTGCTGACCACTCAATGGGCCACTGTTGTGTGTGTGTGTGTGTGTGTGTGTGTATATATATGTGTGTGCCACATACTATATGTGTGTGTGTATCTGCTGGCGGCATTTATTTGTTTACAATCTGTTTGCGAAAAGCTGCCGCAAGGCTTAAAAATCTGCATTTGCATTTAAAGCGAAGCGAAACGTTGTATATTTTGTGTGTGTGTGATGTGTGTGTGTATGTGTGTGTGGCATTCGTATTAATTGAAAAAGACACTTGCAATATATGAGCTCTCGCATCCCAGCTCGAACTTAATTATTTGCTAGCCGAAAATGTAACAAAAATCAATTGATTTTTATGAAAATTAACGAAAAAAGCTTTTTGTTACCATATTCATATTTATTTGTCGGCAAAGCTGTTAATAAACTAAGTCTCGATGCCAATTATCGAGCTGCACACGGCGAAAGTGCAATATGAAATGAAAAAGTATTCACATGTCAAGTCAGATATAGAGCAAGGTTTTTTAAATTGGAACTGAGTTAAAAGCAATTTAATTTAATGAAGATATCTTTACCTTTTCACAAATTAAATTTAATTATAACAATTTTTATAAATGAATATGATTTATATTTGTAGAGAATTTTGGCTGTTAATAAAAGCCATGATTTCATTTTTTTTTTAAATTATTATATTAGCGTTTAGTTATTCAAGCCTCAATCCCAAGTTAAAGCTGACAAAAAATAGTGGCAATTAGCCTTTCAGCTTAAGTTTTCTGTTAAAGCTTTAGAGCAACTTTAGTTCAATATTAAATAATATAAATATAATGTAATTTGTAATCTAATTTCAATCATAAATTGTGAAAGGGGAATCTCCTCGTCGCGGTCATTCGCGTTTGTTTAAATGCTGTTATCAACTAGTGCAATTAATTCAGACTGCAGCTCTACATATTTAGTTTGTGTAATAGATCACGACATGTTCAAACTAATCGCAATCAAAAAGTGTGACTAATGTACTATAATTGTTTTTTATTTTATTGTAGATTTAGACACGTAACTAATTCCAAACCAGCTGCTCTTTCAACATATGTATGTATGTTTTATTTTTTTTGCTGTCATCTGCTGACATAGAACGTAAAAATACGTATGTGAATAGCTTACTCTTAAAGCCTTTAGCCTTTGTAATAGGCCATCAGAGCAGAGCGCGCGTTGCTTTCATGGAAATCGGCTTTCAGCAGCTCGCACTCGTATGCATAAAAGTGCAGATTCATGTTTTGCTTGACAAAATCCGTATAAATCTAAAGAGCAAATGCCGTAACAAGCAGTCAGTCTGTTAACTGGATCTCTCGCACAAGAGCCGGCTTTAGCAAGGCATACAGGAAGAGGAAGTAGCGATTGCGCTGAGAGTGGCAGCCAAAGCTGCTAAATGGAATTAGCCACAATCATTGATGGCTCTGTCAGTTGGGCAACTCAGCCGTGGCCGTGGGCAGCGTGTGAACAGGTCGAGGGCACGTGTTGCTGCTGCTTTCAAATACAATTTTCACACTCATTAAAAATTTGCATAATTACAGAAGGGAGCAACTAAGGGCAGCCAAAAAAGTCGCCTCATTAGAGCATTGCGCATACGCCGCGTTGTACTGTTGGCTTTGAAGTAGACAACACTCGGCACTCAACCACTCGACACTCATAACCTGGAGCCAAAAAGCAGGCGGCTGTTTGTTAATTTATGTGGCCCAGAAAGTAAATGAGCTTTTCATGACACTCAAGAGCCGCGTCGCTAAACGCGCTGCGAGTGTTGAATAATAAGAGCGTGGAAATTAAAAACAATTACATGAAATTACATTTTACACCACAGAATTTTTGCATACATATATTTGCTGGTATATACCAGCCATATAAACAAATAAACTGCGCATAATGATGATAATCCCTTAAGCCAACCCCGCCCATCTCAACTGTCAGCCAGGCCGAAACTGAAAGAGGTTGAAGGGAACAGCCACAAACAGTGCTATCAATTTGCATTGCGTTTGGCTCATTAGCAGCGGCAAATTCGATGGACACTTGTGAAATTGTGTGCCGATGCTGCAAATTAATAAAATTTATAGTTGTGCATATAATGTTTCAGCAGCGAGGTGTGTTTTAAAAATATACCCTGCAAATATATAATTTTTGTCTATTTAAATTCAGTACCTAATATTTAAAATGATGAGTTAATTATAGTTTTATTTGCCGTACGTATGAATACAAATATATATATGAAATATATATATATTTTTGGTGTGGTTCAATTATTATTATCTTATTTTTAAACTGATAAAAATTTGTTAAAGATTATTTATAAATTTAATATATAAAGTCTGCTTACTTATCTATAAATAGGCGCTTGCCCTAAATTTGTTGTTGTAACTTATTATTTATATGAATTGTTTTGGCCAGGCTTTCATAGCAGTCGTGGCCGAGCGGTTAAGGCGTCTGACTAGAAATCAGATTCCCTCTGGGAGCGTAGGTTCGAATCCTACCGGCTGCGAGATGAGTTCTATTTTTTTTTAAATACATTTTTTTATATTTAATTTTTAAAAAATATAATTTCACTTTTAGATTTAGAAAAACATTTATAGAATGTTAGTCAATTCTTTTAAAAGAAAACCAATTTGTCAAACTCTTGTTACCAATGTAATTGGAACAGCCAACACGCAAAGAGTAGAGCATTTGGCATTTGGCAAAATATTGTGGTTTTCAGCGCAACAATTTAAGCCTGAATTATTGCACATTTTCAGATGGGGTAAAATATTTATATAAAATATTTTCGTACAAACGCTTTACAATAATACATAATTAAATGTCAACAGTATCAAATGGCAAAAGAAAAACAGAGTTGAGCAAATAAAATTGTAAATTTAATAAAATTTCAATTGTCATTCAATTGAACATAAATAGGAACTTTTATGCCATCTAAAAGAAGAAAGACCGCAATTCAGTGGATTAAATTATAAAATCTATTGTAATGCCAAGTTTCACAAGTAATTCAAAGTAAGTTAATGTTCATCAATTGTTAGATTTAAATTAACATTTATTTTAAATGCATTTAAACTATTTTGTCGGTCTTTAGCTTGCGCCATTCAAAGTCATTTTGTTGGCAATCACAAACATTGAAAAATAACAATTGCTTTATACAAGTATCCGGTCAATCGACTGACTTTCCGCTTCCTCTCCTTCCTCCTCTTCCTCTCATCGACTTATTATCAAAACTGCAGACGTCGCTTGTGGAATTTGCTCGCTAAGCCGAAAGTCCAACAAGAAAAATCACTTTTCGTCATCCTGTTGATGGGAGGGGAGTTCGGTGGGTTGGGCAAAGTTGAGTGGAGATTTGCTTTCGATTTTCGAATGATTCTCGTTTAATATGCCAAACACAATTTGACATTTTCAATTGAATATGCAAAAGATACGCGTCAATTTGCTATTTGTTTCCTCAACTTTGTTAATCTCAGCTTAAAGCTGACAGAGGAGGGATTGCAAGGATACGAGTCTGGGCAAGGATCTCGCAGAGAATTCGTACTTGAGCTCACGTGCTGGGCGGGTAAATAGCATTAACATTAACTTCTTGCTAGTGCGAACATAAAAGATGTTGTGGCTAGATTTATGTTGGCAGTTTTACACTTATTTTAAGCACTACCTAAAGACACTATCTTCTCGCAACAACAACAGTAACGACAACACGGACTCGAACACCAAAATACATACAAACAAACAGTTCAAGAAGCAAAGTAACAGCTACTTAAGCGAACGCTGGGCAAACTTTTGCAACTATTAAAGTATTAAGTAGATGTTGGCCAAGAAGCTGCAACTGGAACAAAAACAAAAGCTTAAGCTCTCTCTCTCTCTCTTTCTGTCTCACTTTCTCTCTCTCTCTTTGTCTCTACATAACTGCGAATGCATTTCCAAGTATGGCATCAAAATGGTGTTTGCAATGGAAACTTTTTGTCCATTGGCTGCCACCTGCCCCACTTTGCCACTTGCCACTTGCAACTTGCCTCCTGGTTGGACTTGTGCTACTTATGCAGCATGCTTAACACTTTTAGTTATGCAGGATGATACGAAAGCTGGCTTAAGTGTATAATATGCGGTGTATTTAGGTGATGAATGGATTGTGTCCTGTATAATTGTGCATAATAATAAATAAATGGCCCAAATACCCTTAGGTAATTTCATTAATTTAAATTGTTTAAGTTAATTTAAGTTAACTTAATTTTATTTATCATTTCTATAATTTCAATTCCAAACTAAAATTGTCATTAATATAATTTAATTGTTCATTTTACGTTCTCTTTTTTATAAGTGTATTAAAATTCGAACAAATAAAATGAAATAAATCATAATCAACTATACTCAAAAGTGAGAAATACTCAAAGATTCAATAAGGCAAGTTTCTTCAAACACTCATAATAAACTAAAAAGTTAACGAATTTTAGAAACCGAATTTCAAATTAAGTCTTACAAGATCTAAAAGAATGTTTTTAATGGATAGAAGATAAATATTAAACTCTTGTTCCAATTTGAATATTTCCAAATATTTTCAAACTAAATTCTTTACTGAGAAATATATTTTTGACTTTCGTTTTCAATGCTTCTTTTTTTGTTATAACTTTCTTGCGGTTTATAATAATATGAGCAATGATTCAATATGTCATCTCCAAAATCACATTTAAAATATGCTGATTTTGGAATATCGAATGTGACAGCATCGCTTAATCTAGAATTGCCTCAACATATTTTGCCGAATGATAAAACAAACAGACAACTGGTCTGGTTTTTGTTTGATATATGCGTTCGTCTTAGCTTTAAATCAATGTTGACAAACTTTTATTGGATAAGTTTGTTTAACGACAGGCAAAAGAGCAGAATGGCAAAAACGCAGGTAAAAAGGCAAAAGTTCTTTCAAATTTCTTTTTTCCGCTCGTCCTTACGTTCTTTGTTGAAAAATCAAATTGAGCAAAAGTTGAACTTACAGTAAAACTTTTGTGCTAACGTTAAAAAGAAGAAGAAGATGAGAAGGTGGCAAGTTTGTAATTTGATTTGTGCTCAAAGTGCGCGCAATTGATTAGCCATTCTGCCATTCAGTTCATGAGTGCAAGTATTCACACACAGGTAACGAGTACTCACTCACTTAGTTACTATCCCATTCACATTCACACTCTTTCTGGCACTCTCACTTATGATTGGCTTTTCACCTTGAGCAGCTGCTCCATCTGCTATTTGGTATCTTCATCCGGCAAAAGTTTGCTAGAAATTTGTTTGCGATTTGCGGTGGCAACACCAACAACTGTTGCACTTGCCACTTGCCACTAGTCAGCAGCAGCAACAACAACACTCAACATTGCGGCACAGACTCCAGCTGTTTAATATGCTGTGAAATTGCATTAAATTTTGAAAAGAGTTGGCTTGCGGTTATTTCGCCTTCTGCCTCCTGGATGTTGACTCCTGGATGTTGCCTGTTGCCATTTGCTGGTTGCAGATAAGCGCATTAGCATTAGAAACTACTCTCACCACGGAGTGTGTGATACTTTCATTTACCATACACAGTTTTTGTGTCTTTTGTGCTTTGGAATCACTTTTAAATTTACTGAATTCCTGGCCGGTTATCCCTTAATGGCAACAGCTTTTGTGCCAAAATTAATTATACTTCTAAATTGGTTAAACACTGAATTTAGTTTTAGTTTAATTGAATCTATACTCTTTTTTAGACACATGTGCTTATGACACTAGCTTAATTATTATTGAAAATCTTTTCAGTTAAAATTAAATATTGAAGTAAAGTTAATTTAATTGTTTAAATTTAGATATTTTTTAACATACCAAATATTTTAAGTTTAATAAATTAACTATGTTTCGAGTTTTACTTATGTAGTTCTCCTAACATCATTGCGACAAGTTTAAAAACTTAAAGTGCCATAGATAATTAACAATAATTTGTTATAAAATAATAAAATCAATTGATTCTAAATTATTTTATCACTTTTATACATACCTGTTAAGTAATGATTAGTAATCATAGTCATTAGTAATTAGATTATTTTTGTTTAAAAGTCGAACTAATGATTAAGTTACGACTATTTTTGGTTTTTCCCAATTATTTAATGATTACGATTACAAAAATCAGAAATAATCTAAAATTACTACAATTATTAAAAAATAATCAGAAATAATCAAAAATAATCGTTTTTAGTAGTCTGATTATTTTTAATTTTTTTCTGATTTTTTCTGATTTTTAGATTTTTTTTTCGATTTTTCATGACTATTTAGAAAAAATCAAATTATTCTATATTTATTTTATTTATATTGAATTATTTATTTAATCTTTTATGCATATACTTACATATAAAAAAATATACCAAAAAATAATCGTGTGGTGTGTCACTTTAACCTCGTGTCATTGAGTTATAATTGTGGCCAACCAAAATCATTGCACATCCGGCGGCGTTCGACGCATCGCCAGTTGCCGCCCAAAGGGAAAACAAAATGAGAGCTTGCAGCGCATTTAAAATGCAATAACCGGATTAGATTGTGTTGTTGCTGTATCAGCATGAACTTGTTCTAGTTGTCCTTGCTGCCGTTGTTGTTGTTGCATGTTACTTTGGTATTTATAGAGTTTTAACGCAATCGCAATTTCAGTTGACATTGTTCGCTTTTGGCCATTGTGAGTGTAGCTGTTTCTGCTGCCCCTTGTCGATACCCGTTGGCAGGTAGAAGTTCAGGTTGGCCAGAAAACATACGCCATACCTTTCAGCTCTTGAACCTCCCTTAAATTTCTGTGTGTGTGTGTGTGTGTGTGTGTGTGCAATCTATCGCTGTCTGCCTTATGAAAAATGCATTCGTCTGTTCGTACATGATGTGAACAGCTCCAAATAACTTCATTTCATGGTGCCATTTCATTTTGGTTTCTCGACTGAGCCTATGAACTGAAATCTATTTATATAAAAGAAAGTCGTGTTAGTTACACCACTTATAACTCAAGAACGGCAGAACAGATTTGGGTGAAAATTGGTAGGGAGGTAGCTTAGAGCCAGGAGACGGACATAAGATACTTTTTATCCCGTTCGACACGGGTCGGAAGACCATCTGCGTTGTTTGTTTTTGTGCCTGATAATAAAACAAAAAATGTCGTGTATCACAAGGTACTTAAGTGAAGAGCAACCTATGTACTAAAATACAGAAATAATAATGAATAATTAATGTAGGTATTTAATTTTTTTGTATTTTTTCCAATAAAAAAAAACACAATCTGCCTATTTATTGCCATTAAGGCGGAACAAAGTACGCCGGGTGATTCTTGTATAAAAATAAAACTCGATTTTCAGACAAGCTTTTTACATTTTGAATGTTGTGATGAGTTAAATAAGTTTTAATCGTGAGAACGAGAATATAAGAGTTTTTAAGTTACTTTTCATTATTATAAAAGTTCTTAAATCTTTTTAAATATTTCGCAGATTTGCCTAAAATCAATCACTCTTATAATTTCTTCTGCTATTACCCAATTCAAATCCCATAATTTTTTGTACAGCCTTGCCATCAATCACAAATTTGACACTTGTAGCACCTGTTCTCTCTCTCTCCCTCCCCCTGTGTCTGTTTCACTCCCTTAAAAAAAGGCAACCAGCCTTTTTTGTTTATCTTCATTGCTGTCCAAACAAATTAAAAGAGAGAATGCAAATAAGTCAATTCCCATTTCAAACATGAAGCGAAATTAATGCGCTACAAAATAAATACGACAAGATAAATGTTTTCTTTTTTTGGCACTGAACACACGACAAGTAACAAGATAAACCATTGAGGTGGAGAGCATGGAGATGGGAGGGATGGGCTAATAAAAATACATGAGTCCTGTGCGCGTCCTGCCAGAGTGTGAAGTGTGAAGAGTGCCTCGGGCTTTGACAGTGTGCGTGTGTGTATGTGTGTGCCACGTTTAGCATTTCAAAAGGCGTATTGTTTATTTTTTTCTCGCTTCTCATCGTTTTTCTCTGTATTTTCGCATTCAATGTTATTTATCTGCGTTTTTACGAACTTCTTCCTGCTGGCATCCATTTCTTCTCCCTGCTTGTTGCCTTTGTAACCCAAGTTCACTTTCACAGTACGCTTTTGTAGTTAACTTCTTTGTAGTTTCGCCTCTTTATTCACACATGAAAAACTTGTTTTTCCCACAATGGAAATGAAACGCATAGCGTGCGAAACTTGTTATGTGATAAACTCGGCTAGCAGCAGATTGTCACGTACGACAACAACCTTTGCCACTTAAAGTTTTAAGTTCTTCGGTAGCAAAAATATGTTTTAATTCCATAATCAGCTTCCTTGCACTTGCCCCAAAAGGCGAAATCAATTCCCTCATTGTTCGAGAGTCCAAAACACCATAGCATACTTTTGAGCGCGACAAATGCTGGTCACGTACATTGAATAGGGGATGGAGGGAGGATATCGGACGATGGGGCAGCTGTCGCTGTTTGGGTGCACTTAGCATTGCTACATCATTTCAGATGGCGTCGTTTTAAGAATTATGAATGCCACGTGACTTTTGCTGGGCAAATACGAGTAAAAGCAGACCGGAAATGGGGCGGGGAAATTGCAGCTGAACCGAAGCATTTTTTATGCTAAAAGAGAATAGGAAAAATTAATCAAATCTGCTTATTAAAGTCAAATTAAATTATAAAGTTATTAAAGAAATTAATCTATTTGTAATATAATGACTTTAGTCTCACTTAAAATCAATATATTTAATGAAATATTTTTAACTAATAAGCCTTAAGACTCAGAATCACTTTTTTCCTGTAGCAAAATAAATTGAAACCATATTTCGACTAAACCACTTGAAGACATCATGTGGATTTGATCTCAGTTAAGCAATTTACGGACTTAAAGCTGTTCAACCTGCAGCCGAGTTTAATTTATATCGCTGGCAACTCGACCCGACCGGTCAAAGGTGTCACACATAAACCATTCAATCTGACAGCCAGCTGTGGGAGACAAACACGAATGGCCGGACAGGCAGACGGACGGTCGGACGGACGGATGGGAATGACAATAGCAACGTTGACCGCAACCAAACTTTCGATTTCAGTTCGTTAACGTGCAAAGTGAACACGTTTCTCGACAATGCTCACAGTTTTTCCTGGATTTACCACGTGGGTTACACTCTGCGTTTGCCGGTTGCAATTTGATTTTTTGTCTCCTCTTCTTTTTTTTTTGGGGTTTTTTATTCTTTGTCCTGTGGCTTCCATATTCATTTGGCACGGACTGCAAATTGCGAACGAAACATGCGAGTGAGTGCAGAAAACCAATTTGTAATAAAGACTACGAATGAGAAGAACATAAATGTGGACATGCAGCATGCTGAGGATGAGAATGAGGAAGAGGATGGGGATGAGGATGAGGCTGAGGATTATGTGGCAGTCGAAAGATGTTGACACATCACGCAGTGCCAAAGTACACGACAACTCCATGGTTGCGTCGGGCATTTGAATGTTTTCAATTAACTTTATGTAGATAAATAGCAACAACTAGCGTTGATTGTCTCTGAGGCGCGTTAAAAAATTGCTGTGGAAAAGTCAGAGGGCAGAAATAAAATGAAACATTGCATAACAGTAAATTACAGGCAGCGTGTTACGCGGAAATTGCATTATCAGCGTCAAAAGGAGCTGAAAACGGAGGAGGAGGGTGAGGGGGAATCAGCAACAAGGACAACGATTTCAACCACCAGAGCAGGAATGGATCCGGCTCCTGCTGCCGCTGCTGCTGTTTTGGCCGCCGGCACTTTGGCGCTTCCTGCGCGTCGAGACAATGACAACGAGGAATGGAAACGGGAATGGGATCGGGAATGAGTTGTGATAGTGATAGTAAAGTTTTTGCAACAGCTACGCGCATAATTACAGCTGAAAGAGAGTGGGAAAGCGATGGCCAAGACTGATGAGCAGTTTATGACTTGACGCTTTTGCGCTGCATTTAATATAGTTTTATTCCATTTTGTTGTCAGCTGACACTGGCTGCAGCATTTGTAAATAGCAGTTAATAACAAAGTGGATTACTTGACTGTGATGCGGCTATTGCTGCCGCATTTATATGAAATTTTAATGAATTGTTAAAGCCAAGACACATTAAGGCCAAGCACATGTGCTCTAAAAACTCGTTGCAATCAAACAACAACATTATCACACCCCTCTCTTTTGGCACAGGGCTAACTTTCAATTCCAATAAAGTTGAGTGCCTGCCTGACAAATGGAAATTTTACGCTCGCCCATGAAAAGTGCCCTTTAAAATCACTTTATTATGCATGCGTGCCAATGGCTGTGTGGACACATTTGTTACCAAACGATAATTTATAAGAAATTTTCTCCTCTCATCGAACCAAAGTGAAACCATCGACCGGAGACAAGGACGACGCTGTCTTTTGGCGATAAAAAGAACGAGAGAGACACGCGCTTTAATCAGGAAAATTCATATTGAGAGGCTGCACATGTTGGCACTCGCTCGATAACGCTATCAACAAGGAATATTCTTATATAATAAGTATACATATATAAGTAGTCTGCTGTGTATGTAAATGTATAGCGAGCAGTTCCTTTCAGCCTTGCCATTGAATTGAAACTTCAACAAATTTGCAAGACCTCCAACAGCCCACAAGTTTTCTTTTCTACATCTAAATATCTATATCTTTGTATGTTAGAGGGCCAACAAGTGCTCTTCAAGTTCTCCTACTCCCACATCTATTCCCGCTCCCCCTTTGCCACCACAAACGTTGTCGTCGCACACAAAACAGCTGCACAATTTCCGCAGAATACTTTGCGCTCAAACTTTTTGTGTGCGACTTTTGGCAGTGTCACAATGACACAATAACAAACCGAACTTGTATGCCCTAACCAGTTTATATTTAGTTAACTTGTACGAAATCTATAAAACTTAAGTGCAGAATCAATTTAGAGGCTAAACTAGGATCAGTTTTGGCAAAGATATGAAATCAGCTTTACAAGTCAAAATTTTTGTTGATAAACAGATATAAGGTGTTGATTTAAAATTGGAGATTTGCAATTTTTATATTTCGTATAAGACAAGGGGAGACCCTTTTGCCTCCAAATCGCATTCTGAAGTAGAAGAAAGCAGAAAAAGAATAAAAAGGTTATACTATGATTAAAATAACATTTCGTTTGGAAATAGGATTTATTTTGGAAAAGAAATGGAAGATTGAAGTTGGTGATATTCGATATACCAAATTTACAAGTCAAAATTTTCTTAAAAGTACGTGCATATTTTATATATTATGAATTTTTTATCTATAATATATAAATGAAATTTGATTCAGGAAAACTAAATATATTGATATTAATATTAAACTCGACTTACAGTTTGCCACTACGTCACATATATTTAATTAAATTTCTTACATATTCGTATAGCTGATCTACCCAATGCGAACCTAATGAGAAAACAATAATGCCCTTTGTCAGCTGTAGTTATAGCAAGTTGGAAGTTTCCGCCGCATGCATTTCAACTGCGTCGACATTTACATGCCAAGTCATTGGCCAAAAGCACTTCCCCCACTCCCCCATTCAGCGCCCTTCAGTCCGTCCAGTGTCCAGGAGGGCGGCACAGTGTCTTACATCTCTTTGACTCTAATAGATTTTAATCAGCCCCAGGACATGCGCAAGGACAGCGAGGACGACATGCTGTTTTGGGCAAGCTTTCGCAGCAGCAGCTGCTCGTCTTGGCGACAATTGAAATAAGTATTTTCTCCATTTGAATCCATTCCATTTGAACACTGATGACAATCGCCCATGGCGCCAGGCTTTAATTAAGCAATTGTAAAAGTAGAGAAAATCATTCATACACGAGTATCTCTAGTATTGCTAGAAGTATTTACAGCATCATTTCGCGAGTGGTTCAACACTTTCCTCAACTCATTCACATGGCAAGTTGTGACTTTAGGTGAGTGCATTTTTCCACACAATTTACCTGCAACACCTTGAGGGGCAGCTCCAACGTCTAATGAGCCACTCAGCGGTGCAAATGTCCCACACTCACACTCCTGTTGCTTTTTCAGCACTTTGACACGTTTCCATATAAGTAGACGCCAACAGAAAGCATACTCTTATTTTGTATTTTTTTTATTTGCGTAATTGGCTGAGTGCTGATGGCGTTGGCATTGGTGTTGAAGATGGAAATGGCATTGGAGATGGCGTTGGAGATGGTTGAGTGATGTGACAGCGCGCGGTTTATGGCCAGCAAAAGTGCTGCACAAATTTAATGGCCTTATCGGGTATATCCGTAACCGCATTCGCATCCGTTTCTGGCTATAAAATGACCCGCATTACACATTTAATTTGCCAGTCCCCTTCAGCAAAGTGTGAAATATCAGCTCCATGGACATCTGGGCCAATAAAAGTGTCAAATGAAATGCGTATAATGAGCATCAGAGTTCAGACTTCATCGTGTCCTTCGTCCTACGTCCCTCGTCTCTCTCGTCCTGTGTCCAATTGAATGTCAATGTCGCATCCGCACTTGGTTGACTTTTGACCGCCTCGGCATTGCAAAGTGTTTTAAAATGCAAAGTGCCATTATTTGTGTGCATCGTTAAATTTCATTTAAAGCAGACACAGTCATTGACCCCCCCTCCAGTCAACCCCACTCTTTCACCCCCTTGTCGTGGTCACAACTTTCGTTTATCTTGTCATCGTCATCTTTATTGGCTTCCATTGCTGCTGCTTTTGCTTTTACTGTTGCTGTTATCCTGTCATCCTGCGGGTGTGTTGTGTCCATAATTCCGCATGTAATTTGATTACCCACACAACCTCACACACATTTGTCTATCTGCAATGCCAAATCAAAAGTCTCATCAGCATCCTTTCTGGCCAATTGTGTAGTTAAGCCCGATTATAACGATATACAAAGTTAAATAAGTATTACAGCTGTTAATCGTTTGCAAGTATAATGAGATATCCGCACTATCAGATACTTATTACTGGTAATTTAAAATGAACATTTACAATTTAAGCCATATCGGTTTCCTTTTCAGCCAGCTTCAAAGATAATGGCGCTGTACACATCAGACAAAAGCCCTGAATTGATTGGTAAAAAATCGTACATCTTTATTTTGTTATGCTCAAGATTACTTACGGCAAAGACCACGTCGAACTGATACCAAATGGTAACAATCTGTTCCAATTCCTTGTCATCAAAATTCGCGATCGCTTTGGCAACAATTATCTTGACCACAAAGAAGCAAATCATTGTGCAAATAAACTAAGAATGGTCATTACGATGATTTGACAACAGAAATGATGCTTAAATTTCTCAGAGAATTACCACATAAATGCAGGTTACAATATTGCGAAGGACACCATAGATGCCCAGGCAAATGGCCAGGTTCATGAACACATCAAAGCCTAGTGATGTCATCAAAATCACCTGGACTTTTTTAATGCAATTATCGAGATTATTAACCGATACACAT
Organism: Drosophila limbata; assembly: GCA_963924055.1. Classification (NCBI taxonomy): domain Eukaryota; kingdom Metazoa; phylum Arthropoda; class Insecta; order Diptera; family Drosophilidae; genus Drosophila; species Drosophila limbata. The sequence goes on from OZ001354.1 coordinate 14,663,456, forward strand.
ATGCCAGCAATGTTGCTTATCTGAAGAGCAAGAATATATATTGTAAACATGAATATGAATCTGAATGAAATGATAACTCACTGCGAGAAGCAATGCAAAAATCACCGAAAGGAATCTCAGCGTTTCAATGCCCAAGAAACACATGGTTGTATACAATAAAATTAAATATTTTATGAATTAACTTCAAATTTCCATCAACTTTGACAAGTAAATAAATAAATCAATGATCTTCCCTAGAGCTCAAATAAGTTTAGTCTTGTTAAATAGTTAAACACAAAACTACACTAATAAACTTTAAATATCTAAACCCAAATGTGTTTTCTATCGGTCAATATACTACGCTACCAAACTTTAATTCTCGCCGCTGTTCTTATGGTGATTAAAATTAAAATATATATAAGTTAATTGATCCCTATTTAATTAAACTTGATCTGCAATAGGCTTGCAATGTTATGGACACTATTGGGGCCATTGAAAATCTCAGTGAAGGAAAATTCGAGAGTTACCCTAAATTTATGATATGCGTATCGTTGACTCTAAACATTTTTGTTGCTTTTGCAATTGTTGCTGGCATCTTTGCGGCAACTCGACGAAGTCGTTTAATTATAACGGTGGTAAGACTGTTCCATTTATAATTGATAAGACATTCCATCATTTATCCTTTTCAGTATATGATCGCATTGATTATATTTGGTGTGGGCAAGACTTTCATTTTCTGTATTGCCGAGATCTGTGCCAATAAGCAATACGAACTGTTAATCACGGATTGGTATCGTTTTAATACCACAATGGGCGTAAGTTGCTATAACCCTGCTATGCATAAAGATAACAAAACAATTTATATTATTTTCCAGTGGATTAGTTTTATCTTCCTAACTATATTGTATTCAAGGATGAACGAAGAGGCCAGACAAGCTTTAATGTAAATCGACCAATAGAAAAGTATTTATTTCTGTGTAAAATGTGGTTAAAAGTGGTTAAAAACATAATAAATATCGTAGTGCATGTATATCAAAGTCACAACTATTTTTATGAGATTAAAAGCTAAGGTATTTAATGAAAATTATATGAATGTTTTCATCATAAATTTATATGCATTATAAATTTAAGCTATATAAACTTGCCAGTATAAAAGTATGCAAGATCTTGCAAATTTCTTTAAAAAAAAGATCTTGATTTTAAAGCATTCTAAAAATGTCGTATTATCTGAACATTTTGCAGATATTATTATCTATTATTGCTCTTCTTCTACTTCCTCATTAGCTTTGAGAGCGCAGCTATAAGAGGCCAGAAAACCAATGCAAATGACCTGCATAAAGGAAAGTTTTCATCAAGATCATGTCGTTATTATTTCAACTTACACAAAAGACAGCATTGACGGTGTAGAGAGGGGTCAGTATGAGGTCGAATTGGTGCTTGTCAAAGTGTTCAACCGTTATCGAAAGGAAGAACTTGCCCAGAAAGTAAGCAATCAATGTGGTCAAGTACTGTCAAAGCATTAATCTTAATTCTTAGATACATGTAATCCGAGTGTCTGAAACTTACCACCGTTATTAGAGATAGATTAGAGCGAAATGCTCCGTACATGCCGAGCAGAATGACGCAAACGGTACTGGCATTTAGCCATATCGACACTATCAGCAGAGATCTGGCACTTCCTTGTGCTTTGTCGAGGACCGTAATGGACACACCAATTTCAACAATATTGCTTATCTAAACGGAGTATGCGTTATTTGAAAGATTGACTTGATTGACTTGATTTAATTCGAATTTACCGCAAGGGAAACCGCTGAAATTAATGTATTGATCATAAGTATCTTGGCTCCCAGAAAGCACATTTAAGATTTAACTGAAAATCTATTGTCTAATGTCTTGATCCCGGCTTGTTTTAAATAATAATTGCAGAACACCAATTAGACAAATTATCTATGAAAAAAGGCGTATTAGATGCATTCTTCTTGGGTTGATGTGATTTCACTTACTGCCCAGCAGATTGTCAACTGTAACCATGGAGATTTGTATGAGGCCACATTCTTGTTATTACGCAATATCAAGAAAGTCATAAAGATAATGCACTTTACCAAGATGAAGAGCAAGATTCCAACGGCCAACTAAATACAAACTGAAATTATTTAAGCTCTTATTAAGCTTTGGTTCAATATACTTTACCAAACGTAGTTGAAGCAAGTAACCCTTGAATAATACAAAGAATCCCAGACAAAAGACCAAGATCATGAATAGTGTTGTAATAGAACAGGAAAATATTAACAATGTCGTGTCTCGACTTTGATACATGACATTGTCAATATCAACATAGATTTCGATGCAGCAAAATTGCTAGAGAAACATGATTATCTGAAATGATATGCAATATTAGAGTCAATGGTTAGAGTCAACTTACTGAAAGAATTGCTAAAAAAAGTGCATTGAGAATTTTAAGTACGCGCTGGGAGAGCTGGCACATTACCGATTATTTATATTAAATATATAAATGTGAATTAGTGTGATTGTGAGTGTATCGGAAGTGTTAACTTCAATGACAAGTATTCCAAGTGAAACACAGTTATTTACAAGTGCTCTAGCCACAAGATGTTTAAGTGCCCAGGCCACATGTGCAACAACAACAACAAAAGCAACAAGGCCAAAAGCAATGACAACATTGTTGACAATTTCCAGTTGAACGCACAAAAGCAACGTAGACTCCTTCTGCGTCTTTCCCCTCTGGCTGAAGGAGTCAACACACAGCTCTTAGCCAGGATGCCTTTGCCTGACCCCCTTCACATTCCTCCCTCTCTCTCTCTCTCCCTCTCTCTCTCTCCCTCTGTTGCTTGTTGTCTGCCTTTTGCTTTGTCTGCTAAAATAATCGCCACAATAATCTGTCAACGACAGCTGTTGATGTCATAAAAACCTTTTGAAGATGTGAAGATGTCGTTGTCGTTGAGGCACATACAACAACAACAACAGGCTAATGATAATTTGCCACAATTTACACTCAAACCAGCCACAACATCCACAACAGCACACTTGTTGTTGCCCCTCCCTCCCCGCCCATATCCGTCCATTCATCCCTCTTCTAATGGCTGCGATAAAATCATTGATGAAGCCAAAAGCTAATTGAATGTTAATCGCTTGGCATTGACATTGCACGTGGCACTCGCTGTGGAAGTGGAAGATAAAAAGGTACAAATGGGCAAACTTGCCACAGATGCCAACGATGATAAAACTCGAAAGGTGAGTGGTAAAATTTGCATAGAATAATGATAAATCAACAGTCGAAACGAGCTTAAAGGTCAGCTCGCTCTTTTATTTATACCCGACTATGTGTCTCACAACAAGGCGCAAATAAAATGCAAACAGTCCTTAAATTAAAAATTAAATTTTAATCTACACAGCAGCCGGGGGCTAAACAATGATCCATATCAGTTAGTCGAGCTTGCAAGGACTCCCGTAAGGACTCCCTCTCATGACCCTGTCCTGACTCGGGCTGCCCTTTGTCTGCTGCTATGACATATCGCGATGAAAGTCGTCTGAGGTCTTTTCCTTTTCTTTTCATTTCATTCCATTTCTTTTCTACTTCTGCTTCAGTTCGTCTGCTTAAATTTGTTTAAATTTGTTTTCGAATTAAGCAACTTGCTAAATTTCATTCACTTTCCTGCTGACTTTGACTCGGAATCTACAAATCTGTATATTTTAATTGAATTCTTTTGACTATGATGTACCCTGGGTGTCTATCTTCTTTATTATGTACACAACTTCAAACTTACTAAAGTACATCTGAATATATTTGGAAAGGCAAAAATAATGTTATATATTAAATAAAGGGATTCCGGAAAACAGTTTTAGATTTGGTTTATATTTCTCCATACAAAATTTTTCAGCGCGCCCTGATTTTTCCCTGATTTGCTCTGGGCACACTGAAAATTTTGTACGGAGAGATCTAAACCAAATCTAAAACTGTTTTCCGTAATCCCTTTAATATGTTAAATTCTTCACTTGCGCTTGAAAAAGTATTTAGAAAATATCCTGTACCTTTTGAATATAGAGTTTTTAGTATTAAAATTTTTTATAATCAGTTTTAACATTTTCCTTGAATTCTAACCCTTTTATTTTCATTTTAAAATTGCAACATTATGTTACTGTTGAAATGCCAATTGTTGTTGGCCAAGATGGCAAACAGCGAAAACAGCAACAAACTGGGCACACACACAAAATCTATGTACATTTGCCATTTTGAGCAAATTTTTCAATTGCACACTTGAAACAGCGCCTGGTCCTGACATGGTCAACATAAAATGCAGTCACAGCCACAGCTGGCCTGGTCAGTTGGCATTGTTCGGGGCTCGGCCCTTTTCGAGTTTTGGGTCTAATGTCCAATACACAAATACGAGATGGCAAAAGCCAAATAGCCACACAGATGCATCAATTGTCTAATTGTTTGTCGAGACAGAGTCGTCATAATGTCCATCAAATTATGGCCAACAGTTCAAGCCACATTGTGACTGTCTTCGTGTCCGATTTGTCGGATGTGTCTGGTGTCTGATGTGTCCTGTGACATCGTCTGGCCGGGTCGAAGTTGCTGTCTGGCTGCTGCCAGTTTCATTTGAGAGACGACCCGTGGGATAGGTAAATTTGATTTATGACTTATTATGCGTCTTATGTCCTTTCATAATTTAATTATACCAGGACACGGCTCAACAGACAACGAAGAACAAGAAGAATGCGAATGTGAATGTGAATGGTATGGGAATTTTGCAGTTTTTGCCTCTCACAAACATGCACACAAATAAACACAATAAAGTATAATGCTCTGTTATTTAAATCATGCAAAATTCGCTTACGCAAATTGGATTGCAACAATTGTTTGCGCTCTGTTGCATGCGCAAGCAGTTTGTGGCAAAAACCAAAGCGACATTCACAACTTACGAGTCCAAATGCAAATGTAATTAAACTGCACTTAGGACAGTTGTATCTCTGTGTGTGTGCGTGTGTGTGTGCTTGGCATGCCAAATGAAATTGAAATAAATTATTGACTAATTGTCAAGGCAGACAAGCAAGAGTGTGGGCCACATTGCGTATACGCAATCACATCCCCATCAGACACAAATGCAGCTAATTTGACAAACAAAAAGTATGAGTACTCGGCTTTAAACTAAACAGCTTCGTTTAATTTGATTGTTTATGTCTGCATTAGCTGGGGAATTGATCCCAATCTCTCACCCAAGCCAGTCCCATCAATGTCACTTCAGATCAAGATTTGGGTATGAGCTCTCACATCATTTATCTACGAGTATTGTTCAAAATCTTGAATAAAGTGTGCTACAAGCACATTTTTAATCAGCTCTTTAGATGGGTTTCAATTAGGTGATTGAACAGACACATGTTTAGTTATGCTTGGGAGCAGGAGAAGTGAAATCACTTGTCATCTGGAGACATCAGAAAGTGTCTGAGTACCTTTTAATTCACAGTGAATAAACAAACAAGAAAGATTTTCTCTCTAACAATAATTTTAAAACTAATAGTAAATTTGTGTACTGAACTTGGACCATTCTTTTCAAACTTACTTCAAGATCAGCAAAGATCGTTAACCCTCAACTAAGCACACAAATGCTTAGCACAAATTACCTTGAGTAGACACAAATGTGTTTGTGGTTTTTAGCTGTCAGTGCAAATCTATTGGTTGCTATTAGTAAAGTACGTGCTTTGATTGTGCTATTTAAATGTCCAGCTTCAACTATGTAGACTAGACATATTGTTGTTGTTGTTATATCAGCTGAAATGCCCGTTAATTATCTGACAATAAATATAACAAGTGCACACAATTCATAACCGGGTCACAATTGTAAATCGAATGGCAGTGAAGTTGATTTTGATTTTGATGTCGATTTTGATTTCAATTTCATGGATCAACCGGGCTGCCTGAGGGCAAACCTATAAGAGCTGAGGGCAGGGCAAGTGTGCAAAAATATTAAATCCAATTAATGGCACATAATATAATGCGCACTGGAATACCGGACACGCCCCCCCCGCCCCCGCCCTGAGTTATCAGAAAGCCGCTTGACGACCGTCGAAGGCTGTGGCCAAAACCAACGATGACGTCGCAAAAAACCGGCTACAAGTTGAGCTCCAATTATTGGCTGTGATATAATCATTGAGCACTTTTTGGCAGCTCGGACAATTGTTCGTTTATTGCTTGTTAGGCTTCGTTTTGCTTAGCCCCTGAACTGATTGAGGCCCAACGGATTTTTCATTGCAACAAGTGTGAATTTTATTATAAACAAACAACTTTAACAAGAAGCTGTAACAATCCCAAGTCGATCCTTCTTAGAAGCCCCAGTGGGTGCCGAAGCCATCGAAGCTCATGTGGGAAACGCTCGCAGCGGGCGAGTAGTGAACGGTCTGGGAGCTGCCGTAGCTGGAGACGCCTAGGGCTGGAGCATTGTGGGTGTAGGTGGTGGCAGCTGGACCGTGGTTCACATTGGTGGTGGCCAGGGGAGCAGCATAGGCGACAGCTGGAGCGGCATAGGTCTTGGTCAGAACGGGAGCAGGCGCAGAGTAGACAGTCTTGGCCACAACTGGAGCAGGGGCAGCATAGGTCACAGCTGGAGCGGCATAGGAGACAGTCTTGGCCACAACTGGAGCATGTGCAGCATAGGTCACAGCTGGAGCGGCATAGGAGACAGTCTTGGCCACAACTGGAGCATGTGCAGCATAGGTCACAGCTGGAGCGGCATACGACACGGTCTTGGCCACAACTGGAGCTGGAGCAGCATACACCGTCTTCTGGACAAGGGGCGTGGCCTGAGTGTACAGTGGAGCAGCATAAGTAGTCTTGGCAATTGCCGGAGTGTAGACATTGTTGTTGACGCGCGTGTCCGTCTTGCGGACACTGGAGTACGGAGTGTCCACAGCCTTCGAGTAACTGGACACAGTGCCGTCAAAGGAGCGCACCACATTCTGGTGTGTGGAGGCCACGGCGTCCACGGCGGGATTCGCCACAGCCACGTGGTGGCTGGCGAGGAGACCAGCGTTGGCATAGGCCACCAAGGCGCAGAGAGAGATGACGTAACGGAATGCCATGACGAGATTGGAACTGAAATTGAATTGAAACTGTTGGGCAGGCTGTGACTGAGCTGCGACTGTTGCTGTTTTGGCCAAAACGCTGCGGCTTTTATACGCAATTGACGCGTGCCAAACAAACCGAATTTCGGTAATCAAAGCTGCCCACAATGAGATGCGAGTTTCGTTGACGGATTGACTGAATGGCTCTCAGTCTGTCTGTCTGTCTGTCTGTTTGGCTGCGTGATTGGGGCAAATATTTGAAAGCCAATTTGCGCACATAAATTAAGCGTGGTAATTAGGTTTAGAGAACGTCGCTCTTGGCCCACGTGTAAAATTAATAACAATTTGCCAAAAATATAAATACAAGACAATGACAGAGAGTGGAAGAAAGAGAGAGGGGAAAAGTGCAAGCATCCCAAGTTGGCAACACAATTCAATTTGAAGCAGCGGCAACTTTGGTAATTTCAATAAATATTCATCATGCGCCCCGTGAACAGGAGCAACTGGGAGGCAAATACATTTTGGAAAAACTTGCAGGAAAAGTACAAAAATCATAAACAAGTCGTTTGCCAACAAAAGCAGAGAAGAGAGAGGAAAAACACACCCCTCCCCGACACACTTTTCCCATCGAAGTTGACACAACAAAATAAAAGAGGAGTCGAGTTTTTTTGGGGGATGTGTCCCGTGGCATATTTGCTGCTTGACTTGAACTCAATTTAATGGAAAAATACGCCAGGCAAATAAAAGTTTTTTGCACTGGAAAATTTATGAGCTGCTGATAGTATTCAAAATAATTCACTTGGGGCAGTTCGAATACACTCAGTGCGATTGTGAGTGCGAATACGCGCCTCGTCATTTGTCTATGGCTTGAACCAGTTTCAGTTTCAGTTTCAGTTTTTGTCTAGAGGCTTAGGCCTTAGTCTATCTGTCACACATATTGTATATGAACATATGTGCGTGTTGTGACCGTGAAATTTGGCCCAGAGTTGTTGGCTATTTAAGCCAAAGAGTTGGCCCAGTTAGGCATCAGTAACCATTCTAGTTGCAGTTAAACAACAACCTACAGTCATGGCATTCAAGTACGTCCTCCTCTCCCTCTGCGCTCTGCTCAGTGCGGCAAATGCTGGAATCCTGGCACCTGCCACCTACGTGGCATCTCCGGTGGTTCACAAGCTGGCACAGCCCCACTACGACGCCGTGGGCACCACCCAGCAGAATGTGGTGCGCTCCTTCGGCGGCACCGTGTCCACCTACTCGAAGAACGTGGTCACTCCCTACTCCAGCGTCAGCAAAGTGGACTCCCGCACCACCAACAACGTGTACACGCCCAAGACGATCTACAGTGCTCCAGCCACAGTGGTGACCAAGTCCGTCTATGCCGCTGCTGCTCCAGCTGTCACCTATGCCGCTCCTGCTCCAGTTTTGGCCAAGACTGTCTCCTATGCCGCTCCAGCTGTGACCTATGCTGCCCCAGCTCCCGTTGTGGCCAAGACTGTCTACTCCTCGCCTGTGCTGGCCAAGACCTATGCCGCTCCAGCTGTCGCCTACTCCACCCCAGTTGCTGCCCCAGCTGCCTATGTCAGGTACTCGCCTGCCATCGGTGTTGCCCACGTCAGCTTCGACGGCTTCGGCTCACACTGGGGATATTAAACGAAGCCTCAATTGTTACCACTGTTGATTTTAAAAACGATAAATAAAACAATGCCTTAGTTGAATATACTAATTATAGTGTATTGAGTTGATGGAGAAGGAGAAGTAATATTCAAAAGTCGAGTTGTCAATATATCATAAGAAATTCGAGTTATCGATTTTTCGATGCATTTTCACTATCACTATTCATAAAAAAAGGTTCGATAGTAGATCATTTAGTTAGGATGTTAATAAAAAAAATTTGACGACTGAACTTGAATTCTGCATATGAACTAAGATAATTTTTCATTAAAATGAACGATAAAATTAAACAATTTAATTACCTCTATATATCGCCAAGAAAATGATCGAGTTAAGGTACATGAATACACAGTTCAACTTCCATAATACGAACTTCTATAACTCGAATTTATCTCTAACTCGAGCTAAATGAGTGGCAGTAAAATTAACAAAATTAAGAAATAGAACTCTATAAGTCGAATATCTCCATAACTCGAACATTTTCTTTCTGTAATGATGATTCGAGAAAGGGAAGTTCGACTGTAGTTGCATCACTAATTCACATTATTCTCACACAGTTGGTCTACCGCTCTTAAGGGGAATCCCCCTCTCCTTTAACTTTTGTGCCTCACATTTGTCTGCCGCTTAATGGGGCGTATGTGTGCCATAATTTTATGCCTCTCTCCCAAGTTCATGCTCATCAGTCGCAACTTACTTTATTTTATATTTATATATATATATTTTTATTTTTTTCAACTGGAAAAGGGTGCAAATATTTAGTGCAAAACTTTTTGTTTGTCTTTGTGGAGGGCGCAAAAAATGGTTGGCCAAAGTTTAATGAGCCACATGACCCCTTTTGGTTAGCCGTTTTTCACTTGCCCCTTTTCCACAGCTCAGCAGCTTGACCAAAGTGTTGTTGTTATTGTTATGGTTATTGCTATGATGGCGGAAAAGTTGTCCAAATCGTTTGGGAGAACTCCAACTCCAACTCCAACTCCAGCTCGAACTCGGACTCCGGCTCAGATAGGGGCATAAAAAAGCATTAACTGTGTGCGGGGCCTCTAGCAAACTATTTAGCCATAAAGTTGGTCGTTCTGTTGAGCATTTTGTATGCATATTTTATGCATTTCAAAATGCTTGAAAATTGTTTTTCCCGATGCCAAAATTTAATGTCGACAACAATAAAATTTATGTACAAGTGTAAAAAACGAAAAGCGTCTAAAGGCGAAACATTGAGATTGTCCTTGAGCCATGTGGCATGTGGCATGTGCCGCTCGGTTGCATTTTGTATAACGTTTCGAGAGCTCAACTTGTGTCCGTGTCTGTGTCTGAGTCCGTGTTCGAGTTCGAGTTCGAGTCCGTGTTCTTTATCCTTTGTTGATTTCTTTATTGGCTCATGCATATGCATAGTGGACATTGGATGCTTTTGAATCCTTTTCGAGCATAAAGACAGACAGACGGACAGACACTCGAGTGTTTATCGTTATTGATTGCAGCTTGTGAAATATGAGAAGTGTAAGCCCTGCCAATTCCCAGTGCCATCATCCAATTTGTCTTGCATGAAAATGCAAATGCAAATGCAAATGCAATTTACATTCTGCTTAGGCAAAAACTAGAGAATGATGCGCGATTGCCACAAGATGCGAAATGAACGCACTGGCGCCAAGATTTTCTTCAGATACAGATAGTATGCAATCAGGGCAGCGACCAAAAGCAGCTAAGTAAAAAACTACATTAATGGTAAAGTGATTTCATAGTCTATTTATCTCTCACCTGAAATAAGGAAGTGAGAAGCTCGTAGCGCAGTAAACTTGTGGATACGGCATCTCTGTTCAAGCATCCTTTGTAGTGTAGATCCTTGGTGAGATAACTCTGCCTCTCGAAGCAGCTGCTCGGTAATGTCCCAGATGTGAGCAGATAATCATCCGGTCCAAGTACGCCACAGCAGCCATACTACAGATAGCGAAATAATATAGGAAATCAATTTGAATTTTGTTGTTCCACTCACCGTCTTCTCATAATATTCCAAGCTCTTCTGGTGCAACCAACTGTAGTGCACATTGTGGGCTATGGGAAAGCGTTGGGTCATTACCAAGATCAGCAACATTTGCAGCCAGGAAGACAGAAACATTACCATGTTGTACTGCAAACAATAATGTAGTTTAATATACCCTATGGCTACACAATTATTGAGAACTCACAACTCTCAATGCACGCTTCATCTGCATAAGCACGAGATAAACTCCAAGCAGAAGAATTCCAATCACGAACAAGGTAGCTGCCAATACCAAACTCTCATAGTAGGTAAACTCACACTCCTCGCACGCTGAATAATAGGAGATCACGGTAACGTGATAAACACTGTCGGAAATATTAAATATCTAGAAGAAATTGTGATGATAGAGACTTTGAGTATGTCATAGAGTTTCTCACTAACAAAGCAAATGCAGAACAATAAGAGGATAGCCCATCGAAAGACAATTAAATTCCAATTCAATGGCGGCCGATCCTCTTCTTGCTCTTCTTGTTCTTGCTCTTCTTGTTCTTGTTCTTCTTGTTCTTGTTCCATTTGCGAACAGTCGCAGCACAAATGAAGAGAATTAAAAGTCACAGCTGACTGATGTTTTAGAAGATTTAAGTAGTTTAAAATATAAAAAAAGGAAACAGCTTTAGAATGTTTTAAAAATTGGCAATGAAAAACGAAACTAGAAATTAAAAAAATTATGCATTGTTATCCCTCACATATATCTAAATCATTCTTAAAAATGAACTGAGTCCTCATTTGTAGTTAAGGCATAGATATCTCTAGCACATATTTTAAATAGTACATTTAACTCTCAAGCAAGAGTGATTAAAATAAGCGCTGAGATTAAAGCGATTTCTGGAATTTGCATAGATTTGCTTTTGTCGGTGCTCGGGGTTGACTTCTGACCAGTTCAGTTCAGTCTTTGGTTACACATACTCGTGCACAGACTATGGAATTTTTTAATCAAACAGTTGCCATTAATTACTGCAAAATTCTGGCAGCCACATAACAGACATTTTTTCGACGAGAGTCGCAATGAATGAAAGCCCCAAGATGGCAACGACCAGCGACCAAGGAGGAATAAAGCCAAGGCGTGGCACAAGCCTCATGTGTTTGTTGCCCGCGTGGCAGCAACAACAGCAACAGCAACAACAAAAAGAATGCCACAGGGCAACCGCAGCTCAGCCAGAGCACTCACTGGATAGTCCGGAAAGTCGTAACCAGAGACGGATACGGGGCAAGAACCAGCAGCCATTGAGCACAACTAAAAATCAAATTAGGTGCAAACGAGCTGCCGTCAGCGGCGTTCGCGGTGGGCGGTTGCATGAATGCTAGTGGGCGTGGCCCGGACCAATGTAATGAATAATTTATAATGCAAAACGCTGATGTTTTGCCTTCGCTTTTAGTTGAAATTAAAATTTTGTGGCTTTCTTTTCATGCTTCGCATTTTGCAGTTTAAAGTGCTCAGAAATGCCAAAGATTTTGCCGCGTTCTCTTTTGTTTTTATTTCGAGTGCATACATCGCTCCTTGAGAGAAATGAGAAGAGGAGGGCAGAGAGAGAGAGAGGGAGAGAGAGAGAGAGAGAGAGAAGCGGCTGATAAATGTGCGTGTGCTGGTGTCAAGTGCACGCTCGTGAATTCAATTTGATATACAAACTGATTTATCGATGCAGAACTGAACTGAACAGAAACGAAGCCGAGCAACCCGCCCACCCGAAACTGCCACACGCCATTCATAAGTCAGTCAGTCAGTGGGGGAGAGTTGCAGGCAGGGGAGAGGACAGAGTGTCTGCCTTGGAGACGATAAAAAATTACATACACTTGTAACTGTAACTGTTGCTGTTGCTCTTGCTCTTGCTGGCTGCAACCAGCCCCTAACAAGGTTAATTTGTTGCGATCGCACAGCGCACTGTCATTTATCTTCGCTGTCAACAGCAAGTCTATGAGCAGAGCAAGAACAATAGCAAGACTCTAATTTGAATTTAACAAGCTCTACAGCGAAAGAGAGAGCATGTCCTCAGTCAGTCAGTCAGTCAAGCAGACAGACAGCCAGGCAGGCAGTGTGCAGGTCCCGTGAGCAGCTCGGAAAGTCAGCCAGTTTATCACAGTGCTTTGAAAATTAAAAATTTATTGCCAGACGAGGTGTCAATCATCGCCAGGCATCGCAATAAAAAGTAATATGTAACACTGCGACAAAGAGAGATAAATAAAAGTCTATTTAGAGCAAGTTGAAACTTGAATACTCTTCCTGGAAAATTTTTAAGATTTTAAAAGGTTTTTTGTTGGTGCCCACTATCAGATACCAACTATCACAAAAACCTCAACTTTAAAAAATGAAAAAATTGTTTTATTATATTATTAATTGTTTGATTATTTTTGTATCCATAATCTTTAAGTTAAAACTCTTTTTAAGTAACTACCCATAACGTGTGACTAGCGAAAAAAGTTGGATGCTTAATTTATTGGATGAATATTTTAAATTTAAAAAAATACGTGTAGTTTTATTATATATATTATTTTTTATATTATATAGATTATTATATAATAAAACTACAAAGCTGATAACATTAAATTTAACAGAGTTTTATTTAAGTTTTCCCAATTGTCAAGTCATGCAAACCCTTAATAAAAATCAATATACCCTCTGCTTAGCTATCATATCTTTTGGTGCTGCAAAAAAGGAAGAAAAAGGCATCCTGCATCCCACATCCCACAGGACTCGCAGCACACTTCATCATCAATTTGTAGACCGTGCAATGTTTCAATTTCACTTGTTGGCTTCGATTGTCGCCTGTCGCTTTTGGGGTTTGGCGACACAATTGAAAGCGACACTTTTATGGCTTTCAGATTTGTGCAATGCATCCTCTATGGTTTGCCTCTTTGTTCTGGTTTTTTGTGTTTTTTGTTGTGTCCATGCTAATTGCGAAATTCTTTGGCAAATTGCATAAAATTTCATAAAGTTGATTTGAAAATGTATTTTTGTGTGCGCTTTATTTCCAGAATATTTAATAATAGTTTCTTTTTTATTTACACATTTATATTTTTATTTACTTGCTGCAGTTGCAGCTGCAGCTCTGGAAATAAAATTTTGTTGCATATTTTGTGGCGTCAAATGGCAGCCACAAAATAGAATGAAATCGTAAAATTCTGGCACGCCGGACAGCAACAGCAACAGCAACAACCACAGCCACAGCAGCCGGGGCTAATAACATACACTCAAAAACCGGATACGCCGCAGACCAACGGCGTATAAAAGCGGAGCCCCTTCCCTTCCCTTCCCCATCCTCGTCCCTCTTCTCGTCTTTCTCCCCTTGCTTTTCTTTTAGCATTCCCTTGGCCCGCATTCTAGTCTTGGTCATATCTAAGCTCAGACATCGTGTGTATGTGATGGTGAGTGTGTGTGTGTGTGTGTGTGCATTGGCATTTAAGTGCCGAAACGAGTTTTTTGGGGCAAAAGCAACGTCTAACATAACCTCAATTTGTGTGAGTGTGTTTGTGTGTTTATTTGTTTGCCCTTATCTGACTGTATGTCTGTCGCTATCTCTGTCTAACTTGCTCTCCATCTCACTCTCTCTCTCCCTACCTATTCAGTTTTAGCATTGCAATTGCAATTGCCTTCAGCTCTTCTCGCGCAGTGTAAATATTTGATTTTTGCATTAAAGTCAATTTGCTTTCATGATTCCGTAATTCATTGTTTACCCGCGCTAACTTCTATTACGCCCTTCGCCTTCCGCCACGCCCTCCACTTGGCGTGTTTAATTTTCAGCATTTGCCAGTCCTCTTTTATTGTTTATTTTTTGAAGACCCGCCCCCTCAGTTCTTCTATCCTTGAGGCACAGCCTCAACTCGCACTCCAGATTCAGTTCCGTATCCATATCCACCTCCCTTTCTGGCCGGATTCCCGCATTTCCGTTGCACTTCCACTAACACCAGACGCAGTGATATCCGCATCATCTTTGTTTGCTGCTCGCAGCCACTTCCCTTCGTCCTCCTGTTCGTCCTTCGCTCCTTTTGCCTGTTTTAATATGCGCACTCAACGTTAGAAATTAAATCTGGCGCTCAAATGTTATTTGCGCTTTTCGTTTATTTATTTATTTATTATTTGCTTACGCCCTTATTCCATCTGTCCCTGTCTCTGTCTCCGTTTTCTGCCAGTGAGACTTGACGCTCTGTTCTTGGCCAGGCCAACTCCCAGCCCACTTTTCATTAGGTAATGCATAATAAGTATGAGTATTTTGTCTGTATATTTGTGAGTGTATTTAATTTATGTTTTGTTGGTCGACTAAATTCAGAATCTCATGCACAGCTATGAACAAGCAATAATGGAGACTAAGACAATGTATACCCTGTAATAAGCAGAATAGTATGAACAGAGCTCTGTTAAGTTTCTAAACATTAAATAGCACGCATAGCATTGAATAGATATTTAACCAGGCAAAGTTAATCAGGAATGTGTTTTAGAGTTTCTTAGGAATACAACTTTATCATACCCTATTTCAGAGTACAGAATGTAAATACAAAAACATAGCACTTTATTGAGTTGGTAAAGTGAGCAGACTGTGGAATTTTCGACTATTGCAAATGGATATAAATTGACAGTTCTTTTCTGTTCAGAAAGTGATTATATTCGGGTTTGTTCATTTCTTAAAGATAACTTTATAAATTGTCAACAGCATATTATATTGCAACTAATACATTTAAGTAATGTATCATAACATTCATAATCTGAACTGATCTTTAGTTTTTTTCAGTTGGTTTGTTCACTGAACCAACTCTTATAAACAAATGGGGTTGAGTTGTGGTATTGTGCGAATCGAGAACTCTGAAGAATGCATTACAATTTTCCTGTACCACATATGCGTTTGAGTTTATAATTTTTACAGGGCAGTTATTTTCTCACTTAGCAGGCATTTCACACGCTTAACACCACATTTTATGCGAATTCCCCCACATCCTCAATTCTCAATAAAAATCAAACATTTCGCTCCACGCCAAAGTCAAATCAATACCGAATACCACCCCCTGAAGTCCCCGCCCTGCCCCGTCCAAGCACCGCCCATCAGTCTATCATTACTTGTATTATGAAAGGAGCGATGCCTGCAATTTTAACGAGCTTTGCGCATTTTATCGCCAGAGATGCTGCTGTTTCTCCTCCTTCAGCAAGGACAACGGCAGGCAGCTCATCTATGTAGGAGCATATCCGCATCTCCTTGATGGCGTTGTCCTCATCATCAACAGGCGATGCCAATGCAGTAAAAAAGAATCTAATTTAGTGCGCGGTTTGCATACAAATTTCCTTCGCCAACCACAACAACAAGATGTGTGCGTGACAATGCGAGAATATGTATATGTGTGTGCGGATGGATATATGTATCTATGTGGGTGTCAATTCGCCATTGATGTCACGATATACATTGATTTGCCATTTGAGTATATGCATTTTTCATTAATTGTCTTGTCGCTGAGAAATGCGGAAATGCGCCGTCAAACGATTTAATCAACAATTTCAAATTTCAAATTTCGAAATTCGCATTTAAAGTTTTAGCGCGCAGTGAAGTTTTTAATGACTTTTCGAAAACTTGACTGAGTCTAAAACCTGCAATTACTGCAGCTGCAACAGCGTACCTGTCTTATGGCCTTATGCAAACGACTTTTAGCCCAGACAGAGCAACAACAGCAACAACGACAAGCAAAACGCAAACCGCTAATCGCGTTACACAAAACTTTTGCCCCCAAAGGTTGGCCAGGCAATCGAGTGCGAAATTCCACATACGCCACGTGTGACGTCGCCTCGTATCGCTTCGTGCTGTGCTGTGCTGTGCAGAAGCATTCAAGTCATTTCCGCTTAAGCAGTCAGCCATTGCCAACTAGCTGGATATGTATGTGGAGCCGCTTGACATAACAGCCGCGTGCTGTTGAATGCCGCAAAATGTTGCTCAGAAACCGACTTAAATACAAACAAACATGGCCGCCAATGGCGACGCATGCAGCAGCAGCAACAACAACAACAACTAGTGCGGGAGTTGAAGCCTAAAACCGGAAACCGGAAATTTAAAGCCATGCCAAGCAAATGAAGCGAATGGTGGCCAATGCCGAGATTGTTTGTTGTCGATTGTCGTGTTGCTGCTGTTGCCAGGCATTTTGATTGTCGTTGTTTTTGCTATTGTTGCTGTTGTTGCCGCTGCCAGACACTGCGGACAGCTGCGATTTGCAAAGCATTGTGCAAAAGTTTAATTACAATTCCCGGCAATTTCTTGCAATTGCTGGCAAAAGTGCAAACAACTTTTTATTGATATTGTTATAGAGTTGGCCTGTCAGTTTATTGTTGTTCTTGTTGTTGTTGCTGTTGTTGCCAATGTCAAATGTCATGTTATCCTGAAGTTATACGCTCTCTTCATTGTCGTCTGCTGTCTGGATTTTAAATGCAAATTGATTACTGACATCGTCTAAAGTTGACGAGTTGCTTTCAGTCCTTAATAGTCAATGTCACATTATTCGCATCAAAGTTCGTAATGCGAGAGTTGTTTAAAAAGTTTGGTTAGCTCGCAGAAATTAAAAAACTTTCGAACTACAATTTTGTATAAAAATTAAATAGTTGAGTAAATTTATTGGGAATCGAAACCTTTGCTTTTTTACACACACATAAATTAATTATAAATTATTGCTATTTATTGTTGCAAATACATTTTTGCAAATTTCAATAGCAAACCACGCTGTTTTGATCAATATATCATCAATAAAGCAACCAGACAGCCGCGTCAGGCATCAATATGAAATTGTCATAAATTTCATTTGTACTTACTCGCATACACATGCGAGTGTATTTATGGCGTGCACGAAAGCAACATTGAAGTGGAAAGTGCCAAAGTGCACACACACACTCACACACGCACACTCACTGTGCAGTTAGTTTCATGTCTGCGGCTCTTGGAGGTAGCAAAAAGAAGGTTTCGCCACATGGCGCCCAACGTGGGCTCGAAATTGTTGCACTCAATGGCATCAACTTTTGCACATGTGCATGGAAAATGTTATTAGGTATGCAAATGTGTCAACTTTATTTGCAATATTTCGACACATTTCGACACTTGTTGCCATAATGAACTCAACATCGCGAGCTATGACTGTGTGTGTTTTGTGTGTGTATGTGTCATGCATATTTCAATAGTTGTTGGCATCACGTAGCCGACACACAACTGTTGCTCAACAGTTGCAAAGTTCGACAGTTGTTGCGTGTTGACAATGCAAATTATATACTAATAATGGGCCGCGAGTCGTGCATGCAAATTGAATTAAACTAAATGACAACTGAAGCTCACAATTTAAAGCAGCAACTGGTAGGTGTGTGTGTGTGTGTGTGTGTGTGTGTGAGTGTGCATGGGTGTGTGGTCTGTATAAATTGCTACTATTGTTTAAATATTTGCCAACATAATTAACTTAATTCAATTGGATTTCCATTAGAGACACACACACTCGCACACAACTGCTGAGTCGAGAGTTGAGTTATTTGCACAGCTAAAGGTACGAGTCTAACCCGTATTTGTAGCCCTACTCTGGCTACGCACTCCTAGAGACAAGTCAATTGGCAGCCACAGACGATACGAGCAGATGATGGCAAATCAAAGGCCTGTCCTTGCATAACATATGAGGCTGAGTAAGAAGATGAGTCTGGGATGATGTTTCCGACTTGCGTCTGTTGACTTTTGGCAATCGAATTGAATTGCAGCTGCAAATCACACAATAAAATAATTGATTCCATTTGAAATGCGCACACAACAAAGCCACAACGTTTGACTTTGGCAGCATATGCGGGTTCTGTCCTATCAACTATCAAATGCTTTTCCGACTCCGTCTCCGACTTCGACTCCTCCTCCGACTTGCGAAACGTCTCAAATTGCCAACTGTGCTGAGAGTACAAATTTATTTGCATTGCTTGCAGTTTAAACATAGCATATTTAGTGTTCTAAAGAGAGAATCCTTTTCATTTGCCACTTGGTTAATTGATAAAGCGGCAGTCTTCGATTTTGGCGTTTTACAAATTGCTGAAATTAAGCCTCCTTGCTGGCAGCCAAGGATAATTCCTTGCGTGTCTTGCGACGCATACGCAGATTGGAAATCAAACGCACGGTACAGAAATAAACCAGCTCCACAATACTCAATGTGGACACGCCCATAAAGAGACCCAGGAGACCGCCACAATTGGCCAGAAAGTCGGTGGTGCCATAAAGTTCCGAGCGCCGTGAGGTGAGAAATTGTGCCTCCTTGAAGAAAATCGAAACACGCGACATTTTCATGCTGCAAATATCGGAAAGAAATTTAAATTTTATACTGATGATCCAGTGTGGGTTTTTGGCTTACCCCTCTCGCTTTTTCTGGTCCCCCTCGGTTTTGTCCTTGCTGGCAACTGTCTTGTAGTCGAAATCAGCCTGTGAAATTTCCGCCTCATAGGCAATGGAGGTGCAGGAGGGCAGACAATTGCAGTCCGTCTGTCCACGAACATTCTCGCCCTCAGTGGCCATGCCCTGTTTGAACTCTTTGAGCAGAAGTTCGTCCTCGGCGTCATTGTAACACTTCAAGTTGCCAGCTCCACAAACGGGCATATTCATATTCCCTGAAAGTTTAACAACACAGATTGAGGATCTGTCAAATCTGTTAAATATGTGAGTCAAACTCACGTGGCATGGAGAATTTAACACAGCCGCATTTGGTGAGCGTGAAGTTGGCCAGACATTCGAGCTCACAATTGGTCTGCGAATAGATGTTAAAATAGCGCAGATCACGCTCCTCCTGGAAGTAACACTGACGTCTGTGGGGCTCGTAGTGCTTTAAGCCATCCGAGGTGGTAATAATCTTGGGCCGTACGGAAATCAACACTTCCTGATCAAAGGGAATGCGGAAGTATTGACGCGTCACCTGAGCAACTTCGCCTGGCGTATGCAGCAGAATCTAATTGGCCAGGAAATTGTCATGCCAACAATTGTTCAACAATTTCCATCGGTTACTTACTTTGAAGCCCTGCACTGGGCCACGACACATATCATCGAAATCCAGTTCCATGCCGCCCATGAACAAATACAAACCCGCCTTGGCACCTGGTCCCAGAACACGATTCGGATAAGTTTCCGTGTCGGCTGTGGGACTGTAACCTTTCTCGACGCTCCACTGTGTGGCCACGCGATTCTCCTCGCGGAATATGAAATCCGGTATAATGCTGCAGGAGTTTTCCACTTAATAATTGCCGTTTTACTGCTAGATCAATCTTACCCCTCAGCCCGAAAGATCTCAGCAGGATTCAACGAGTTGAAGCTGTAACAGACACCGTCCTCAGTGACAAACTTGTGGAAAATATCCTTGCACTTAACGGGTGCGTTGCGCCACTTGCAGTCCAAATAGGTTTCCTCAAACAGCGGTGCCAGCTCACTGAGCGTATCGATGATTTCAATGCCCTTTCTGTTCTTAAATCCGTATTCAATGTCATGCAGCGGGGCATCACACACTTGGGTCACAGTTCCAAAGGTTGCTTTTCTGTTCAAAATAAGGGTTAAGGTGCATTTACATCAGTTGACAAGCTAGTCAATTTCATCTCAGTAGGCTGAAAGTTTTGATGGCAACTTGGTCAACTCTAGTGTAAATGGTGGTCAACTCTTAGCAAGTGTGTGATGACTTTGTAAAAAGCACAGCCTTCTGAGATGAAATTGACAAGCTTGTCAGCTAGTGTAAATGCACCTTTATTATAACAAGAAGACCTTTTGTGATTTGTTTCATTATCAAACTATCGCATGATACTGAAAACGTATTCTGATAAAAATCTGAATGATATTTATCTTGTCTTCTAAGTAGAAAATGTTTAGTAAACTTAAATGACTTTCATTAGTTTAAATTTCTTTCCTTTTAGTTTAGGGATCAAGGGATCAAGTTATTTCATTTTAATATAATTTTTATAAGCTCACAAAATTATAGTGATTCAGGAAACTTTAAATAACAGGGGTTCCAATCGACGCTCTCCGTTTTGCCCTACAAAAACAATATTGTGCAAGCTTAGGAAATGGACTTACTCCTTTTCAGTTAGTGGAGCAACTCCGCTGACATTGTTGCGATGATCCCTCAACTGCCAGTAGATGTCGGTGAAGTTGAAGGCTCTCTGGCGAGACTTGGTCTCCGCACAGACGGTCACGGCCGGGAAGGGTATCTGCCAGACGGGCGTGGACTTCTCGGCGAAACTGACAATCACCGGATTATTGGTCCACTTGTCCCAGATGTTGAGGGTCAGCTTGAAGCAGGTGCAAATGGAGAGCAGAAAGACGCTGACCCAGAACAAACGCTCCAGCCAGGGACGCTTCTTCTCGCCGAGGTAGCGAATGCCATGGATGGTGCTGTAGTCGCAATACTCATGGATGATGGCCTTGGCCGCCTGAAAGCCGCTGCCGTACTTGATCTGCTGCTTGGTGTCCACCTCGTCCTCGCTCTCATCCGAGTCCCGGCAAGCCGATGCCGACTTGGCCATCAACGCAGCACGCTTCCATTGATTCGAGGTGGCCAACGTGCCGAGATTGACCTTCGGAGGCACCACCAGCTCATTGATGGGCGTCTGTGGCTGTGTACTGTCCGACGACATGACCGGCGATCCGTCGAGCTTGAACAACGTTGACTTAGTCAGGCGAGTGGACGTCGCGGTAGCGACTTTTATAGTCGACGCTCAACGGGCGTAGCTGATGATTCTACTGGGTCAACCCAAGGCCCCAAAGGGATCGGCATTGGCGTGGGTCCAACGTGCACGCAGATGCCGCATCACGCATACGCCAAGTGTGAAATTAGTTAGCGAGAAGTTGACGCTACTTTTCGGTGTCATTTCAATTACTTCATTGGCTAAGCTCGCCGTAATTTGTGAGCCACGTTAGCCAAGGTCCCCAGCCAGGAGTTGCCACTCGTAATTTCTGGTGTCTAAATGTTACCTTTGCGCCAGCTGGACAATTGGAGAACTGGACAACTGGAGAGCTGGACAAATGTGCACCAGGGCGAGGCATTCTAATTAGCTTTAAGGTTGCCCAGCCCCAGTTGATAGAGTGTGGCCAAATTGAATAGCGGCTGCTGCAGTGTCTATGTCACCTGAATCCTGACTCTTACCCTCTGCTGCCCCTGTTCGTTGCTTATGCATTTTAAATCCTGGTCTCGGCTCGACCGCAGGCGCTTAACTCGACCTCGAAACAGAATCAGAAATAGAAACAGAAACAAAACGGCCGGCACACGGTGCAGACAATGTCGAGTCGGAGCCATAGTTAACCGACAATAAAAATGTTTCGGAGCCAACGGCAAGGACGAGCATAACAGTAACAGCAGCAGGAACAACAACAACAACTGGAACAACAATAACAAGGGGAACAACACAACGCGAGCCATTTACGTTGCGCATTTTAATAAAGTTAACTGCATTTTGGCATTGTGTCCACAAACTTTTGGGTGAGTTTGAGGGGAACACAGAGGGGAATATGTTACCTGGGAGTACGAGTAAGTCACCCTTTTGTCTGCCCACTTGCACTCACCTGCTTTTGTTGGCGCTTTTCATTATCGTGCGCTTTGCTTTCAACAATGTTTGCAATGTCCTTGTTATTGTCCTGCTGCTCTTGTTGTTGCTCTGTTTACAGACTGCGTCGCGTCGTGTGCAGTTGATCATCATTTATTTTAATGAGCTTCAAAATAGAATTTTATATGTCTTCCCAAACTTCAATTTGCCAAAAAAAAAAGTAGCAGAGAACAGAAGAAAACCTTGAAATTTTACTTTCACTGTACTTTGGTAGACTCATAATTAAAAACATTTTTCATATATTTGCTTTAAGTCTAGTTGTTATTATTACTTTGCTACTTCCGTAGAAGATTTCATTCGCAAATTTTAAAATGTATTTTATCTAAATCTTATTCTTCTTCCGTCTATATTTAGATTCTAAAATCGCCGTGAATTAAATAAATTTTCAAATGATTTCACACTCTCAATTGTGTGATAATTTCAATAGATTATGAGCTTTTTACTCTTTCTTTTACTTACCCTCTCGTTCAATTGATCATAATAATATCTTAAGCGAACAATTTCTGGTATTTTTTAGAGGTTTTTTATTTAATACATTTTCTGCCTGTTTACATGTTTAGCTGGAGGACATTGAATTGAATGTTGTTATTGTTTACAATAATTTTTCCCATTTTTTGGTATTAACTAAACTATTTACATAGCTGATAATTTTGATATAAGTACATATGCGACTTTATGTAAGTAATTTTTTATTTATATATGTATATTAATTTTATTTTAAATATTAATACGTTATGTTTATATAATAATAAGCTTAAGCCTTTTCGGTTGTTGTTGGGGCTGTTTGCTGTTGTTCTTGTTGTTTTTGAAACACCTTTTTTGAAACTATGCTACACTTGATATACATGGTACGTATATTGAATAATCATAATATGGTTGGCTAGGTTAATTGGTAAATAAATTATTATATATAAAATATAAATAGCTCGGGTATTTTGTTAGCTAATAATAAAAACTTGGTTTTGATAACTTTATTTTATTTAATTAATATTCTTTTTAACTATATACAAAGCTCATTTGTCCTACACAATGTCCCATAATTTAACTTGTTATCCATGAACTTATTTTTGATATACTCACACTTTTCATTTTCCTTTTCTTCTACTTTCTTTTACCTATTTGTTCTCATATGCAGTTTGAAACCCAAAATACTTTTCGCCTGAACACAATAACAAAGACAGAACAGACAATACAAGACATATAAATAGATACACATTATATATTCGTACTTGTTATTAGTTGTATTTGTTATAGCTACAGTAATATCTAATTGCTAATATAAAATGATATGTTTTGCTGTAATTTACGTTCATTTCTTTTTGTTCAAACTGCCTCGCTTGCAGTTGAAGTCTAGTACAAAAATACTGAATAAATTGCACTTACATCGCCCATACAATGTTAACATTCCCCAATACACAAAAGCCAAAAGCAATACGAGTATTTTGAATACTGCATCTGCACACAAATCTGTCCATTTGCTGGCACTCGATAGTATCGATATTCTGAATATAAGTTCAGCTTAGATCCATAGTTATGTCCTGACTTTATGTTGGCTTATTGCGGTGCCAGCGCCAATCCGAGACCATTCGACATCAGACTCAACGCATTCGCAGTGGGCGATGTTGCACTTCCAGCGGCCTCCTGAAAATAATGTGAAATTTAAAAACAATTAGAAAAATTTGTAAGCATTGCAAGCAGTTAAAGTTAAAACAAAGAAAAATAAACTTAACTTAGCTGTGTTAAGATATCTATTTATTTTAAATGAGATTGATTTAAAAAATATTTGAAATATGATAACAAAAATAATTTTAAAATTAACTGACTTTAATTTCTAACATTTGATTTTAAAGAACTTTAATTATATAAAGCGTGGATCGGAAATGAACTCAAATCTGGGAATAGCTGATAATTTATAATAATCACAGTAAGTGATCCAAACTATATATGTGCAAAGTATCATTGACCTTTCTGCTTTTCATACTCACAATGCTCAGGGTCCGCACAATGCAGGCCCGCGTTGCCGGCGGCTCATCCGACTCCAATCCGGGCGAGCTGCCGCGCGAGGACACGGAACCATTGAGTAGTTTGATGCTCATGTTGATGTCATCCGAGTGATGGGTCTGCGAGCTGCTCGAGAGTCGTCCGTCCAGGGACAGATCATCCCGCTGCTGATCCTGCAACAAGAAGACATTAAACTTTTAGTTTTAGGTGTCACTCGGAATGTGCAACACGCTGCAAAACGCACCTCCTTGGGGCTGCCACAAATTCCAAACTTGGCATCCATTGAGTGCGTCTCAGTGTCGCTGCTGACATGGCCATCGTTGGCGGCCACTGCAACTGCGGCAACAACAGCAATGTTGTTGTCGTCGGCAGCAACATCAATGCCGTTTGTGGCAAGTGGAACGTCAATGTTGCCAGCTGTGGGAGACATGGGTCCATTGATGTTGTTGTTGCCGTTGTTATTGTTGCTAATTTTGTTATTGTTATTTGGCTCCTTGTTAAGTGTTGCTGACGTTGGCATGTGCTTTGTTATGGTTGTTGCCTCATCAGCAGCAGCAGCAGCAGCAGAGGCGTCAGCAGAGACAGCAGTGGCAACATTGGCCGCTGAAGCCGTCACCATTCCATGTCCATTGGTTGCAATTGCCGTTGTTGCATCGTTTGCATTGTTGTTGCCACTGTTGGGGCTGTTGCTGTTGCCGTTGCTGTTGCTGTTGCCATTGACGATGGCGGTGGCGGTGGCGACGCCAGCAGTGGCAGCAGCGACCTCATCGCCCAGCTCGTAAATGTTAACCATGTGTGCGGCCTGTGCGTGCACCATCAAATCCCAAGGATTGGCGAATGCATCCTTGCAAACGGCGCAAAGCAATTTGGCGCTCGTTGGCGGCGTTTCTGTTTGTGTGTGTGAAAGCGAAACATGCAAGAATTAATTAGTTATTTAAGTTGGAATTTGCCAGGACAACGGAGAGTGAGACAGTGCTGGCTTAGTCACATAAATAACTCAATTTTAAATGAATTTGCAGGCAGCCGCAGGCGCAGAACAGACAGACAGACAGATGTTGCTGACTCCAGCAACAAGGAATCTCCACACACACAATGTGCCTTAGACAAACACACATAGTATTGGACATTGAGGCGAACAAACGTTGCCTCGGTTGCTTGGCAAAAAGTGTTTAACAATCATAAATTAATTGCCGACAAAAACAAACAATCTAGCAGCCACGCCTCTTTTCGCCCACTGGCTGGCAACAGGGATGACTTACTTGCTGCAAATGCCACATCCTGGCACTTGCATGTGAACCTCAGCTTGCAGTAACTTTTCTTGTGGTCCAATAACTCAGACAGCTCGCCGAAGCATTCCCTGCAATTGCCGCAGATTAATGTATCCGGATTGCCTGCAATAATAACAATATGCAACAGACTTAATACATGGATCTTAATGCAATCAAGTGAGTAGGAACAACAATATTTAATACGAATTAGTTGCATAAATTAAATGCTAAGAACATTGAAGGTTATCTAGGAAGTTGTGTATGTTGAAAGCGTTATTTAGAACGAAGTTGCTAAAATATATCTAATATCGAAAACTTTCGCGTAAACTAACTTTCAGTAGACCTTTTTTTATTTTTTGATGATATTTTACACTAATTCCAGCATTAATTTCAAGAATTTATTATTATTGTATCAGCATCTTCAATCAGAAACTATGAGATATATTTATTAAAATATTCATATATTTAAATACATATATTTAGTTAAAATAAATATTTCATTAAATATCAGTGCAATTCTCAAATTCCATTCTAAATATATTTGACCGATTATGCATTTCAGATCGTAGTTCATACAATATTTTTAATAGCAACCATTCTCGGAGAAAATTAATAAGTAGTATTAATACTATATGTTTGATCGTAAATTATAAAAAATATATAGTATATAGCGAATAATAACAATGTCTTATCAGTGTGATATTTTTATGGGCCAAAGCTTAATCTCGGCCTGCAGCATCTGCTTTCTGGTAACCACACGGCGTTGACTTCGCGTCTTTGTCTTTGCCTTAGATTTACAGTGCGTCTTATTTTTCCGTCTTCGTTTACTTACATCCACTTGCTGCTGGGACTCCTTTAGTTTAGTAAGTGAAGGATCGCTCTGCTTATTGCGATATCGCAGCAATGTGGCAAATGCATCGATGCGCAGATTGGGCTGCATGGCATTTCGATGAGATCGATTCTGTAGTTTCTTCAGATGAAGAGACGCCAATGAGCTCTTGTTTTTGGGTCTTTTTTTGCAACACGGCAGCTTTTTAGCTTTTGGCTTGACAGTTGTTGCGAGTGTTTGGGTGGTGGCTGTGGTTTCATTCACCGGTGGTGCACATTGATTCGTTGTTTTTGTCTTTATCTTGCCCAAGCCCTGTTCATACTCATCTTCCTCAGGAGATGCATCACTCGCTGACAATTTGGCAATGCTCGAGCGCAGTTGTTGTTGCGGTTGTTGCTGCTGCTGCTGTTGCATCTGCAGCTGTTGTTGCTGCTGTTGTGGCTGACTCTGCCCAAAATATTCCGCCAGTTGCTGCAGCAGCTGCATCTTCGCATAACAATTGGACTCTCCATCCGCTTGGGCAGCCAAAGGCGACGCATCCCTCTCAGACATTGTCAACGCAGTTTGCGGCTCGAAGTGTGGTTGGGATTGTGCAACTTGTGGCAAGTTGAGAGTCCGTTGTTGTGGCTGAGCCTGCTGTGTGGCCTGGGATTGGGATTGTGCCTCAAGCTGCTCCATTGGCGGATGAACTGGACCGGGCATTTGCTGTATGGGCAATGGGGTCACTGCGGAAACCTGTGCCGCCAATTCTAAATCCTGTTGCATCAACTGATCGTCCTGCTTACGCAGCTCCAGTTGCAGCTGATCCAGTTTCTGATGCAGTTCATCTTTGATCTCATCACGTACCTGTTGCTTTGGCTCCTCCTGCTGCTGCTGTGATTTCAAGTCAGCACTGAGCTCCCGATAATTCTGCTTCGTTTCGGCCAACAATTGTTTCGATTCCTCCGACTGCTCTCGAGGCTTCATGTTGACCCCTAAATCCATATCAGTGCTGAGGTTCCGTTGCCCAAAATTCGGACTCGGATTCATTGGCTGTAAGCCTTGGTCGCCGCTGTTGCTGTAGATTGTTGGCCTGAGCTGAAAGTTGTTGGCCAAGAGACTGCCCTTGAGGCTGAGCACACCATTCACATAGGCTTGCGGAAGTTTTTGCTGCGATCGAAATGGAAATGCAATGGAGCTGGATTCCAATTGAGTTTGCGGCTGTACGACTTCAAAGACTTGTAGTAAAATTGCGAGGAGAATGACGAGACAATTTGTATTAGCGCCAAGTCTGTGATGACGTTGATACATTTCTCATATTTAGAGACACTAAGCGATTCATCGTCATCAGCGTCATCAGGTCTCGTTCTTTCCTTGACAAGTTTAACAAAGCTATAGGGCATGAATTTGAATGCTGGAGATATTACAAATCGAAAGGGAATTTTGATTTGGATAAGATTATTAAGATTTTTGAGATGGACTTCTTTTGTTTTTCTCCCTTTTTACTACTCATAACATACCATAAGAAGCTAATATAAATGACTTATTTTAATTAAACTAAAATTCGAATCGGATAATAATTATTCAAACAATTTACTAAATTTTATTTATTTACTATTTACTTTTCCTATAATTATTGAACTTTTAAAACCCAGACAAAAATTAAATTGCTAGCAATTGTTGCCAGGAGCATTGCTAGAAATAGATGGAGGCAAACAAATGTAGTCAATACGAGTACTCACTGTAGACTTTGAATGGTCCCCAGTGTTGATGCAAACTTAATTGCTCCTGTGCCAGCAGTTGTTGTTGTTGTTGCTGTTGCTGTTGCTGCTGTTGTTGTTGCTGTTGCTGCTGTAGTTGTTGTTGTTGTTGCTGCTGCTGCTGCTGTTGATGCTGTTGTTGCTGCATCAATTGGCTATGCAATTGTAGCGGCTGCGGTTGTTGTGGGGACAATGCCAAAGTCAACGGTTGCAGCAGGCAACCCAACTGTTGTTGTTGTTGCTGCTGCTGTTGTTGTTGTTGCTGCTGCTGCTGCTGATGTTGCTGGTGATGCGACGGCTGCTGGGAAAAGGCACCGTACGGCTCCACGAGCGCTGTTTGATTAGCAATTATTGCTGACTTTGTATTCTGTGGCGATGTCGTTGACTGTCCGGCGATGACGCTCTTCAACTGGAAACCCGTGGCAGCGGCCACAAAATGTTGCTGTTGTTGTTGTTGCTGCTGCTGTTGCTGCTGTTGTTGATGCTGCTGTTGCTGTTGCTCCTGTTTGAATTGTGACCAGTGAAGGGCACTGGGCGCCGCTGTTGTTGCCGCTGTAGTGGCCACTGCTGCCGCCGCATTCGACAGCAGATTCTGCTGATGCAGCAACAGCTGCTGCTGTGGCAACAAATTGGCCATTGCCGCCATGGCAACAGCAGCTACTTGCTGCTGATGATGATGATGATGTTGCTGCTGCTGATGCTGATGCTGCTGGTGTTGCTGCTGCGCCGCCTGTGCCTGCTGCTGTTGCTGATGATGAACGGCAGCAGCAGCTGCTGCTGCCACCGCAGCAGCACTATGATGATGTTGGCCATGTTGCTGCTGTTGCTGTTGGACAGCCGCTGCCAAGCTATTGTTGCTGGTCATCAGACGCTTACGCTTCTTCGGCCGCACCCCGTTAACGCCCCCGCCGCCGCCCCGCAGCAATGCCGAGGAGCAATAGCTGTCGTAGAAGTAATCCCTGTGAAAATTTCAACAAGTGACAGCTCATTAGATGCGGTAAGTGCTTTATTTGCGCTGTAATTGAAGTGTCAATGTTGTTCCCAAAAAAAAAGAACAATTGAACAACCCTGTTGCCTGTTGTCTGTTGCCTGTTGCTGGCCTCGCCAACAGTCAATATTTGTTTAGGACTCACTCCGGTCCCTATGACGTCGTTTCAGTTGCCATTTGCCAATTATGTGCGACTTCATCCCCCTTTTAATAGAGCTCTTGCCATCACTCGGTTGTCTGTGATTGATACAAATGCCAGACTCACCATCCATTTGTGGTCAAATATAGGGGCCGTTATCATATCGTTTGGCGCCCAACGTGTGGTGTGTGGGCGCCAGCAATTGTGGCTTTTTTGGTCAGTTTGTGTGTGCGGTCAATGGGCATTTAAATGACAAACACGAGGGGCCATGAACCACCTGGACAACGGTCCGTAACATGTTTGTGTTTTAATTACAATCAAGTTGTTGCCCGAATACTGTACTCCAACCTTTTTAAAGCCTTAACGCACTTGCTTTCGGCGTCATTAAGCTTAAATTAAATATTTCCACACGAGTGGCAAGTCGTTGTCGACAACGCCCCAAATAAATTGTGAATGTTGGCGGTTCGTTCAGTTCTTCGCTCAGTCATCATTAAGGCCGCACCAGGGACAAACAAGTGCACATGTCAGCGCCAGGACACCAGAAGACCAGGATATTATAGCATACATTGCAACTGTCAGTCACAGTCAGAGTCACAGCAATTTTTTCACAGTTTCGTAGTGTGTTGACGCAGCTCTCGAAACGACACACAACTGACCCAGACACAGAGACAGACAGAGAAAAAACAGAAACAGAAACTGAAACAAAGACACGAGACGCAGTCGAAACTCAGGAACTGGTAACGAAAATCGCATAGAGTTGACAGTCAAAATACTTTATGTGAGACAAAGGATACGAATACGAATACATATTTCTTTACGTCCACATCCATGTCCATGTCCATGCCCTGATGGATTGTTCCTTATTTATTTATTTATTTCTGTGGCTGTCGCAACTCCACCCACCCACAAATAAACTGGCAGCCCATGTTCTGGCCCCGAGTTGATCCGTTAAATGATATGTAAATAAACTCGAAATGAGCGTCACATGGCGTCCTTAAATTGTGCAAAAACTTGCGCCTAACTGCCTAAATGATGGCATTTATTTAAATTAAAAAATTTCAAGCATGAAATTGTATTTTGGAAATTGTTTTTCGAGTCAACTTACCAATCGTTGCCGGTTTTGCTGACATTCTGCCGTTTTCTGCCAATTTGATGCGCCTTCGGCTCGGCAACCATGTTGACATCTGCAATTCAAAAAAGTAGAAATAAATAACAATGCTGTTAATCAAAGCAACTTTTTTGTGTTTGGTAACAAAGGCAAATCTACTTTGTGCCAAAAACTCATAATACTCCTACCTAAAACAAAACATTCTCCGCCTTTGAAGTGACTGACTGCAAAGTAATGGAGACAATGGGATTCTGGGTTCCATTATTTCTCAGCTTAGATATTTTATTTTGTGTTGATTTTTCATTATGCAAATGTTCTCGTAGTGCTCTTACTGATTAAAAGAAAGCCCCTCTGTGTATTTTGTTGTCCAACTGCATTACGATAATAATTTAATCCGACTCACAATCATTAATCTTAATAAATAACACAACACACAGTTAACAGACTCAGAAGACAATGTCAGATTTTGCATAGAATAAATGAAGTAAATGGTAAATTCATTTTAAACCCGAAGTACAAATGCTCTACCTGAAAAGCAAACTAAGAAAAACTAAAGTACACTAAAAAGTAGTATTACTTAAGGAAGTTTTTCATAATTATCTTAATTTGCCTAAAACTTTATTAGGCCAAGTATAACATATTCGTTTCCTCATTAATCTTTGAAAGAGCATTAAGCTTTAGGCACAAAATCCTGTCCGAATGCGTTAAACATTTCATTTCTCAATGAAAAGGGTGCGACTGTCGTTCGGTTTTTTATGAGCCGTTTTTTATTTGTGGAAAGTTCGGGTCTCGCGCTCGTTCATCATAATTCATGACAAAGTTTGAAGTGCGACGGCTGCGCCGCAGGGTGGCTACTAAAAAAAAACAAGCAACGCGCCCAAAAAGACAAGCCCCCAACGAAGGGGAGGAAGGGGGGCAGGGGTGAGGTTGTGGGAGTTGCTATAACTACAAATTACTGGACGTGGGGTGTGGAGACTTTTTGCATTTTTCCGCTGCTCTTTCTGCCGTTTGTCTGACTCGCCTTGGCTGGGAGTGGAAAGGAGACTCGAAGGCTATAATTAAGATTAAGGATAAAAGCATAAGAAGGATTTCCACAAGTTTGAAGGCACTGCCCGAGTGCTAGTGCCGGCAGTCCGGCAGCTCGAGCAAATCGGTTTAACGTTGGCCAGACCACATTCCACAATCCACAATCCTCTGAGCCAAAAGTCAATGGCGCGTAGCAATGAAATATTGCCGCGACCACTCAACTTGAGAGCTAACACAAAAAAAGCAAAAAAAGAAAGCTCTGTCCTGCATTATTTTATTCGGATTCGTCTCTGTCTCTAATCAGTGAAATTAGCATGCTACATTTGCATAAGCATTGCACACAGCTCCAGCTTCAACTCCAGCTTAAAAAATGCTTTTTATGAACGTTGTAAAGTTTTCATTGCCGCGCCAACGGGGCGTATGAATATGACATGAAACGTATACGCAGCGTTGCCATCTCTTCGTCAACGTCATCATCTTTATCATCATCATCATCATTGGCTATGACATAGCGCACTAAGTGCATTAAGTTGTTCTTCACACGAGAGACACGCATGAAAGAATGCCAAGGAATCTCTACCGACTTCCACTCAGTCTGTCTGTCTCTCAGTCTGTCCGTCTCTCTGTCTGTCTGTCTCCATGTTGCATTGCAGCTGCAAGTGACGCGCGACGATGCCTGAAATTTCATTAAGCGTTGAAATTAAATCGACAAACAGTCAGTTGTCAGGCAGCCAGGTAGTCAGAAGGACAGACATCCATCCCAGCACGGCACAACATTGAAATTTCATTAAAAGTATCGCTCAAGGATTTATGTTTGCCGCACTTTAAGTTGCGGCCTGCAACTTCGACGACTTCCGCTGCACAAAATACGCAGACAGTCGACTGTGCTAAGATATGGCCACTACACATGCCAAGGATTGTTGCCAGCTCTTCCCATTACTGCCCTCCAAGTCGTCTTGAGTCCCGAGTTGCTGTTTTTTCGCGCGTTTGTTCGATTTTAGTGCAGCACTTCCGCAGTTGGCGGCCATTAACCTGGCGACCCAAGCACAACCACATCGAACATGCAACTGGGCGAGGGTTAAGGTCTGCAATGTCTATGCAAAACAACTCAACACATGCACATACACATACACATACACAGAGGTAACTTACAACTTCATATCTGGCTAAATATGCAATATGCCAGAGAAGAATTTCAAGTTCTTTTATAACGTGAAAAAGCAAACTTGGCGATTGCCAAAGAAACACTTTGCTAGCATTTAAGTGCAACTAAGTATCTTGAATATGCTTAATTGAGTCGTTGGGATACTAAATTTCAAACAATATTTTGATCTAGGACTTTTTTTCATTACTATTGATATTATTAACAACTCCTAGATTGAAAAATTCCTTTTAATTCGAATAAATAAAAACCTTAATAACATGTAAAATATGTTAAAAAATGAAAAGAATAATTCTAGTTTATTAAAATTACCTAAAAGTTTATACATATACGATTTTTAAATTTTAAGTACATTTTACATAACACAAAATGCTCTCCAAATCTACAAATCTGGGATTACAGGAATTTTTCTTCAGATTTTAAGGTCTATTTAAGCAAAAGAATGAGAGAAAAAGGGACTTTAACATATCCGTCATAAGGGAAACCAACAGTTTTTCCTAGAAAACTTGGATCCTTAGACTTTTCTCAAGCCCCTTAGGAGTATATTAGTATATCTATAAAACCGTCAGAATTATATGTGTAAGATAGAAAAAAGAGTAGAAAAGCAAAATAAATTGCTGAAATGTCGGATAAAAAAATCTCTGAGCTCGTCATCTAAACATACACATAGTTAATGGTAATAAGAAGAGGCATGGGCATAAAAAACTCACCTAAGGTCTGGCTGAGAACCGTCTTGCCGTCCTCGCCGTGACAGGCGTTGCGAGCGTCGAACGGGTTGGTGAACTGCACAAAGGCGTAGCCCTTGTGCATGGAGATGCCTGCGGATGAATCAAGGGCAGAAACACGACAAGGTAAAATACGCTTAGGTAGAAGTCTAGGAGGGCAGGGAAAAGGGGTTGACTTACCCGCCAGTCGGCCGTAGATCTGAAACATGCGCTCCACGTCCGTTTTGGAGCATTGAAATGTATTCAGATTGCCCACAAAGATGCGCGAGTTAACTGCCTGCGGATCCTGTGAGTTCGTCTGGTTGGACAGTTTTGACAGCTTCATTGTGGCCGCCGCTGCCGATGGCGTTGCGGATGCGGATGCGGATACGGATCCGACTGAAGACGATGATGATGATGACAAGGACACGGGCAACACGGGCAACGTCAACGGCGCAGCCGCGGCGCACGTTTGTCCAAAGTACAAGAAAGCAATTCTGGCGACGGCTGGCAACCAAGTTGCTATTTGTTATTCCTCTTTCCACTTGCCTCTTCCCCCTGAGCTTAGATTCCGCTTTGTTTATGGCTTTGTTGCGTCGCAGCAGCTTATTGCATTTGGCCTGAGGTCTGTGTTGGCCGCGGATTTGGGCCTTGTCCTTGTCCTCGATGTCCTGTTTGTCCTCAGCTCTGCTGATTTTTCAATTTTTTACGTATCCAAATCTGTGAGCGGTCGGCTTGTTGTTAAATCTGTAAAATAAGAGCAACAACAGTCAGCATAAATACAAATTGACAATCACTTTTGTTTGTTCGTTTGTGCGTCTGTTGTTGTTTCCCTTCTGTTTGTTGTTGTATTGTTTGTGCTGCATTGTTTTTTGTTGTTGTTGCGGCTTAAATATCAATGGCGACAGTCACTGCGATTCCATATCGTTTGCCGTCTGCGTATTTATATTTCATTTATACCAACCAGCATTGCTTGTTTTTCAAAATTTAATCTTATCGCAACGCAATTAAAATCCCAAAATGCCTTTTTAATTAAAAGCCAATTTTTTTGTTAAATTTGACGAAATCTTTAAGAGTTACCCCAAAAGTCAGTGAACGTATTTTATTTAATTTTATTGTTATTTGAAAATATTTATTAACAGTATTACAAATAACATTTAAGGTCTTGTTTTATACTAGTTACGAGATGAGCAGTTGTTTGCAAGTTAAAACATAAGTTTTAAGATAAGACTGCAAGTTAAAGCTTGAGATTTAAAATTTTTAATATTTAAAAAAAACAATTTAAGGAATTAAGAAGCCAAGACATGATCTAAATTACATTCCGCTTTGAAATCGTATCAGTTTTGGCAAAGTTATAAAAGTCTAAACTTGATTTGATTTTCAATATTATTTTATTTATTCCATCGGTATTTATTGTTTAAATAAAAATCAATACTAAGTGCTTGCTGCTGGGTATGAAATGTATTCCAAGCAGACCACTTGAGTAGGTTGCACATGTGTTAAGCGGCATGTGAAATGGGGCAAACTCCAAGACAAACTTCAGTGTAAGCCAAGTGGCAGAGAAGAGTGGGGAGGGGCAGTTGGTGCCTCGTTTGTGAGTGTGTCTCATATTTACGAGTGCTCGTATGTTCGTTTGCTTTTACTTGGAACATGTTTTGTGCGTGTTATTAAATTAAATAACTTTTAAATGGCTTACACAGAAACGACAGCACACTCACAGTCAACACCTCACTACAACAACAACAATAGCAACAACAATAAAGGCGTTTTTCTCGTTCGTGTAAAAGTGAAAAATTAAGCGTTTTTATTGCGCTTTTCGATGGCAACAACAACACTGCACAACACAGATCCAGGATACAGGATCCAGTGACTGCTTCCTGGCAACATGTGTAGCCGATGTGTATGTATGTATGTGTGTGTGTAAGTGTGAGTGCTTTGCATAGCACAAAAGGACGCCACATGAAATAAAAATAAAACATGCAGCAATAAAAATAAAATACTCTTGTCGTAGCAAATTGTTAATGTGATTTTTATGCAATAGCCAAGGGCAAGTCTGTGTGTGTGTGAGTGAGTGTGTGTGTCTTGAGTGCGTGTGTTTGTCTATATTTATAGGATATTTATGGTTGTAGCATTTGCTGTTAATTGCAGCAGTCGCACCTTAAACAAGAACGGCAACTGATTAAAGCCATCGATCGAAATGTTTGAGCCATCAGCTTTATTAAAAGACTTGGCAGATACAGATACATATACATAGATACAACTACAAACACAGAATACAGATACAGATACAGTCGTAGACAAGAGTTATTCATGGAGCTGTGCATTGTGCACCATTTATGATGAGTGAAAGGCGCTTTTATTTATTATAATAGCATTCCTGCCAGCCTGTTGTCATCAGCGTGTCCTGCCTGCATTCAGTCAGCCGCTTCATTCATTCAATGCTCCACACACTTTCCCCTCTTTCATACTGTTTTTTTTTTTGTTATCACCCTCTGTTGCTGTTGTCGTTGTCGTTGTCGCATTGTCCTTGCAAATGAAGAAACGTCGCCGTTGGCGGCTTTGCATAACAGCTCGCAGCTTCCTTGACGTCTAACGTGCCCCATTGTTGCATGCAACAACAGCGATCTCATACATACACACACATACAACAGCAACATCGTGACAGACCCAACTCGACTCGACTCGGCCAAATCCAAAGCCGTATTGAATATGCAACACTTTTTGTGGCCTACTTTTTGGGGCGCTGACTGCTGCACAAACCATTTTAATGAACTTGCCGCGACTTTAATTAAAGCCAACAAATAACAACAATGCTGACAAATTTAAACGGCGCTCACACACACACACACACACACACACACAAAGCCAGGCTACTTCTTTCAGCCTAACTCTTTGGGCAAACCCTTCTCAAGTGCCTGGCAAGTGGTTAGTTAACTCGTCTCTTAATTATAATTAACTGCACTGCTGAGCGGCAGCCTCAACCTGAGACTGTGTGTGTGTGTGTGTGAGTAGGTGTGTGTAGGCGTCTCTCGTCTGTGTGAACATACGACTTGGCGTGGCAAGTTCAACCACAAGAAATTGTGCAGGAAATTGCTGTAATTCTTCCAACTCTTCACTCCAATCTACTCTGCTCCACTCTTAACTTCCAGCCTGCAGTCGTTTTAGGCCCTGGCTGCACTTCCTCTTTTTTCCAGCTGCCTGAGTGCAAAAGTAAATTAAGATGCCGAAGTAAGTAAAAGTCGTCGCGGATTAACTTGAAAAGCGCCAATCCAGCAGCCCAGGGCACATGTGTGAACATTGTAATTGAGTGTGAGATACTTTGACAAGGACAAAGAAGCGAATATAAGATACTCTTTACATTTCCCGATATTTAAAGAAATCAGTTACAGTTTAACTCTTATAGAGAAGATACAAACAATTAATTTCGAGATACTCTCGATGGGTAAACTTTAAAAATTTAAATTGAGAATTCAGTTGCAACCTGAAT
This sequence comes from Drosophila limbata, assembly GCA_963924055.1. Classification (NCBI taxonomy): domain Eukaryota; kingdom Metazoa; phylum Arthropoda; class Insecta; order Diptera; family Drosophilidae; genus Drosophila; species Drosophila limbata. The sequence goes on from OZ001354.1 coordinate 14,700,220, forward strand.
CTGCAACCTGGATTCTGGAATTTTAACTATTATAGTTTATTATTTTAACATATATAGTTAACAATATATATATATAAGTATTTTCTGCAGATACTCTTTAGTGAAATCTTTATTAATTTTTAAATGATTTTAATGTTTTAATGGTTTAATGATAACAAATAAATAAAAATAAAGAAGATCTAAGAATATAATAATTAATATGCTAATGAAAGCATTCACATTTCAAAGCAGACTTGTTCTTTTAATACTCATCACTTCATTAACCTTCACTCACATATAATAAAAAATATATTAATAAATGTTAAGTCATTTTATAGATGCTTGGCAGGCTACATAAAAAAACTCTTATACCCTTTTATAAGGGTAAGTGTAATTACCGTCCTGGCTGCTGGCATCCTGACTGCCATAAGGATGCTTAATGCGCTGCATTGTCTACGGCTTAAAGTCAACAACTTAACGGACTGTATTTTAAAGCCATTTTATTGGCTTGCGACGTGCTAAATAATGCAGCTGGCCATTAAGCGGGCCAAAAAGCTGTTGACAAGCGACGCAACTGCCGACTCTGGCCAGGATTATCTGGCATGCTATCAAATGTCAAAGGACACATTTCATCACCGAGCCATGTTGCTATTTACTGCCTACAAATATGGGCGGAACATATCATTTTTTGTATTTTTTGTTTCCCCTTCTTGTCTTTTACTCTATTTACAATATTTCTCGTATGTGTGTTTTTGTGGCAGACAACTTTTCATTTCGAATTGCTCGAGGGGTGACTGGAGTATAAAGTATGTTTTGGGCTTGTGGTTGGGGTGTTTGACTCTAATAGGGCCGCACAAAAAATTGAATAGACGCTGGGGCCATTGAAAGCCAAAAAGTCAACAAAGCGAAGAACGTCGTGCTAGATAGAGCGACAAATAGCCCCAATTGAATGGCAGGGAGATGGTTAGAATAGAGAAAAAGATGATGATGGTGTTGGTGTGGGTAAAGGCATACGAGTATGTGTATTGACAGAATGGCCAACAACTTTATTCATAAGCAGTCAGACAGACAGGCAGACAGACAGATAGACGGACGGACGTGACCTCAGCAAACCAAACAGATGCTGAAATTTGTAGAGAAAAGTTTCGCTCGTTCACTGAATGGAATTTATATGGTCAACATTCCGAGATGACTTCACGTCTGCGAGCGATAACTCAGTTGAGTTTATAGAAGCATAAGAGCCAAAGCGCCTCACGGTATGCAACATAGTTCTTTTTATTTTTAAATTCCAATAAAGCGCTCGACAAATTCAGAAACGTTGTCGATAAGCAAGAAACGTGTCACAAATTGTTGTTGTTGCTGTTTGCCGTTCGTTTATGCTGTTAATTTATTGTAATGCGCAAAGCAATTTGCGAAAAAAAAGAGGAATGAATTTACAAGCGTATTAAGTGCCAACTATTTGCATAAATAACAAGAAATTAATAACAAACACACGGCGTCATGGCAGCAGCCGCATAAAAGTTAATAATTGCTGCATGTCAACAGGCGGCCAATGGGTTGTGGAGAGGGGGTGAGTGGGAAAAGGGGGTGAGGGGAGAGGAAAGGGGGAGTTCGGCGACATGTGGCATATAAATGAAAAATATACAGTACTCGTACTCGCGCATATGGAAAATAATAATAAAACTACAGGCAGCCAAAGTGAAATGACATTTTATCACTTGACAGTAAATGCGTTTTATTGCGACTCTCATTAAACAAATTTAATTTGCAACATGCAACAGAAAGAAGCTCAGCGAAAGAACGGTTCAAATTATCGCGATTAATTTGGAAATAAATTTAAAAGTTTATCTCTATTTTTACAAACTAATAAAAAGTTCTATACACTATGGGGTTTTTTAAAACTCAAAGTAACTTTTTTCATTTTTCGATTTAACAATTTCAATTTAACAAATTATCCTTTTTCTAAGTGAGCAATTTACAATCTATTATTATTTTAATTTGTTCAAGCACTTTAAGGCTCGAAGCTCGATTAAAAGCTCATTGTTGCTTGCTTAAATCATAGTTATTACAGAAGCTTCCTTGAGATGCTAAAGCGCATGAAAGCTTTAAATTGAATTGAATTGAATTAAAGCTCCAGAATGGATTAAATAAATAAAAGCTTCGCTGATAACTTTTTGATATTCTCATCAACATTAACAAGTATGTCTATTTGACTGATATCGTTTGATGCTTATTGATTTTTATGAAGCTGCTAGTTGAGTGTAGTTTTGAAGTATTTAATTCGCTGCATTTAAGGAGATTACAGCTTTGGGAACACTCGCACGAGTATTCGCATTACCGTTACCAGCTCCGATTTCATTCACTTGTTTACACAGCAGTTAAAGTGTTAAATTTATTGTTGGTCAGCAGTCATGCGGCTTATATTTGTTTTTGGGTCGGCATCGACAATGGCAGAGGCTAAAAGAGAGAGACACAGAGTGAGGGAGAGAGAGAGACAGAGAGAGAGAGAGAGAGAGAGAGAGAGAGGCATCGGTTCAGGCTGCGGTTCTTTAGCCTGTGCATTCATTCATTATAGTCGGACAATGTGAGTGTTTGTGAGTGCATAAGTGAGTGTGTGTGTGTTGATGTGTCTGGTGTGGCAATAAAAATGGCGTGCATATTTTTCAGTTTGTTATGCATTTCTCTGCCACTTTTGTTGCAACAACAATTATGAATAACTCTCTCTCTCTCTTTCTCTGCCTCTCTTCTGTCTCTGTCACGTAATGGCACAAGCTGTGGCGTTTGTGGGCGTGATAGAGGCCTTTGAGGGGGGCACTCGTATTTTTTTTTTTTTGTATATATTTCACTTCGCCAATTACGAGCCAACGACTGCGACAGTAATCAAATAATTGTTGCAGCCTCTGTCATATATTTTCACGCTTTTACTTTAATTATTTGCACAGTTCTCCACATTTTGTAATGAACATGTAAGCAGGAAAATACGAAAATATAAAGTTTAATAACGTAAACATTTTTGAAATCACGCAAAATACAAAGCAATATTAAAAATTGCAGAAATGTGAAATAATCTTTTTTCTTATTTTAATTACTCTGTTAATATTTACCTATTCCATAAAATAATATGTGAGTTAGATAAAAAATAGATAAAGATAATAATGTATATTCAGATAGTCTAATTGCATTTTAGTAATATACAAATATGCAATATAACTATGACTCAGTTGTACGTAAAATTTAGTACTCAAAGTTGGCTTGTAATCAACAGGAACTACAGTGCAAACTTTTATTATGAATATTTTAAAAAAGTAACTAAAGGTGCCAAAAGAAAATAAATATCTAAGCCCAAGCTTATTTTAAATATATAAACAATAATACGATTGAACTGAAATTATTACCCAGTTAATTTATAAAATTTTACTTTAATTTTTTATTTTTCTAAATGTTCGCTTAGGGTAGATTTTACTGTGCTGTAATGAGAACGATAACACACACATATTTATGTGCAATGAACAATTGCACTGCTGATTTAATTGTTGTAAATATTTTATCAATTGTATCATCCACTTAATGTATTTATGCAAATTTATTATAAACAACATTTTCAGCGACTATTCAATTATCCAATTACTGCCACCAAATAAAAAACAAAAAATTAAACTTAAAATTGCGTGAAATATTTAGCGAGCTGTTGTAGTTCAAGTTGATGTTGAATTGTGTTTAATTCGCAACAATTTTCATACGCAAAAATTTCTGTGGTCAATGCAGTGAAGTGGGCGGAAGATGGGGCGTGGCTAGGGGTAGCGAAAACATGGAGAAACAACGCTTTGCAGCATTGCATTTTTGGCTATCGCTTTTGTCAGTCGCGGATGCGGATTTTGGCTTTCGGTTGCGGATTTTGGATATTGGGTTTTTTGGTGGTGTTTTGGTTTGAATGGGGTTTTGGTTTCGGTTTCGTTGTCAGTGACCACAACAAAACCGTCGCTGTCGTTGTCCCCGCTGTCTGTCGCTTTGTTTTTGCATCCCGCGCATTTTTGTGGTCCATTAAAACGGTTAGCAGCGACAACAACAACAATGTGATGATACCGTGGAAAATGTATCTTTATAAGTGCATACGTAACGAAAACTATTTCAGTCTGTTCGCAAAGAAAATTTCATGGAAACGGTGTACAAATATAGAAACATAAATAAAACTCGTCAAAAAAGACCAAAGCAAGGTCAAGTGAACGCGCCGAATGAAGAGCGAGGCAGTTTTGCTCTTTCCCGATCTCTCGCTCTCTGCCGCACTCGGATTTGCTCTCTCTTAACTCTTAGCAGATCAAACGTCACCATTAGCGCAGCAGCGATGACTCACAAGACGTACGACACTCTGCCTAATATAAACGACGCCAGTGTTTTTTTCTTCTCTTGCTACTGTTCGTGTGGGAGCGTGCGCGGCATACTTAGCCGAAGTCGCTGAGTACATGTGGGCGCGAGTGAGATGGCCAGTGTGTGTGCGCAGCTGTTGAGCGGCTGCAACAACAACGAAAGCAATACAAAATTTTCTGTTTTACGCTCTCTGCGCTCAGTAACAGCGTCGATTTCACAGCGTTTGGGTGTGTTTTATTTTGTTGATCGTGCAAAATTTCTCTATGCGGGCACAAATTTAATTTCAAACAAGTGGCAAAAAGGGCAAAACTGCAATCTGCAAAAATTATCGATCATTAATCTAAGTCAAAGATTAAAAACAACTGCAAATACATAAATATATTTAAGTGTATACGTGTATACTTGTGTGAGCAAATAAAATTTGAGTTGTATAATCGCCAAAACTTGTTGAACTCGCGCTGCCTCCCTCACACTTGTTTAACTGCTACGATTGCTGCTGCTGTATGAGTGTAAATTAATAAACTACTCGAACGTATAAAAGATACACAAAGAAACTAAGGCAACAACAACAACTGAAGAGACGACGACGTCATGCAGGCAATCAAATGTGTTGTTGTTGGCGACGGCGCCGTGGGCAAGACCTGCCTGCTGATCAGCTATACGACCAATGCCTTTCCGGGGGAGTACATTCCCACCGTCTTTGACAACTACTCGGCCAATGTGATGGTCGATGCCAAGCCCATCAATTTGGGACTTTGGGATACAGCTGGACAGGAGGATTATGATCGACTGCGACCACTGTCGTATCCACAAACCGATGTGTTTCTCATTTGCTTCTCGCTGGTTAATCCCGCCTCATTTGAGAACGTCCGCGCCAAATGGTTTCCCGAGGTGCGTCATCATTGCAACAATGTACCCATCATTCTCGTGGGTACAAAGCTCGATTTGCGCGATGACAAGCAAACGATTGAAAAGCTCAAGGATAAAAAGCTAACGCCCATTACCTATCCACAAGGACTGGCCATGGCCAAGGAAATTGCAGCAGTCAAGTATCTGGAATGCTCTGCTCTCACCCAAAAGGGCCTAAAGACGGTCTTCGATGAGGCCATTCGTTCGGTGCTTTGTCCGCCAATTCGTCACAAACGCAAACCGAAATGCGGTTTGCTCTAAGGCGGAGGAGGAGATTGCAGAGCTTTATTGTTAAAGAGAGATGGAGAGAACAAAGCGCAGAAAGTTTGCAAAAAATCATTCGCTTTAGTTACAGCTACAGTTTAGTGCAGTGCAAGAGAGAGGGACGGACAGACGAAGAGAGAGAGAATCACGCACAAGAGCAAAGTATTCTTTTTGTGGTTGTTGTTGTTATGTGTGTGGGGGGCAACGCATTAAATTTATAATTTGAGGGAGGGGGGCCACAGCCTACAAGTTGACATGAATACAAAAACATACAAACATGCATGCATAAGTAATACACATACATACATACATATATACATATATACAGGGCGCTGAAGGAAAATTGTATGACAAATGCGTTTAGAATTTCTATGGAAATGGAATAATAATAAAATGCTATAATTAATTGTAAATAAATCTAGATGATTTCAAATTTGGCACAGATAAGAAAAGCTAGCGCCAATCGCTTATCGATTTGAACAAATTTATTGCACATACCTAAAAATAGGCCCCAATTCATAGAAGGAAATCTTAGAAAGAAACACATTATTTACTTTATTATCATGATGATAGTCTTCCAAGTCTAACAAATTGTTTAAAAAGAAGGAATAAACAATAAAATGATGCCTTTGACTGCATTTTTGTCTGAAACGAGCGTAGTTTTATAATTTATTTTATATTAATGATTGTAATGTACACTAAATACAATAAAAAAAATACACATTAAGCAACTAAATATGACAAACGCTAATTTAATGCATCAACTTTTGCCAAAATGTGCTTTCTTGTTTATCTATACATTTATTTAATAATAAACACTCATACAATATATTTAAAACTGTATTACAACAAGGAGGAAAATACAATTTATTTATATTAACACATAATTTACTGTTAAAATGTGTAATAAAACAACAACAAATAAAAATTGTAAATAAATAAAAATAACAAAAAGCAAATAATGTGTGATTTTATCTGAATTATGTGCGGATAATGCCAACATGTATATTTATTGGGCTAATGGAAGCAATGCTCTGATAAATTGTAAAAGACAAAAAAAAGGGGAATATATCGTGGCATACTTTTGGGCGCAACTATATTTCATATTTGACATTCGCGAGCGGCTTTAATCTTATCTGCTTATCGCATGGTTATTACCCGAATTCGTCACAAAATGTTGATAATTACTTCCGTTAGTTCAGCGGATGTTGTGTTTGATTTTGACCAGGCCTAATCATAAACAATATGAATTTATTTGAGCTGTTGATTGATTGCCAAATTGGGCCGCGTGGGCGGTAGAATGAATGTCTGTCCAACAGTCTCTCTGTCTGTCTGTCTGCCTGTTGCTCGTTAGTGGCCAGTGTGAATTTGACAAATAATTACGCACAGCAACCTGCTGTGCGTCTCTGGCCAAGACAGGACAGCAAATTCCCCTCACTTGGGATACATTTCACATACATAATTCCCCTGCCCCTTCTACATACAAAAGCAATTCAATGCCAGTGACATACGTGCGTTTTGGGACTGATGGATGTGCCTCCTCCTCCTCCTCATTCTCGTCATCATCATCGTCGTCGTCGTCGTCGTGGTCGTGTTTTGTCTGTGGCGCGACAAATCGCATAATTGACCCAAATTTCAAAGCATCAACAACTAAAACGCAGCGCAGGCGTTGACAAAGTTGAGCATTAAAGTGGAGAAGGGGAAGGGAATTCACCCCAAAATCAGAACCCAAAATGCAATATGCAATTTCAGTTTTGTAGCTGGCATTTCATACGGCTTTTAGTTGATTTAATTAGCTAAAGCAACAACATAGAAACATAGCAAAAATACTGAAACATGCACCTTTGGCACACACAACGACAACACAACACACGCAGATAAATTGTGTTGCCGTTGACAGGTGTGTGGAATTTACAGCAATTTTATGCTGTCTCTTTTCATGTAATTGCAAGTCGAACAATCTTATCTACTGGCAACAATCTATCAAAGTAGCATTAGACTACATTGTAGTCTCAGTTCAAACATCTAGGAAATTGGGTGAAAATTTAGCACTTAATTCAATCCGGAATTGAACTGGAAAATTCATTTACATTTGCATATGTGGGGATATAATTTATATTAAAGTTTATTTGAACTATATTGAACTCATAACTTTTTTAATTTTGAAAGAACATTTTTAAATTGTAGTTCATCTTTTTATCTCAAACATTGAAATTTAAATACTTTTAAGAAAATATTGACATTTACAAATGTATTTCTTAACTATATTGCAAAATAATTGCTGACCATTACCAACAAAATTACTAACAAATAATCATACTATAAAATATTTGAATATTTCATTGCATTGAAAATCTCTATGACTCTGACAAAAGTAGTCGCAATTACGATATTTCAGGTATTTCTAATTAGTAATTGAATTCTTTTTAATTTGTTGCATTTTTCCGATGACTCCATCAATGGAAATCTCTGGTGTAAACTTGGCCAGAATTCAAATTGCCATGGCATGCAAATTCATGGACAACTGTCGCATAATTATGCAACATGCCACAAATTTATGCAACGTGTACAACGTTAAATGAAAAGGTCCCAAAATTGTGAGGGGTGTGTCCTTTAGGACCCTTTTGGGCAGGACATGTTGGCGCAACATTCAATAGAAAGTGCACATTAGTCGCACGCGCAATTTGCCAACTTTGATTCGCTTAACAATTTGGCTAAATCAATTATACGCACTGCGCACACCAAAACCCAAAACCAAAACGAACGAAACATTTTCAGTTTTCAGCTTAATTGAGATTTCCAGAAGCAACGTGAATGTGAACATTTTCGAAAGTCCCCCGAAAAAAAGAAAGAATTTAATACGAAAAATTGTTGGGTCGCAAGTGTAGAACGCAATTCGAGGCATTTTCATAGCGCAGCCACAAATTCTCTGCAAAATGCCAATAAAATACGTTTCACCGAAAAAATTCCATTTGAAGAAGGTAGCAAGAGTGCTCTAAAAATATTTCACACTTCCGCCGCTTGCCACTGACAGTGGCAGATGGACGCGACAAGGTGAAGGGGGCAGGTGGATGTGGAAGGGGCAAAGGCCACCTGAGCGCGTTGCGCGCGTCTGTCAGCGACGTCAACAGGATATGACAAGGTTGCCCTGCCACACTTGCCACTTGCTACTTGCCCCCTCAACTTTTGGACTCGACTCGACTCTGCTGGCTACTTGTTTCCACATATCAACATACATGTATTTCCAGCGGCAACTTCCTGCCAGCGCCTTTCGCAAATTATGATGATGCGGCCAAAATGCCAAACATCCCGGGCACACAAATATGTTTCTGTTTGTGCGTGGCCAAAGTCCTCCACAGGCCAACATAAAACAGACGCCTGCCGTCTCTGTGTGAGTACGAGATTGCCCTTGCCCAGCCAGAGTTACCACAACATTGTCATACTGTTTGCAACATACAGTCACTACCAGTTTGTATGTTCCACTATATATTTTCAGAACTTTCTGTTTTTATAATATTATAAAACATGAAAAAAGTCTAAATTATAAATTAAAAAAAAAATTAGAAATTATTCATTCCTGTCAAAAAATTCATTACAGAATATCCTGGTGGCCACTGTATTTACAAGTAAAATCTATAATCAAATCTGATAACTACAATTATTTTTGGGATGTGTGTTAAGTTGGCTGTTTAAATATTTTAATCTACATTTTTTAAAAATTTGTATTTGATATTTAAATAATAGGTTTGTAACTCACTTATAATTACGCTCTAAAATTCTTTTTTTTAATAATTAAATAGAATATAGAGTATTCAAAATTGGATCCCTCTGTTATACACAAAAAAGAGAGGGATTCGATATATTTAAAAATTGAAACCAAATATGAATGTATAGAAAAAAGAGAAATCATATAACGGTAAAATTAGCAAAGCGAAATATGATAAAATTTAAATATTTTTTTTTTTATTAACTGTTCTATTCATATAAATTCTCGAATCATAAAATCTCGAAATTTCATCTATATATATAAAACTCTTTGTCCTGACTGACTGACTCACTGACTCACTGACTGACTGACTGACTGACTGACTGAGAATCAACGTGCAGCCCAAACGGTAAGAGATAGAGAGCTGAAATTTTCACACAACATAGATGAGATAATTTCATCGTGCAATAAGACGGCGTTTTGCGAAATTCCACCTGTAAGAGGGTCAAAATCAAGGTCAAAGGTCACGGAATTGCTTAGTATGAAAAACTTTTTTGTTTCTTAAGATATCTCAACCAAACTCACAGATTACATGTTTGGTACTGTCTCTTACATTCTGACCAAATTTGGTGAAAGTGGAATGACTATATCTTATAGCTGCCATAGGAACAATCCGATGAAAAACACATTTAGTAAGAAAAACTTTTTTGCTTCTTAAGATATCTCAACCAAACTCACAGATTACATGTTTGGTACTGTCTCTTACATTCTTACCAAATTTGGTCAAAGTGGAATGACTATATCTTATAGCTGCTATAGGAACAATCCGATGAAAAACACATTTAGTATGAAAAACTTTTTTGTTTCTTAAGATATCTTAACCAAACTCACAGATTACATGTTTGGTACTGTCTCTTACATTCTGACCAAATTTGGTGAAAGTGGAATGACTATATCTTATAGCTGCCATAGGAACAATCCGATGAAAAAACCTTTAGTATGAAAAACTTATTTGTTTCTTAAGATATCTCAACCAAACTCACAGATTGTATGATTGGGGCTGTCTCTTACATTCTGACCAAATTTGGTCAAAGTCGGATGACTATATCATATAGCTGCCATAGGAACAATCGGATGCAATCGCAGATATCCTAACAAAACTTTTAGATTAACTCTTCTTGCCAAATTTTGACAAATTCTCTTAATTTAGCTTTTTCCCGCCAAATTTAGCTTTTTCCCGCCAAATTTAGCTTTTTCCCGCCAAATTTAGCTTTTTCCCGCTAAATCACCAAATCCGACTTTTTAGCCAAAGTTCAATTGCAAGGAAAAAAATTAAGGCAGCGGACAGCGGAAGCTAAATATTTCCGTTTTTTTTAAAGAAAAAATGTTATATTATATAAATTTGTTAAAACGGGCAACTAAATACAATGCTGCGAGCGTAGCGAGCTGCGGGTTGGCGAGCGAAGCGAGCAGGGGGCGAATATTATGTAAATTTGTTAAGCCGGACAACTAAAGACAATGTTGCGAGCGAAGCGAGCTGGGGGTTGGCGAGCGAAGCGAGCAGGGGGCGTAGCCCCCTAGTAAAATATAAACTTTGTGCACTGAGAGTATCAATTGGTACGACATTGCAATATTGAACACTTATTTTCTACAAACTGGCCCAAAGGGTTGCCTAGGGACTGCTCAATGTATGTATAAACACTCTGGCTGAATATGTTAATAACAATTTAGGGTTTAATATTGTTTGGCATAAACCAAATGCGACTTGGCGATTGCAATTGATATTGATATTGATATTGATGTGGCTAGTGGCTGGTGAATAGTGAATAGTGGATTAAGGCGGCTAACATGACTCGAAACGTGGCCAATATCCGTTGCAGTCATGTCTTTGGCTTGGCCAACTGATTATCTTTGTCATGAGTTGACGTGGAGCTAAAGGATAACATGGCGTTGCGTGGCAAAAATATGAGCATGAAAAGTCAGTGCACAGTGCACAGAACTGGCCACAGCACATGCTGGAGGAGTAATGAACTGCGGCTGGCAGACAACGACAGCAACAACGACTACGACAGGCGACTTCTTTGTCCTGCCGATCGATGGAACGCCCACTGGAGTGTATTAAAAACAAAGTCACAGTGCGTTTGACTCTCTCCCGCTCTTTGCTTTATAACATGTGTGTGTGTGTGTGTGTGCGTGTCCTGAAGCTGCAACATTCACAACGTTGTCGAAGCTGTTGTTGCTGCCAAAGTCAATGAACAGCGTCGAGGGACAATGTGACAGGCGGCTCACCAAACACAGACAGGCTGGCAGCAAGGTAGGAGATGGAGGGGCGGGAAGCGACAGGAAGAAGCAGCAGGGCCCAGACCAGGATATGAAGCGTGTGCGAAAGTTTGCCACAATTAGGATGCTGCAACTGACGCTGCAACTCTCAAAGCAATAAAAAAGTTTAAAGTTGCGTTTAAAAATTCATTTCATAAATTTACAGGCACAAAACTTTGATTCAAGTGTCTGGGCAGCAGTCAACAGCGACGCCGACAGCGACAGCGACGGCGACTGCGACACGTTTCCGCCATTTTGTTGCCGGCAACTTGTTGCGCCATTCAGCGTTTGAAATGTTGACAACTTTCAGCATGTTCAAAATTTCCGTTTTTGCCGACTGCCAGACGAAGCTGCCTCAAGCGTTGAATAACAGACAGACTGACATTCAAATCACACTACAAGTGTATGTGCGAGTGTGTGTGCAGGTGTATAAGTTGCACCTATGAAAACGTATGTGCGAGTGTGTGTGTATGTGTGTGTTTGTGTCTAACTGACAGTTTTTAGTTAATAATGAAAAGTGCGCTAAAAATAAAAATAAATTATATTGAAATGGACAGCCAACGAGACAATAATGATGATGATCATTATCATCATCATGATCAACATGAGAATATGTGTCTATAATCATAATGATGTTGTGGCAGTCAACTGAATCACTTGAAAGCGCCGCAGGTGAACAACGAATTCAACTGAAATGCACACAACAACAATATATTCTACACATATATAAACATGTATATTTTTATGTTATTGTTGTAAATGTTTCAGTTTTTAGCTATTTTGGGCGCCTCCCCCACCGAGGCAATGGTTGTAGTTGTTGTAATTTTACAGTTCATATATTTTGTGATTTTTGCTTCTTTAATTTAAATAAATATTCACATACATATGTATATATTATAATCATATACATTAATGCTTGCCTGTTTATAAACATTTCGCAACCACAGCGATTTTATTTATATTAAAATAATTGAAATGCACCTCAAGTAAACCACAATAAATACTCACAAGTACACAGAGAAAAGTGCTGAGTAGACGCAAGTTAAATTGAATCAAAATGGAAAATTCAAAGGCCAATGTGATAAATTCGTTTAATTTGATTAGCAAGAATTGTATAAATACGAATACTCGCATCCTCTTGGAATAACCCAATTATTTAGCCAGCTCGCAGATTGACATTAATTGTTTAAATTGCATTCAAAATAAACAAAACTAAATATTTGGTCATTATTATTTAATTGCAGAAAAATCAGAAAGTTAAAAGGTTTAAAGCTAAAATAAAACATATTTCAACTAATGCATATACAAAATCCTAATAATTACATCTAACGTAAAATTGTTATTTGATTAGCTTTTATGTAAATTGTAATAATAATTAATAAATCTCAAGTTTAGTTAAAATTAATATAATCCTTTCTAATTTCTCAAGTATATAGTTTTCTTAGGGAATTTCTTTGATTTTCAAATATTTATTTAATTACTTGTGTCATTGATATTTCAATATATTTAATTATAGAAATAAATGTATTAACAAATTTAATTTTAATGACTATTTACTTGAAGAGACTTAATTTTTAAATTGTGAAGTACTCGTATTACAATCGTGTTAAATTCTCCAGGGACACTTTATCTCGCATTGCCAGAGCTTTAGGAATTGTCAAAAAATGAAGCTGCCGCTAAGTGGTTTTATTTTAAATCTTTCACGTACACAACAACGCCATCCCCGCAGACTACTAAACTCATCCCAAACTGCAGCATACAAAGCAGAAAAAATAAAAAAAAATAAAATAAAAAAGAAGAACCCGCTGCTCGGCCTTATGACAACAAGTTGCTTTTAAAAACTCAACTGTCGCGACAAGTTGCACGAGAAATGATTTGCTTTTGTTTTTTAGCTGTTTTGTAAATGTCACTCTTCATTTGTCAGTCGCGCCCACTCAGTACTAGGTCTTTCTCTGGGCCTGGGTCTGGGGCCTGGAACTGGGACTGAGACTGGGTCTGTGTGCCTGTGACGCCTTCGAGTTGGCTTAAGTGGCTTCGTTGTCAGACTCAGTTCAGTTCATTTCTCGGATTTGTACATAGAGCATGAAATATGGCCCGCAACAAATACCAAGTACAATTTAATCTGTGCTTTAACGTTTTGCTGGCGATTTGCCCGCTCGGAACACCCGCCTGACAGCCTGGCAGCCATTGCAGGTTATTGATGGACGTTTAAATTGCAATTGAAATTGAAAATTTCCCATCGAGGCACGCCACGGCTAAGGACTAAGGATCTGTTGTGCAAGTCGTGAGAATACAAAATACGAAAAGACCTTATAAATATTTATTATACACTTTCAAGGCCTAATTTTGATTAATTTATCAATCGATTCGCCGTTGAGCCTTGACATGAAATGTCTGCGTTGAATTTATGATACAACATTTCGAGTTACAAGTTACGAGTAACGAGTATCTGCTAATTATATTCGCTTCGCTTCAATTTCATTCGCTTTTGGCCCGAGTCAAGTCAAGTGGCTCACACTCGCAATCAATAAACCAAAATTCGAGCCAAAATCCTTGGCACATGAAATCAAAACACGTAAGCCTCCTAACAAAGGTCAAAATGTGCATGGAATTGGCAAAAACAACAACTGACAATGTAGTGAGAGTATTTTTCACGCCATTCGCAAATGATTTCCTGTCAGGAAAACATCAATCAGTTAATACTACACTACACGGACTTACATACATACATATATGTTACCTTATATTATTGCAGTATTTTGATTTAATATACAGAATATTCCATTTAAATTAAATTGTTTTCTGATAATATACATGGTTTAAATATTTGTAAATACAGACAGTTTTTCTATAATTCTGAAAAATATCTTTGTAGTAAATTCTAGGAAATTGAACACACGTATTTGAATAAAATTAGAAATATAATTTAAATTTCATAGAATTAAATAACATTAATAAGAAAATCGTTGGAATTGAATTCTATTCTGAATTGGAATTCCATCATGAATCAGATACTTTAAGAACAGTTTAAAAGGTCTAAACTTACAGAATATAAGCTTACTAAATACTCAGAACTTATTGCTTCTTTCTGCTTGTAGCTATGATGTCAGTAAATTGTAAATAATAAGATATGACATTTAAAGGAAAATATTTATCTGATAAAATTTATAATCTGCTGGACAGAATTGCAAACAGACACTCTTTATTTTAAGTGATTGAAAGAATAAATTTAACACTTAATTTTAATTACGCCCATTTAAGCTTCCATTCTACATTTTGTTGCAGAAATAACTGTGTTAAACTTGTTTCATTTTTTAATCATTTTAAAGCTGTTAACTGTGTTTTAACTGTGCTCCAATTAGTAGTCCTTTGACACTCATTTTCCCATTGAAGGCAATTGGAGCGTGCAGCTCATTGAGCTTTGTTCGGACCTGTTCCTTTCTGTTCTGTTCTGTTTTGGTTCTGGCCTTGTCTGTGGTTGGGCATCTTGTTTAATTCAAACTGGCAATTTACGGTTACATTAACCCACAATGCACAGCTCATAAATTGGCGAGCATCTCAGCACCTGTGAATTGCATTTGCAACTGCAATTGCAATTGTTGGTCCAAATGGTTTTGATATGCCTGGAATTTTCCATCATTCACCCTCTCAATTGCCCACGCCCTCGGCCTCGCCTCACACCTCAATCCATAAATACAATTTTGATTTTAGATTTTAATAGCTGCAGTTTTTCCGAAGGAAAGGTAGGAGGGAGGGTGGGGAGACCTGCTTAGATGAAAAGTTAATACGACGGCTGCTTTGATGCTGCAATCGCATTCTGGCAGCCCCTAAGAGAGGCGGTGCCCAGGGGGAGGGGGCGAGGGAGGGGCTGATGCTGTAACTACACAAATATGCGCAGGTAATGTGGGGATTTTTGATTCAGATTTTGCTTCACTATTTCGTTGGAACTGTGTACAATTTTTTTTTTTTTTTTTGATAATTATAGCGTTCAGTGGGGCGACGATGACAAAGCCGTTGAAATTTTTATACTTATTATCGTTACAATTTGGTGGCTATCGAATGCGCAAAAGGCTGCTAACCAGACAACCAAAAATATAAATTAAGCTCACATAAATAAACAGGCAGCCGGAAAAATGGCGAAGAAAACTTGATTGGCCAAGTGACTGAGTTTTGCACGAGCATCCAACTCGATGGCACTCGATGCTGGCCCCGTTTTTCCAGAAACTCGAACTAAATACAAGAAACTGCAAGGCACAATTAAAATGCCATAAAGTTCTTCACGCGCTAATCGACGTCAGAAAACATTTCACAAAAACATAAAATATATGCTAGTTTTATTTATTTGTGCAATCGTCACCTTAACACATGCTTCCAAGGACAACAATAAAAGCAACTCAGAGGAAGTTTAGGTGCTAGAAAATAAACTCAAGACTCTAGAGAAATACCCACAAAAAGAATAATTTTTTACTCTGTAATAATTAATTCAGAAACTCTGCTTGAATTTCTTGCTTACAATTTCATTTACAATAGTCTGCATTATTTAGTTTAATTGCATTTGGCATAACAAATTTTGGTAGATATATATATTTATTTATCATAATAAAGTATAAATATTTTTATAAAGACTGCTTGAATTTTACAATGTTATTTCATTCAATTTCATTTTAAATTTATATCCTTGTTAATTTTATTTGCCATACTAAAAAAAAGCTCCCAATCGGAATCTTTCAGATACATTTACATACAAACATATTACATCTTACTTTATTGCATAAAAAAGCTATCTAAATTACCTTATTACCTTGTAAATTGCGCTCATACAATCATTTCTATGACCAATATCCTCATTATATTATAGGAATGGAATTGCAATAAAAACTATTGCCTGTTTTTGGGTGCCCCTAGCGTGCGGACCAATAAGTCGCAATTCGATTTTAATAAACCGAGGGCAGGGGGAGACACTTGAGCCGACATTTGTCAGGCCTAGGACCATTTGTTGGCCATAATGCCACACACCACATGGCCAACTGGAGACTATAGGGGTGGGAAATGGGGAAGGGGGAAGGGGGGCTCGTCTGGGTGTCCACATTTATAACGTCATATCGCAACGTTCATCGACACTAACAACGTGACGCGGCCAATAACCAAAAACTAATAGCCATAAATGGTGGGATTTTTACCCAGGAAAATAGGCTGTAAAAATTGCGCTGCCCCCACACAGTGTATGTTTAACAACTTGTTAACATGTTGACTGTTGCAGTGTTGCCTGTCTGTGTGTGTGTGTGTGTATGTGTGTGTAAATCAGGCAATCGACTGTGAGCCACAAACCAAATAAACACCCTTGACATTTCCCAGCCACAGGCGGCAAATTTGCGGTTTTAGCCATAATATGATTTAAACAGCGGTTAAATGTCCTTTGCAACTTATTCGATTACATTTCGAATGGAATCAGCATAATATGGCCTATAGATCAGAGCTTCTGATTCCCAGTAGTAAAATATATTTACTATTTTGGCTAATTAGTTGAATTTATATTTCTTGGTATTAGAAATCAATCTATTTGGATAGCTGGCACTTGGCCCAGGCGAAGAGACAGTCAATCAGTGTTATGGCCAAAATAGAACACGCTTCACAGCAGATGTTTCACATAAGTAGAATGGTACAATCTGTGCACAGGAATTAAAAGTCTAACATCAATTTAATACGATTTTTACCCGGAAATTGCAATAAAAAAGAAATGAAGTGATTAATAAATCAGGCAATCGAATTTATTAGCCATTTTGCAAATATACGAGGCGTATGTGTAATATTTGATTTGTGTTTGCCATTAAAAAAATAATCAATTCATGTGTAAATCTTTGAGGCTGTAAATTGCTTGAGCATAATTATTTTGATTTATAAGTCTATTAACAAAACTTTTAATTTTCTAAATAAAATCAAATACACTCATAAAAATATTACTTATTAAAATAATTTTAGACGTGTTTTTATTTTTATTTTAATCTCAGTTAAAGGTTCTTTAATTAATGATGAAATAAATATTGTTGCAAGACCTTTAAAGTCTGCAATTTTTGTTGCATTTACCACAAATTATAAAATGTCATCGCATTCATTTGAAAGCTGCCTCAACTCATGCCCCAAAAGGTTGCAACATTGGTATTTAAATTTGTATTGTTTTCTCTCATTATTATGCTGTTATTTATATTTATGTGAGCAAAGTATAGTCTGATTTATTTTTTGTTTGTTTTTATTTTGCTTTTGCATTTATTTTTGCTTTTGTTTTTATTTTTTGACGTCGTCAAATACTCGTACATGTTGCGTGTTTTGCCGTCGTGCGCTGCTTTGGGCCTGAAACTTTTGCCACGTAAATGATTTGTTTTGTCAATTATTTTGTTAGCCAACATGCAACAAACAGGCCGCAGGAAAACCAAACAGTCTGCCAACAACAACAGCAAATGCAAACAACAAAAAGAGGAAGAGCTCAGCTGATAACATCAAAACAATGGGGGATAATTTCAGATTCACCAGCCAAGTTTTTAATTGAGAGGCGTGGCAAGGTAAATTGCATAAGCCATAAACAATCGACGTTTATGATATGCCAACTGAGTTTTCTGACTGATCAGATAGAATAGAATTGAATTGGAAGAATACTTATGAAGTGGCTGGCTGTTTAAACAAGTGCGTTCAATTGCATAAATATTTATGGCACCAGACAGAAATACGAAATACGAAAATCAAAGCGGCTGGCAAAGTCTGCTGATTATTTATGGTTAACAGCCAGCCAGACGATTGTGACTGGGTCTGGAAATTGGTATTGAGTATTGGATATTGGAATTGAGTGTTGGATGGAGTGACGCAATGGAGCACAGAAAAAACACATGTGCATTGTGTTGTTATGCCTTCAATTTTAATTTCGAAATTAAATTTAATGCACAGTTGTTATGGGGCGTTAGCAAAAAGCGGCCAGAACTCATGTCGCATCTGACATAAAGAAATAACAACAGCAAACAAAAAAATAAAAGAAAGTCCAAAATTCTGAACAGGCAATTAAGTGATGGATTGGCCATGGCACCCTCAATAACATCTCTCAAACTCAATTTTTGTTTTCGTTTTTCCTGCGTTTTTTTCGGAAATTCTTTCTCTGTATGTGCCTGTCTTTAATTAACATGCGCGCTTTGGTTTCGATTCGGTTTGTGTAACATTTGGTTTCATTTTTTTCATTTGTGACATTTTCTTTAGTGATTGAATCACATGGCAATGTGCTAAGAAATGTGGTCTAAAAAGAGCTTTACCTTTTTTAGCAATATCAGCTGTGCAGTTGCTGGAGCATTCACGATATAGTATAATTAATTCAATCAAATGTTTAACACTTTTCCTATAACTTTTTCAATTCAATTGGCTGATCTTTCTGTTTTCAGCTATAGCCTCAGCCAATTTCTCAATTCATTGCACACAACTTTTGCGACACTAATTGCACTTTTACTATAGACGCAAATCGCGATAACTCAAAATAAGACACAGCGACAACAACAACGAGACACGCACCAAACACACACACACACACACCTCAAAAATTCTTCATTTAAAAATTCATGAAAATTCGAGCAGAAAACACGTCCGTGTCAGCATGCGGGCCGTTGCCAACTGACGCGACATTCAAACGGATTCGGGCCCGTCGACTGCCGGACTAACGCCAGCTAACGGCAAATGCGAACGCTTAGACGAACGCGCAGCCGAAGGGCTGTCGGCATTCGGCCAGGCAGCATTCGGGTTATCTGTTCGGCCGAAGCGACGATGAAGAAAAGCCGGCAAAACAAAATGTAAATAACAGTGCCGACTAAGCGAGAGGGGGAGGAAGGGAATTGGGGGGAGCTGGGAGGGGAGGGGGTAGCCGGTTGCCGGCTTTTGGTTTCAGCTTGAGCCTGGCAGATTTTACGCTGACAACCGACGACTAACTCAACCCAACACTACGCGACCCACTCTTAACACCTCCCCACTTCACCCACCCCCACTTCATCCCCCTCTCAGCCAACACCCTTGTTTGCTTTGCGGCTTTTCGGGGTTGCTAGAGTGTGTGCTGGTGTGTGTATGAGTGTGTGCGTTTGTTTGTATACACTTCGGCTTGGCCTGCAATTGGCGGGAAACTTTGTGGATGCTATTCATGTTGACTCAGCATAGTTTAGCAACATTTTGTGTATTTTGTGTCTGTCCGTTCATTAACTGAACAAACCTCATGCTCAATTGTTTATGCCAGTAATATCAAAAAAGTTTTAATAGTTCAGCTTATAAAAAATGCATTTTTATTGCATCTCAAGTGGATATCCGGTTTTTGGTAATATTTCTGTTGGCAACATTATTTGGATGTTGCCAAAGACAAAGACATTGCTCATGCGCCCTGTTTGCCTCCTCCTCGTTGAATGGCATTCTTCGTTGTTTTTCTTATTATGTGTCTCCTCCCTCGGCAACACCACAAAACGACGAACGACCGCCTAACGCCTCCAAAGTGACAACCTTTCAGTTTTATCGCTGCTTATGTATGCGTATGTGTATGTGTGTTTGTATGTAAATAATGTAACAGTAAATTAGCGTGTTTGACACACTGTGGGCGTGGCCAAAAGATGACTGCGTTGGGCAATCTGTTTAACGTTGACTTTTGAACTTTTAAAGGCCACAACTGATTGGATCAACTACATTTCTAAACAATTTTAAGTGTTAGAGAAATTGAAGAAATTCATAAATTATGTGAAATGCTTTACAAAATATTTCAATTTAACTATTAATATTTAATTTGAATTTTATGCTAATTAAATTTTTACAAATTGAAAATTCTAACATTTTACAGTCTAGACTCCAGAGTCAAATTACGAAATCACCAGATCTAAGCAATTGAATAGTCAACTGCCAAATTTAGCACTATAAATACAGTTTACATAAAAAAAAAAACACCAAAGAAAATCATAAGGCGCTTGGCAAATAAACAAGCGAACGATACTCGCATTGTGCTAAAAAAAACTAAAGGAACTGCAACAATAACACTCAAAATTAAGAAAATATAAATAGGAATTCGAAATGATGAGCGACCTGTCGCGAGCTGGGAAAGATCTAAATAAAAGCGAGTCAATAAGGACCAGACAGATGCTACCTATTAAACAAGCGCCATTAAGGGCATGATCTCTCATTTCAGAAATGAACCAGGGCCACACAGACAGACAGACAGACAGACAGACGGACCGACAGATAGAAAGACGGACAGAGAAAAATGTCTATAGGCTTGGGTTTTCCGACGTGCTGATCACAGAGTTTTCGCACCTGTACAAATCAGTTGATGTTGTTGTGGCCGCTTTTTGGTTCATTGCCAAATTATCTAACAACAAAAGCAATAATCTAGCCAAAAGTACGTAAAAATTATTAAGTTAGGATTGCTTAACTATTAGATACTACTCATAAACACACTTAATTTTCCAACGGACTTTCTCTAAAAATTAAGGATATACCTAAATGACAGGGGAAACTTATTAAAACAACACAGTTCAACTGACAGAATATAAGTAAATACTTTTATATTTTATTAAGATCACTCAGATCAACTGTCTGTCTTCATTATACCCCTTTCGCCCACTGATGAATGCTGGGTATAAAGAAAAAATATAAGTCTTCATTGAGCAAGCGTTCATGCGTATGAGCAAATAATTTTTTATGCACGTTACCCAGAATTTATTTAGTGTGCTTTTGTTTTTGTTTTCCGCTTGTTTGTTGTTGCTCTGGCCTGTTGCAACTAATTACATTATGCTTGGGGCACAAAAAACGACAGCACACACACACCTGGCGTTCTGCCAAAGACCAATCAGAGAATTAGAATTAGAAGTAGCTCAGGTCCAGACTATATATCATGGCATACTCAAGATCCGCACAATTTTCAGCTGCAACTATTGCAATTTTCATTTAATTTAATAAATAAAAATGCATTTCATTTAATTTATTTTGCTACATAGCTGGCACTTTAATATGGCTGTGACGTCACGGCCAGAGACTGGGCCTGTCTGGTCCTCTGCCAGTTGTAGTTGTTGTTATTTTTATTTTTAATGTTTCATTATTTCGTGCAGATTTATGTCGAAAGAATTGCTGGTAATACGCTCGTCTATATTTCATATTACCGCAGAAATATGCGTGGCAGTTTTTAAGACTTAATTGTTACAATAATAAATTATAATTGTTGATACCACTTCTGATATATGGGCAAAGCTCTGAAAAATTACTATAAAATAATTGCGGAGCACATTGCACCATACTCTTCTCAAAAATCAATTTAAATGTACAAATAATGGCATTTAATATTTAATATTTTAATGCACACAATACTTATTCAATTCTTTATATTTTTTCAGTTCGGAAGTCTCCAAGGTAATGCACGAAAATGTTTCGATTGATTAACCAGAGTACAGTAGGCATCGTCAATCAGTTTTTCCTAGAAATTTAAGAACAATATTTAGATTTGAAATAGAAATAAATACAAAATAAATTTACTTACACCTTCGTTGCATAAATGCATAACTCCGGTTGAATACAATTCCAATGGCTTTTGCTTTTCAGGAATTCGAACTTTTTTTAATACATCCAGAGCCCTTCCTGTGAATTCCGTTGATAGATTTGAGTAGATATGTAGGCGCTGTAACTTCTGGCACGTTCTAAGAACATTCAAGCATTCCTTAGATCCAGCTGCTGAACGTCCCAACGTAATATAAAGTCCCTCAAGTTCAGTTAGATCCGTCAAGAGGTCAATGCATCTGGCATCATCGAATGAACAACGTAATTCTCTCAAAAAAGTCAGTTCTATTAATTTGCTGGTCTCCTCGAAGTTCAAATCCGAAAATAATATTAAGCTTTGTAATTGTGTATCTTGTTTCTTAGCGGCGAATGCATCAAAGAGTTCAGTTAATTTTGCACACGGAGATGTGGAATTTGTGCTCTTTATGATTATTTTTTTAATCTTTGGCAGATCCGCAAGACTGGCATATGATTTGTGGTAAGCAAACATGGGGAAGGCAATTTCCTCCAAGTTCTGACAGTGGGGCACAATGTCAGCCAATTCTCCGCCAACTTCCTTGACCCATAAAACCCGTAGACTGGCATTTGATTTGCATATTTCCACCAAATCTTCAGAAGCTATTTTATTATCGATTGATAATTTTTCCAGGCATTTCATGCGTTTCAAACAGCAAGATGAATATCTAAAAATTAAATAATTTAAACAAATATTTCGATGTGATATAAATTCACTTACATGTCCGTCTTGCTGCTTACACTGACACTCTTAATATTAGGCAGAAATTCAAGGGCATCCAATGCTTTCTCTATCAGCTGCTGACGAGTTGAGTTCGCACTTAAACTCAATTTTCCCAGTATGCTCCCTTCGTTTATTGCAATGTATTCCAGACTCTCCATGGCTTTAATCTGAGTGCAGAGATCATCAATGGAAAGCGATGTATCTCCATCCACTTGATGAATATCCAAATACAATCTCTTAATGATGTCACGAATTATGCATACAAGCTCATATTCCCATTTTATATCTTCGGGATCCGTATCTTTAGTTCTTTTTATTCTGAAATCAGGATAGAGCACAGGCGCCCAGTCTCTTAGAACTTCTCGGAATCGGCTGCAAGCTTGTGCAAATCGCACATGGTCTTCTAGACCGTGATACTTTAGCACAGTGCCAAGACAATAATCATTTAGATCCAATATATTCAACTCCATATTAGGATACGTTTTGTAGTCTCTTCGCTTTTAATTTTCTGTGCCGACTGAGCTTACTCATAAATTCGATTATAAGCAATGAAAAAGCAATGACTAATAGATAAGATTGGTTGTGTTTTGGAAAAAAAACACTCATTAACAGCTGTTTTCTATAAACACTAAAGTTTAACGTAACGCAACACTTGACTTAAGCGATAGAACATCGATATAAAAGATCGATAAAATAACTGTAGACATGAGTGCGATAGCTAAATAGACTGTTAATCATTTTGAAGTCACCATAAAATAATTAAAAACTAACAAACTAATTTTGTTATGAACTTATGGTTTAGTAACCGGTTAAGCCAGCACCATCTATTGATTACATCTGGAACAGGTGGGCCTTGGGTGATGCCGGATCGTTGAAAATAGATGCGATCTTGCAGGCGTTTCCTAACATTTTCGACAGTTACTTTCTACCTTCTTAGTTTGCAGCTGTTAATATTCAATAGTTTTCTCTGTTTTACATATACAAATTCAGCTGCGATCAAAGTTAAGAACTATTTAAATTTAATAAAAGTTTGTTCTAGAATTACTCAACAATATTAATAAAGTTTCATAAGTATTCGACTTTCAATTACTTACATTACTGACCCTAACTAACATTGTCCCCTATTCTTCATTCAGACCCAAAATTGCCCAAAAAAGTTTTCTATTTAAATGAAAATGCGTTCAATATAACAAGACCGCATGAAATATACACATTGACTTGCCACGGAAATATCACTTACGAGAGTCATTCAAAATAATTGCATAATGAAAAGGCAAGCCGGATGTGAGTCTGAGTCTGGGTGAGGGATCGCTGTCAGGATCGGGGAAGGGGATTCGGTTTATTGTGGAGGAGGGGTTTGCGTGCGGTTAATCAGGTCGATTAATCTACGCAAGTTTAGTGCAAGAGGCGAGCACTCATTCTTATTGCTGTTTGTTGTTGATGGTAATGTTAATTTGCACATCGGGAGAAGTCAGTTGGAAGTCGAATGAAGGCGTAGGAAAATGGGAACAGGCCCCAGGCAGAGGTCTGCAATTCATTTACTTTGACAGGACATGCGAGCACACGCTGAGCTGAGTCCTGAGACCAAGACTGAGACTGAGTGACTTGTCCTGCCGGTTGGGTAGGTTGAATTGCTGCTGCCTCATTACCGTTGCGGCATTGTCATATGAATGTCTTTGCCCTCGGCTGGCCGCATGACAATCTAAAAGCGACATTTAATTGGCACTGGGAATTTGCCAGACGAAGAAAAAAGAATGACATACAAACAAAACAGTGTGACGACTCATAAACTGAATCCTGTGGTGCGGCTCACAGTGGGAGATATTTGATTGACATGTGGTAAGTGCAGCAGTAAAAATACGCAACAAAGTCCATCTACAGTCAAGCAACTCTTTAACGAACACGGAGAAGAGCAAACTGAAGTGAGTAAAAGTAAAAGTTCAGCTTAAATAAATGAAAACGTCTACAAAAATAAGTTTATTTAAGATAGGTTTGTTATAGGCAAGCTCTACTGTTAGTGTGTACGTGCTATTTCTCTGGTAACTGGTCTATATTTATGCCAGGCATTATAATATGAGACTTTCTGTTGAGTCAACCGGACGGAAGTGCTCTGACATTGCGAATCACGAGCATTGGCTATATTCAAATGTATTTTTGATCATTAAGTGAATAATGCGATTTCGGCTGCCTATTATTAGATTGCATAATTGGCCAGGTGCGCAACAATAATCTAAAAATCAACAACAACAACATCACAGAAAATCCCCAATGAAAAAACCGAAATGAAATGAAATTTTTTTTGCAACAACCCAAGAATTTACACATTCATTTGGAATTTTTAAGTAAATTTGTGGCTGAGAGGATGCCATTTAGAGGCCCCATAAAAGGCAACTGCCGCATACGTGAAGCTAAACAACCGTAAAATATATGCAACCACCTCAAGTTTCTCTCCCACCACATTCTATTCACACACCCCCATCCATTGAGTGAGCCACCCCCATGCTCTCTCTCCCTCTCTCTCTTAGAGCGCGCACGCACGCACGGCAAAGACAATTAGTGAAAGCCGAGCGCACGTTTACCGTTACCTACCACTCTATAAAGGAAGGGGAGAAAGAGGAGGAGGGAAGGAGCAGGAGGATGCCACTAGCTCTTCCCTGCTTATGCTCTACTTCGTGACTTTTGGCGCCCGACGTGGATATGTTTGGCTTCCCTTTTGGCTTTTTACAATTCAACTTCAACATCAGCTTTGGCTTCAAATGCCTTTTCACACATGAGCATTTTCTTTTATTTTTTATTATTCGTGAGCTCTTTGTTTGCTTCAAATGAAATAAGGTGCGGCAGCGTCCATAAAGCCAAATTAAATAAAATAAAAAGAATGTAAAGAAAAGGGAGAAAGCATGAGGGAAACGCAGTCAATGCATACAGTAAGCGGAGCAAGGACTCGTATCCTTGTCTTTGACTTGGCATTTCATTTGCGTGAACATGTTTTTTTTGTTAAATGAATACGCAAATGTTTCTCAAATGTTGTGTGTAATTCGCCATTTGGGTTTGCTTTTCATATCGCATTTATGCCGGGGACCTAATTAAATGCACAGCTTGGGGAACGACAACGATGACAGCTTTGAATGGGGCTTTAAAATGTAATTGCGGACTTGCGAGATTTGCTAAAGATGACAGCAGGTACTCCAGAAGTCGAAAAGGGGATTTGCCAATTCCAAAAAAAGTATATATATTAACTTATAAACAGAATATTTACTATTGAAAACTTAAGCTATATTCTATTACATTAAACTCAAAAAAATAATGGAAGAAATTCATTATTTTAGAAGTTTCTTGAAGTATTTTAAAATCAGGAGTGCCTTTAAGATGCTCTGATTGATTGAAAACTGATGTTCTTTTCTTAGCTTGAATATGTCAAAACTTGTTTGGTCAAATATAGAATACATTTAGTAAATTATTTTTATTAAATTCGATTTATTTCTAAAGTTATTTGCTGAAATCTTAAGCAGAAAGTCAGTTATAAGAGTTATACAAATCAGCTGCAATTATCTTTAGCTGAAATGAGCTTAACAACAATCAATGAGCTAATGCCAATGCCCATATATTATTGGCTTCAACTGAGCATTAAGAAGTGAACACACGCCATTGGCACATCGTATTCGCAGTGAATGTATTTTGACCAAGACAAGTTGTGGGAGCTGACTTAAATTAATGAATTCAGAGCGAGGCCACAAAGTAACTGCTGGCCACGCACCACCTCTCAGATATTCAGCCACTAGTGCAGCTTTAACATACTCCAGCTCGTACTCGTAAATGCCGTTCTCTAATCGAATTAGTGAAATTAATTTTTGATGATATTGAAATTAGTTGCAGACACAACACAACCAACAAAAGTCAGGCCCAAAGTTGTGTTGTGTTGTTGTTGAGATGCGAGTAACTACAAAATACTTTTAGTTGCCTGGCATTCCTTTTATCAGGGGAAGAGGCATGAGGCATGAGGCATGGGTGCATAAATTTACTTTGACAGTGGCAAGCGGCACGTTTGACATTCCCCTTGGAGTGCGCAGTTCCTGACTTCGATTTTTGGGGGTTGGCTGTCGATTTTCATTGTGATGTGGTTGTGGTTGCAATGCCACTTGAATGTGGCATCCACCTACATTATTAATGACTTCTCGACATGTGTGGCAGGTTCGCTAAGTTTCGTTGAAAAGCAATTTTATTTACTTTTTCTCGATTTGTGCTTATAAATTACTTGGTATGTCTGATAAGCGTGTCATCTTATTATTTATTGTGTGTGTGTGTATTGCAAATTAAATGCCAAAAAAAATATGTTAAATATTTAATATGAAGACAGCTTAAAGTTCTGTTCAAAAGAAAACACACACACGTGAGTTAAAGTCTCCTCCCACATTGTCCTTGTCCTTGGCGTCAGCACAGACAACGTTCGGCTGAGATAGCCATACTTGGAGTGAAAGAGAGCGCAAGTGTTTGCATGTCAGCAAGTAATAAGCACAAGGGCCATAATAGTTTTGCCAGTTATTCCTCTTTTTTATATATATAAGTAAGTATTCTGGCTAAAATGCAGCCGCGATTACTTGGCTGGTAGACCAACAAGGCAAAAGTTGGGAGTCCGTGAAAGAAGCCCAGACATGGAGGCTTCCACTTTAGTTCTGTTCTGGAGGCAACAGCGTCTTCCAGCCAGGCCATAAATGTTGGACATTAACGGGTAATTTTCTTGCAATTTTGTAGTCGTTAGCGTTTTGTGGCAAGGACGACGACGACGACGACGACGTCAACAAGAGAAGCCAAAGAATTTAATTTTCGCAACATTTTTGAGGCCGCATAAATTTTGCAGCTAATCATGACGTGAATTTCACACAAATTTCAACACTTTAAAGAGAGTTTTGAAAACAAAAACAAAACAAAAAAAGGAAAGGAAAATATGATAAGGGGAAAGCACTGCAAATTGAAATGGAAATCCATTAGCGCTGGACAAATTTGTAATTTCCGTTCTTTAATAAAACTTTGCGCTCGCTCACACGCAACGCAGTCAAACAGAAACGGAAACGGAAACGAAACACACACACATACACACGCACAACTGGACACATGCTGAGTGTCCACTTTGAGGTGTGTTCGGTCAGGTAATTTCATTTACCTTACTCATTTAGCACTTTTTTTACTCCAACTTGGGGGGCGGGTTCGGTCATTTTCCGCCTGTTTGCATGATAAAAATCACATACACACTCCTTGAATTTCCCCAGCACGCGATGTTGAATGATTATCCTTGAACCAAAAAACATCATCACACCCCCTACTTTACTCCATCTGACTTTTGTCTGTTCGTGTTTATCTGGAACTCCCATAAATGGAGGTGCTGTCCTTTGACTTTTGCTCCTTGCCAAAAAACGAACCTCATAAATTGTTATATATGTATTGTGTCACTGTCTGTGTGGACGGGCTTTTAATTTGGCTTACACATGCATCCCTTAGATGAAGCTTTAAGCTGGACACTGTCCCCAACTCTTAACTGTAAACTGTGCTGTGGCCACATCATCAAAATGTACATGGTTCATAATGAAATTCCATAAATGAAGCGACAGACAGATGCTCACATTTGTCAGTGGACCAACAAAATTGAACGTGTGGCATAAATTATTAAAGTTTCCCACTACAAAATGCACACGGCTGAGAGTGATAACAAATCTCATAGAGAACGAAGGGAGATTCAGATTTTTGGAATGGAATTCGAAAACTAAAACTGATGAAAACTTTATGAAAAGAATTTTTTACAATACAATCAAAATAATAAATTTGTTTAAATTATATTTATATGTATTATTAAAGAGTTCTTAGGATTAATTAAAAATTATCGGGTCCCAATGATGGTTTATAAAATTAAAAAAAAAATGATTTACATAAATAAAAAATGTTTCATATATATACATACACAATATAATATATAAAATTTGTATTTGATATTTTACAATAAATAATTATTTACTCTGGCCTTTCTTAAATTTCCAAAGAATCGCTTTCCACTTACGATTGAGACTAAGATGAAAAAAATTTACTTGGTTTTTTACTTGAAATAATGCTACTTTATATTAATAATGAATTTCTATTTGTTCTGTAAAAGCAGCTCTGAGTAATGACTAACATTCTATAGCCTATAGTTCAACAAAGTTAATTTCATTCCGATTTTCTATTATTTCCCACTAACATATGCATTAACAGGACTTACATGGCACTTAACTTGACTTAAGCCCATAAATAAAGGCTTTAAAGTTTAAGCCTTGCTCTTTTTGACCCTGCTAAAGTCTGCTGCCTTAATTCTATTATGGGTGTATATATTTAGTTAACTTTTAAGCTACCCTCGCATTAGTTGTTCCCACAAACACCCACCTACTGAAGCAGAGGCCACTTGGGTGTATGTCAAAAATCAACGCCAGTTAAAACGTGTGCCGTCCGACTGTCAGCTGTGCCTGTTCGTCCTGTTTGTCCTGTTCGTCCTGCTGGCAGTGCTGCCAATGCTGTCTCTCTCTCTCTCTCTTTCTCTCACTCTGCCCCTTAAGCATTGTTTAATTTACATTTATCCGCACGCTTAGCCTACCTGGCAAGTTCATTTGCAGGTGTCTGTGTGTGTATCTGTGTGTGTCCCTTAGGTGCCCACACGCAGACACAGGAACAGGAAGCTACTGACACCGTACAAAATGTTAAACACTTGGCAACATTTTGCTTAAAACTTTTCCTTCCCCTTCGGTCTCTTTTTCTCGCATTCTTGCTGTCTCCCTATATCTGTGGAACTTGCTTTGCTTTCTATTTGCGGCTGCAGCTCACACAAAAAGTCACAAGGCACAATGCAGTTAAACCAACAACAACAGGAACAACAACAACAGTAACAACAACAACAGCTGCAGCAACAGCAACAACATCAACAACAACAACAACAAAAGCAGAAACAATGAAAAAAGCAGAAACTGAAATGGCAAAGCTGCTTGACTATAACAACGTAGCCAAGGCAAAACCAACCAGACAAACCAAACAACCAACCAGCCAGCCAGCCGGAGGAGCAACAGCAGCCGCCACTTGGCCACTCATTGTTGGCCTGGCTGCCTGGTCGCCTGGTCTCTGGGTCGCCATGGTCGCAACGGTGAATCCTCAGGTGTTTTGCGCACAGTTTACTACGTTTTTCATTTAACCAACACCCCTTGTTTTGGACCAGGTTCAGCTCGTTTGCTCAGCTTGTTCTTCTTTTCCATGCTGTTGTTGTTGCTGTTGTTGTTGTTCAGGCTGGTTGCTGTTTTGTTGTTTGGTTTGCGGTCAGGCAAGGATGCCACCACACACATTGTCTCCTTCATGCTTTGAGCATAATTAAAAATTCACATAAATTTAGCTTAGCGTTGACACACACTCACACACACATGCACACATTTTAATTGGGTTAATTATGTGTCGCCTGGACTTTAAAAATGTCAGCTAGCACCTGTCGTATGTGTGTGTGTGTGTGTGTGTCAACAACTGGACTACTGCCAGTCGAGACTGCCGAGTACATTAACAACAAATTATGTTGTCGCCCATGTGACAGCAATATATGCATTCTCTGAGGCATCTCAGCCAGTAAATGATGCTCGGAAAAGAAATACGAGTATCAGACTAAATTAAAAAATATATAGACCTCAAATGGTCAAGCGTAAGTATAAAATACTGGGAAGAAGAAAAGTGAAGCGACAAATTGTTGACACAATTAATTTTCTGGATCTTAAATTCATTATCTAATTATTTAAATATAAATTTTAAAATTAAAGCACTTCTCTTACTATCTATTTTAAATTTTAGCTTTTCAACTCATTTTAAATTGTATCATTTATATAATTTCATGTGTTTTTAGCCTTTGTTTACTTTAAATAAACAAATAATAATTACACAAATCATACTCTGTGTTCTCCATTCATTTAA
This sequence comes from Drosophila limbata, assembly GCA_963924055.1. Taxonomy (NCBI): domain Eukaryota; kingdom Metazoa; phylum Arthropoda; class Insecta; order Diptera; family Drosophilidae; genus Drosophila; species Drosophila limbata. Next base: position 14,731,005 of record OZ001354.1, read on the forward strand.
ATTTGGAGTGGGCACTGAGCTCTCTCATAAATACTTAAAAACTTCAAGTCAGTCTCTTAATTATCTCACAAGTACTACACAAGTAGCCCAAGTATATTTAAGGTGAATTTTCCACATTTTGCGGCTCAAAGATGTTACAAAAAGGATTATAAGTAGCATCTGTGTTATGAGCTTAATTACACATACGCCACGTTGCCATTTGACATGCAATGAACGTTGTTTAATGACCACCTGGTTGCATAATTTACAGCACCACTTTTGGGGCTACCTGAATAACAGTGGCAACGACTTAAGTAGCCAGCAAAAGGTTTTTATGGCTCCCACTGTACGTGTGTGTGTGTGTGTGTGTGTGTGTGTAAGGTCTCCAAAGGCAGCAGACGGGGCAATAAAACAGATTTAGTTCAAGGAAATTATAACACACATATATATAAATGAAAAGTGCGATTCAGCGGTCGCTCTAGAGCTCATCAAATAATAAAACATAATAATAATAGTAAGATATAAGCGAGTTATGCGGGTGCCTGCAACTAATCCAAATGTCAAGCGAACGTTTTGTGGCATTTAACGACAGCAAAAAGCGCACGAAAGTATGCAACACATAATGGCAAATGTCAACAGCAGCTAGAGACAAGAGGCAAGAAGCAAACGGCACGAAGGGCAAAACCAAAGCGAGACAAAATTAATTACTCTACGTGGAAATGTAATTACGAAAATATTTAGACCAAGCTCAGCGGCACGTCGAGTCACAAAATGCCATTTGTCAAGCCTTGTGTATGACCGGAGAACTGGGGGAAAGATTTTACTTGGGTTAGGCTTGGGTTAATGTGTGGTTTCCCTTCCGCTCCGCTCCCCCTTCAAAGTCCTTGGCTCAATGGCACCAATAATATGCTGCATGTAATTAATGATTTATGAGCCGGGCCAATTAATCAAATTAATCAAATTTTCATTAAACTTTGGCGCAGTGCAGCAACGCCTTTTCTCAACAGTTCCACAGACCTTCTTTCCTCAATCCCTTTACCACCACAACCCAATGAATTACATACTCCTTAGCTGCTATCTCAGGTTGTCTTTCTCACATTTGGTGCGTGCCATATGCACATTAATTCCGCAGGCCTACAAAACTTTTCCGGTGTGTGTTGTGTTGTGTAAAAAGTTTGTTTTATGGCCCACTTACAGAAAGCACTATGCGGTTTCTCCTTATAGCGGTAATTATGCACTGCCAGCTGCGCAATTGCGTTTCTATGTAAATAGAGGGAAGTGCAAATGCAAAAATCCAATATATGCCGCATTCTCATTTTATTTAATTACATTACGCTCACTACGAGTTTAATCCATTTCGCAACGATTTCGCCAAAAAAAAATTACAGTTTCTGACATTTTTAAAACACAGATATGCAGGTGTTACATACTAAACAAGTCTTCTTCTGCTGCAGCTGAGTTTAAAATAGTCTTACTGCAAATTATCAAAAATAAATTACTTAAATGTACATGCTGAATAAATATGAAAATCGTTTTAATTTTAACTATTAGGATTTAAAATTTGCGAATACAAAAGTCGATATCTTATTTGAACGAAATGAATTAATTTTGAATGCAGAAAGAATAAAGAAACCAGTTTTTGCAAAGTTTGAATTAGATTTTCGACCTAAAAAATTGCAAGTAAAAATTTACGCGTATTTTGCATTTAAGCTCGATAAGTTTCATTTAGTTGGATTTACATCACTAGTTTTAACTATTTTAAAATTTGACATATTTCAAAATTTGGAACAGTTTAGAATGAGCTAAAATTTATTTGAAAAGCAGGCTCATGGCTTATTACATTTTTATTATTCAAACATTGCTTAGCAGTTTGCTGAAGTGATAACAACTGTGAGCTCTGAAATATATTTTGTATCGAATTTTTAGTAAAAATGGATGCTAGTTCAAAGTCTACCTCCCCAACAAGTCAATCTAAAGACAACTCAAAGAAACCTGTGGTGCCTTTTAAATGCGTAACGCCAAACAGACTTGGATGGTACTGCGTGTATGTGTATAGCCGCTATAGAAACCAGAAAAAAATGGACTCAAATACATTATTAAACACGCTAAAGGAACTCTGCAATACAAATAATATTAGCTGGAATCCCTACTATTTGGATGAGGGTGAAGGAAAGGAAGTGGGAAATTTGGGATATCCCATATGCACATTCTATGTGAATAACTTTGATCAGGCGAAGGAGCTAAATCGTCTGAAAGTACCAGACGAAATCCGGCTGCAACTGAAAGTTACCAACAACAGAGTGCCGCAGGTGCGTTTGGATCCCAGTTTAAGGGAGAAGTTACGCCTGGCGATACTTAAGCACTATAGACCGATCCGGGAGAGCCTCGATCTATTCTGTTTCCATAAAGATGATCAGTGGAAGGAGGATTTCTTTTCGCTGGAACAAAAGAGTTGCATGTCTGCAGCCATTGATGTGATGGAAAAGTACATGCCAAAGTTACGTAGTCTGATTCTGGACAACAATTGCCTTACAGATCTATCAGCCTTTCAAGGGATTGAACACCGTCTACCACAGCTGACATACATATCCTTGATATTCAACGATCTGCGAAATGTGAATACGCTACAAGTCTTTGAACATCTGTCGCTCACTCAACTGGATATCGCCCATAATCCACTGGACACGCCCATCAAGCGACAACATCTGGCGAAACTTCTGCCAAAGCTGATATTGCTTGATGGTAAGCAAGTGGAAGCACTGGATGAAACGACAACATCACAGGCAGAGGAAGCGGATGGAGAGGCACATCGAGAACAGATACCCAAACAAGTGTTGGAATCGAGCGTAAAACTGGAAAAAATATCGAAATCGGATGGAAAGAAGGAATTACAGACACAAGAAGCGGATCATAGAAAGCAACAGCAAAATATATTAAAATCGAGTGAAAATGGGCAATCAAAGACACAAGAAGCAGTTCAAATAAAGCAACAGCTACCGGAACCTGGAGAACAGATGCCAAAACATGTCCCGGAACATATGCTGAAATCGAGTGTGAAATTGGAAAAAATACTGGAGTCAAGCTCAAAACCGACTGAGCCGACGCAACCAAAATCACTAGCAGTGAAGCAAGTAGAGAATCCGATCCCAAAACCAGTGGCTGAAAAGAAACATTCACAGATACAAGGAGCGGATCGTTCAGAGCAGCAGCAACCAGAACCTGTAGAAAAGATACCCGAACTAGTTCCGAAACATGAGCTGAAATCGAGCGTGAAATTGGAAAACATACCGGAATTAAATGAAACCACGCAATCACAGACACGGGAAGCTAATCAAATAAAGAAACAACTCCCGAAACCTGAAAAACAAATACCCAAACAAGTTCCGAAATCGAGTGTAAAATTGGAAAAAATATTGGAATTGAACGAAAATACGCAATCACAGACACGGGAAGCGAATCAATCAAAACAACAGCTACCGGAACCTGGAGTACAAATACCCCAACATGTCCCGGAACATGTGCTGAAATCGAGTGTGAAATTGGAAAAAATACCGGAGTTAAGCTCAAAACCGACTGAGCAGACGCAACCAAAGTCAAAAGCAGTGAAGCAAGTACAGAATCCGATCCCAAAACCAGAGGCGGAAAAGAAGCATTCACAGACACAAGGAGCTAATCGTTCAGAGCAACAGCAACCGGAACCTGTGGAAAAGATACCACAACAAGTTCCAGAAAATGTGCCGAAATCGAGTGTGAAACGGAAAACAATTTTAGAATCAAATGAAGAAAAGCAATCACAGACAGAGAAAGCGGATCATTCCGATCAACACCTACTGAAACCTGCAAAGCAGATTCCCAAAAAAGTTCCGGAAAATGTGCCGGAATCATGTGAGAAATTGAAAAAATTACCGAAATCAGATGAAAAAGCTCAATCACAGACACAAGAAGCGAATCAGAAGCAGCAGCTACCTGTAGTGAAAACTGGAGAACAGACCCCCAAAAGAGTGCTGGAATCGAGTGTGAATTTGGAAAAAATACCAAAATCGGAAGAAAATACGAAATCACAGTTATACCAGGCAGATCATAAAAAGCAGCAGCTACCTAAAGTGGAAACTGGAGAACGGATCACCAAACAAATTCCGACTAAGCAGACGCAACCAAAGTCACTGGAAGTGGAGCAAGTAGAGGTTCCGATCCCAAAACCAGTAGCTGAAAAGAAGCATTCACAGACACAAGGAACGGATCATTCGGAGCACCATCTACCGGAACCTGAAGAAAAAATACCTAAGCAAGTGAAATTGGAAAAAATACCGGTGTTGCATGAAAAGACGCACTCACAAACACAAAAAGCGGAGAATATAGAATATGGAAAAATTCCGGTATTGAGTGAAACTACGCAATCACAGATACGTCAAGCGGATCATATAAAGCATCAGTTAGCTGGAGAGGACCCTGGCGAACAGACATACAAACAAGTTTCAGAAAATGTGCTACGCTTAAAACCAACTAATCAGATACAACTGAAGGCTCTGGAACTGGAGCAAGTAGATTCTCAAATCACGAAACCAGTATATAAAAAAGCGCGATCACAGACTCAAGAATCGGAACCAGAAAATCAGATACTCAGACAAGTTCCGGAACATGTGCAGGAATTAAGTTTGAAATGGAAACCAATTCCGGAACTGGAGCTAATAGAGGGTCGGATCCCGATCCGGCTACTGACATTTCAAGAGTCTATAGCTCGAAAAAACGATCTACAGCGCTTCCTTAATGAATATCTAAGAATTTATGATTACGACAGCGAGAGATCAGGGCTGGAATGGTTCTACCAGGAGACTGCCGTGGTTAAGTTCACCACGTCTCAAGAAGCTTTTGCTAGCTGGCAAGTTAAACTCCCAACTGCCTAAATACAACTAACTCTCATTATTTTTACAGCCTTGATTTTCTCCCGGACCAGTTGAACAAAAAGTTCAATCACGTTAAAGACGGCATTCAGATAGAAAACCGTGATTCGGCTCTTGCCCATTTCGCTTCCTTGCCGAAGTCGCAGCATCTGCTGCCAACGATCATTGTCGACATGATGGAGATGCGACACGAGCGAGTTTGCTTTGCCATAAGTGGTTTTTTCAAGTACCTCAATACGACACTTGAGTCTCCCAAGTTCAAATACTTTATGCGCTGCTTTGTCCTCACTCCATTGCCCGACTCAGCCGACGGTCCTGACTTTCGAATATCCTCCGAAGTCGTATACACATGCGATGCGAGTCGTGAACAATTAATAGCAGGCGTGATTCCGACCCCTCAATCCGAAAGTCACTTTGTGCTCAATATCCTGGAGCCCTTACTGCCCGACATATTTGGCCTACGAAAACTTCAGCAAGATGACTTGATCCTCCGATTATCCCGGCAGACGCAAATGAAGTGGAAGTGGTCTCGCAAATGCCTGATCGATTATCATTGGGATCTTGAAGCGTCCTTGAAGAGAGTCAAGGAAATGAAAGAGCAAAATTTGATACCCAAGGAAGGATTTCTGCCAAAACACCCCAAAAGTGGGTTTGGAAAAAAAATTTAATTTTGGTATTACTGAATGTAATAATGTAGTTAAACTGTTGTTTATATATTAAAAAAAAATTTCCTATTTGATGGAAACCTTCTATTACATTTTTTATTCCTTACTACGGATTTTAGGAAATCCAAATAAGGTTGAGCTTCCAAAACTCGAACTTCTATTCGAATCTCTCTCTAACTCGAGCGAAATGAGTGACAGTAAAATTCATAAAGAAAAATAACTCTATAAGTCGAATATATCCATAACTCGATCCTTTTCTTTGGATTATGGTGATTCGAGTTAGGGAAGTACGACTATATTTGTCGATAGAATTTGTACAAGATGAAAAGTCCAATAAAAAGCAATTGTATAGCTTAAACGTTTCAGCATCCGAGTATTTATTCCATTAATTTTCCCACAAATAAAAGGCATATTAACAGATGATATCCTGTTAAATTGTTTCTAAAAAAAACGACTGGTTAGATATGTAAATATGTATATGTAAATGCCTTCCCTATCATAAGAAACATCATTGCATAAAAGTATTTTTCTCATCAGGTCTGATTCCGTTAAAAAGCTGGACAAGGCTTGACAACGCTGTAAACTGTGGCACGATTTCCTCTTTGTTTCAGCGATATCAAACAGCGCAAATTGAATAAACAGTAATGATGTTAAAAGTGATGATGATGATGATAATGATGATGGAGGATGATGATGACAGAGACGTCTCCGTTTGGCTTACAGCGTTGACAGCATGCGGCATAAACACGGCATACCCGAAGCTGCAACAGCCGGAATCCCGGCTCGATGTTCTTCCGAAAGAGACTTGGGGGGAAGAGAGGAAAGGGAAAACTGGTGTTTGCTGTGTGGCGACTTGTGTGCCGCCAGCGTTAAACCGCAAAATTTAATTCCCTTATCAAAAAGTGACAAGCGTGCGTATTTAATGCAATTTTGCAGCGCATTTAACATGACGTGTCTGGCACTGAGGAGGCTGAGAGAAGGAAGAACTGGAAAAGCTGCGGCAAGGCGGGAAAATGTGAAGAAAAGCTGGCCAGTCTGGCATTTGCCATTATCTAGCGGAAGTTGTTTACTTGCAAGCTGCTTTTTGTGTTTGTACGCAAAGCTTCTGCAAAAACCTCAATTTGCGCTACCGCAACTTCCTTTTACGCTAAATTACAATTCCGCTGATTGCATTCCCGTGCCCAGGGCTCAAAGCCAGGTCCCAGTGCCCGTAACTCAGAACCTCTCCCATTGAGGGACTGCTACTGATTTGGAGTTTCAGAGTTTTTGCCTTCAAAGCGACGTCAGCTCATTCACATAGCTACGCGTTATTCACACTTTACGCCTAGATTTGAGCGCCATGAATCCTTTAACTGTTTTGCATATTTGTGTGGCAGCACCCCTTTCCTCTTTCCTCTGCCCTTTCTATCTTCTTCTGTCTTCAGATCTGCTGTTGTTATTGTTGTTTTACTTTTTTGTACGATTCGTTTCGTAGTTTGCATTCATTGCGAAAGATAAAAATAATGAACATACCAAAGCAAAAGTCGACGGAAAAAAGCAACGACGAGCAACTCAACAGCAGCTCCACCAGCACCACCAACACCACCACTAGCAGTCGAAGTCCTGACCCCACCAAAACCCACTGTGCGTGCAACGGCGCTCAGGATTCGGATTCGGATTCAGTGCAGAAACTGCGCCACGTTTTTGTCGGCATAGGATTTATAGTATGTTTGCAGCCCCGACTTCAACTATATGCATATGTATCTGTGTGGGAAAATGGGCGTATCTGTGTATGTATGTATGTGTGTGTGTGTGTTTGCCGGGTAATGCATAAGGCAAATTGCTTGTAAGTTCAACTCGTATTTTGCATTGTGCTTCACTTCCGACAGTTAAATTAAAGCCATTGTCTGTCTGCTCAGTTGCTTTGGTGTTAGTTTGTGCGCCTAACGTAACAATTGCCAGACGGACGCGTTTTTTATCTGCAACAAACCGCAACAAAAAACAACAACAGCAACTCACATTGAAACACTACATATAGCAGTTGAAATACGCCAGTAAAAATAATTTGTTAGCCTAAAAGTGTGCTGCAAATCTTTGTGTGGCCTTCTTCCTGATACTCCCTAATTGCACCTAAACAACTTGGTTCTAGACTTTGTATCTTTTTTGGGGAGGGGCTTTGATAGCATTTGCAGCGATTTTAATTAGTCAAGCACTCGTCGACATGGCGTAATCGCAATTTCAAGAAGGCACCGAAAGAATGTTGCAAGTGTCGAGAGATGGAAACGGAAAAAAATTAAGAGCTAGAAGGTAGGGAATGAAAATGTAATTTAATAAAGCTGACAACATAATCAAGTAAATTTTCATAATATTTAGTATTATTCTAAAGGATGTAATAAGAAAATAAAGTACAAATTAAATTTATTCAAAAAATATTACAAATAATTTAGATCAAAGCTTAGATATGTTTCTAGGCCTGTATTATGATTAAGATATAGTAATTTATGTAAACGCTCTTATGAGCTTTTTTAGCTGTAATCAGTAACTAACTAAACTCTGAAATTGTTATAAAAATATATAGATTTTGATAAATTGAAATTCAATATAAAATTGTTTTAAAACATTTTTTAATACGTTCGTTGTTTGTTGTACAGTTTACCAATAATTTGTTAATTCTATTCAATAAATACAAAAATTTCATTGCTTAATGAAATCCGTATAATTAGTATTGTAAATGTTTGATTTCTGCTTTCAGAACACAATGTATCTGATGTTATGTAACCCGCTTCGTTTCATGGTATCGTTTACAAGCGACCCACTCAATGGAAAAGGGAACTGAAAAATTGCATTCATTATGTGGCAGTGGCACAAGAGCTGGAAAAACGGAAAACAAGGCTAGAACCTGCGGCGTTAGTTGCCAACGCAGACACCACAATGACACAGAAAGTGTTGAGCTGCAAATGAGGAAACAATGCAACAACAACAACAACAGCAACAACAATGAAGGAAAAAAGCAAAGTGAGGGGAGAATGCTTGAAGTGCAGGGCATGCGTGGAAAAACAAACAGTGAAAATGCAAAACGGATGTGTAAATAATTTAGACGAGTTGCCAACCTACTCACAAAGAGAGCGAGATAGGAAGTGAGAATGAGGGAGAGACAAGGGACAAGGAAACTCATATGCATAGTTGTTGTGTATCTTTTTAGTTTATGTATCATTAAAAAATACTTACTACAAGAAAATAATGAAAGCAGCCATGGAAAAGCTAGGGAAATGTGCCATTTGCTATTTGCCATTTGCCAACTGCAAAACAAACAAGCAAACACTCGAGTTGTCGAGGCTCCAGCTTTTGTTTCGTTTTCGTTTGGGTTTCAGTCGTCGGAACGTGCCAGAAATGCAATAATTATATGCATACAAAGACACACACACACATGGCCGGTTTTTTTGACATGCTGCAAATTAAACAGCAGCTCACACACACACACACACACAGAGAGACACACCCAAAAGCTTTGCTCGAACTAAATTACTTTTTTGTGCCAGCTGCATACAATCAAATGCAACGGGATTAAAAAGCAAACGTGTAACTGTTAACTGGTCACGGGTGGCGGGCAACGGGGTAACTGTTACTCTGCGGCTTTGTCTCGAGTCTGCAGATTCGAGAGAGAACTGTTGTAATACCTGGTTGGTAAACCTCGTAACGTCATTTGCATAGCCGCTAACTAAAACTATGTTAATGTGTGAGCCAAGCCAGAATTAAAGCGCACTTTAAATGCAAGCTCTATGCAAGTAACATAGAAAATGGAGAAGGAATAACCGCAGACATTGAGAGTGTCCCTGTCTCTATAAATCTCAACGGATGTGTCGTTAACTGCCGCCGGGCTAACGCTTTTTCTCTTCTGTGCTGCATGTTATCCTTGCAGCAGTAAGCCACGACAAGGACAAGGCACAGTATCCACAATAGACAACCAGACTGACACACACACACACACATACATCTATCGCCTCAATTTGCACGCTTCGTTATTCAATTAGACACTTTACACACACAGACACACACACATGGAAACAGCTGGAAACACATCCGACATAATTTTGATTGATAGCCGAATAATGACGGTGATTTATCATATTTGCATGCAAACACTACACTTTTCACTCGTAGCGCGAATTGCACTTCACTTCAAAATTGCATTTTGTAATTGTTTGCAGCAATTATAATTAATATGATTTAAAAGGTACTACATATAGTAGATATCGAAACAGATCTAAAAATATACGAATGCATATCAATGCAAAAATCTGACATATGGACAAGTTGTCAAACTCAGAACGCTAATTGGTCTCTTCTATTACCAACCTAGCGTTGCGTTGACAACTCAGAGGAGGGGAAGACACTCTAGTGACCACGTGATTTGGACTTGGGCTGCCTTATCGTATACGCAATATTTGCTTTGTTCAGCACACAATTTGTTCGCTCTGTGCAGCAAGTCTATAAAATCCGGCTTAAGCTTCCATGCTACCTGTGATATGTATGAAATTTTTGCTGCCACTCAACAGCTACACACACAATCACACACACACATATATAAATGCATACTTGTGTATATAAAGCAAGTAAAAAATTGGGTCGCTTGTCGCACGCATTTGGGAAGAAGAACTGAGAACTGGCAACTGGGAAGCGTTCAGCTGGTGCTTGTGGCTTTGCTGGCGGCTTGTGCCGCTGGTAAACACTCAAATCCAATTAAATTTAATACGACTTACTTGCTGCTCTTCTCTTCGCTTCTCTTTGATTCTCTGACTGTCGCTTGAGTCTCTTTCTCTGCTGCGTGTGTTTGTGCAGTTTGTTTGGCATTTGCTTTAGCTGTTTCGTTGATTCTCTGATTCCCTGGTCTTTACTCGCATTTTATTTGTTTTAATTTTTCAGCATTGTTTTTATTATTTTGTGCTTTTTTAATGTTATTACTGCCGCAGTGGCAGCCGCTTTTGTTGGGGTTTACCTGCAATCCTCCGACTTGGGCTTAATTAAAGCTTAATTTCTCAAATAACATTTGCCGCTGCAAATGAGTTCAAGCAAGCTAATTGAGTTTTGTGTGTGTATATATACTTCTAGGTGTGTGTGTAAGTTGTTTGCTGTTCAATAAATCCAAATGAAAAGCGCTTCCTTTTGCAATTAAAATGCATCTCTATCTTTGCGACACTCTGTGCAACATCTATAATTTATGCACTGATATCCAAGGTATAGTCGTGACATGTGTTTGTGTTTGATTACTATTTGCAGACAGTGTAACATGCTCTGGATTAAATTTATGCATCGCCTCAAGTGCTGGAGTCAAAGATTAGAAGAATCAATTTTAAATGAAGACAGTCATATGTTTTCTACTTTCAACTTTGAATTCTATAAATATTTGTGAGAAAGAAACTCTTGATAGAACAACATAAATTAAAAAGTAAACACATTATATTCAATTAGAAGAAGCACTAGAAAAGATTAAAAGAGTTTCGTATTTCTAATAACTTTTCAGTACATTTTTCAATTAGAAGAAAATTGGATTAATCAGGATATTACAAATGATATTACAATTTGAATTTATATAATCAAATTTATGTTTTAATTTAAAACTTTTATTCTTGATATTAAAAATAAAAGTTACGGAATAACCATTATTTGCAACTTTAAAAATAAAAATAAAAAAAACTCTTATTTTTTATTTTTATTGAAAAAATCAATAATAAGTGTTATTTCCCAACTTTTATTTAAAAATTTAATTTTAACGATTATTTTTGACTTTTTAGGTAAAAATAAAACGTAAGAATTAAATTTGATTTATATTTTATAAATTAAAAATATAAGATTTTGGCTGAATCGATAGTTCCGACTGAAATATGAATTTTGGTGCATACCATTTTACTGTAGCATATTTCCTTGCAATTGATTTTTTTAGTTTAATTAGCATTCCTAACTCTTTTTTGCGTTTCCTGGTTTTAAAAGTTCCATGGAATGGTGTGACTCTTATCACATTTTTCATTTAACAGAAAATATCATTTAAGCTACAATTACTAGAAAAATTTGTAAATGAATCCCAGTCGAGCTGCCAATTAAGAAAATTGGCCACAGTCAGCTGGATTTAATTAGCCAATAGCTGGCCTTAGCAACTAACAACAACAACAACAAATATTTACTTGCACGTAATAGCTTAGACTGTAAATATTTGACTCCCCGCAGTTAACCTTCCGTCAAGGTGCTGCTATTGTTGTGGCCTTAATCCAACAACAATACATAACACTCGACTCAATTTACAATTTACAAGTTTGGCTGGCAGTGAGTTGCCAAGTTCATTCAGAACTTACCCCCTTTTCAGAGTGTTGGGCGAGAGTTCTTCAATTACTTTTTGCACGATTTGATTTTACATTTAACGATTTTTCGCACTTAATTAGAAGCCAGTGTCGATGTCAGTGGCAGCTCTGCCAACTCTGCCATGATTTGATTAAATGTGAAGATGAATTTTAATTAAAATCTTTGCGCAACACTTCTCCTTCCCCTGCCGCTATCAAACCACCATGTTGTGGGCTTCGTTTTTTGACACTCAACTTGCTGGTTGCCCCCGAAGGGGTTTGGGCCTTAATAGAGCAATAAAGCCGCAAGTTCATGGCAAGGATAGCCAAGTCCTTTTGTGGGCTTAGTCATTGTCGTCATTTAATTTATGCAAAATGGAAATTAAAGAGCGATGCCGACACAAAACTTTTCCAAATGTTTTTCTCCCAATATTTATGCAAATGACTGTCTAATGAATTTTCGAAACTACTTACGAGTAATTTGCCCATCCGCTGCTATTAATATCAATTAAAGTCAGCAACGACTTTAAGCCAACAACATCAAGTCAACAACTCTGACTCAACTCACTCCTTCAACTGTTTAGCAAATAATTTTTGCATTATTCACAGCAAATGGAAAACAATGCCGCTTTATCTTTTGTCAATGTAAAGTGCACAGAATCGTAGAACTTTTCCAAATGCCAAAAACCAAAAAGAAAATGCAGAAAAATAGTAGTACACAAAAAACAGCGACACACTCAGATGTACGCACACTTTCACACATGACTGTGCTGTCACGTGTAGTCCACACTGTTGCAGGCAAGTCTATGATAGACTACAAGATACTCTAGAAGGGGATTATTGTAATTTTTTTGTTGACTATAAGGTTCGACGAGTTGAATCTTTACTAAATTTTGGTAGGCTACTAACCTCATCAAAAGCGGAGCCTATGATGGACTATATGATACCCTAGTTTCCATTTCATACATGTAATTCGGTCTCTTCTATTTACAATATTCCTTAAATTGCTGTCTTCTGGAATCAGAATCAACCTAAACAGAGCATGCACTTTTCACCACACGTTACAGGGTATCAAAACTTTGTCGCACTGTGGTTTAGCGAAGGGTAAGGAGGCGTGTTGTTTGAGGGGGAAGGGGCAGCTGCCTGTCGCGTCCAATGGGCCATTCAAAATTACGAGCCAACAGTTTCCGCAATGTTTTTTGTCATTTCCATGCGCTCATTGTCAGTTTCAAGTAAGCAACTTTTTCTCTCTTCTCATTGTTGTTGTGCTCCTGTCTGCACTTTGTTTGTTTGTTTGTTGTTTGTGCAGCAGCCGCCAAAAGTTGTTGACCAGAACTGCCTACAAATGCAGACAAATATGGCCCAACGCATGAAATGCAATAAATTTTCAAATATATTTTCTGTGTGCTACCAAAAGAAGAAGCAAATAAAAAAGTTTTATTTTGATGATTTCATTTACTCTTTTTAAGGATTGATATCCTTTGTGTGAATATTTGTTGCACTCTAAATTAATTTTAAATTTGTACAATAATATTCAGCCAAGTTACACATTTTTATAACTTCTCTACATATTTTATTGTTGATCATAGTATACTTTTTCTAATTTTCTTATATATTTCAGTATAAATATTACTTCAAGTTTACTTCAACCCAGCTATTTATTTCCTTGAAACTTATGTTTATTTATTTATTCAGTATCAACTAAGTACATTTGACCAAAATTAATGCAAAAAATTTAAGAAAAATATTAAGTAATATTAAATTAATTAAAATTAAATTTTGCTGAAATGATAAGAAATTAAAAATCTGGGGGTATTCAAAAATTTTTAATATGAAATGTTCCTAACAAAAATTACACATCAAATAGAAGGACATAAAGGCTTCTGTAATACCCCAAACTAATTTATATTCTTTTTGTGTGTCACGTACTAGTGAATGGGGTGTCCATTGTTTTGAATAGTAGAGTTTTTTTGACCGGTTGCAGTGCAGTCAGCAAAAGAAATCGAGCAACTGATAAAGCTTCACTCTGAGCACAATCAAAACTGAAACTGACTAAAGCCAAAGACAATATAAATCAAAGCGGTTATGGCGCAATTCCAGTGATAAATTTACGAGCGAATCAAATACAAATTGGAAACAAAAAGGAAAGAAAAGACTCGTTATTATCAAAGTATTCTTCGAAAGATCTAATCACACATGTGCTAAATATTTTAGGGATAATAATTTACAGTTTTATTTTTAACAACTAAAAAAAAATTAAAAAATATATATAAATATATGTTAAAGATATTTTAAAATTAATTTCTAAACGAAAATGTTTACTTTCAGGAATTTTAAGAATCTTTGTATTATCTGTATTATTTCCTTTTGTTTGCTTATATTATTTTTAAAGTTGCCTTCTTCTGGCCTTTAAATTATATTGGCCTATATCGTCTATCGACTTTGTCATTTTGGAATTTCCCTCTTAATCATCTATAGTTAGCTTACAAGACAAGAACTTCAAATGTAATACAGAGATCACTCAAAACCAAAAACTTCCTATAATATTGATTTAAAATAAACAATAAAGAAAAAATGATGTCATTTAATATGTATTATAATAATTATGCTTGTTTCAACTGTCAAATTAAAAGAGCTGCCATTTTCAAATGACAACTGTAGTACATAGCAATTTAATTTTAACTTGTAAAGACTGTAGTTTAATCTATGATCGAATCGAATAATAAATTTTGAGAGATTTCCGAGTGATTTAAGTCAAGACTTTGGCATACACAAACAAAGCGTTAGCACTGATAACAGACTTCCAAGACTTTTGTGATCAAATGTTCTTTATCAATCGACAACCTTGCTGACATTACGCATACGTCAAGTGGTACACACTTCAGCCGCTATATAAAGAAGGCGCTAGTAATACGACGAATTAATAGTCGCTTTGAGCCAGAACCCAACGGACCAAAGCGAAGTCGCCACAAAATGTTGCTGAAATCGAGTTTGTTGCTGCTGCTGTGCAGCGTCGTTGCGCTGTCCACTGCCAACACCTATGAGGGGTAAGTGGAGGAGTTATTATCGGCCATTATCTGAGTCAACTAATGTCCACTTAATCTGCTTCCATTCAGCTACAAGATCTATGACATCAATGCCCAGAACAATTTCGAGAAGCAGCTGATGTTGCGCCTGTCGCAAAATGCGGACTTTGATTTCTTCGATCTGCCACGTGCCGCAGATGTTGCCACACGTGTCATGGTCCAGCCCAAGGATCAGCCCAGCTTCGAGGAGCTGTTGCGCAGATTTGGCGTTGATTATGTCGTTGTCGATAACAATTTGGGTGCCACATTGCAGAAGGAGCAGCTGGAGAATCAGAGCGAACGTTTCGTCGAAGAACGTGCCACCGCACGGAGCATTAGCTTCACGGCGTTCCATCGTCATGCCGAAATCAATGCCTATCTGGATGAGCTGGCCAAGGCTTATCCCAGCCGCGTGACTGTCCAGACCGCGGGTAAATCGTATGAGAATCGTGATCTCAAGACAATTACCATCACCAATGGCGATGGCAGGAAGGGCAAGAATGTCATCTTCCTGGATGCCGGCATTCATGCTCGTGAATGGATTGCTCATGCTGGCGCCTTGTATGTGATCCACCAGCTGACCGAGAACTTTATGGCCAATGCTGCGCTATTGAAGGATTACGATTGGGTCATTTTGCCAGTGGTCAATCCCGATGGTTATGAATATACCTTCTCCGGCTCTCGCATGTGGCGCAAGACTCGCAAGCCAGCTGGATCTTGCACTGGCACCGATGCCAATCGCAACTTTGACTTCCACTGGGGTGAGGTGGGTGCCTCCAGCTTATCCTGTGTCGACACCTACATGGGACCCACTCCCTTCTCGGAGCCCGAGACGCAGGTGGTGCGTGATTTGCTGCACAGCTTGACGGGACGTGGCAAGTTCTACCTGACGCTGCATTCCTATGGCAATTACCTGCTCTATCCATGGGGCTGGACATCGTGAGTAATCCCAAAATGTGACTCAATAGATCCGCCCACTAAAATTTACTCATTTACAGCGCTCTGCCCCAAGAATGGCGTGCCATCGATGAGGTGGCCCAGGCTGGAGCTGCTGCAATTAAGAGCTCCACCGGCACCAAATACACTGTCGGTAGCTCCACCAATGTGTTGTATGCCGCAGCTGGTGGCAGTGATGATTATGCCTTTGGCGTTGCCAAATTCCCCATCTCCATCACCATGGAACTGCCCGCTGGCGGCTCTGGCTTCAATCCCACCACTGCCCAGATTCTGCCCTTCGTGAGCGAGACCTGGACTGGCATTCGTGCCATGGCCCAGAAGGTCATTGAAAAGTACTAACTCAAAAAGACGCCAAAGCATTTGCAATAAAACACACACATATTTTATACATGTCGATATACAAATTGTCTGGTATTCTATTTCCGTTTCACGCGGATGCGATAAATAAATACGTCCCATCGAGTTGGTATCATTCAGTTAACTAAGTCAATGACACACTTGGCGAAATTGGCTCAATAGCCTGCTGTGCAGTGTCTACACTTCAAATTATCGCCAGACATTAACTTGGCTTGTAGACAAAGCAATTTTCGAGTGACGTTACAATCAACCTAGAGATGTACGCCTGAGAATTTCATGGAATAGATACGGGATACCAGGGCTAGTCGAAAAAGCTTTTAGTACTACAATTTGCATTGTTACTGAGTCGGTTTCGTCTCTACAATATAAATAAAAAATAAAAATAATTATACAAATAACAGTAAAGCCATCTATTATTTTTTATTAATTATTGATAACAGGTAAGTAGGCAATCCACTTAAAATAAATTAGATAACCATAATTGAATAATAGTCTTGTATTGTATGCCAAGGGCCATTTTCTCAATATCTATTTAAGGCCTTAGTTAAATAAATGCTAGAGATTTAACGTAAAATGTATGGAAATTAATCTCAAGTTACTAAAGAATTACCTTCAAATTATGGTTGAATAAATTGCGAAAAAAGACCCAAACATTACCTAATATTACAAAGAATTTAAAAATAAATGAGTGATTTAACTATATATACCTAGTAGGTATAATTACACCATAGCTAGGAATTTAATAGAACTTTAAACTCTTTGCATATGTATATAGGAGTTAAAAAGTTGTAGTTTTTATTTCGTTACCTCCCGAAAACTTAAGTTATTAGGAGTTGATCCAGAAGGATAATGCCATGTGGACATATAATTATTCTTTTAATTGTTACTCACATTTCTATAAATTTATCACGCCTTTTCAACCATTTTTAAAAATAGAAATGAGGATTTCTTTATCATAAGATATTTATATTTATTACAAAAGTTATTTATTACAATCCGGTTCTTGCATTGAGTGGATATTTTTGTACGACCTTCCGAGCCATCGCCTCGATGCCCACCCACGTTTCCTTAACCAATCTATCGATATCAGAAGCAGGTGGATCAAAATAGTTAGCTCCGCCAGCTGGCAGCTCCATGGTGAATGATATGGGAAAGCCGGCATTGAAGGCATAATCATCGCTAGCTCCGGCGGCCGGATATAACAAAGTTGTGGAACAGCCCACCTTGTAATCCGTGCCCGTTGCCGCCTTAATGGCGTCTCCTCCAGCGCGTCCAACTTCATCGAGATCTGGCCAAGTGTCTGGCAGAGCACTGCAAAAAATAATTTGTTAGTAAGAAAAAATCTAAATATTTCTGCGTACTCACTCGATGTAGCCCCAAGGGTAGAGTATATAGTTGCCATAGGAGTGCACTGTCAGATACATTTTGCCACGATCTGCAAAACTGTGGATGAGATCACGCACCACAATTGCCTCCGGTTCGGAGAACGCCTTCGATCCCGCGTATGTTTCTGAGCAAGGATCTGGTGAGGCACCAGTTTCATTCCAATGGAATCCGAAATTCCTGTTGGGATCAGTGCCAATGCAAGTTTCGTTGCTGGGCTTACGAGTCTTTCGCCACATTCTATTGTCCGGCGAAAGGTGAGTGAAAGAATAACCATCTGCATTCACCACCGGCAGAATAACCCAGTCGTAGTCCAAAAGCAAATGAGCATTTGCTTCATAGTTGTTTACCAGCTCGCCAATGGAATAAACCACAGCTGCCGGAGAGATCCATTCACGGGCATGGAAACCACCATCCATGAGTATCACATTCTTATTCGCACGTCCATCTCCATTCGTAATTCTGATCGTCTTCAACCAGCGTCCTTCGAAGCTTTTGCCCACGGACTTGACAGAAACACGACTGGGAAATTGCTTGGCAAGATCCTCAATATACTGATTGATCTCATCGTGACTGTAATATCTCTCAGTGCCCAGACGGCCCTCGTAGGGAAACCAGTTCCTTAAATTGCGATTCGTTTCGAACTCACGGCGCAGTGTTAAGCCCACATCTCGATTTACGACCTTATAAGTAAGTGTGTGATCATCCAGTAATTCGACAAATTCGGGTTGTGCCTCTGGGTGCACCATGACATGGGCCTTGGCTCCACTGCTCAAAAAAATCTCATAGTACGACTCGTTTTTAAGCAGCTCGGTCAATACAAAGTCAGAGGAGCGGCTCTTCGCAGACAGCTCATAGATCTTAAAGCTGATCAGCACATTTAACATGGCTCATAAAGAAAAACTTTAACCAAACTTACCCATCATAAATACTACCCTTTCCGAGGGATTCTGTTATGAGAAGGCTACACAAAGTGAACCAGAAAATTTTCATCTTGACTCGTTGACAACTTGAAATGAACTGTGCAGCCTATCAAAATTCCCAAGCCTTTGCTTTCTAATCAAGATCGTTATCAATGGCTACACAACGCAATATTTAGCAACTCACTTAAATTAATCAACAAATTGGTTGTAAAATCATTTAAAAATCGTTGATAGCAGAGACCGACGGATAGCGTAAAATGTATTTGAGGCACACACTAGGTGAGCTAGGTGTGCAGCCCATGAAGGGCTGTTAAACTTTTTTTAGTATTTATAAACGATCATAATTAGCAATCTTCGATAAACCTCACCCACTCCCCATGGTTAGCTAATAAAAGAAAGATTAAAGCATATGAAAAGCATTCAGAATTCTTGGGGCTCTCACTTAAGAGTATTTTTAGACCCCGTACTTAAAAAAAGTATAGGAGTCTTTTAACTTTGTCAGATTCCACAATGTGCATATATTTTTGATCAGCATCAAAAGAAAATGTATCTGTGGCTCAGTGGGATGAGCTGCAGTCTTTTAAACTATTTCTTATACTGAGCCATGGGAATCGGGTTCGAATCCCTGCTCGGAGAGATTTGTTTTTTTTTTTTAAATATTATTTATTAATGATATTTTATGTAAATGTTATGTTTACATTAATTCAATGTTAATATAATTTATCTGTCTGATTCAATTATACAATGCATTTAACTTTGCTTTTCCTTAGTAACTACGGGGTCTCCGACACTCAAGTATGCTCGACTTTATATGGCGCAACCCCTTGTTATTTAGGAGTTTAAGTATGCTTTACCATAAGGTAATTATATTTTGTACATAAGCTACTTATTACAATCCGGAGCTTGCATTGAGTGGATATTTTTGTATGACCTTGCGAGCCATCGCCTCGATGCCCACCCACGTTTCCTTAACCAATCTATCGATATCAGAAGCAGGAGGATCGAAATATAAAGTTCCACCTTGTGGCAGCTCCATGGTGAATGATGTGGAAAAGCCAGCATTGAAGGCATAATCATCGCTAGCTCCGGCAGCAGGATATAACATTGTGGTGGCACAGCCCACCTTGTAATCCGTGCCCGTTGCCGCCTTAATGGCGTCTCCTCCAGCGCGTCCAACTTCGTCGAGATCTGGCCAAGTGTCCGGCAGAGCGCTGTAATAATAAATAAATTAGTGAAGAATAATATGTAATAGTATTTTCTACTCACTCGATGTAGCCCCAAGGGTAGAGTATATAGTTGCCATAGGAGTGCACTGTCAGATACATTTTGCCACGATCTGCAAAACTGTGGATGAGATCACGCACCACAATTGCCTCCGGTTCGGAAAATGCATTCGATCCAGGGTAGATTTCCGAGCAATGATCTGGTGAGGCACCAGTTTCATTCCAATGGAATCCGAAATTCCGATTGGGATCAGTGCCAAAGCAAGCTTCGTTGCTGGGCCGACGAGTCTTACGCCACATTCTATTGTCCGGAGAGAGACGAGTGTATTCATAACCATCCGCATTTACCACCGGCAGAATAACCCAGTCGTAGTCCAGAAGAAGTTGGGCATTTGCCTCAAAATTGTTCACCAGCTGGCCAATGGCATAAGCCACAGCTGCCGGAGAGATCCATTCACGGGCATGGAAACCACCATCCATGAGTATCACATTCTTATTCGCACGTCCATCTCCATTTGTTATAGTGATCGTCTTCAACCAGCGTCCTTCGAAGCTTTTGCCCACGGACTTGACAGAAACACGACTGGGAAATTGCTTGGCAAGATCCTCAATATACTGATTGATCTCATCGTGGCTGTAATATCTCTCAGTGCCCAGACGCCCCTCGTAGGGAAACCAGTTGCTCAAATTGCGATTCGTTTCAAAGTCTTGACGCAATGTTATGCCCACATTATGATTTACGATCTTATGAGTAAGCGTGTTATTATCTAGTAATTCGAAAAATTCACGTTGAGCCGCTGGATGCACCATGACATAGGCATTAGTTCCATTGCTCGTAAAAGTCTCATAGCTGGACTCATTTTTAAACAGCTCGGACCACTTAAAGTCGGAGGAGCGGCCCTTTGTAGAGAGTTCATAGATCTTAAAGCTGACCAACAAATCAAATATTGTTCATAAGAAAAGTTCAAGCAAACTCACCCATTATAATAATTTCCATTCCCTACAGATTCTGTTATGAAAACGCAACACAAAGTGAACCAGAAAAATTTCATCTTGACTCGTTGTCAAATTGTAAGAAACTGTTCAGTCTCAAAATACCCAAGCCCGTGCTTTCTTGTCGTTATCAATAGCAACGTAACATAATATTAAGCAACTCACTCGAATAAATCAACAAATTGAATTAGAATTATTTAGTGAAGGCAGTGTAAAATGTATTTAAAGCACATTCGGGGTTTTTTTTACTGATAGTTGATTTCCGACTGATCGTTTCTATAGCAGAAATTGGAAGTAGAGGTCCGATCCAAATTTAAAAACAAACTTGATCTGCGCCTCTAGCTCCTATAGTAAGATCAACGTGTTCAATCTCACTGACGGACGGACAGACTGACAGACAGATTAAATCGCCTCGGCGCCGATACTGATCAAGCATACTTATACTTTATGAGGTCTGGTTCTGCCTTTTACATATATTTCACAAAACCATTATACCCCTTTTTGCACTATTTCAATGGGTATAAAAATGTCAGATGATAAGAGAAGCACTTAGAATTCTTAAAGATCATACTCTTAGTCTAAAATACAACTAATTTTAAAACTGTTTAAAAATCTTAGACTTTGATAAACCTGCCCTGATAAAAGACATACTCATAACTACTACTAACTCAAAATCATGAGCTCTTTTATTTATAAATATCCGTAATTAATGACCTAGTCTTCAATAAATCTCCCATACATCATACCACAGCTCGAAAAATATGACTCACTCTCTCCCACTCTCACGGTCTCTCTCTTAATAGATCACTTTTTCTTGCTTCTCTCGATATCAGCTTGAAAGAAAGCAGAGCATCAGCAACTGAGCAAACCGAGACAGGCGGAAGCACGAAGTGTCTTTCTGGTTGTTGTTTTTAAAGTTCAAGCACAAAAGGACTTATCTTTAGATTATAGAATTTATTAAAAAATAAAATTTAAAACAGTTCGATAACCTTTTCTGCCATGGCACGAATACCAATCCATGTTTCAGTAACAAACTCATCAATGCTGCTAGCGGGAGGGTCAAAGCCAAAGGCACCACCTCCAGGGAGCTCCATGGTAATGGAAATATTAAATCCAGAATGGAACGCATAATCATCGCTGGCCCCAGCAGCTATATACAGCACATTCGTAGAGCTGCCCACTTCATAAACTGTGCCTGTGGCTGCCTTGATGGCATCGCCGCCAGCACGAGCAACGGCATCAAGCTGATCAACAGTGTCTGGTAGATCACTGAGCAAATACAATAAAAAAGATAAATTACATCAAAGTACTCAAATAAACAATTATCACTTTTCTACCTTGTCCAACCCCAGGGATACAGTAAATAGTTGCCATAGGAATGGATGGTCAGATACATAATGCCACGATCCGCCAGTGAGTGTATCAAATCCCTTACAACAATTGTCTCCGGTTCAGAGAAGGCTTTTGGTCCAGCAAATATTTCCATGCAATGCTTCGATGAGATGCCTTCCCCGTTCCAATGAAAATCGAAATTGCGATTGGGATCAGCGCCATAACAGGTCTGACCCAAAACTGTGTAGGGCTGGCGAGTCTTGCGGAATAAGCGTTCCAAGGTTCCAGTCTGAGTATGCTCATAACCGTCGGGATTGACCAATGGCAAAATTACCCAGTCAAAGTCTTTAAGCAGATCCGCATTCTGTTCGAACTTTTCTACCAACTGATCAATAACATAAAGCACAGCTGCCGGTGAGATCCATTCACGGGCGTGGAAGCCTCCGTCCATGAAGATGACCTTCTTATTGGCACGACCATCTCCATTGGTGATGGTGATCGTCTTCATCTCCCGCTTCTCATAGGACCAACCCACAGTCTTAACATACACACGGGATGGATAGCGATCAGCCAGATCGGTGATGTAGTTGGTGATCTCCAAATGGGTGTAGTATCGATCTGTGGTCAGGCGTCCTTTGCCTGTAATTGGCCTCAAGAGCCGCTGCATTTGACGCTGGGCAAACTCCTCAGCAATCGTGGCGCCCAAATTTCCATTGATGAGGCGATGCTGAAGCTGTTTAGCTGTGAGTAGTCCCTGAAAGCTCTCCAACTGCTCGGGACTTACGAGCACTCTAGAAGGTTTACCCAAAGACCGACTCAGGCTAAAGAAATCGTATCCTTCGTGGCTCAGCTGTTTTAAAAAGTCCCCTTGCTCGGAAGTTAAAGGTGTCACTTCAAAGATGTGATATCTAACAATGATAGTTGTTTTTGCAAGATCTGCAGTATAAATCCATTAAATTACTTACCCCTCAAAGCCATCTTGAGCAGCAACGAGAGACAATCCCAGGAGCAGTACTAAACTGCCCAACCGCGACATCTTAACGTGTTTTCTAGACAATGGACACGCGTGCCCTTTGCCAGTGACTTAAATAGCCAGTTCCTATCTAATCGCACATCTATCAATTCTTGTTAACTTATAATAGTATCTTTCTTAGAAGTCACAAAAAATCAAAATAGTTAAGCTTTATTTATGATTGCGGCTAGTTACATCTTATCGCCTTCTTTGCCATGGCTCGCAATCTCAACCAATAGCTATTTCCACTTTTATATTATATTCTTCTTAGCCTGATTAGCAGATGATCCATTGTTTTCATCCAACTTACAATGATTCAGATCGCTGAAAGGGCTTTCTAAATTTATTCAGAATCTTGAATATGCATTGTGATTATAATATAACAGCTTCATAACTCCATATGTGGTCTAGCATAGAATAAACTTCGGTTAAGGGGGTATTCTAGTGTAGAATTTAGAAAAAATCTAAATTTTTTTCATCTTCCAAAGTTTAGACATTCAAGAACATGTCATTAAAAGAATTTTTCAAAATTCCTATTATTTCATGAGTTATAACCGTTTTAGTGACGGGGCATCGGTTCCGTACTTCCTTGTCTCAAAACTTTGAAAGCGTTTTTCTCGAAACTACTTTTTTCGAGCTGGCGGTAAGGATATCTCGAGTTCTTATGATCCGATTTACTTCAATTTTTGAAAGGATGTTCTTTACTCATCTCTTCATAGCCTTGCCCAAAACTATAACTTCTCATTTAGTAATTTTAAAAAGTTCGGAATTGTTAAAAATATATAAAAAAAAATTTTTTTTTTTTCAAACTACCGCCATTTAAATAAAAAAAATTTATCTTATCCAAGGGTAATACGATAGCGGCATCACAATAATTAAGAATCCGTCTGATTTTTATGTTTCAGATCACAAGGAGGGTTGGAATCATGCACGCCAGGACACCCTCTTTTTTGGAACCCCCCTCTTTGACTGCTCATAACTTTGTCAATTTTAATTTTTTTTAAATTATTTTTTTATGTAATAATAAAACATCAATATACAAATGATAAAAACATTTAAAAAAATATATATTTTTTGTTTCCTTTGTACAGCGCTTTAAAAACAGGGCGAAATTCACGCCTCTACTCTAGAATACCCCCTTAAGAAATATGCTGACTCATTAAAGACTAATAGTTGTTTTCGAGCTAATCAGTACAAATGTAACACTCTTAAGTTCCAATTATAAAGAATTTGATGTATTAAACTATTGTTACACGGTCCAAAAATTTTTAAAACATTTCGATTACCTTTTCGGCCATAGTTCGAATACCGATCCAGGCTTCTGTTACATATTCATCGATGCTGCTGGCGGGTGGATCAAATCCAGTAATGCCACCTTCAGTGAGCTCCATGGTGATGGAGATATTGAATCCAGCATAGAACGCATAATCATCGCTGGCCCCAGCAGCTATATACAGCACATTCGTAGAGCTGCCCACTTCATAAACTGTGCCTGTGGCTGCCTTGATGGCATCGCCGCCAGCACGAGCAACGGCATCAAGCTGATCAACAGTGTCTGGTAGATCACTGAGGTATTAAAATCAAATAGATAAATTACATCAAAGTACTCAATTAAACAATTATCACTTTTCTACCTTGTCCAACCCCAGGGATACAGTAAATAGTTGCCAAAGGAATGGATGGTCAGATACATAATGCCACGATCCGCCAATGAATGCATCAAATCCCTTACAACAATTGTCTCTGGCTCGGAGAAGGCTGTAGGTCCAGCAAAAGTGTCTACGCAAGGATTCGATGAGGCGCCTTCCTCGTTCCAATGAAAATCGAAATTCCGATTGGGATCAGCGCCATAACAGGTCCGACCCAAGTATCGGTAGGGTTGCCGAGTCTTGCGGAATATGCGTGCCAAGGTTCCAGTCTGAGTATGCTCATAACCATCGGGATTAACCACAGGCAGAATTACCCAGTCAAAGTCTTTTAATAGATCCGCATTCTGTTCGTACTTTTCTACCAACTGATCTATAACATAAAGCACAGCTGCCGGTGAGATCCATTCACGGGCGTGGAAGCCTCCGTCCATGAAGATGACCTTCTTATTGGCACGACCATCTCCATTGGTGATGGTGATCGTCTTCATCTCCCGCTTCTCATAGGACAAACCCACAGTCTTAACATACACACGGGATGGATAGCGATCAGCCAGATCGGTGATGTAGTTGGTGATCTCCAAATGGGTGTAGTATCGATCTGTGGTCAGGCGTCCTTTGCCTGTAATTGGCTTCAAGAGCCGCTGCATTTGACGCTGGGCAAACTCCTCAGCAATCGTGGCGCCCAAATTTCCATTGATGAGGCGATGCTGAAGCTGTTTAGCTGTGAGTAGTCCCTGAAAGCTCTCCAACTGCTCGGGACTTACGAGCACTCTAGAAGGTTTACCCAAAGACCGACTCAGGCTAAAGAAATCGTATCCTTCGTGGCTCAGCTGTTTTAAAAAGTCCCCTTGCTCGGAAGTTGAAGGTGTCACTTCAAAGATGTGATATCTAACAATGATAGTTGTTTATGCAACTGCTGCAATCTTCTGTAGAAATCCCTTAAATTACTTACCCCTCATAGCCATCTTGAGCAGCAACGAGAGACAATCCCAGGAGCAGTACTAAAAAGCCCAACCGCGACATCTTAACGTGTTTTCCATACTATGGACACGCGTGCCCTTTGCCAGTGACTTAAATAGGCAGTAGTTATCTAATCGCACATCTATAAATTCTTAGCAACTTATAATCGTATTTTTCTTAGTAGTCACAAAAAATTAAAATTGTTAAGCATTAATCCGGCTTTATTTACGATTGCGGTTAGTTACATCTTATCGCCTTCTTTGCCATGGCTCGCAATCTCAACCAATAGCTATTTCCACTTTTATATTGCAGGCATATTGTTCTTAGCATGATTAGCAGATGATCCATTGCTTTCATCCAACTAACCATGATTCAGATCGGTGCCAGTGTTTTTTAAATTTATTCCGAATCTTGAATATGCATTGTGATTATAATTGGAACATAAGCAGCTCCATAACTTAGGCTTTTCCAATTTGAAACTATTACTGTTTGAAGTGTTATTTGCCATAGTATTTTTTCCATACGAGGTCTAGCATAGAAAAAACTTCGGCTAAGAAATATGCTGACTCATTAAATACTAATAGTTCTCTACGAGCTACACAGCACAAATGAAACACTCTTAAGGTCCAATTCTAAAGAATTTGATTTATTAAACTATTGTTACACTGTCCAAAAATTTTTAAAACATTTCGATTACCTTTTCGGTCATAGTTCGAATACCGATCCAGGCTTCTGTTACATATTCATCGATGCTGCTGGCGGGTGGATCAAATCCAGTAATGCCACCTTCAGTGAGCTCCATGGTGATGGAGATGTTGAATCCAACATAGTAGGCGTAGTCATTGCTGGTACCAGCGGCAATGTAGAGAGTATTAGTGGCTGTGCCCACCCTGTAAACGGTTCCCGTGGCAGCTTCAATGGCATCGCCGCCAGCACGTGCCACAGCATCGAGTTGCTCGTGAGTTTCGGGTAGATCACTGAGAAAATGGGACATTTAACAAACATTACAAATTCAAAATTCGTCACTTTTCTACCTTGTCCAACCCCAGGGATACAGTAAATAGTTGCCATAGGAGTGAATGGTCAGATACATAACGCCACGATCCGCCAATGAATGCATCAAATCCCTTACAACAATTGTCTCCGGCTCGGAGAAGGCTGTTGGTCCAGCAAAAGTGTCTACGCAAGGATTCGATGAGGCGCCTTCCTCGTTCCAATGAAAATCGAAATTGCGATTAGGATCTGCTCCATAACAGTTCTGGCCCAGGAATCGGTAGGGTTGCCGAGTCTTGCGATGTATGCGTGCCAAGGTTCCAGTCTGAGTATGCTCATAACCATCGGGATTAACCACAGGCAGAATTACCCAGTCAAAGTCTTTTAATAGATCCACATTCTGTTCGTACTTTTCTACCAACTGATCTATAACATAAAGCACAGCTGCCGGTGAGATCCATTCACGGGCGTGGAAGCCTCCGTCCATGAAGATGACCTTCTTATTGGCACGACCATCTCCATTGGTGATGGTGATCGTCTTCATCTCCCGCTTCTCATAGGACCAACCCACAGTCTTAACATACACACGGGATGGATAGCGATCAGCCAGATCGGTGATGTAGTTGGTGATCTCCTCATGGGTGTAGTATCGATCTGTGGTCAGGCGTCCTTTGCCTGTAATTGGCTTCAAGAGTCGCTGCATTTGACGCTGGGCAAACTCCTCATCAATCGTGGCGCCCAAATTTCCATTGATGAGGCGATGCTGAAGCTGTTTAGCTGTGAGTAGTCCCTGGAAGCTCTCCAACTGATCGGGACTTACGAGCACTCTACAAGGTTTACCCAACGAACGACTCAGGCTAAGGAAGTCGTATCCTTCATGGCTCAGCTTCTGCAAGAGTTCACCATGTGCTGGAGTTGAAGGTGTCACTTCATAGACTTGATAACTATAATTGACACTCACTCAATAAAATTCCACTTCAGAAATCCCCCAAATTACTTACCCCTTCAAGCCATCTTGAGCAGCTACTAGAGCCAAACCCAAGAGCAATGTTAACCAGCCCAAACCCGACATCTTAACGTAGTTTTCTACGGCTAGTCAGCCACTTAAATAGCCAGCTCTTATCTAATCTTGCATCTATAAATTAGAATATTCACAAAATCGTTTCTTTTTTTGGTAGGCAGAAAAAAGAAGTGAGTGCATTTGGAAATTAATCTAGCTTTATTTACGATTGTGGTGGGTAACGCCTTATCACCTCCTCGGCCATGGCACGCACTCCCACCCAACTTTCTGTGACGAAACCCTCGATGTGAGAGACCCAGGGATCGAAGCCAAGAAATCCGCCAGCAGGTAGTTCCATGGTTATGGCCACTGTAACATTGGCAACAGCCGCAGCATAGTCCGTGGAATCTCCCGAGGTGGGGTACATCATGTGATAGCCGCTGCCATAGCTATAGATGCCATTGGTGGCATGAACAATTGCCATGGCACCCGCATCTGCCACTTCCATCATTTCGTAGTAGTTCGGGGGAAAGGCACTATAAGGAATAAGAAGTTTAGAAATTTGAAATTGAGGTATGCTAGACTCCCCTCTCAACTCACCTGGTGTGACCCCACGGCAGTAAAAAGTAGTTGCCGTAGGAGTGCAGGGAAAGATAAAACCTCAAGCAATCGCTGTAGTGAAGCAACACATCCCGCACCACCTGAGACTCGGGCTGATCAAATGCATACTCTCCGCGATAGGTTTCCTCCGCTGGATCTGCCGACGAACCATCGTTCTGACCCCATTTATAGCCAAAATTCCGATTGAGATCGGTGCCAATGCTTTCGGGATCTCTGGTTGGTTTTCTCGTCTTGCGCCAAAAGCGTGAATCCGTATGAGTGTATTCATAGCCATCCGCATTCACAACGGGCATTATCACCCAATCGTAGTCCTGCAGAAGATGTTTATTTTCCTCATAGTTATCCAGCAGCTGTTCAATGATATATAGAGCGAAAGAGGGCGCAATCCATTCCCGAGCATGCATGGCGGCATCTATAAAGATCACGGGCTTATTTGATCTTCCGTCGCCATTGCTGATGGTCAGCAATTTCAATGGACGACGCTCGTAGCTCCAGCCAAAAAGTTTGACCAGTGCACGTTGCGGATAACGTTGAGGCAGACTATCCAAATACCCATTGATCTCGTCGTGAGTGTAGAATCCACCAAAGACATCGATCAGCGGCAACTGAATGCGAGATTTGCTGCGTCTATTCTCCTCCCTCTGAGCTTGCACCAATTCCGAGATATCATCCAAAAGTATCTGATGTTCTATGTGCTTCTCCTTTAACAATTTCAACAGACTTTCAACTTGTGTGGGCGACACCAACAACCTCAGTCCAGTCTCATTATGACTGCGACGTGAGCCCAGAAAATCCCAGTGTGGTTTTTCCCTCGCCAACTGCCGCAACAGTCGCTGCTCATTTTCACTCCGTGGCTGCAGCTCAAAGACCTTGTAATCCTTGTAATCCTGCCAGGCCAACAGGCAAACTGACTGCAGCAGCACCAGCAACAACAGCAATCCCAGGCGTGTATACGATGTCATTCGTGCAAAGTTGAAATAAGACTGGAGCTCGAATTTCGATACAAATAGCATATCGATCCACTTATCGCTTAATTGGAACTGCTGCCGACTATTCGGTTACGATATCAATAATGATACTATTTTTCTTTTATGCTTCTTGGTGCTTGATGGTTATAGGTTATAAAACTTATTGATATCAGGGTGGGAGAAGCGTCTAAAAGTGAACCAGTTCTTTATAGAGAATATAACTAAAAAATGCATTTTATATATGTATATATAATAACCACATTAAAACAGAAAAATGATTACGATTATAAAAAGGTTAGAAGTCACCTTACAGGAAACTTTCAGAACTCAATTCTTGTGTGGCAATACACATATTTTCTAAATTTCAATAAAATATCTCAAAAATCAAGTCTCAAAACTCATAGAAAATATTTTGAAATGTTTTCATTAATTTTTAAGACATAACGATTGTATATTAATACACTTATTTACTCAGTTTCAATAAAAAGATTTTAAAATCATAACCAATATTTTTATAATAGATAGATATATGTATTCCAAAGTGCAGAATGCATACTATTTGCATCTTAAAGATAATTCATTCCCATTTTTATGTACACCAATTAAAAATGAAACTGTTTCTGTTTTTAATCTCACATTAGCACTTTAATGCCTAACAACGACGACAGTAATTAGTTTAATTAACAAATATAAATTCAATTGCTTAACGACTACAGACTAAAGACGAAAGCGCCTTAATACAGACTAACATGCCGGATGAACTCGACAAAGCCGGCAAATGTCTCCTTGCAGACGTGTATGATATCCGAGGTGGCCACATGGAATTCGTCGCCGGGCAGCTCAAGCGTGTAGGACAAGGGTATACCCAGGCTGCCGTAGGCAAAGTCATCCAGACTGCCAGAAGCCTCGTACAGAATCGAGGCTGAGGTGCCGATGGTATACCGTGTGCCGCGATATTTGCCGATTTGGTTGGCGGCCCTCAATGCCACCGAGCGCAAGGTGTTCACAGTGGGTGGCACTGTGTTTCTGTTGGATTTGGAGTTGGATGAAATGAAAAATCCATGAGAAATTTTTAAATGGATACAGTGGCAGAAAATATTTCGGTTTTAATTGCTTTTAGCAATTAATTGAAAAGTAAATTGAATTTCTTTTCGGGGCAGAGCCTGCCGGCCCAAAAGGCCCGACAACCGAACTGGTACACACCTCGCATAGCCATAGGGATAAAAAATGAATTTGCCGAATGAGTGCACATCCAGGCTGAGTTTCACACGATGCCGATTGAATTCCAAATACCGCACCACCGCCGATGTTTCTGGCTCCGAATTTGGCGCCGTGCCCGAATAAACCTCCGAGCAGAGCTGCGTATGGAGGGGAGTTTTAAAAACAACGAAGGTCAAAGTCAATTTTACAAATCACAATGCAACAAGTTGCTTACATTCTGACTGGCACCCTGATAGTTCCAATGATTGCCAAAGTTACGATTGATGTCCACACCGCTGCACCGCTGTCCACCATAGCGATGACGATTCTTGCGCCAGAAACGATCCTGAAAAAAGCATAAATATAATAAAAATATTTGTAAATTATCAGACATTTTTATATCGATCTTTAAGAAAACTTTAAAGATTTTATGATGGTATTTTAACTCGTTTATGCACTTCGCTTTATTTAAATATTTTTAAATAACAATAACTTGAAATTCAAATTAAAATGGAAATCTTATCTTTAAGAAAACTTTAAGGATTTAATGATGGTATTTTAACTCACATATTTACTACGTTTTTTGGAATTAGCTTTTTTAAAAAATTAAAGCTTAATATTCAAATCAAAAAAGAATTGATATAAAATATTCAAAGGATTTTAAGTTAACTTTCTGAATTTAATATTTGTATTTTAACACGCGTATTTACTATTTTTTATTGAAATATTTTGAAATAATAACATGGATTTTCAATTTAAATAGATTTTTTATCAAATATTTTAAGGTCAAACAACTTCTTACCGAAGTATGCGTATATTCATAACCATCGGGATTCACCAAGGGCACCAGGAAGACCTCGACATCGTTGAGAACTCGTTGGAAAGCGCGCAAATTGTTGAGCAGCTCATAGGCCAAGTACAGCACAGTCTGGGTTGTAATCCACTCCCGACCATGGGCTGCTGCCTGGATGTAGGCCACTCGACGAGGGCGAGTACGCGTGTTCAGTGAAATCGACAGTCCGGCAATGTGGCGACCCTCGTTGGAACGACCCAGAGACTCGTAGCGACAGTATTGTGGATAACGCGCTGCCAAGCCGCTCATAAAGTTCAGGATCTCGTGATATCGAGGATAATGCGAGAAGAAGCCACGAGCCTGACGACGCTTGCGACTACGTGGACGCTCCGACTCACAGTCTGCTCCTGGCTGGCACTCATCAATGTCATCGAAATCCTCATCAGCGTAGGTGCTATTCGCCTCCAGTGCTGCCATCAGCTCCATCAGCGGTTGGGTCTGGTAGTCGACTTTGAGCTGGGACAGACGCGACTCGAATTGTGGTTTCCTTTGTGGTCCCACTGTCAGCACGGACATGTTCCTGGTCAGCAGCCAGAAGTCCACATCAGCGTCATTGGTCTGCAGATCGACCATATAACGAAAGATATCCTCATCCCCATGCTGCACAGTGTACTTGGTATAGCTGCAAATAGTTAATGGAACATTTAATTAAAATAATTGATTAAAGTATTTTTTATTAATATAAATATATAAACTTATAACTTTAATTTTTATGATAATTTATCTTATATATTTTTTATAATAATTGCACTCTTATTTTTAAATTAAAATAAATTTGATAAATTTAAACTAGGATAAGGTTATTTGCTGTGGTTTCTTTTATTGTACTATACTCTATAAAGTTAATTAATCAAAAAAAAATATGTGCAGATTTGAAAATGCAATTAATAAAGATTTGGGTTGCTTATGTTTATAAGTCTTACCCAACAAATTGTATTTTTCAAAGATATTAATCTTTAATAGTTTTGATTTATTTTGTTTGATCTAAAATAAATGTGTCTGAAAGTTACACAACAGCTAAATCGCCGATACATCAGAGTTGACCCATTCTGGCTGCATGCTTTTGCTTGTTAAATGCAATGATAAATGGATATCCAATTAAAAATGCGTAAACAGCCAGCAAGTGAAATGTGATTGCTTCACACACATTTATGTATGTCTTCAGCTAATTGGACAACAAAATTAATTTTGTGGCGCCCCCCGAAAATGAGTTGTTGATTCACAAATTTATGCAGAACGCCTCGTTCTCGGATGTCGTCGCCTAGTCGTCAATTGGCGTTTTGCCACCTCTCGATGAATTTGTGGCCAATTTATCATTTCAGAAAATTCCACAAAAGCGGACCACAGACAAGCAACAAATATTGAAAATCTATGCA
Source organism: Drosophila limbata (assembly GCA_963924055.1). Lineage (NCBI taxonomy): Eukaryota > Metazoa > Arthropoda > Insecta > Diptera > Drosophilidae > Drosophila > Drosophila limbata. The sequence goes on from OZ001354.1 coordinate 14,763,726, forward strand.
TATTCATCTTGTGTGCAGACGGAAACGGAGGCGGAGGAATTGGCTACCAAAACAGAAGAAACTGAAGACAAAGACGAGGCTAATCACGTGTGGCAGTCGGTGGCATACAATGATATATAATTTAATTAAACACCCGCCAAGCTAAATTCGTATCTTTATCTCTCTATCCCTTTCTCAGCATGATTTTCATCTTGCATTTTTACATAAAGCAACTGTTTACATGTGATTAGTGTGGTTTTATTATTTTAATTTTTATTTTTTGTTTGTTTTTAGTTCTCGTCAAATTATAAGCAAATGAAGCGCTATTGTTGGGCGCTGCATGGCATCTGGCCTTCTCAAAAATTAAAGAAAAAAGATACATGATAGATGCATATAAAGCATCTATTTTTGAACATTAAAACGTGTATTATGTCGAAATATCGACAGCACCACAAAGCTACGGAAGGAAGCAAACATTTTGCGTGCTAATTAAATATCAGGTTGTTTGTAGTTTTGTGTTCAATTTCGTTTTCATTATGACCCCATACGGCACAACAACAGCAGCATCAACAACAACAACTACCACAAACAATCCACAGTTGCCCGCATCCATCACTCATACGCCTCATGCGCCCCTGACAAACAACAAACAGTTGAGAAGACGACGACTCAGTGCAATTTGCTGACTTCTTTGACAAACATTTGCTTGGCATTTACATATAAGTAAGTAAGTAGTTGACGTACATGTGTGTGTATCTCTGTGTCATCGACGAATCGTCAATGAAACTGCTGTCTATACAACAATTTTAGCTGGCGTTTTCCATGGGCTTGTTAAGACAACTAGACGTCGTGTAACGTTTAGCATAAATACTAAAATTAATGACAACTTCTAGCCACTGACATTGACACTCGTACTCATAAATCTAAGTACAATATTTACTGTCAATAGTTAGAGCTCATTAAAAGCTCTTAAATTATGACAACTATAGCTACAATGAGTTTAAAGATACGTATCTAATGCAATTGATAAATTGCTTAATTATAATTCAAGCCATTACTGAATATGGTTATTTAAATGCATAAGATTGAATTCCACCGGATTAAAAAAAATTTGTTATTGTTACTTGGAGTGGACTTTGAATTCCATTTAATTATTTATAGAAGGAATTACTACCGTAAAGGTTAGAAAATCTATCAACTCAGTCAAAACTATTGTATAATAAATACTCTCTGAAATAGATATATAACTAACAAATATTTATAAGCAGATATTTTGTATATTTTCTTCCATTATAGTAGCTAACTATTTTACTATCAAACATTCACACAACTTTCAATATTTAAATTCTATTTCAAACCATTAACATTTAAAATATACAAAGCGTATAGATTATTCAAATTAAAGATTCAACATGTTTAAAGAATTAAAGGAAGCGGTTTGTGCCTGGAGCTATAAATGCTTTCGCTGTGCTCAGTTGGCAACAGTTTTGACCATACCATATCTGGCCGTTAAGTGCCAAATAGACAGCTTGAGTACATTCGACATTTGCCTCATGTATGTCAGTGTGGCACTGGGGGCAGTTAACTTTCTGAACGGAGATCTACAATGGCATACTCGCATCAGATAACCAACTACCTAACTGCGGTCAATGGTAAGTTAATTTTGCTTAAGCTAATAAAGTAAAAGCCTAAACCTGTTTACCAACTAGATGGATCATTAAAAAAAATCAAAGTAGTGAAATAAAACGCGAAATTTATGTGTGCGAGCCAACTGATTGATGGAGCTTAAATAACATTCTGTAAAATGTAATTTTATAAATTAATATGCATATTATTTTTGTTAATTACCCTTCATAGCCGGCCAGATTGTTGGAACTGCTGGAGCACGCCAAGCCGACGAGACAAAGCAATAAACTACACACGATTTTATAGCACATTTTTGCTTATATAGTAGTAGTAAATATATATATATATATATTGTGATACTGTGCTCTCTTGCTGTATTCGCAATCCAAACTTGAGCAGTCTCTCTTGCTCTTATTGTATTTAAAATTTAAAATTATGTATTAAAATATGCAGCTAAGCCGTGAGCATGGACATGCAAAATGTTTTTGCGTTTAACTCAACAACACTTTTATTATTGTATTTTTTTTTATATTATCGCATTCACAAATAATTATTATTTTGCACGTTGCACTTGAAAAGAGTTATGCAATAAAACACTAACTCAACGGCATGAGTTTTTGAGAGTTGAGGTAACTTTGATCGTAGCCCGATTCATCTGTTCCATCTCCGTTTCGGCCAAAGACTGTCGAGCTGTTTCAATCGCGGCTGAGAAAGAAGACGTTGCCAAAGCCAAAAACCCGAAAAACAAAATAAATATGGTTTCAGAAAAGTGAGTGTCAAGGTCAGGTGTGCCGCGGTCCAGTCCCCCGTCCAGTTTCGTATTGAACAACAACAATTCCAGCAACAACGATGATGATGATGATGGCTTTAAAGACAACGATTTGTGGGCGATTGTAAACGCGTCACGAGATCAAATGCGGAAAGCGTCGGCACGCGTCGTTTCTATATTTATATACACAGCTTTTTCGATCAGCTTAAGTTTTGTTCTTTCCAATTAAATCAACGGTCTAAATTTTGCATAATTTATGCCATTTGCTAATGCTAAGAAGCATTAATAGTCTTATTTTATATGCAATTTAATAAAGTTTTTTTCTTAGTTAAGTTGCTTTATTTTTGTGGAAACTTGTTTGGATAATTTGATCACTTTTGTTAACTGGACACAATTGTGATTCGGTTCTTTTTGGGTCTATATCGATTCGATTTGTGCTCTTTCATGCGTTTTAGCATCCGCGTATCGCGGGTCTTGAAATGATTCTGAAGCCGTTACTTGTTTATTTACTGGTTTTTATAGAGGAACTTGAAATGTTTAATTGTGTGCTTGTCTGTGTGTATCTGTGTTATACTTTGGGCCAAGTTTATGTGCTTTGTCTTGCTAATGTCACGGTTCGACATGTTCGTTGAGACAACGCCGTAGGGTAAATTTCTGATTCCTGTTCTAATGAAATCTGAAGTTTGAAAGTCAACGTACGACGCCTCCATGAATAAGATGCGCTCCATTCTATTTTGGCCAATACTGTTAGCCCGGCCAAAAATTCGAGCACTGAACTGTTGACGTGCAAGGTCGATTTGTCGAGTTAGCCGGAAACGTTGAAGCCATAACACTTGTGGTCCATTACAGTTACCACAATGGTAGGCAGCTGATGAGACGGATCATTAAAAGCCAAAGATGCGTCGATTTGAGTTCATTAAAACCTTAAGTGTTTGGGCTAAAGCGATGCAGCTGTAAACAATCGAAGCATCGTGGCTAACAGAAGCCATTCACAAATCATCGAACGACACTTAACAAAAACTACGTATACTCAAGATACTCAAATAGATATACGTATTATTAATAATTATATTTCGAGTTTAACATTAGCTATGATGCGTAATTATGACACTTGACTGTCGCTTTGGGCACTTCCGCTTGACCGGAGATATATTCATCGATTTGATCTTCAATCGAGCCAAATATCAAGATGTATAACTTTAGCAGACTTCGAGGCACTCGTTGTGCCAAACTATTTATTAATAACAGAAAAAACTGAAAACCTAAAACTAAAAACAAATTTTATGTTTCCGGTGTTTCGGCGTGTTGGCTAAAATTTGCATTTTAAATTTAACTGTGATTATCTATCTGCATATATTTAATAGCCCCTTCTATTGATTGTGTAGCCGCCTTAAGGCTGAAACTGGAAATTTAAGTTCTAAATCATTTTAATCAGTCTAATGGGTTCTAACTCAGACTCAAACTCAGGGCATTCAACTTTTTCTCTTGACCAACATCTGCTCATAATTTTAGCTTAATAATCACGTTAACTTACACACATATAGATCTATATCGCATAAGGCTCAAGGCATTTGCTCAACATTTTGTGTCTATGCACCATGTAATTAGCATATCAAAAAGCCCTCCGAGTCTTAATACATCGAGACTTAGATCTAGCTTGTCTCTGCGACCTTAACCATTGAAATAATCTTCACGCACTCCAACCAAGTTTGTTTTGAACTAAGATGATTTGTAAATAGAGTCTTTATAAGTGGGGGTCAAAAAGTATCTGAAGACGCAAAAGTATTATGATACACCATTTAGCTAATCTGTCAGCCAAATATTATCGTATCTCTTAAACATCATCTACAACTAAATTGCATTTTTAAAAACATATTTAGCTTATTTTGCAACTTATTCTTGATATACTTTTACATATGTTCCCTTATTTTACAACCTAATAGTATTCTTTTACTTTCTTCTTGCTTGAAAGAAATTAATAACAAGAGAGCATTTTGACTATTTTCCGTTTTTTAATTGGAATTGACCGTTTTCTATCACTGCGGACGGTAGAAACTTCTGTTCTACGACTTTTTCGACAAATCTCTAGTTTAGCGGGAAATCACTAAAACCCGCTAAACCACAGTGTCCAAGCCATAGAAGCTACAGATATGATCTACATATCGTTGAAAAGATATTTAAAAGGCCTTTTGGGTATACCTTATAAGTTTTTTTCAAAAGTACATAGGTAAAAAGCTACAGGTGAAATAAGGTATTTTTTCCCACATTTTGGCGGTTTTTCTGATAATGAAAACAAAAAAATCATTATATTCTTGAGAAAATTTACTTATAAAAAAAACATCTTTTGAGGAAAACTCTAAATGCACCACTCGCATGTTTTAAGTCATGGTAAGCAAATCGATTATTGTGCAGAGCAAAAAAAGAGAAGCCATCCCTAAGATCGCTCAGTTATACTGGATCCATCGGAGGCAACACATCGACAAGCGCAAGAAACTTGGACCAACCTCATGGTAAGTTTGCGTTCAAAAGAAAACAACAAACAAATCGTAAAACGCTATGTCATAAACAGCACTTGATGACGTCGCTGCAGTTGTTGCTGTTACTCTTATCAGCTCTTAAACGAATCGAAGTATTTGGTTATCACAGCTACGACTTTGGCGTTCGATCTCATCAATATGGACGCAGCCCCAGAGATCACAGAGATGAGAAGTGTAAAGAGCAAGCTGTGATCTCACGCTGGATCAACGAGCAAGTTGTGAGAAATGCAAAAATCACCCGATTTAATCAGCGATTGAGAGAGTTATTGGATGTCTTGGGCGAAAACAAAACTGCGAAGAATGAGAATGAATTTTGTTGTTTCTATGAAAAAGATACCATGGATAAACTCTTTGCGGACATTACGATTCTCTCAGGGAAGTATAAGATCGCTGGAGGAGCGCCTTTTCATTCAACTGGGGATTTGGGACAAGACTTAGACCTTATTCTGGATAGATTAAAGAAACTGGTTAATATGGACATGAAAAGCTGTTGTAAACGTTTAGCTGACAATCTCAAGGAGCTCGAAAAGGATTTGAAGAAGCAATTGGAGGATTTTAAACAGGACTTAAATGAAAAGAGTGACGTAAAGAGAAAAACTGAAGCCGAGTTAAATGACGAGCAGAAGGAGCTCGACAATAAGCTGAATCAGCTAAAGACACACATAGAAAAGCTGGAACTGAAACAGAAAAATAATAATGAATTGTCGCAAAATGAAAAATGTTGCAAAGAATTCAAAAGTAAACTAAACGAACTAAAAAATCAACTAGATCAAGCTAAAACAGAAACGAATGAAAAGACAACAACCCTAGAAAAACAGCTAAAAGATCTTCAGGTGAAGCAAAAGGAGCACGAGGATAAAATAGAAGGCATCAATGAAGAATTAAAGAAACGTGCTGAGAAAATGAAAAAAGTGATGAAAAACTGTGATAAGAAGTGTGGAAATAAGAATGCAAATGAAGGAAATGAAATAACTAATATTACACACAGTTATGAAAATAATTCAAAGAGATTGGATAATTTAGAGCAATCAATAAAAAATCTCACAGATAATCACAAAAAACTAGATGATTTGATTGAGACTCTGGCACAATGTCAAAAACTTGAAGACAAGCTGAAGAAAACTGAAGAAAAACTAAACCAGATGCAACAACATGAAGTTGATAATGATCAAAACAAATGTCAGATAAAAGACCAAACTGAATTACAGCAACAAATTGAAAACGCTAAAAATTGCTGTAAAAACATTGATAATTTGGCAAAAGACAGTCAAGAAGTACATGAAAAGATTACACAGATGAATGAGAGCTACAGTGATCATATATCAAAACTTGATGAGGATATCAAGGATCTTCAGAGTCGCCTAAATGAAGCCATGGAAAAAATGAAACCAGAGAATTCAACACATAACGATAATAATGATGCAACTAATAAAGAATCCACCTCCAAACTAGATGAAGTCAATAAAAAGCTGGAACAAATACAAAAAAAGCTTAATGATAACGATAACAAACTAAACGAAATGCATAACGAATCAGTAAAAAACTTTGACGAGTTAAACTATTTTATTGACAATCAGAAAAATGCTACACAAGAATTTAACAAAGAAGCAGAGAAACGATTCGAGGATCTAAACGCTCAAATCAATAACAGTAAGCCAGTTGCCATAGAAGATCGTCTGGATCGCTTGGAAAAACAACAAGATCAAATCAGCGAGGATTTAGAGAAAGTTCTTCAGCTGGAGCAACGAATTGAAGATCTTGAGAAACAGCTAAAAGACGCTCTTGAAAGTCTGAACTTATCGCAAGCGGATGTTGGTAAATGCATCACAAGGTGTAAGTACTTGGATAATATTGACGATCTTATTGATCGCGTTGAGGATCTAGAAACCAATTCAAAGAGCAAATTACCAAATAAATCACAAATAAACAAACAAAATACAAACAAGAAGCACAAACAATCTGCAGTAGGAGGAGTTGACTTTAAGTAAATGCAAAAATATGTACAAAATAAATGTGAGCCGCAATATTAACTAAATTTACGACAGAGATCATTTTTTCAGTTTATGATTTAAAAAAGAAGTGGTAAAAATCAAAAAGCATCGATAGTTATAATGTAAAAATCAAAACTTGCAATGCATAATTTGTTTTATAATCAATCAAGTGAATAAAATCTATGTTATTTTATCCTTATTATGACATTAGGAGTTGGTTAAACGATAAAATTTTAAATTTAAAATTTTGAATTTTTGCAAAGCACAAGGAAATCGAATTCTTAAGGCAAAAAATTATTTTAACGAAATCAATTAAATTTGATAGCAGAATGAATTAAGAGGCCAAATCATTTATATTGTATCCCGCTGGAAATCGATTCAATATTGGCAAAGTTGTGCTAGTGTGAAGAAAAAGCCTCACCTGATTAGCAGTGCTAAAGACAGTGTGCCACTGGGTTAAATCAGACTGCATTGTCTGTTAACTGGCTGTCATATCTGTATATAATCAGCATAACTTTGTGCGCTATCCAACTATGCCAAATTGCATAACAAAGTTAAATTGCCATGCCAAACATGGTAAATTGTTTTCGTATCCTTGTTGTCCTTTGTTGAGGCAGGTTGAGACTGCCATTTCTCGTTTATGTCGTTGAGCATAATTGCTGGAATTTCGTTAATTTGTAGTCAGTTTTATGCTACCAAATATTTCGTCATCAAAGTTCCAATCCCGAATTGCCTTACACACACACACACACACACACAATGCGACAAACGACAACTGGGAACATTTTGGCCTAGACTTTTTATTTGGCGTTCCTCGAACAAAAAAAAAATATAGCAAAGTTTTAGCCCTTTATTTTACCCAACATGCTAATGACATAATGTGCATACTTCAGAAACGCCCCCAACCGACAGGAAAAGCTCCGAGCTGGCAACCTGTCTGGGCCTTTGCGTGTCTCTGCCACGAAGCACTGCAAAAAAACAGAACTTCACTTTAGGATAGAGTAAATGGAAGTTTTTGACTGTCAGATAATTGAGGAAAACCTACTCAGATACCTGTCTAAAATAAAAATTAAATTTTTATTTACCTAAATAATTTTAATAAAAAATATATATTTGAAAAATATTTAAATATATAAAAATATCACAAAAGTTCATGTCCCATGATTTTTAAGTACTTCAATTGTATATTTACATAATTTTTTGTTTTAACCAATATGCCGAGCACAATTTATTCATGTAGGGTATTAGAGCGTATAATGCAGTTATAGCCAGACGTAAATATATGGCAGTCACTGTGTCAGGAAGTTGACTAAAAGACCGTTAAATGAAAATCAACACGAACCTTGTTCTGTATAAATCAACTGGTTGCGTTGCGGGAAATATATTCCTATAGATATATGAACATATGTAACTAATACATATATAAACATACATACACATGTGTGTTCCGACTGTGCAGACTTTTGACTTTTGCGTTGACATGACGTTAGTCAGGCACAAATTACACTGAACAACAAATAATCGAGTCTTAAAATCTGTCAGATAGATAGAGATTTTCTAAATTTTCAAACTTCTACTACTACGTTGTGAAAACTAAAATGATTTACTATATACGCGATATTACTTTTAAATCATGATTTAGGTATCTTTTAGTACCAAATTAAATACTAAAATATAAAGAAAAAATGTAAAAAAGTTTTGAATTTCAAATAAGCTTTAGATATTTCCAATTTTTAATTGGTTCGCCAGCTTTGCTGAACAGTGTTTTTTAGAGTCAATCTGCAAGCAGAATTTTCTTTGGAGCATAGCTTTAAGGCCTGTAAGTCTATGGAGCCCACTGAAGTGTTCCATGTTCCGTTTTCAGGACGGCACGCCAATGTACAGCATGAAGCGTATGAAGCTTCCTTATTCTTTTCTATTTGCATAGCACGTGCCCTGTAAGCAGGAGACACCACACCCCAGTCCTGTTCCCATGCTGTCCCAGATGCAAAGCAAAAGTCTGACATTTAGCATATTTGCGTTGTTGTGGCAGTTGCAGTTGTCGAGAGTCGAGTCGAGCCGAGTCAAGTTAGTCGGGCAAATCCAATTCCGCATTACATGCGCTGCCGTGCCCAACTTATTAAACGTTGTCGTTGTCCCAATTTAACGAATGCGAACTCTTTCTTTCCCATCATTGGGACACCCACGCCATGGATATTGTCTGTGCCACTTTTTGTGGCTGCTCCTTCGGGTTCTCCACTATTTAGCTCTGCTTTTGGCTCTTTTTATAATGCAATGTTGATAAAATTTGGCCAGCACAATGGCAGCCAGGCCCAAAGGGCTCGCACGTCTCGCCATCGTCGAGCAGCTGCTGGAAATCGAGCCTCAGGTAAGGATTTTCAAGCAGGCTACGACACTTTTCTATATTTGATTAGAGCTTGATAGGAAAATCGCTTTCCAATAAATTCATATTTAGTATCAGTATTTATTTTTGTCGTGTGTAAAAAGATTTGTAAATTTTAAGTTCATTATTTTTTTTTATTTTATTTAATCTTTTCAATTATTTTGCCATCGAACTACGTAAATTACACAATGCAATCCACAAAAACGAAACGCGTTAAGAAGCCAAAGGCGCGCTCCCAAAAGCTGAGCACCATCACAACGGCCAAGTTGCAGGTACGCCGCCTTATCATACCACGTCCGGATGTGCTGCACACGTATCTGGATTACAACCAGATCAATCAGTATCTGGAGTATATTGTCAATCGCTATTCGAACTTTGTCAAGCTCTATACGCTGGGCGTAACACACGAAAAGCGCGAAGTGCGAGCTCTGGAAATCAATTGGATGAATGCAGACAATGTCGAGCTGTCGTCTTTGAGTCGCATCCAGGCGGCCAAGCAGGCGGAGCTGCATAAGAGCAGCGGGGTGAAAGGTCCCATGGTCCTACCCGGCGACAGGAATCGGAATATTATCTTCATCGAGGCGGGCACACATGCTCGGGAATGGATAACCGTGAGCACCAGTCTCAATTGCATCTATCAGCTGACGGAGCGATATACACGAAATATTGAGATTCTACGCAATCTGCGGTTCATCATTGTGCCCCTGGTCAATCCCGATGGCTATGAGTACTCACGGAATAAGGTGAGATTTTTATTATTTATATTTATTACACGATAACAAAGAACAGTCGAAAAAAGTGAATGTAATATAGAAAATAGAAGAGCTAAAATTTCCAAAAAAATTTTAAATTTTAAATTATAAATTTAAATATTCATTTTCTATCAATATAAAATGATTTTATAATTAATTCTTATTAATTTAATGTTATATACTTAATTTTCATTTTAAATTAAATAGATTTTTCTACTGCTCTTAGTCAACTTTAAATATATAAATAATAATTTAAATAAATGAATAAATAAATAAATATTTAAATAAAAAATAAATACATCAATTTTTGAATAAAAATCGCCCAACCTTATTCTAAATTTCTCCCTCATCTATTTAGAACCGCAACTGGCGCAAGAATCGCCGACCTCATAAGGGCACCAAGTTTGTGGGCACCGACTGCAATCGCAACTATGATGTATACTGGGAAAGTGGACCGAGCAAGACCCAAAGGAATACTTACAAGGGTGAGCGACCCTTCTCCGAGCCAGAGACACGTGCCATGCGCAATATTCTGGACAGTGTGGCACCCAATCTGTTGTTCTTTTTGTCGCTGCACTCGTATGGCCAGAGCATAATGTATCCGTGGGGCTACTGCCGTGAACCACCGCACCACTGGCGGGAGCTGCACACACTGGCAACCACCGGACGCACCGCCATTAAAACTTATAATGGCCGAGAATATCGAACGGGGTCCATCAGCTGCCTGACCAAACGGACCATTGCCGGCTCTGTTGTGGATTATGTTTATGGAGTTCTAAAGGCGCCGATGGCTCTGGTTATGGAGTTGCCATCACGTGAGCTTGGCTTCCAGCCACCCGTCGAGATGATCAGCCAGATTGGACACGAGAGTTGGTTTGGCATACGTGAGATGTGCAAAAGTGCCTTCGATCTGCGGCGGCACATCAAACGGGAGGAGGAACCGAAGCCGCCCAGACCGCCGGTCCAAGTTGTGGGTGCTGGCGACAGTCCCACCCGCACGACCAGCAGCAGTGAGGAGAAGAAAACGACGCCCAAGAAGCGGATCAGAAAGCGGTCCAAGCGTACACTGCTCTCACAGCATGCAGAGATTCTAGAGATGCAGAAACGCCACAAAGCCGCCACAGCATTGCCCAAACGACCGTTGACAGCTCCCGCATTGGCAACTCGAGGCGGACAAGGCGATGGACCCTCAGCGGACTGAAGAAATAAAGCATATTATTCAAACATTAATGGACTGTGTGATCAAGTGTCTTGTATGTTAATTAAACTTCACAATTTTGACTGGGCTTGCTCCCAAATTACACATACGTAGCTTGGGCATTTTATTTTATGTCGATTCTCCTTCAAGAATGGATAACTAAATATTTTGTACATTTCAAAATGAATTTAAGGAATATGCGCAATGTGTCTCTGTATGCGAGTAAGTGTATGTATTTTTGTGTTTGTTTCAAATTTCTTAAATACTAGTACAACAGCTGAGATTTTCACTTGGCCTCAAACAACGGCATACGCGGCGCAGCGTATTTCTGGCGCAATTTCTCATAAACCTTGCGATCCTGTAAAAGAAAAAGCATAAATATAATTTAAAAGCTTTAGATAATCTGAATAAATTGTAAATAAATATTAGAGCAACTCCTCCAACTATGATTTCGATTTAACAATCTAAAATTAAAATCATTTGATTGAGATCTATATAAATTAGAAATAAAAATCCAATTAAGTTTTGAAAAACTATTAAAAATTAAATTTTATGCTTGATCGTACCGAAATTACCGGTCATGTATAAATCGGTTTCTTAGCGGTTATTTCGGTTTGCACTAAATTCGATTACGGTTTCAATTACGGTTACAAATTTTAATCGGCTAATACTGGTTAACGGTTACTGTTATGGTTATGGTTACGGTTTTAATCCCTGATATAAACGTTGTCTTACCTGCTCGCTAACTGAAGGCCGCAATTGTTTCAATGCCTCCTCAAAATGCTGCTTGCGCACGCATAAATCTTCAATATTGGTATCACCATTGTTTAGCGCTTGACGCAGGGAAAACATTGAAGCCTGCTTAACCAGTCCGGTCAAATCAGCGCCCGTGTAGCCATGGGTTTTGGCCGCCAACTCCTTTAGGTCCACATCCTCAGCCAGCACAGGACGCTTGCCGTTCTAGAAGAGTATTAAAATATGGATTAATAAGTGATCTTGCAACATATTTGCTAATGCTTACTTTTGTGGTAGCTCTTAATATATCAGCGCGCTCCTCTTCTTGGGGCATACCAACATACAATATGGTATCCAGACGACCTGGACGTAAAATGGCTGGATCAATAATGTCCGGTCGATTGGTGGCAGCCAAAATGTAAACTCCCCTGCGCTCCTCGACGCCATCCATTTCGGTCAGCAGCTGATTGACAATGCGCGTGCCAGAATTGTTGCCATCGCCGCCATCCGAGCGCTTGGGACACAAAGAATCAAACTCGTCAAAGAAAATGACGCAGGGCGATGAGTTCCGGGCACGTTGGAAACACGCGCGCACTGCACGCTCACTTTCACCCACATACTGCAAATAAGAAATGCATTTTAAACAAGCTCAACATAAAAATAAATTAAACTACTTACCATATTCATCAATTCGGGGCCTTTAACGGAAATGAAATTGATGCCTGCCTCATTGGCAATGGCCTTGGCCAGCAAAGTTTTGCCACAACCAGGTGGTCCACAGAGCAGCACTCCTGAGGGTGCTTCTAAGCCCAGGCGCGCCAGCATCTCTGGGTATTTAACGGGCGCCAGCACAGCCAGCTTAAGCTCTTCGCGTATGTCCTGCAGGGATCCAATATCCTCCCAGGTTGTGTCCGGCACAGTGATGAAGCCTTCGCGCTTGGCCGATGGTTGCATTACCTTAATGGCCGCGGTGAAATCCTCCAGGGTTAGACAGAAATTTGGATCGGCAAATTCTTCAGGTGGATTGTCCAGGAAGTTTGTCAGCTCGGCCAATGTTGGCTCATAGAATTCGTCGGTAAGGATTGGCGAATTGGCATTTGTGGTTATTGGTGTACAGGACTCTTCCTTGGGCTCAGTATCAGAGCTTTCTGCATCCGCAGCCGGTTTGTCATCCACATCCATGGGAGCAGCCTCATCGTTTGTTTCGGGTCCCTTTTCACCGTTTGTAGTTTCTTGATTCTCTACCTGCTTATCCTCGGCCTGTTTTTCCTCTACCGCCTTTTCCTCTGTCTGATTTTCCTCCGTCTGACTTTCCTCTGTCTGCTTTTCCTCTGACTGCTCCTTCTGTGCGTTCTCCTCCTGTTTGTCATCGCTGGGTTCATCATCATCCAACGTGACAGTGGTCATGTTCATTTCGCTAGCCGCATGCAATTCACGAAACTTTTTCATGGATCTACGCTTAACAGCAATGGTTGCGGCACGGGATACTAAGGCTAAGAGATCGGCGCCAACATAGCCAGGCGTCAATTCAGCAATTTTATCATAGTTAAGCTTGGGATCAATGGACAAACCCTCGCACTGAATGCGCAATATTTCACGACGCTCCTTACGCGACGGTATGTGTATGGCAATTTCATGATCAAAGCGTCCAATGCGACGCAATCCCGGATCGAGTGTATCCGGACGTGTGGTGGCGCCAATGACAACCACAGATTGTCCAAATTCAGTGGCCTTCAGTTGATCCAAGCTCGTAATTAATTGAGAAACAATGCGACGTTCCATATCCTTGGCAGCCCATTGGCGATTGCCGGCAATGGCGTCGATTTCATCAATAAATAGGACACAAGGTGAATTATCAATGGCCTGTTCAAAGACATCGCGTATGCGCTCCTCCGACTCCCCAGAGATGCCGCCAATCAATTCGGTAGCCGGTACTTCCAGCAGCGGCATTTTCAATTGCTAATCAACAAAAGAAACTTGTTATTTAAAATGTACTTTTGTTATTAATTCACATATGTACTTACTCCCGAAATCGCACGTGCCAAATAGGTCTTGCCACAGCCGGGCGGTCCATGCAACAGCAGGCCACGTGAGGGCAGCAATCCCAGTTGAAAGTAAAACTCTGGCGATTTGATATGTATGAGCATCTCGCACAGTTCCTTCAGGGTGCCATCCATGCCACCAATATCGCGGAAACTCTCTGCGGAGCGAGATACTTCGATTTCCTTTTTATACTTGCGCACACGCATCGCAGCACGTTCATTAAATTCACGTTGTTGCTGTTGCTGTTGCTGTTGACGCATCTGATATTGTTGTTCAAAAGAATGGTGGCCTGGTCCATGATGTTGAGGCTCCTTGTGTGGCCCAGCATCGCTGCTGTTGCCTTTGCCAGAGCTAACAGAAACGGCAACGACTGAAACAAGTTATAAAAATATAAAAAATAAGAAAGAATTTCAAAAACTAAACCAGCCAACCGGTCAAAAATACAATCTAAAATAACGTATAGAAACATACATTTGAAAGAATTAACGGTTCCGGTTACGGTTTTAATGCCTGGCTTAGATTATTCAATTGGATGATAGCTTGATTATAGAAGTTCACATTCGTCTAAGTTTTCATTCTCTAGTTTGAGTAATAAAATAGCTCTTAAAACATATGCTTTTGCACATTTCTAAACAAAATTATATTACAAAAAGTGTTGTTGCGTTTTGATAACCTTTGATCCTAAATTATTACACAGATTTGCTCCCACGATTGTCACATTTTAGCAAGTGTCATTTGGGGATATTTAAAAAAAATATCTTGAATTATACTCACACTTCTTGGGATTTGCTGGACCAGATGATGTGTTGGCAGCGCTGTTTTCCTGGCGCACGCCTGCAAATGCAGCTATTTTTAAATTGCTCTTGAATGCTATCGATCAATTAAAGATATTTCATTGTTGTGCTTAATTGTGCATTGTTTTAACTCACCTTTCTTGGCTTGTACAGTAGACATTGTCGTGTTGCCGTGTTCCAAAGGACGCTTTAGAGTTTTAGTTAAATTTAATTGATTTGTTATATTAGATGCAGATGCAGCGTTCATGCCACCGCCATTTGGTGGACTATTTGAGTTATCATCATCATTCTCATCGCCGCTGGAAATGTCAATGGGCTCGTTGCTTGGCTTAGCAGCGGGCGCTAAAGGTTTTTTATTGGTGTACAAGCCGTGCATCATATTGCTCATGATGCTGTTGTTTGGTGCTTCTGCTTCGTCAGATAAATATTCGTCCTCGTAGTCGGAGCTGCTCGCCTTGTCCAAGTTATAGCTGTCCGAAACAATGGAAAATGCTTAAAGCGAAAGATAACAAAATGGATTAAAATTTACTGAGACACTGAAAAGAGAACTGATCATATACAGTGGGTCAAGTAAGTTTCTTGACAAGCTACAAAATATAATTGGCAAAAAAATACCAATTTAAACATTAAATAAATTATTGTAAATAATATAACAAATAAAAATCAAAAAATATATACGCCTTTCTTTTTGTCAAAACATTTGCTTGACACACTGTAGTTTCTCATTTACTTGTAACAATACCTTGATGCACAAGTTGTCTGAATGGTCCAAGTTTGCGACGCGAATATTCGGGATATTTTCGCATCAACTCCTTGGTCATCTGCTTCACATCCAAATATGTCTCGTCAATGTGCTCCTCAAGATACTGCAATACAAAACAAAAGGAAAACCAAAAAATGCAATCAGTCGCCAGTGACAAACTCTAACCTTGCTTTTGCGACTTTCGCATTGCCGGCGACTTGCAACCGAAATGTATTGTCAAAATGACAAATAACTGTACATGCTAATCACCTGTTTGACACGGTTAGTTATCAAATGGTCGTGCAACTGTGGTTTTATCTTCTTCATATTCTGTGTGGACTAAATTATAACTTCAAAAATCCACACGAGAATAATTTCGCGTTACCCGCACAAATACGACGCCAACGCTAAAATAAAAAGAAGTAGAAATTGCCATTCACAGCGGACGACAACATGCGATAGAAGAAATTGGCGCACATTTCCCTCCTTTTGATAACTTATTTATTAAGTTAAAATTACTTCACCTGTAGGACTACTTAAGAGATTGAAAGCACTTATATCCGTTTCCAAAATATATCAATGGTTTTTACAATTTTAACCGACCATCAATACATGTAAATATCACTAAATATGTTCTGCAGCCCTAGCTTGTCAGCTACTTAATTCATGCAAGTGTTAGAAAACCCATAAAAATCACTCGTTTAACAGCACAGATTTCGGCGGAATTATTTGAAAAAAACTACACATTAAATTTTTATTTACACTCAATTGCCAACCGAAGACTTGTTGTACTCTTCATATTGAATTTTAATTTATTTGGATTTTGTGCGTTCAACAAAAACTTTTCAACTTATCACTAAATAACTTAAATAGAGTTGTATTACATGCTTAGAATTATATAATAATAATAATATAACTAAACTGAAAGGAATGAGGATAATTATTAATTAGCCATATGATTTCCAGAGTACATTTCCATGTAATTGTTGACATTTTAATCCAGTTAGTTAACTAAAAGTTAGTCGTTTTTCCTAAGTTAAGGAGGACTTGTGAGAAATAGAAACTAACCGAAAGGCACTACGAGTGGTATAGATAATACAGATAATACAGGTGCTGTAATGGGATAATAAAGGGTTAGAATAAAATGTTGGAAGTAAAAATTATCAGTCGGTGCTTTTCTGCAATGTTTTTTTCTTTTTTCGTAGAACGACGATAAACAAAATAAGAAATGTTAGCCAGGCAGGAAGACTTGGCAACAACTGAATCATAGCTGCTTCTTCGTCGCCGTCTGTGTATCTTTCGAATCCTTCTTGAGCATTTCGCCAGCAACAACGTAACTAGCATAGGGACTAACACTGGCATTGACCACAGACCGTTTAACCTGTTGTTGAGGAGTCGACGCCATCGTGGCCACTGTCCGTTTAGCCGGCGAATGTGGCGGGGAAGGGACTGGCCTTTTAGTTGGTTGTGGTGAGAATTTAACAGGAGTCGTGGGTCTCGTGACAACTGGACGTGTGTTGTTAATGCTGCTCGCCAGCGACTGGCGTGGACTGAAGAAAGCAGATGAAGCTGTGTGTGTGTGATTGCACACATCCGAATCGGAGCTTCCCGCCAAGTGCAGTGACTTGGCCGCCTTATGCAACGAGATGTTATGAGTTGCCCAAACAATCTGATCCTTGATCCATCCCAGCTGATGGAATATCGAGCTGACCAGTGAGCCTGGCGTATCAAAGTCATTGGGAATCATGCCATCCACATGATTCTCAAAGTAACTGAACATTGGGAACCAGACACGTGTACGCGTCGAATCACCTTGCATGAGAGCCTAAAAAGGAACAAAAATTAGCGCCATTTTCATGGTTATAATCCCAACAAAAATACTTGCCCTATTGTTAGCCAGCGTGTGGTAATAAAGAAACAGACGCGACGTTATGTAAAAGGCAACAAATACATCGATGGAGTAATGCTCATGAGCAGCCAAGATAAAGAAGATGCCAAACATGTTCAGCAGCCATGTCATCGTGTGGAGGAAGTACAGATTACGTGGAGTATCTAAAAAAAAGAATGTTTGAATTAATCTTATATATAACATTTTTGCATGGAGTAAATAAACTTTTATTTTAGATTTTGGGCAAAAGAGTATTTTTATCTAAATTTATAAAGTTATGAAATTGTAATTGTTTAATTTTATTAAAATAAATGGAAAAATAATGTATTTTATAACCAGAAAAAATAAAATAAATAATTATTAAATTCAAAATATATTTATAATAATTATTTATAACAAAGGAAAGTTAATTTTTTTGTCTGATTGTGAATAGATCATGATTTCAGATACTCACATTCGGTGATAAAGAAGTTGAGTAGTGTCAATGCCACCGTGTGACCGCTGAACATGTAATCGCCGCACGTGCGTACACCTTGGATGGACATGCCCAGGCCACTCCAGATGCGATAGGCGCGTGTCATGCGTATGACCAATGCGCCCAGCACATCCACATTGGGATCATCGATGGCAAAGTCCTTCTGGCTGCACTGCAAATGTGTGCCCGGCACACTCAGCGATGTTATCAGCATGGTGACGCAGCGGAGCAGAAAAACGGTGCCAGCCAAAGCGAAGAATCGACGCAACAAAACCATTCGATATTTGTGAAAGATGAGCACAATTAGCCAAATTGTGAACAATATTGAGCCCGTTATTTCGCACATATTGAACGCCCAGGGAATGTGAGGCACATTATCGAGGAATATATCCGGCAGCGGTGGATAGCGTTTCATATCGGGAACTCGCTCGTGGACGATCACCATGACAAACGATGTTATCCAAGTCACGACGAACGAGTAGCCTATAAAATTCGAGAAAAATTCAAGAAAAACTATGTTATTAAACAAGCTTTCTTCACAAATAAACAAAGAAACAACAAGTTCGTCACCATTACAACGAATTTTGTTTACTCTTACTAAGTTCTATATACAAATTGAAATTTGTTTACATATTTTTTTTAGTGTGATAAAAAGCTCGCTCTCCCTCTTTCTTTCTTATCTAATCACTGCATTTTATCATGTTGCAAAACTCTTTTAATCCAGAAAATACTCTTATCGAGTTCTACAAATGTAAGCAGTAGCTTAAAAGCTCGTTCTCCTCCTTGCTGCGTCTTCTCCCGCATAGCTTATATCTGATCTGCTTTCATTTTAACTTTCATTTAACTTTCATTTAAATACAGGCTTAAATATTTTTAAGCTCTTGAGCATTACTCCTTTAAAATTAAAACATTTATCTCTCTCAATCTATATCTTTTTCTGTCTCTACCATTCACAATGCATGAAAAACATTTAAAAATTTGTGCACGAAAAGTTACACAAAGCGCAACACACATAAAAACAAAAAAAAATTCCACTACATGCAGAAAACAAAACAAATCGTGTGGGAGTGGGAGTGAGACACATGTATTTATAACCTCCAAAATAAAAATAACAGCGCGCGTCATTGGCGTAATAAAACTGTAACTAAATTTATAATTAAAGTGACGTATGAACTAAGTATAACTATAACTCTGCCTATGTGTGTGTGCTGAACTTTGATTTACGACAACTGGAAAACACTGATAACGAGAGGGGAAATGCATAGCAGTTGTGTGTGAGCAATTTGTAGATTATAATGAATGAATGATATCAAGGTCATATACAATTGGCAACACGACCGATAAGACCTATTGAACCCGAAATAAGCTGCTCACCTAAACTAATTGCCGTTTTAAAATATTCGGGAGCAACCAAACGTCTGTCGGTTCCACGAAATGTGTTGCAATTGTAGCCCGGACAATCCTGGCAGCTTGAGGGGGCGGGGCACGGTTTAAGCACGGGCATAGCACAGGAAGCTTTTGTCATTTGATCAGCAATGGCCGCCACAACGGGAACATCGGTGACTTCGTTGTTGCAGCTACTGTTCAACAACTGAAGCTTTTCTCGCTGTTCGTGCTTCCACTGTTGCTGCAGATGCGAGACAGTTATCCAGAACCGTTTAAGCTCGCCAAGTGTGAGTTGGTAGCCCAGCTTGTAGCGCAGATCGCGCACATCGTCCTCGGTGAGTGTCAGCAGCACCTGGCCATCAATGCACTCCATGCGCAGACAATCGCTGAGTAAACGCGAGAAGTGCTCCTTGCCGCCTAGCCATTGCTCCACTTGCTCAATTTGCCAGTGCTCAACTTGCAGCACATTTGCATCCGATTTACTGTTGCTATTGTTGTTGTTGTTGCTATTGGTCTGTGGCTTTTTCTGTACTTGATGAGCATCAGCTGTCATCATTGCGATCGGAGTCGCCGGCGATGTTCGCGTTGCTGCTGACTCACAAATTTCACCGCAATCGTCGCACATTGTTGAAGCTTTCTTTTCTCTTCTGTATTTTTGTGAATTTTTTTATGTAAAAATTTTTGCTATTATCAACAAATTTTCAGAAGTTTTATAAAGCTTGCGAATTGGTTACGCGAGCGAAGCATTTTAAGCGCAGGCGAGCTGATTACTCATTGGGTATCAGCGGCACATAATTTTTCGATTTAACATTTGTTTTCAAAACACACACGTTCAATTTTTAGTTGCTCTCGAAATTCCAGCGACTGGCTGCTTATTAGAGCTGTGTCGTTTCGTTCCGAAAAAGTTCAAATGAACGGGTCATTAAGATGAACGAATAAACTTATCCAGTCAATCATGAACTAAATCGATCATTTCGCAGCTGGACAGTAATTTTTTTGAAAACATTTTAAATTTTGTAAAGAAATACAATTAGAATTATATACATGGAGTTCCCCGATTGGATAAAATTTCTTCTTTACTTTACAATGCTTAAATTTCATATATTTGAAAGTTTTGAGCAATGTGAAAGGTTACTTAAGCCCAAAATAAAAAAACCCACTTACCTTATAATCATAAATATATTTGGCATTTGTCGTCTATCCTAATTAAAAACTTAAAACACATTTCACATTCCACTAAAAAGAAACAGTTGTACACTATTCACATCGTTTATCTTACATAAACAACTGACCAACTGATCAGAAAGACCTATTGAACTTATTCAGGAAATTGAACTAAAAAGCCCAACTCTACTGCTTATGTTGTTTTTCTTTTTTCTTATAATACGAATAACATGGCTCTGTTAGCTGTGGAGCAGATATGTTATGTGTCAGCTACAAATGGCGCGCAGCCATTTGTGTGTTCTCACTGTTCACATACGCTACAAAAAGCAGTTCACAACGTCACAAATCAATGTGAACACTAAATGCATTGTCCCAAAATTGTGACAACATAAACGTCGACATTCGGGCGCTAAAATCAAATTTTAAATAAAAGTTTTTCTGTTTCAAATGTGAAAATTGAAAAATTATTCAATTCAAATTGTAGCTGCCAAGTTAAAAAATAAGTTTGGATATTCAATTCATCGCTCTTTTATTTTAATATAAAAATGGCATTTCTTTACTAATATTAAGTTTAAATTACTAATGTAAAGTATGTATGATCGCGGGCATAATTGAAAAATATATGTATATCAAGTGAAAAATATATATAATGAACATGAAACGTCTTCTGCCAAGCGTATATATATATGTGTGTGAAAGCGTTCAAGTTGACTTAAATAATAATTTATTTTTTTTTACCTTTTGTTTTGTGGTTTTGTTTTACATTTTAAAGCAAATCAAACATTACATACGAATTAGAATTGTGTTTTCATTACTTTGCAAAATGTTCATCAAAGGAAGAAACAATTAACAAACGATCATCAGAAGAAAAACAAAGTTATGAATAAACTTTTTAAACTTATTTTTCTTTTATACAGATGCTATTCAAACTCGCTTACTTCTTGCTTAGGAAAATTATATTATGTGCAAAAATAAACTATGAAAAAGATATTTCATGAGTAGTTCCTTTTGCAGGTTTCATTTTGTTTTGTTTTTTTAGTTCTCATATCTCGTGTGCCATCATCGCATTGCTATTTTGAAATATAATATAGTTTGATACGTTTTACATTATAACTTATTGCTATATGTACCTAACATATATAATATTTACCAATTTGTTTTGCATTTCTGTTTATTCATTATTATATACGAAGCTACTGTTGAGGTTTCATTGAATTGTGTATTGTTTATAGATGTGTTATGTGTATATGAGTTATTTGTTGCTTTGTTTGTTGCACCTTTTGCAGCGTGTGTTGTTTGTTTGTTGTCGTTCTTCTGTGTACATTGTGTTCAATATGTACTTTTATATAGATATTTGTCATTTTTATTTAGAATTTGCGTTATGTGAAAACGTAAATGTAACAAGTTTTGTTTGTTTGTTGTGTTGTCATTTTGTGGCTTTATGCTCTGCGCATAAGCCTTTAAAGTATTCTCCTTATTTCTTCTTTTTTTTTTTTTTTTTTTTGCTTTTTTTCAATACAATTTATATATGTAATTCTAGTTAAACTATAACTCTTTCAAATTTCAAAATATATAATAAACAAAATGTAGTTGTTTGTTTAAATGAGGGCTTCTATGTTGTTTTCATTTTTTGTTTTTTTTTTCATTTTCTTGCATTTGCTGTTGTTTTTGTTGCGGTTTGAATCACCGTCACATAAGATCGTAGTGCATTTAATTTGAGAGTAGTCTGCCTTACGACAAATCTGAAAAAGGACAAGGGATGATTTGATGAATTTATGTACAAGATTTTTATGTAATTTGAGTTCTACTTACAGCTGGGCGCTGCCTCGTAACGACGCTGTATCTGATCATATGTGAACTTCACAAAGGCATCGTACTGCTCGGCCAATTTGGTGGTGAGCACAGACTCGTAGCGTTCACGCAGCTGATCCTCACGCTCCTTGATCATGCCCTCGCATATGAGCTGCACCTGTTTGAATGTGAACAGCGCCTTCTCGTTCGGATGTCGCATCATATGACTCGGTGGGCTGTCCGGGCGATGCGGACTCTCTGGTCCCATTTCGGAACCGCTCGATTCCGAATCCTGCATACGCTCCAAAGCGGCCGATGTGATGGGCAACTGTTTGCGCTTGTGCAGTCTTTTGATTTCATTGCACAAATTCTCAGCCATTTTATCTGAAAAAAAATAGTTGGATTTAATTAAGTTGCAGTGATTAATTAAATGCTTCTTACCCGGCGACATCTTGGCCAATGCGGATTCTGAGAAAGGACTGGGCTCAGTGCTGTCTTTGGCATAGCGATTGCTGGGCATCGAGGCGCTGGAGCTGGAACTGGCATTAGCGCCATCATTGCTACCTCCGCGTGAGGGAGAATTTGCTCCGGATTGTCCATAGGGAGTGCAGCGACGGCGTTTTGTTGGCCGCTGATTAAGCGACTCCCAGTCCAAGGCGCGTTTAAGTGTTGCACATGCCATAGCTATGATAAATGAGTTTCTTTAACTCGTCTATATATTTGTATAAGTAAATATATCCTTTTTAAGTGCTAGTAGTTTGATAAATTGGTTGTTGCTGATTATTGCCACACAGTTCGATTGGAAGCGTTCACTGCGAATGAGAAAATAAAATGGAGAATAGTCAGTCAGGGCTAGGAGACAAGAGAACACGCAGCCTGCTGAGCTCAAATGAAAGTTTGAAAACCTAAAAACTGGTTTCAAGGAAAACAGGATTCACCTGACACACACAATCGCACTCGCACACGCACACAAAATAAAAGAAAATGGTGCAGCGATTTATGGCCTGGCAGCTGCTGTTTGAAATACGAAGAGCGCATAAAAGGCATTAAAAAGAAAACGAAGTAGCGATGCGCAATTAAAGGGAGTGTTCGTCTGGCCACAGGCCGACAATACAACTTCCCACCACTGCTACGACTACACAACTACAAAAACAACAACAAAACACCCATGCATAGCAATGCACGCGAGGAGGAGACCCAAAAGGCAAAGAAAACTTAACGATGCCAGTCAACCACTAACACTAGCTCACACATACTCAAACAAACTCACACGCACTACAAAACTACAACAATAAATGCGTACGCGTATCCTTCGAGCTGTACCAGCTGTTTTCACAATGCAAACCGAAGAGTTGCTCTCTTACACAAACACACGCATACACTGCTGTTAATGAACCCAAAATCAATTTGTATTAGCACATGAGTAGGTTTTCTTTACATTCTGTCATAATTTACACTTCTTCAACCTTTTTTCTTTTTTAATAAATGATTAGTGCTTTTTTTTACGTGACAAATAAAAAGATTCGTTTCAAATAAAAAAAAAAAAAACAAAATGACAGCAGCTTATGTGCTCAATGGTCGTCTCACTCGCACACACACTTGCAGCTGTGAGTTGGAATTTTGATTTCTTGAAATTTTAAAAATGGTCGCAGCGCATATCATTATCAGAGCTCTTAAAGATAGCATAAA
Organism: Drosophila limbata; assembly: GCA_963924055.1. Taxonomy (NCBI): domain Eukaryota; kingdom Metazoa; phylum Arthropoda; class Insecta; order Diptera; family Drosophilidae; genus Drosophila; species Drosophila limbata. The sequence goes on from OZ001354.1 coordinate 14,787,668, forward strand.
AGAAACGACGCCTAGTAGAAATAATTTTGTACGCCATTGCACTTACGTTAATTTGTATTATCTTCCGCTTTAATTTCTGCACTTCACACGCTTTATTTACTTTTTTATTGTTCAAACGCACACGAACGTTTTCAGTTCAATTGTAAAACTATATATATTGCTATTGCTTATTGAGTTGAGCAGTATTTCAAAGGCCACTGAAATGCACTGTGCTAAGCTAATTACAACTTAATTAAAGTATTTGATTTGTAAAACTTCTGTCTTTTGCGATGTAATTTTTAATTTTCTGTCGGATTCTTACGAAAAATGGACGACCGATGCAAGCGTGACGACGTGAGGTTGTGGTCACACGTTCAGAACAAGTTCAACTGGACGAGTCATTAAAATGAACTTCTGAACATGAATGGTAATATATCACTGAAATTTGTAGTTCATTTTGTTCGCTTATTTACAAATTGGTACTGGTATTTTATACTTTTTGAAGTCTTAATTAATTAATAATTAATAGATTGTAATTAAAGTCTTATTTGTAAATAAAAAAAACTAGCATAACTTCTTTAACATGCATAAAGAAATAGAAATTTTTAAACCAGTCATTTCCTGCATACATGATGCAGCCCTGTCGTCGTACTAGTGATTTAGCTTGGTATAATTATCATTATTTGTATGATTCATAAAATCATTACTTTGCGTTTTAAATGGGAAATATATTCACAACATTGAAGTGTAGTAGATTTATCATATATAATAATTGTCAAGATATTTTTTGTGTTTAAGGTAAAAAAAAAACGCTAGCCCAAATGAGCTATTTGTGGAGCCAGAGGAATCAGTATTTTGTAAGTTTCGGCTAAATACTAAAACTACTGAAAATGTTTGCATTTCTAGTGATGAACTGATTTCGATAGTGATTTATCGAAAATTGGTCCCATATCATTTCTCAGCGAAATTTGAAATTTTCAAAAATCAATTAAAAAAAATTTAAAAACAATTTGAAAAAAAAGAACAAAATCCAAAATTAGGTAAAATAATTAAGTTAATTCTAAAATTGGTTTGGTACAATTTCCTCTTCGCGTGGCGAAGTTGAGTACGAAATGCTGCAAAAAATCTTAAAAGTTCGAGAAAAATTTAGCGACTGAATAAGTTCATTCGTTCATCTTAATGACCCGTTCATTTGAACTTTTTCAGAACGAAACGAATAAAAGTAGTAGGAATAAAAGGCAGCGAATTTGTGCAATTATTAATATTAAACTTTTGTAGATTACAACGTTTTATACGCTTTTTCAACGAATTGACATCGTGTCGCCGCAATTAGCCCAGTGCGTGTATATTAATCATTATCATTACGTATCGCGGAAGGGGCCAAGAGCAAGCAAAGCAAAAGCAGAGCAAAGAAAGAAAGTTCTAAAAATATTTTTATCGTCGTGAAAGTCGCATATTTTATTTCGCGCAACAAATAAAGCTTTAAATAAAAGATCAACGACGCATTATTAATTGCAAAAATGGTATTGAAAGTGTACGTCAGCGGCATGTCCGGCAACAAGGAGGTGAGTAGTGCATTCTATGCGTGGGAGTGGAGCAGGCGGGGCGGGGCAGTTGAATAGCACACACATAATTACATACATCTATACATAAGAGTTGTGTGTATGTGTGTATGATTGAATTATGAGAGTCAGTGTCATGTTAATGGAATGTTTGGTTAGTTAGTACAATAGATAAAAAGAAATACTCAATTGAATATTCTATTTTATGCACTACATATATTTTGTTTGTTTGCGTACAAGAGTATCCACCAATGAGTGTGTGTATGCGTGTGTATGTGTGAATGATGATGTCGTACGTACAGTCGAAACGTCATCTCTTTAGCATTGCCCTCTCCGAACAAAACAGAACAGCAAGTGGGTATTTTGATTGGCATGTGCATGTGTGCGTGCGCTTTGATGGTGGTGGCAAGAAGCAGCGCAACGACCGCAAACATTTCCATATAAGCCTATTTGGCTGTCTGTGCACAAGCTGAAAAGCATAAAAGAATTCATTGATCACAATTTTCCATATGCGTGGGTACGCTAACTTAGCTATGTATGTGTGTAAGCTTCTGTAAATGTATTGTGTGTATGCATGATTCATTTACGTGACTCTTTTAACCCATCTTTGTTTGAAACGCGTATTTGCCAATAAGAATTTAAACAACGCTCATTGTGCAAAAACAACAACGACAGTGCAATGAGGGCGTGAGCATAAAGAGAATGAGAGCGAGCTTGAATGCGCTTTGTTTTCCGTTGTTTATTGTTGCGGGCTCAATTAAGGCGTCAGCTTCTATTAAAAAAGTATGAACTTATACTTGTTAAAAATATGAGGCAATCAATAAGACTATCAAAAGTTAATTACACTTTTGCTGTGATACCTAAAGTATACAATATTGTGCTTACAGTTGGGGGTACAACAAACCAGTTCAATTTGTTACTTTATCATTTCAACTAGGGAGAGCGTGTATGTGTGAGAATGTAGATGCATTTGTATGCGTGCTTGTTTGGGCTTGCCGGCAATTTAAAACCAGGGATGGCAATTCACAAAACGAAACTAAACTTGAGCTTTCCATTATATACTTAATATTAGGTGAAGAAACGCCAACAACGCGTGCTTATGATCTTGGACAGCAAGCTCATTCAGTATGATACTGTCGACATCACCGAACCCGGCAAGGAGAGCGAAAAGGAGATGATGCAAAACAAATCGACCAGCAATGGCGGAACTGTAAGCGATCCAGAGCCCAGACATCCCTTGCCACCGCAAATCTTTAACGATGAGGAATATTGCGGGGACTACGATGCCTTCGATATGGCCAACGAGATTGACACTCTGGAGGTGTTCCTTAAATTGGCCCCTGCTGATACCACGGTCGTGAGCAGTGCTCAAATTGAACTGAAGCAGCAGGAGAACGGTGAGGCAAAGGAGGGAGAGAAGGCCGCCACTGAGGGGGAGGAGGAGAAAGCTCCAGCGGAAGGCGAGGCGGACAAGGAGAAGGCAGAGGTTTGAGAGAGCTTTTAAGCGATTTGTACTTTTCTGTTTACTGTTATGAAACGACAACAACAACAAGCCTGCACAGAAGCAACCACAAAGACAACAATAATAATAATAATAAAAATAACATTAACAACAACTTTCTTCTACTAACGTAAAAAGAGACGCAATTCAGCAAATTCAACACCAGCCATTTTAACAATAGCAATAACAAACAAATGTAATCTAACAGCATTTCGACTGTTGTTCAATTCAAGCAAAATGGGCTTCTATTATATTCACCACGACTGCGGTTCTTTAAGTTAAGCTACTATATTTATAAAAACTTATATAACTTTGACATGCATACTACACACACACACACACACTAATATTATCAAAGCGATTGTGTCACGCTGAAAGAAATTAAATTTTTAATCAAAATACATCTATATTTATTAAAAACTTACACCTTTACACCTTTGTATGTATGTAAAATAATATTTGTATTTATTTTGAGCTTTTTGTTAACACACTCGACACTGACAAACAAAAACAGTTTAAGTTTACTTAAGCTTCCAATTGAATTAACCCTAAACCTAAAATAAGAGTGTAGTAAAAAAGCTAAAACCTGATCGTTTTGTGCGGCTGAGTTATGTTAATGCGAAAACATAAAAATCCGCTGAATATATAAGTACATATGAAATAAAATTGAAATATATTTGTATTTACTAAAAAATAATTGAAAGCTTTAATAACTTACACTAAACTCACCACTTACAAAAGCCGCGACTCTAAAACTGTAGCAGATGTTTAACAGCGCATGTTAAGTAACAGCGAGAATTGATCAAGTGGAAGAAAAGCTATAACGATTAAAACTTTGCAATCTTCGAAGAATGAAGACGAAGATGGCGAGGATAAGGAGAAGACCGAGAACGCAGATGAAGATGGAGAGAAGAAGGAAGATGGTAGTGAAGAAAAGGTAAAACTAAAGGTACTGAGTAGATTTTGCATGAAACAAGAGAAGTTAACATATTATCAATAGATGCAAACGAGAAGCTAATTCCGGCATGTAACTGCAAATAGAGAAGCTCAATTACAGTTAGTAGTATTAGCAAATCCTTACTGATACTGTACATACATTTTCCCATTTTTTTTGCCACCCTTTACCATATCCCACGACAATTACATTTGCACCACATCCACAACATAAACGTCAAATCAGACTGAAACTGAAGCCACAGAAGGTAGAGAAGAATCCGAGTCCAAGGAAGGGACTGAAGAGTCGACAGGTAAAGTAACGGATGTCAACCATACGGTTATTATCTTAACTTTCTCCAAAAAACAGACAAAGCAAACGATGAAAATGAGGAGAAGGCAAAGGAGACCGATGATGAAAAGGCAGAAGAAAGTAAAAATACGGAAGAGGCTAGCGGGGAAGATGATGGTAAAAAAACTGATGAATCTGGGGAGAAATCAGATGGCGAAGAAGAAAGTAAGCAGGAGAAATCTGAAGAGGCCGAAAACGAAGACAAAGCGGAGGACAAACCAGAAAATTCTGAAGATAAAGAGAGTGAAAAAAGTGCAGAAGATGTAGAAAATAAGAAGGAAACTGAAGAGAAATCTAATGATGCGTCTGCAGAAAAAGGAACAGAAGAGGACTCTACAGCAGAAGAGCAAGTAGATGACAAAGAGGAAGAAACCGAAAATAAAGAAGAGGCTGAAGAGAAAGCGGAAGAAAAATCGGCAGACAATGAAAAGGAAGCTGTAGAAGAAACGGAAACCATCGAAGAAGAGGAGAAAACAAATGATGATGAACATAAAACTAAAGAAGAAGAGTCCAAAGATTCAACCGAGGAAAGCAAGAATGCAGATGACTCTACAACAGAAGAAAATCCGAAAGACGTAGAAGAGGAAATCAAACATGTCGAAGAAGACGCCAAAGAACCTGAAGAGGAGAACAAAGGTGAAGAAGACAAAAAAGAATCAGAAGATGAGATAAAAGATAAAGAGCCAGAAGCTAATAAAGAAGATGAAACTAAAGACTCCGATGAGGTGAAGAATGATGAAGAAGAGAAAACGAAAAAGCCCGAAGAAGAGAACCAGGAACCTCAGGAAGACAAGGCGGAAACGAAAGAAGACGAAGCGGAAACATCTTCTGGAGAGGAAGAAAGTGAAAAAGAATAATCCTGAACTGCCGATAATGCGACGAATGAACGAAATGACCAAGAAAACAATCTCGCCCCCGCACTCTCATCACTCACACATACACACACATTAGCAAATAATGAACACGTATTGTAAATAAATGAAAAAAGAAATTACTAATAATAATAATAATACTGCTGGTGAAGGGTAATGAACATTTTGATGACAATGCGCCAAGTAAACAAAATCATTGTAAACCTTTATTTTATGTTCACAGCAGCTAACAGCATCAACAATAAAATCGACAACAATTGAAGCCACAAAACCAACTCCATTGTCATCTGGGGATTCCCCCTTGGACTCCGCTTCAGCTCAGCTCTTGGACACGGAACGCGCCGCCGCAGCGCAGTAGAATTATGCAATTATAATAAAAAAATATTATATAAAATGGAAAAAAACTTAAAACTTAACTCCTTTTTTTATTTTTATTTTGAAATTTGTTTTTTTTTTCGTTTTTTCTTTTTCCACACTTATTGACGACAACTGTCAATACTTTTGTTACTTTTCTTTTTTTTTTGTATCCAAATAATTAAATATACAGTACATTTATAATTATGTTTAGTACAGAGACATTAAAAATGAAGTGTTTTTCTTTCGACTTATTTATTTACGCTCTAGTTTCGGGCTCATTTATATCCATGTTTCATTACAATTACAAAAACTAGGTAAAAATAAATGCGAACATGTTTCGCAACGAAAAATCATTTACTAATCAAAAAAATGATAAACAAAATCAAATCAAAAAAAAAGGACATTCACTCGCTGGGGTGAGAGGAGAGGAGATGGGACATGTCATGACAGTCTCTCATAGAATTCTATTACAAGTCTCTCTCTAATCGCTATCCTCCTCATCTGATGTGTCCGTGGTATAATCGCTTAGATTCTCCTGTTGATCATTATGCTCCGGCTCTGATTCACTGAGATCCCATTGTGGATGATCTGTCGGTGGTGCTGGCGCCTTTTGGACATCCAATTTAAGCTCTTGCTGCTGATCCATGCCCAGATACGAATCTGAAAAAGTGCAACAAGGGCTTTTATTATAGATACTAGAACTTTTAATTGGAGGAAACTCACCCGATCTTAGGCACACCGTAAAGGTGTAAACTCCGGGCCAACGTGGCGCCGTGAACTTCAACTGTATCTCCTCCTTCTCGACGAGATTTGTCACATGGTAAGGCGCCGTTAGCAACGTGCGCGACTTGCGATCGCAGATGTATGTCCACCAGTATTCCTGCTTCTCCTCCGGGAAGAACGGACAGTGCACCGAATGCGACATTCTCGATTTGCCCTCGAGGCGTTCACGTTTGTTTAGCTTCGCCTGCAGACGTTCCCATTCCTCATCATCATCATCGTCCAACGAGGAATTGTTCTTGTTCTGCTTATCGTCATCCTCGCTGCCCGAACCGGCAACAGAATCCACATCACTGTGCTCCCCAGCATCTGAATCAGCCTCCGAATTGGCCGCCGTCTGATCATCCGTTGTTGTTGCAGCAGCAGCAGCAGCAACTGTTGCTGCTTGTTTAGGTTGCACCTTTTTCTTTTGATTGTTGACGGGTTTCTTGCCACCTTTGCCCTTGCCGCCCTTTCTTGGCTTTGCCCAGGCGGATACCTTTTTGGCTGGAACTGCAGCAGCTGTTGCTTCCTCATCCTCAGCCTCTTCGTTGTTGGGCTCATCCTTAATTCCCTGTTTCTCGGGTGCCTTTGTATCGCCAAACAACGTCTTCATGTCCTTTCGCTCCAGGGTAACAGTTACGGTTACAATTGCACCAGCTGTTACCACATTTGTGTTCTCATCATCAATTACCTCACAACGGATGGAGAAATCAATCAATGGCATCTTTCCCAGCACTCGCATTATGTTCTCATACTCAAAGTCCGAGAGATTCTTCAACAACATGCGACTCTCCTCCGGCTTCAACTGTGCAAACTGCTGCAGATTCTTCACGTGCCTCTTCTTGTTCATAAAGTACAAATGATCTTCGGTTAAATGTGGCAACTGCAACAACGGAGATTTAAATTCCCACAGTGCCTGGATAATCATCGGTGACATTTTCATGCAGTTCTCGATGGTCTCAATGCTGGGCAAGCGGGGCACACGACGTGCGTAGGCCATCATGACCAGCTGGTGGACACAACTGACCATTTCCTGTACCAGATATGGACACTTCTTCACGACAAACTGACGATCGCGCTCCAATGTCTCGGCGTTTAGCGGAATGCGTGAGAGATGGGCGTGTAGAATGGCACGCGTCTTAATGGAATACATGCGGCACAAGGGATGTTCCTTGCACTTCTCATTCAGATTGGGCAGTTGCCTTATGAGCTGAAATAAGCGAAAAATTGAGATTAATCAAAGTTACTTACAGTTTTAAGTAAACTAACTAACTAATCTATCAATAATAACGTATATGTAAATAACATTTCATAGTTTTTAAGCGCCGTTGTTGATAAGATCGCTATAAAAGGAAGGTTTTTTCCCAAGCGAGCATGGAACTGTGTTTTTTTTCAGTGACTTAAGGGGTTTTCCATGCTTAGCGTTCTGCTGTTTTCCCAACTTCTTCTTCTGTAAACTCTTATATTACCTTGTGACATGTTAAGGTCAACTCTTATAAGCTTTACGGTATGTATAAGATATCATCAGTGCTGTTTCGATGTTTATCTTTTCACTTACCGCTGGCACCTCGTCGTTATCCGACTGCCGCTCCATAACCTGTGAATTGTGCCGCTTATCAAACTCCAAACTAGCTGCCAGCACCATCAGGGCACGCTTGAGCAGCATGTGAGGTGTCTTATGGATGAAATAAAAGTACATTTGTGTGGTGTCCAACAGGACTTTGTCGCCACTGAAGCGTATGGAGCGATACCACCAAACGCCCACGGCTGAGGGCATGGCAACCATGAAGACTAGACCGTACAAGCCAAGAACCCAGACACTGTTCTCCTTCTCGACAATCCAGGAAGGCAGTGCAATGCCAAAGGACATGGCGCCAGGACCATCTGGATTGCCATATTTCTCATAGTTCTCCTTGGCCACTTCATCGGTGAGAGCCTGATACGCTTTGCTCAGCATCATAAAGGCCTTTTCATCACCCGTCTCCTTATCCGGATGCAGGATCTTGGATAGCCTGTAGTAAGCTTTCTTGATCTCAGCCTGTGTTGACGTTGGCGGCACATTTAAAATTTCAAAGGGATCAAAGCTCGCCATCTCGTAATCGAACTGGGAGACGCGATAGGTGAGAAAGAGAAGCAGCGCCCATCCAAGAACAATTGTCAGCTTGATGGTAACCGATTTAAGCAATCGATAAGGCTCCGCATTGGCCAAGATGACGTTCTTCTTAACACAGTCGGCACATTCGCATTCCTCTTTCCGCTTGCAGGGATCTGTGTCAAAATGAAGAAAGAGAGAGAGAGATTAGAATCAAAAATGCGACGGTGAGCGCAAGAGAGTGAAATTCAGAGCTCGAGAGCGATCACATTGATGGGCATGTGTGTGTCTGTGTGTCCCATTTGTGAAGTGAGCTGGCTTAAGGCATTGCTGTTGTTGTTTCTGTCTTTGTTGCAGTCGCAGCTTTCACCAACACGAAGACACTGTTGAGCTCAGTACGTCAACGTTGTTAGAATAAATTATTGGAACGTGTCCATTTGTAACACATGTTTGCATATGGGGAAAAGCTCAATTGCACACGCAAACACACACACACATAGTGAGAGCGGGAGAGCTGCAGTATGATTATAATCTAGCAGAACTAACCTTCTTTCTTTTTACGTGGCCAATAATAAATCGTTGTTGGTATCAATACTAATGCCAAGAATGATAACACAAAGTAATAAAATGTTCCGCCACTTTCATCATATTGAAACTTTTGACCCGCCATTGAATTTGTTGCTGCCGCAGAACCGGCCCTCCTCTAATTATTTACAAGTCAGCGTTGTTTCTTCGAGTGGTTGGGTTTTTGGTGTGGTCTTTTTTCCAAGTCGACGGGGCCCAGCTGATGTGTTTGGCACGCTGGCAGTTTTATAACTGCGCGCGTTTCCAATATCTAATGGGGGAGATTTCACTTTTTGGATCTGTTTGGCTCGCCCCAATTATTGAGACACATCGGGTAATTATACCAATTAAACGCCGCGAATTTAAAAAACTAAATTTACTCGTCGTCAAATGACACGTCTGTACAGTGTGACCGTGTGTCTGTATTATTAAAATACCGCAAAGTGGCCGTTCAGCTGCAAAGGTGAGATAGACAACGTGTAAATAATACCAGTTTACCAATGTTTTTGATTTATACACTGCACCTGCAGCGTAGTCTGTTAAGATAACAGAATAATCTTTGTTAAATCATTTTTAAGTAATTCTTATGTTAAATTTAAATTTAACTTTTATTCAAGCATTGGCAAACAGTTTATTTCGGGAGTTGAATTTATGAGTTTCGAATTTTGTTAATAATTGTATAATATGTAGACTCTGAATTATATACAAGTAATACAATAGCAAGGTACAATTACGATTCGTTTTTAAAATATATTTCTTGCTTTCCCAATATCTTCCTAACTTGGTCACACCTGATAAGATTATCAGTTAATCGAATAATGTATCGATATTGGATGGCTCCCATTTAATTTTCTCTAATTTTCGCGGCGCAAAACAGGCGGCCAAGGTGGATTTATATATGGTGGTGTATTCGCTCTCTCTCGGGGCAAAGCTGTCAAAATGAGTCTGACGTGAGAGAGACGACAGAGATAGATATATAGAAAATTTGTTTTGTTTTGTTTTCTATTAGAGGTCTGCATGAATGAGCTAAAACGAAGTTCGAAGCATTCATGTTCAAAAGGAATTGAAAGAAGTCGAATGAGAAGTCGAACGATTTTGATTGAGTTTGAAGCTTTGTGTCAGACTCAGTCGCACAACACTCAAAAATGTGACATGAAGTGAATGAGTGAGAAATCTACTTTGTTTTGAGTTAATTCGAATTTGTTTCGAATTTGGATTTACTTTTCATATTTTATTTTTTGCATGCATATTTTCTGCTGTTGTTTTCATGTGCGTAATAAATATAATGAATACAAGAAAGAAAACAATAAAGAGCAATAAACAGCTTAATACAAATAAGATTTATAAAATCTAAATTTAATTTTTATTATTGATTAAAAGTTTTTAATCTAAGTTTGAATCCAAAAACATAATTTTATTGACATTGTCAATGTTGGTGGCAATAAAACAACGCTTTTCCGTTAAGTTTTTTGCATCTGAATACACTCACCAGGAGCCGCGCTGCTAGCTGGAACACAGAATATTTATATGCAGCTTGTTTTTTGCAATAAGGGAAAATACTTTTCTGTTTATTCCATCAACCCAGACAATCAAAGTCATTATTTCAAAGTAAAAAATTAAGTCATTTGACAATTAAAATTACAAATTATTCGATTGAATCCGGCCATTTCAAATTCATTATTTTCACATAGCACATTAATTCATTTGCACTCATTTCGATAAGGAGCTGTCATTTTAGAACTCAATGTCACTCGCACTCAAACGAATTCAATTCAAAGTGTGCCTCGCACTCACTCAATTCGACATCGTTCGAATTAATTCATTTTAACTCAAATTTTGAGTGAATTCATGCAGACCTCTATTTTCTATACTCTTCGCTCATTTTCGTTTTGTGCGCTGTGCAATATATAAAATGAAAATAAAATGCAATGACATGCTTGTCTTGTTGTTCCTGTAATGACCCGTAGGTAACCAATTAATTAATTGTGATTATGGAGATCTGTTAAGCTCCTGTTAGCCGTCAGCATCGACACTGTTATCCCTGTTGCTCTCTTTGTGGAAGCTGCTCACCGGTGCATGCTCCCACAGTTCCTGTTGCATTTATTTGTCTCCTTTTCATATCTCTGGAAACACAAACCAAACGACTTGCGTTCGAGCGGCATATGTATTTTTCACACACGGGGCATTTTTCAGAGAATTTAATACAACCGGTCACTACGATGTTTGCTTTCATAATGACGTTTGTGCCCCGAAAAAGAGAGCACGTCAAACGAATACATCACCATATATAAATCCACCTTGCAGGCGGCCACCTTGTTTTTTCAAAGTTGGGCCAAGGCTGCCACACAGTTGCAACTTTTTGTGTTTTTTTTTGTAATTTTTTTTTAAATTTGTAAAAAATTTAAATAATTCAAAAGTAATATTTCAAGTGCGATGCAAATAACAAAGAAAATTATAAATTTTCTTAATTAAAAAAGTTTATTCTAAAATTGGTTTGGGGCACTTCAGCCTTTGCGTGAAGTAATTAAATAATTAATAAGAAACTCTAATAAAAATTTAAGAATTCGGAAAAATATAAAAAAACTCCTGTGAAAGTTTCCAAGTTCTAGCTTCAAAATTTAAAAAAAAACAATGTTGATATTTAATTCTTTTTCTGAAAAGCTAGGTCATTTTGATCAGTTGGTCAGTCGCTTATGAACGATATACATACGTTTGAAATGGCTAAAACTGCTTCCATTTAGTGGAGTGTAAAATGTGTTTTAAGTTTTTAAATAGAATAGATGGCAAATGCCAATTAGATTCAGGATTGCCTTTTAATTTTCCGTGTTATATATTTGAATTTAATTAATTAAAACATTGTAATTCTAATTGTATTTCTCGGTTGCCATTTAAAAAAATCATATTGAGCCAAATTAAAAAATGAATCAGCCGAATTTCAAAGTATTTCACATTTTAATTAATTAATTAAATAAAAATAAATATGGACTTCAACCTAAAATTATATAAAAAAATGATGAAAAAAGGAGCCAATTCAAAAGAAAAGTGTCATTTGCGCCAACAGAAAAAAAGAGCCACTTTTGGCGCAAAAACGCCAATTGTGGCAACCGTGTGACCAACTGCGAAATGAACGTCGTTCATCTGAATGATCCGTTCACTTGAATCTTTTCCGAACGAAACGACACAACTCTGAGAAACTCATTATTCTCTCGCGTTGAAAGCGCAATGAATGTGAAAATAATCAATCCGCAGTCGAGAATTTTATATTAAATGCAAGTTACTAATTTTTATTAGTTTTATAAACAAAAAAGGGTGCATTTTAAAAAACCAAAATTTTACAAAAAAAAAAAAGAAAACGTCTTAAACAACAACAGGCCGACTCAAAAAGAAAAGCAAGGTGCAAAAGTAATGAAAACCAGTTATGTATGCGGAGTCGGAGTGTTTCCTTTTGTTGAGCAAAAAATGAAACATTTTATGGCGAAAAAATGTTAAATGAAAGTGTTGTGAGATGCGACTAAAGTGAGTGTTTTAACGCTTATTAATTATATGGGCACATCAACAACTAGTTAACAACAATAAATGGCCAGCTTATAGCCAGACAAGGTTAAATTTTTTATGACAACTTCAACTCAAAGACCCCTCCGTTTAGTTAAAACGACCAAAAGCCGATTTCCAGTGAATTTCATGAAAAATAAAGTATCATAAAAAAGTAAGTACAAGTCCCAAGTATATAGACATTGCATGTGCATACTAGCCTTAAAAAAGATCGTATACGTGTGTGTGTGGGTTTTTGTCGTCGTCTTTGCAGTCAAAGAGGCGGCGGCCGCCTCTGCGTCTGTGATAGTGTGTGTGTGCAGGTAGAAGAACAACACAGATAAATAAATAACACTCAAGGGCGGCTAGAAATTAGACGAGCGATTTGTTCTTGTGCAAAAAATAAATAGAGAAAAAAGCTCCACAACGTTGTCTCTCCTGGGACAGGTGGTTTAGTTATTTGTTTTGCTATTTTGATTGCTAATTTTGGCTGGCCGTGGCCTATTGCCAATGCTAATTTTAATTTCATTTTATATTTTTGTTTATTACTTGCCCCTTCTTCATTCCCTGTTCGCATTTTATGTAATTGCCGAATTAAAATCCGTAGAAGAGTGAAAAATCGATAAATCAGCGCCGCTGCAGCTGTTGTGATGCGTGGGCTGTGGAGCTCCAGGACGTAATTGGGGTAGGAATCCTATGCATACACTGGTAAGCACTCGTATGTGAGTGTGTATGCTTTTATTTGTATACATGTATTTGTGTGTAAGCCGTATAAAACAAATAAGCCGCTCAATGTAAAAACGCCAACGTTTCATCCCATAGTATTTTTTGGCGGCTGCCGCACTGCTCCTCTCTTGCTCTCTCAATCTTTTACTCATATACACAATTGTATGTAGATTCGAGTATATGTAAATATATGTGTGTGTGTATGTACGCATGCACTTGAGTTGTTTGTAACATTTCGTGCATTTCCCCTTATGCATTTTGTGCAAATAAGAAAAATCAATAAAAATGCTAACGCTAGAAGAGAGCTCTATAAAAGTGCCGAAAGCAAAAGTTAGCCCAACAATTATTTAAATGTGTACATATGATATTAACCCAATTTCAATATGGCAGACAGATGTACTGAGATTAGCGAGAATGAAAGACTCGGCCAAGTGTGAGTGAGAGAGAGGCGAAGAGAGAGAGCAAGAGAGAAGCCGCGAGCAATGACTGCATGCTAGCGAATAAATTAAATAACAAAAACAACGATTAAGAATTGTGCAAAAAAGTTTCGTGACTCATGCCGTGTTTTAGGCCATTTGTTAAGTAAAGCGGCTTCAAATGTTTAAATTTAACAAATTTATTCAACTTTTCGCACGCTGCGCAAAATGACGCACACGATATTTCCCAATTCTAATCAGAGTAGCGCCCATTGAGCGTGGGGGCATTCCAATTGGCCAAAAGTCAAGTGGCTTTTGCCAATGCGTCAGCCGCGTCAAAAGACGTTATAACTGCATGCTTATCCATATCGCTGCAGTTGGCAGCAAGCACCACAGACAACTATAACAACAAACAATAGCAGCAATTATAGAATTTCCGTTTGCACCACTTTCCCCAACAACAACAATAACTATAAATTCTAAACGTTAATTTCTGACATTTTCAACATTTACGCTTATGATATCATTTTCGTTGATTGCTCCAATTAAAGTGCTGCAAAACAAATTCTTTAGAAAGCATGTGTGAAAAATTATGCTATTTATATCTATCTTATTGGACTTATCTTTGTTTCCATTGAATTTCCGGCAATCGATCAGCAATGTCTTGAACTTGTATCGCATGCGATATTTAACCTCTTGCGACATCATTTACTAGGAGCCGCTTATCTATCGACATGTCGCCAAAAAGAAAAACCAAAGCGTGCTTAAATTGTCAGACGCATGTACATATTTATTTCTTAGGTTTCGTTCAGACTATCTAATATTTGTATGTGCTGGCGCCACCTCAACAAAGAATGTAATGTATCAGCGTACCAATCTTTTAATGTTTCCGATATTTTTGCAGCATTTTACTGTGAACGTTTACATTTCCAAAGGAAAAATTTGAGATGCGCAATGTTTTGATTTGTTGTCCGTGATTCAGTTTCTTTGTCAACAAACGAATCATATTCACACTCACGTACTTGTCACTCGCTCTTCTCGAATGCTGACCTAGAATTGAAGTCGTCTCTTTCACTCTTGTATGTTGTATACTTATTTAATTGTCACGTTCATAGGTAAATTGCGCTTTTGTGGCTGCCAAAGAAATGACGCCATATTGCGTGTCTTACTCTCAATGAACTTTGTGTAAGTGTGCCTGTATGTGTGTGTGTGTAAGAAAGACAAAGGGGCAAGTGCGCCAACAGCTGACATTTGACAAAAGAAAATTGCAGTCATAACAGAGTTGACATATGTTTTACTGTTAGATTCAAATTTCTCTTCATTGTACAATGTACATGTTGTTAACCAGATTAATGACAAATGCAAAACATGTGTAGATACCATTTGTATTTTGCTATTTGTTTAATCATAACGAAAAAATTTCAATTTTAATTCAAGAATTTACAGCTAATGCAGACGTTTCTGTCTGTGTGTGTGTGTTTGTGAATTGGGTGTTTTGTATGTAGAATGTAAGCTCTGTCATATCAGCGTAATCTTAAGCTCCAGACTTTTTACTAAAAGAAAAACTATTTAGCTTTATGGTTGTCTTTGTTTATTCATTAAAACTAAGATCAAAGAACTTGCAGTAGAAGTCATTAATAAATTGCATACTAGTTAAACTGACTTTAATAAAATGCTTTGATCTCGAAATAAATTTCTGTTCAATTTAAAAGAAAAAGAGAGAGAGAGAGAGTGTATACAGAGAGAGTATACATGTACGAGAGAGTATTTAAGAGAGAGATTAGTTGTTGATTGTGTTTTGTTTGAATTTTGATCGTTTGTTTGTTTGTTGCTTGATTTTTATCTGTTTGTGTGAAAGTGAGTCAAATGCGTTTGGACATGCACATATGTACATATGTATATCTATGTGTTTATTTATATGTATGTACATACATATGTACATACATATATGATGCGCCCTCTTTTGTTATGTTGTTGATTTCATTATATTTTTTTTTGTCTTATCAGCACTCTCGCTCTCTTTTTTTCATTTTTTTTTAGTTTGACGCGGGGGCATGTTATGTACTTTTCCATCAACAGAAAAGAAAACAAAAAAAACTTACTGCAGCTGATTTGATTATTTCAAGTTAAATATGTACGTGCAACGAATTTGCTATATAACTTAATTGTTTACCCTTTCGCGTTGCTAATTAATGATTTTTAATTAATTTATTGGTTCGTGGCATGGATATCTTTGCCCCATTTAAAACCTAATTAGTTTAATGGCACACTTTGCAAATGAATTTGAAATATGTACTACTTGTTATATTCATCTTCACCCACACACACACACTTTCACACACGCGCCTTAATTGTTTACAGATTAGTTTCAACTGTGGAAGCTTTGGGTGTGTCCCAATTGGCGGGTGTGAACAATTAGCTTAGCTAGCTAGAAGAAGGAGGAATAGAGACAGTGCTTTTGTGAGTGTGACCGGCCACTTGGCAAAAATGTCACGCAAACCTGGGCACACCTGCCTGCTGTCTATTGAGAGAGATATTGGAGTCAGCTCATCACGTTCCAAACGCATTGCCTACTGATGCTAATCGGCTAAACTTGAGCTATTTTTGGGCACGCTTTGTCTCTTGTCTCTGTTTACCTTGTGGAATGCGTAGGTCTAGCTTTTTATGGCTATGATTTATATTTGGCACATACTATATGCCAAATTTGTTCGCATTCCCGCGGAAGTTGTAAATATTTGGCGTTAATATGCGTGGGTTTTTTTTTTTTTCCTTTTGACAATGATCTTGACTTGACTGTGGTCAGTTCGACAGCTCAGCATCGTTATCATTATCATCATCATCTTTATCATTGTTTTGGAACGAAATATGGGCATGTATTTCCATTCCCATTTCCATTCCCAATTGAACTCAATTGAGTGCTTCATTATGCAAGCCCATAAAAAACTGGCAGCTAACAATTCATCAATCATTGACATCGGCAATTCGGGGCACATAAATCAAGCGAGAAAAACCAATTAGGCCAATCAAAACATGAAAATATATTTATTTTTATTTATTAGCACAATTTAAATACTCTCTGAATTGAAATTGTGTAAAATGTACTTAAAACATACAGTTTAGATAAGAATTAATATCAAGACTCTATTAAGTAACATACGTAATCACATATTCAAGTAACTTTTCTATACTCTAACTATTCATAATTTAATTTCAATTTATGTACTATCATATTCGTATTGATGTGCATCAAATATGATTTATGAAGCCACAAAAAAGGCAACTCATAAAACGGCTGCAATCGCCGACAATAGCAACAATAAATACTACAACAATGAAACAACAACAAAAGCTACTACTACAAATAACCTTCAACACCTCGAAGATTTTGCGCAACATCGAAATCAGCAATATGACGAAAATCAATTTTCAATTTGCATGCGATATCTTTCGAGTGTTTCTCGCGTGCAAAATTATGCAAATTAGACAAACACACAAAACTTGCCGCGAGTCGAAGAGTTAAATGCAATGCACAAAAAAAGGGCCCAAAGGCGAAGAACCTAAAATTTATTCGCAGCATTTGAATATTTGTTTGGTTTTTGGTTGCACGATTTTTGAAAGGCCTCAAGAGAGCTTTGTTTTCGCCCTTCAAAGCGCTTCTTGAGCGCAAAGTACAAAAATGAAGTATGAATTGCATGACGCAGCAACACTTACACACATACAAACGCACCCACTGACATGCATGTACAGCGGTTAAAGAGTCAACACAAGAGAGAGAGAGACAGAGATAGGGACTAATCCTTATCCGAAAGTGCTTGAGCACGGCAGTATTAATAAAGTTCTTAAAGCTTAAGCATATGCAATGCAGAAGAGTGCAGACAATCCAAAGTTGACATTCATTGCGATCGTGGCTTCATTGGTTGGCTAAAACTCAATACAAATAATAATTGTCAAATATACATTGTATGTTTGTAAGTATGTAATTTTATCATGGTATTATTGATTGGTTTTGTATATTAATTTTCATACGTACTATGTCTGTATCAGGCAACAAAAACGAATGACTCTTTAAAAAATTTAATAACCGCCTGCTAGCTATTGGCTTCGAGGGTGAATTAAAAATCATTTGATATACAGCAAGTTTACATGTCGCTTATAAATCAAAACAACATGAACGTCGTACTACGATGTGATTTTGGTATAGGCAATGTCCCAAAACTGATGTCGTGCCCATCAATAAAAGCCACTCAATTAATCCATTTTAGCCGCAGCACGACATACAAATATTTGCTACGCAGTGAGCTTTCGATATCGATGACGATGACGCTTTGGTCATTTACCTATCGACGTGGCGTAAACTCCAATAACCTTCCCTCGGCCAGAATAAATCAAGATTAATTATTTATTTTACTAAATTTACGAATTTGTTGTTATTGCTGTATATATTTCTCAGTGGGGTGTTGTTTGAATGACTTACTTGGCCATAAACGTGTTGAAAAGGCGTCATTAAGATTTTCTTTTTTTTTATTTCTTCTGTGCCACTTTTTGCATATGATTCACGCGACTTTTCTTTCCTCATTTCCTTGTTCTTTGCTCCTAACTGTGACTCGTGTTGTCTTTATCTTGTGTATCGTGACTTTCTTTATTTCATGCTTCTTTTCGCCTGCCCCATACATCAGTTTCAATTTGGGCAAATTGGACATGGAAATTTGTCAACCGAATTTTGATGTCTCTGCTGTCTGTGTTTCGATGTCACTGTAAGCGCGCTTCACACATCATTTTGATTGTACAATTGTGCCGGCTTACAACATAATTTGCCAAATGTGATTAGC
This sequence comes from Drosophila limbata, assembly GCA_963924055.1. NCBI lineage: Eukaryota > Metazoa > Arthropoda > Insecta > Diptera > Drosophilidae > Drosophila > Drosophila limbata. The sequence goes on from OZ001354.1 coordinate 14,806,144, forward strand.
AAATTATATGGACATGGAGGCGGCTTTTGGAGTCGTCCACCGCTCGCTCGCTTTCAATTCAACGCTTCGTTTAACTGAGGCAAATTGAAAGCTTGCCTTGCCACAATTACAGCAAATTTAAAAGTATACAACTAGTAGGCAATAAAAATTGGACAGTGAGACGTCGATTGAGCTCGCTCACAAGTTCATTAACCTCTCTATTTTTTTGTTTTTAGTCCACACATACATATGCTTGAATGTGTGTGTGAGTGTGGCTTATGCTCTTTAAGCTTTTGTTAACAGCTGCTGCGGCTGCTGCTCTCTCTCTTCTCTTCTCTTCGAGGGGCGGCATTAGAACTGACGTTGATGTCGTCATTGCGTGGGCGTTTGAGCTGCGCTCTTTGTGGTTCCTTTTTAAGTACTTGGCGCAGCATTTGTAATTATTCATTTGATGGATATAATTTGCTTGCGTGTGGGCCGTAAAAAGAAAGGTTAGAGCTGCCAACTTAATGCAACTGATTATCCGATCAATGTACGTTAATAAAAATACACATATCATTCATTATAACAACTTTCGTTTGTGCATAGTAAATGACAAATATTATTAACTTGCGCATATCATTTGCAAAGCATATCAAACTATAAAACAACATTTGCGCAATTATAATAAATGTAGTCGCATTTTATTTTTTGCGCAATCAAAGTTTATTAACATTTTGCACATTTGCCTAGCAACAACTACAATAACAACGGAGCGGTAGCAACGGTAGAGTCAGACGACCAACAACCGCAAGAGTTGGTTAGCTTTAGCTGTTGGATTTATGTACGTAACGGTACCTGAACATTCAGTGTTGAATAATGATGGCGCATAAAAAAGGCAAAGATTAACAAATGAACAAACAACGTTCGCTTTTTTTCAGCTTCTTTTATTTTATATTTTTCATATGCAAATGCGACTGCCACGCCCACTGTCAGTCAGTTGAAATTTAAAATTATTGTACATTTCCTCGTATCTTTTTGATGGCGGGCATCAAACTGCAATACTCTCTGCATGAGCAAAAAAAAAGAAGAAGAACAGAGAAAGAGAAGAGAGAAAGAAAGATGTAAAATAAAGCTTGGAACTCTTGAAACCCTAAAGCACAAAGACGGACTGGAGAGCCGGAACAGAATGAGAGACGCTTAATGAGCTTTGTTTTTCGCTTCGACGACGTCTTATCTGCGCACTTTGCATCTGTAAGGTGGTGCGGTGCACACACCAGCAATTATTACAAACGAAACAAAAGCAAACGCCATAACTCTAATCATAAACAATGGAAAATTTACAATATGGAAAGTTGGAGCTGCTAAACTTGTGCTGAGAGTGAGTGAATGTGTCGGCCTATCTATCTATCCATCTATCTATCAATGTGCTTAAAGCGCTCAGGAAAAGCAACGCTCGATGCTCTCGCAACATTTAGAAAAGTATTATTATGTATAACAATAATAGCTTTTTCAGCGCTAAGCTTTGTTTGTATGTATGCATAACTGCCACTGCGCTCTAATAATTATTTATAATAATTACATTTTTTTTTTTTGTGGCCTGCTGTTTAGACATAAAATTTTTTTGTATACCCTATTATTACGGGGGATATAAGCTTATGGAGTTGCTTTGAATTGGTTAACTGATTCGCTTAAATATTAAGCACAGTTGCTTAATCCAAATATCTTGTTTAAGTAAATCATTTGTGTTCCATACACATTATTTCATAGAGTATTTTTATAGTCGTATTTATTTTCATGTTTCTTTTTGTGCTGCCGTTGCTCGAAATACTCAATATTTTGGCTATCTTTGTCTCTCTGTCCAGTTCATATGCCTTGCTATGTATCGCTTTTAATTAATCTTTTGCTTTGGCTTCTTTTTTGCGCTCTGTCAAAAAGCTTCTGAAGCGATCGCAATCGTGCGCTGACCTTGAACGTTGTTCAACGCATAAACATTGACTAGCAGACGAAAAATTTGATAGACGAATTCTGCATTTTAAACGAAAAATTGAACGCACTTTTCATGCTTGCAAGTGGGCTGAAAAATATTCTTGGCAGACAGTCAGGCCTTTATAGACATCATCCCATTTGCGTCGAACCTGACATTAAAATTTTAATGCACTTTACGCTCTGTGTCTTTTCTTTTTGCGTTAGTTGTGTTTGGCTTTGTCGCCTCGAGGCCATAAATATTTCATTTTCGTTACAAAATGTAAGAGACATTTAATTTTTGCAAGTTTTCTTTTGCACATGCTGCGCCTGAATTTGCATATCAAGACTGAATTTTGTTTTTATTGCCAACGCAAATTTCATTTTCTCTTCTTTTTATTTTTCTTCATTTACGTCGTTTCCCTTTGCTGCCGCCTAAATTGACACTGGGTCGAAAACAGTTTGCAAATGTTTTCTGCAGTTTGGCGCCTGCAGTCTCCAGTCTCCACAGTGGGATGACATCAGCAACAACGCAGCAACAGCGGCAATAAAAAAGGGGAAGCTTAGCTTTCCGCCACCAAAACTTTTTTGTAACTAATTTAGTGCTCATTGGTCGTTTTAATGATTAATCGCTGAACAGAAAAGCACGTACCGAAAGCATCAACCAACAGTTGGGTGGAAACGCTATAAAAACGTGTATATTTTATGTTTGTAATAAAAATGTACAATTGTTGTTCTTTTTTCTTTTTTGTAGGCTCGCTATTTTGTATAATCAACGTGCAATGAACTTTTTCACAAGCACATACAAACACACACACACTAATACAAATGCATAAATATATCATGACAGCAACAAATTGAGGCAGGTTCTCGTCTGCTGCGGCTGCGACAGCGACAGCGGCTGCTGTGTTAGGCCGTTTAATAATGTAGCTTTGCCGTATCACACACTCATTGTACCGTATCAGCGACAGTTTTGTTTTTATTGTCAAAGACACTGACATAAACTTTTATTTTTATTTTCCGCATATACATATACAGGCTAATTTGCATAAAGTTTCACACGCCGGCATTGCCACACACACACACACAAATATACAGAAAAATGGAGAGGGCAGATACTCACAACCCACTCTCAATAGCAATGCACTTGCCTATCAGCACTCTCTCTCCCACACTCTCACACCAGCTGAGTGTCGTTGCGAGCGTTTGCTCTCCCACTCTCAGTTGCTGCTGTTGTTCTCTCGCACAGCTGCTGCTGCTGCTGTGGGGGCTCTGTTTGCGCTGCTGACGATGCCGCGAGCTTAGTATCTTTTTAGCTTTACGTTCGAGTGTTACGTTGACGCCACATCGGAGCGCGTCTTTCGGTTGTCGATTGTTTAAGTTAACGTCGAGTTTAATAAATAATCTCGTTGCTGATTTATGCCACGCTTTGTTGGCTCTCTTTGATTGTTAGTTTCTAATTTGATATTAGTTTATAAGAAACTTCGCAAGACACGAAATCGAAACACGAGTCATAGCGATTTTGATTAAGAGGCTATCATTTGCTGGGTGTATTTCTTTCTTTGGGTCGATTGCGGAATTTAATCAGTAAAAATATGTTACTGTTGTTCTCAATTATTTAGTCGAAATTCAATTAATTTCAAAAGGCCATTGACAAAATTGTATAAACTTCCGCAACAACTTTTATGGTTAAACAATAGAAATAAACAATAACAAAGACAGCTTACTTGTATACAAATATATATTTTTTGTAATAAATGCAAAAATGCTGTGTAATTAACGAAGCGTGGGCCGCACACGCATTTTAAACTATGCATAGTAATGTGTGTGTGTGTGAACAAATTCCAGCTGGAAACTATAGCAGTAACAATTATAGAAATGTGAATATAATCCAATCCACACAATATAATGCGATCCACATTCCGCACAGCTGTGTGCAATGATTTAACAGTTGACTTGAGATTTGAATATTGTTTGGTTACGTCTGCGTCTCATTTGACTTCAAGGGCCTCCACATTTTGACGCCTGATTGAGTTACAAGTGTGCCCCCGTCTGTCTGCCTCCCCCCCTCCGTCGTCATATATCAATGCGAGGGTTAACTCGAGATTATCTATGATTGCTTATAATTCGTGTTGAGCATTTATATTTGCCATAAACACAAAAATTCCTTTATTAATATGCCATGTACGACATTTTATAGCATTATGTCACACCTCAAATTTTTAATCGATGATCGAATAATAATTTTGTGCATCTTTTCCTTCAATAAAATCATTTTCAAAAGTTGAATTTTAATTTGACTCACTGTGAGATATTTACCAAATTGAGAACTTAATGTATTTAATGATTAATGATTTGCATGTTCAAAAAATCTAACTAATTGTGTTGACAACTGTGAGAGTAAAACTAAAAATCGATTTCTGTGAAATATTTTATGAAATATAATCTTTTAAAGCTAATCGATAATTTAAATGTCAACAAAATGTAACATTAAATTAAGCTAAAATTGATTATTAGATTGATCTGTATCTAAATAGATAAATCTACTATTTATAACTCTGAGACGCTAAATCATCTTTGGATAACTTATTGAAAGCACATGAAAGCTTTCAATTGTGTACTGTAAATCAAGGCTAAAAATTTCTTCAACTTGTGTATGTATGTATTTAAAATATTTATTAATTAATATGATATTAATATACTAAAATTATTTGTCAGCTTTTAAGGGTTATTTTGTATTTAAGTTGGTTAACTTTTGTATCTAACCTCGTACAGCTGGAGAAGATGTTCGCCTTACATATTTAATTATGAATTAAACAATGTTTTCCCATCACTTTTGCAATTGTTCATGTTTTTTAAGTTGAAGAGTCTTTGCCTCGTTGTCTTCTCATCGAGTTGACAAAGGTCAAACTAAAGTCAATGCCAGGGGTCGAGATGCGTTAATAAACGCCTCATTGCATTGCAATGTAAATTTGAACACTCTGTAATATTTTTTTTTTTTTGTATAAGTTCATAAATTTTTATTTAATTATCATTCGAGCTTGTTCCGGCTGACTGAGTTGAGCTGCCAAACTGCCAACTTTGCAGTTAATTTTGAACAATAAATATGCTTATTTTGATTTATTACCGAGCACGTTTTTTGGGTCTGTTTTCTGATATTATTATTGCTGGTTGGTAGCCTCAGTTCCAGTTTAAGTTTCAGACTCAGGGTCAGTTTAGTTAGTTGTCTTCCTTAATGTGTTGTTCATCACTTGCCACATCGATTGCAACTTGATTCTAAATTCAAAACTCACATGCGAGATCTTAATCCGTACATTTGCGTGTCACAAGGTCCTAAAGTCCATCCAAACAATCAACACCCAACCCAAAGCCTTCTTCTTCTTCTCATTCCCTCCCAACTGGTTGTAAAAATCAGGGCCCATTTCTGACCTCGTAAATGCTTTTGCCATTTCTGCTGCAATCCAACAAACTAATGGCCAATGAAGACCCACATTGCACACTTCTCGCCACCAGTTTGAGTTTGTGGCCAGTCGACAACGCCTCAATTGGTTTCTTGGTTTCTGGGCCAGCAGACGAAAGTGAATTTCTAGTTGGACGGACTCTCGCCGACAGCACGAAAGCCATCCAAAATTTCTTGACTGCTTTTGCTTTTCTTTACCACTTTATTTAAACACATACATATATTCTTTTTTTTTTTTTTGGCAAGCTATTTGTCAGTGCAACTTGCAGCTCATAAAACGAAAGCTTTTGGCATAATATATAAAGTACAAGCTCTAAAAAGGTCAGGCACTTAACTTTAGTAGTTAAAACCTTTAGTACCGTCTATTTATCAGGGTTTTCCTTTATAAAAAGTTACATTTGCCGAACATTAATCTTTGCAATTTAATTTGAAGCTGATTGAATAAAGTTTACATTGATTTCGACAGTTGTAGTTTTCTGTTTCCAAAATATTATAAGTAAAACAAACCTAATAACTTAACTTCATAAAGTTAGTTAACAAGTCGTAAAAACTAATTTTATACGATTATTAAGATAACTAAAAATAATTGTAATAATTATTGTAATATTCTAGTGCTTATTTGTCAACAATGAAAATCCTACACGCTCGCTGGAAGCACTTCCATATTCATTTTTCATATAAAACTCATTTGGTTAAATGAATATACTATATGGATTTTATACAACTTTTATGCATTATAGATATATGTATCTATCAAAAGTATATTTGTATGTATATTATGTATGCGTTATTAAACAAAAGGTCGTGTGGGGAATGAGTAATGCGGTGCTAGAACGAGAATCCAGACAAAGTCAGGCAATAAATAGAAAGACATCAGACAGACGGACACTGATCGAAGATTATAAACATTCGATAAAACAATCAAAGAGACGTAAGATTTGAATTTGCTGCCAAATATGGGCGTAACAAGTTGACGCGACTACAAAATCGATGACGACGTCTATCAACAACCACAACACAATATAAACATGTAAATTTAGATTGTATAAGATTGAAAATATTGTAAATAAGTGTCTAGCGATCAAAGCCAAAGAGGAAATGGAAATGGTGGGGACTGATTTAATCTGAAGTTTAAAGTCAAAACATTAACAGGGCGGCAAGTTAATTGCAAGCGAAAGTTGAGTGACTTGAGAGAATAATGGTTAAAACCATCTAAACAGCAGCTGTGTCTGTGTGTCTAATTTATGATATTTAACACAAATTCACCCCCCCCTTGTTGTCAGACGTGGAACGTGTGCTGAATGTCAAAAACCCAAAAAATATAAAAATACGATCCAACAATCTGCGGATCTGTGGAACCACCCAAAAACCAGTCGAATACAACAACGAATGAAAGGGGAGAAACATGTCGCCTGTAGATAGCGATAGACTTGTAGATAGAGAGAGGGAGAAGGAGTGAGAAAGCGGGAGTTGGTGAGGAAGAGTGACAAAATGATGGCGTTTATTAATGCGACTACATTGTTGTCAGTGTTGACTTTATCGATAGATGGATAGATAAATGCAGCAATATTATACACATGTATACATTGTAATAATAATAACCATCATAATGGGGCTCTCTGTATTTATAGCAAAAATGGAAATAAAGAAGTAATAAAAAAGAGAAAAATAAAAAAGAATGCATCGTGTGGTCGCGCGATGAGTTCGCAAATTGTCAAAGTAGCTGCGACGTTGAGATCGAGGCTCGAGGCTCTGACCAGTCCCGCCTCCAGTTTCTCCTGACAACGGCGACAACTTGAAACGACGCGTTGCGACGCCTAAACACCAAACACACACACACACAACACTAATACACACACACAGCATACAAATTGCTGAACAAATTGAGTACCAATTGAGCCTCGAGGCGTGTTTAGTCAGAGATGTGCGTCTTGTAAACTTTGCCTGGAGAATAAATCATGAATATCTTACAAATGTGTATATGTTAATGATGAAGCACAATTAGAAATATTGTGTAAAGTTTCAAGTTTAATTATTTTAAATACTGTGTTAAATTTTGTAATATTAAAAGTCTTTATTAAGCGAAACTCGAAACCTAATTATAGAATCCAATTATATAGAATTGAAGATTGTTGTAATTTAAACATTATTAATTTTTTTTTTTTTGTTGAAAGATCGATTCCAAGTTTATTGGAGTGTAAAACATGAAAATATAATTATTGTATTTTACGCTTATGTTGGATAAAAGATTATTTATTTATAGAGCCACAATAATTGAAATCTATAAAATTGAATATAAATATGAATGTATAAATTTCTATGTTTAATTAATTTAACTACATAAAAATAAATGATTTCAAGTCTATAATATTGAAGATTATTAAAATATTTTAATGTTATTCCGTGTTAAAAATAAGTAACATGGAATCAAACGGAAATCTCTTCTAAACGATCATCCACTTAAATTTATTATTAACAGTTTGCAATTAGCAATTTGCCGTGTACTTGGAAGCTAACTGAGAAATATCTGCCTTATAAGGCAATTCAAGCGGATGGCGAGTTCTAAAAGTTTAACAACTGCAAAAATATAAAAAACTAAAATACATGAAAATTGTATTCAATGCGAGTAATTCAGTTGTTGGCTGAATGTGCAATTATCGAGTTACAAATGAATATTTGTTTTTGTATTCGTTACTTTTTTTTGTTGCTGATTATGGAGTTGGTATCTTGTTGACTGTGCAGTTGTTGTTGTTGTTGTATCTGTTCTCTTAACATGCATATCGTGCTATAAGTCATAAATTACATAATTGCAGCTCGTTTATCTTTTTGATATTGCAACTGTTGTCTGATTGTTGTTGCTGTTGTTGTCTCTGTTTTTAGTTGCAATATCTGCGATCTGTGACCTATGTTTCGGTTCGGGCTTGTTAGCTTGATTGGGTTGAATGCACTCATAAATTAAGGGTATTTTATTTTTTATTCAACTGATAACAGCTGCGCCTTTGTTTTATGTTCATATGTGTAGTTTTAGTTTCTTTCTGAAAATTGTATCATTTAATATTTGAATAGTTGAACAAACCTACGTCTATTAAAAAATATTAGATAAATTCTAAAGTCAAATCTCAAAATCTATTTTCTCTTTTGTAATTGATCCCATAAATCTCATACAAACAGAGTGTCTTCTTTCAATATCTCATTTGCTATGCGGATTTAAATCTTAAGTTTTGTTTGCCATTAACTACTGCAATATCATTTAACAAATTGTAACATAAAACCAATCGATCTTTCCAAGTGCTATAACTCTTTCTTTGTTGTTATAGATTGCTGTTGTTCTTGCTGTTGATCGTGGACACGATTTGCATGATTAACTCTTGAGACTCCTTTATAGAACGTATTAATTTTCATGTTTAACACTTAACTGCGATTTGCGGCTCAGACACGTCAATGTCGCGCCTTTGTATGCAAATTTTCTCTAGAAATATTACCATTTATACCTCCACGTCTATTTATGTACATAATATAATTAATAATGGGGTTGGATTTAGTCGCATAGTCTGGAAAATAAACTTGTGCTGGGTCTGTGACTTTGATAAGTTCAGAAATACCAGAAATACTGTTTAAGAACCTTTCTTTATTATTAAAATATCAGTGAACTGTGCAAATATTTATAGAATGTCTGTGTCGGGAAAGGGAGGGGGAAGAATGGGTAGGGGTATATCGCAGTAAAGTATTCAAGATTACACAGAAAGTTTGCGAACATTTCAAGGAGTCACAACTCTCGGAACTGTGTGCAAACAGAAGGTACAAAAATGCTTTTAACGCTTAAAGTTGACAAATGCTTAATGCTTTTGCCCTGAACTGAACCTATTTTCAATTCCCACTCATATAAATTTCTTAAGTTCAGAAAATAAAAAAAACAAATATCGAGAATTTCCCTGCACTTGCACTTCCGAGATAACGAATTGAAATTCTAGATGTTTGCTCATGGGGGCCGATAAAGGAAGCAATGGGAAACCGTTGCCACATCAAAAACTGACAAGCGCGGTGGTGGAGGGTGGGGGTGGGATTGTGGGTGGGGGTGACATTACAGACGAGGGTCAAGCTGTTGATGCTTTTGTTATTGTGGTTTCAGACGGGAAACGGTGGCTAATGATGAGTCGAGGCTTTGGTTTGGTTTCGGGTGCGTCGCATTGACGTCAAACTTGATGTTAGTCTAGTCTATTGTGAATGCGCATAAAAGTCATTTAATTGTGAACTATCGATCGATTGTGATTGTGATTTAAATAGCATAATTTTTATAGAAAAATTATTACTACTTATGATAGGAAATTTATGGCAGTGTTAAGTATTTTAAAGAGTATATTTAAAAATATGAACAAAAGTAATTTAATTGTAATTTATCGGTCGATGACAACGATTGATACTATCGATTACAGCAATTGCTTCAATTGAGATATTGATAGAAATATATAGAAAAATATCACTTTCTGAAATCAGATCACAATAAACGTATACAATTTTTCTTTCTTCCATTGCATATGTGAAACAATTTGACTGTCGCTTTATTCACAGCGATCGCTTCCTTGATTTTGAATTGTTATCTCATAAAAGAAGCAAATAATCGGTTAATCTGACCTTGTATTCAGTTTATATGCAGATATAGTATCGTATATATTTACTCTGACTTTTATAGCTTTTGTTAATCTTTTAGTAATTAAGTGCATAGTTTATAGGCATTTACTATAATGCTATTTTAATTTAATCCATGCAGCTCTTAAACTTACGATAGTAAAAATTTAAAGCAATTGCTGCAATTTATTCAGACCTTAATCAGATTTATTTAATTTTAATTTAAAAGAGGTTTAATTAACCAACTAATTTTATTTTAATTGTTTTGCACATTTGATCATCAATTGAATTGTAAAATTACAAACTTGAACTCTAGTTGAAGAATTAAAAATTAAATTAATTTAATATGTTAATTTTTTAACTCATAAAATCTGAATAATGAATTATAATCTTGATTTAATTAGTAACACTTTAATAACTGATCCATCAATTGAGGTACTTTCAGCAACATTGAATCATCATTTAATAATTATACATTTCCATGATTTCCTGGTGTTGAGTCAACATGAGTTTTGAGGTTTTAAGTCTTTGATAATTAACTGTAAGTCGGAAAATGATAAACACTAAGCAATTGCAGTTTATTTTTAAAGTATAAAGTGCTTAAGTGTTTTGTAGTTGTGTAAGTTCAAAATGAATCGACTTGTTTAAATAATGTTTATTTTCTTTTCTTGCTTTATTTTGCAGTTTAATTGTACAACAACAATTGGCACAATTGGCGATAAATCACAACAACAAAACCGCTTGAAAACTAAAGGAGGAGAGAAACGAAAACGAAACAAAAAAAAAGAAAAAAAAAAGGAAAAACAAACAAAAATAATAAAAACGAAGACTAAGGCAAGGAAAAGCAGGAGGCAGTGCATCATTAGCACACGCAGGCATTGTTGTTGTTGTCTTGGTTTCAGTTTCAGTTTCGCCTTTGGCTATTTTGGTAACTCTGCGAGATACTTTTCTATACATATACGAGGCCCACGCCTGCCAGGAATGCAGCATGTGGCCATTTAAAGGCAACAGACAGCCACAAAGCAACAACAACAACAAGTGAAGTAACAACAACAACAACAACTGCAAGTGCAACTGCAACTTTGGAGCCCACTTGACTGTCACTTGGCAGTCACTTAACAGTCACTTGGTATTCCAAGCAGCGAACCGGAAAAGCGTCGATGAGTTTCCCTTGACTGCCAACAGCAATTTAAAATTCCCTCACTCGCAAACAACAATGGACGCAACTTCAACAGCAACAACAGCAACAGCTCCGCCTTTAACAACAACAGCGACAGCAGCAACAACAACAGTTGCCAGATCTTTGGATCAACAGGAGGAGCCAGTGATTGGCTCACCAAATCATTCGCATTATTCGAATCTCACCAGCAATAGTAGCAGCAACGCAAGCAGTCCATCGGTGGCCAACGACACCAGCAGCTCATCCTCAACCTCCTCAGCGCCACAATACAGCGAGGATTTGCGTGCAGCGGCAGCAACAACAACAACAACAACACATCCGACTCCAAGTCAACGTGGTTCACACTCTGGCAGCGGTTCCACAAAGACCTGTGAACTGGATGTGGGCGAGGAGGAACGTGATACCTTCTCGCCAGTGTCCAGTCCGGAGTGCAACGGTGCTGCAGTTGCTCTCGTTGTCGCCGTTGGCGGCAACAGCAGCAGCAGCAACTCCTGCGGCCGGGATAACAAAAGTTACGAGTGCAAATTGAAGCCACCTTCCAAGGAGGAGAAGCAGCGCCAGAACGAGGAAATTGTGTGCATGGAAACGTCTACAGTTTCCACAGAGACCGGATCCTGGGAGTCTGTCTATCCCAATGTCAATGTGATGTCATCGCAGGCACAGCCGGTGGGGATAACGGCCAATTGCCTGTTGCGGGAGCTGGAGAAGCGGGAGCAACCGTTGAGCACATCGGGGAATAGTGCCTGCTTTATAGACGCCTCGTCGCTGCGCGATGAGGATGAGGTGCTGTCCTTTCCCAGCCTGGATGGCAACCAGGCCAACGAGCCCGATGCAGATACAAAGCCCGAGTCGGAAATGGAACTGGAGCAGTTCCACAAGGCGTTTGCCAAGTGCAAAGTCAACAGTTTGCCACCACGCAGCAGTCAATCCAATGGCAGCTCCGATGTGGAAGCAGAGGATGAACAACAACAGGATTCGAATAGTGTGACCAACAATCTTTCCGATGAGGAGAAGCTGTGGAAGCGGGAGCAACAGTTGCCGGCAAGTGTGGCCACTGGCGATGCCACCGAGGCGAGTAGTGTCTCCCTGCCCGCGGATGCGGATTCCTCCGACTCCTCGTTGAGTGCGGCACGAAGGCGTCGCGCTGCTCCAACGGTTCCCATGGCGGTGCCATACAGTTTCCAGCACAATACACAGCAATTCAGTGTGCATCCGTTGGCCAGCAGTCCCAAATTTGCATCTCATCATCATGGGCAACATGATCTCAGCTATACGACGGATTACTCCTCGAGCAGTCCCGGCCACAGTTTGGTCTGGTCCGAGCAGAGCAGGCAGCAGTCACAGCAACCACAGCAACAGCAACAGTTGCAACATCATCATCATCATCATTCAACGGAGACGCCACACAACTCAATGGTGCATGTCTTGGAGCCGGTGTCCAGCAGCAACAATAGCTCCATTCATCGGGATTACACGTTGAGTTCATCGCTCTCGCATCATAGGGATTCGGGTGCCTACTGCAGTGATGCCACCGACTCCCCGTTGCCCTTGCCCCGCACTCCCAAGCGCTCCAAGTTCGATGAGGCGAATCCCATTGTTTCGGGTGGCGCCTCCATTGAAGATTTCCGCCAAAAGCATTGCGATAGTCCCAGTCTAAAGCGGCGCACCGATGCCTGTCCCATTGTCTCAGGCGGATTTGTTTCCCTTGACTTTGCTGCCACGCGACCGCTGCAGGATGAGGATGACGAGGAGGCGGAGCAGCAGCGGGCGGACGAGGATGCCGAGCTGGAGGGCGTGGAGCTGAGAGTAAAATCAAGTCAACTGGCGAGGAAACCATTGGCAGGCATTGCCTCCTGGGTGGTGGACATGAGCGATTGTCGTCCCGAGCGCCGTAAGAGCAGCAGCTCCACATCCAGCCTGGAGGCAACGAATCCCGCACGTTTCCGGGAGCGTTCCGATTCCAACAGCTCGCATAAAAGTGGCTGCGGTTTCTATGTGTCACTGGATGACATGGACAGAAAGCCAAAGTCACAATCACAATCGCAATCGCAGGAGAAGCAGCAACCAGCACTAAGCAAATCCTACACAGCGCCCAAGGCGGCCAATTTCTTTGTGAATCTCTCGCAGAGCGATTACCAGGCGCAGGCCAAGGAGAAGGAACAGCAGGAGCAGGCGCTGGAGCAGCCGGAGACCAAGGCACAGGAACAGTCCAATGAGTCGGACAAAAAGAACAACATCTTTAGCATGTTTATCGACTTTGGAGAGCCGCCCAAGCCGCGTGCCACAAATGGACGCAAGGAGCCCTTTAATCTGGCCCAGCGTTTGTCCAGCTCCTTGAGTGTGGCCCAACGACGTGGCGAGGATGTGATGAAGTCCAGTGCCAGCTCCACGGAAACATTGATGGCCAAAAGTGGTACACAGCAGCAGCAGCAACAACAACAGGAAAGCAAATCTCTGGATTATCGCTGCAATTTGGAGCAGCAACCGTTGACGGTGGCGGCGCTGCGTCGGATGTCGCGATGCCATCAGGAGCCGAGCAAGCGGCACAGCTGGGGCAGCAACCATAGCAGCAACAAGGAGCAGCCAACAACGGGAGATTGCAAACGATCCATTAGCCTGACGACAAATGGCGGAGATCAATCCGGAACAGGAGCCGGAGCAGGTTTAATGAGCATCATTGACAAGCTGCCCATCATTTCGAAGGCATCCTCGCTTTCAGTGGACAGCTCGCTGTCGCCATATGATGACTACAGTGGAGCCTCGAATGCGGGCGCCCTGAGCAGCTGCTCGGATGAGGAGCAACAGGCGGCGGCGGCGGCGCGTCTCAAGAAGCGTCGTCGGGATGCCCAACTGAATGAGACGTATGACAAGAGCAGCAGCATGGCGTCTGTCATGACCGAGGGTGTGCTGTCCAAGGATATGTCACCAGCATCCAATACGGACACGGATGATCTGACCTTTCAGCAGGATGAGCAGCTGGCACTGCGGGAGGTGCAGCAACAGAGTCAACAACAACAGCAACAGGTGCCACTTCAGCTCAGCAGCAGCTCCAATCGCACCTCGATTATGGAGACAATTATTGAGGCCAAGGAGACGGCGTCGCCCAAGAAGCAAGCGACGACGACGTCGGCGTCGACGACTCTGACCCTGAGCAATGGCCACACCATGGAAACCTTGCATGCCACAATTGAAAAGCAGAAACAGTTGCTGGAAACGGTTAATGAGCACGCGGAGCAGCCGGCGAACTTTGTGAAACTCTCCGACATGGATAAGCCGGTGGCGAAGCACGAACTGCAATCGCCGGATGCAATGAGCAAAAGTGCGGGCAATCAGAGGAGCAACAGTCAGCGTTTCTATCGCGATGACCAGCATCGTGTGGCACGTCCGCATTCCTGGGCCATGACACGTTCCACGGGCGGTGGCCACAACAACAATAACAACAATATCCAGAACTTTGCCAGCTCTGTGGATAATCTGAGAAGTTTGTCGCGTCTGTTTCCCAATTTCAGCAAAGAGTTTTCCAATTCGTTGCCCGGAGACATGATCCTGGACAATGGACAACAGCAGCAGCAGCAACCACAGTTGGATTATATACAAACGGATTTGAGTGGCGATTCCAGTCTTGCATCCAGCTTCAGTCGCTCCGGCATGGATGAGTCTTCCCTGAGTTGTCGTCAACCGCGTCGTCTGGGCGAAGATCTGCTGAAGATGTTTCTGCAGGAGATTGCCACCGATATGCTGGTCGAGGTGCATGGTCGTCGGATACGGGCCCACAAATGTATTCTACGGAGTCGTTGTCAGTATTTTGCCGCCATGTTGGCGGGACATGGCTCCCAGAGCGTTGTCTCCCTGCAGGGCTATTCCTATGCCGCAGTTCACTTTGCACTGTGCCACATTTATTCGGGTGCCTCGCATCCGCCGGATGGCATCAGTCTGATGGAGCTGGCCGCCTTGGCCGATCTCCTGGGCTTGGAGGGCCTCAAGGAGGTCACTTCGCATGCCCTGAAGACCAATTATTGCCACAACTTCCATAAACCCTGCTCCGGTTGCATCGACGGCATTCTCCAGGTGCTGCCCGTGGCACTGAATCACGCTCTCGATGATCTCTATCGCAAGTGTCTGCGCTGGACATGTCGCCACTATCTCAAGGTCTGGCCCACGCGTCAGTTTGCTCAGCTTCCGCCGGATATTCTCGGACGTTGTCGTCAACAAATTGTGGCCTATTTGGTATGTAAACACTTTGCAGCATTTATACTTGCAACCTAAGGCTTTGCAGAGTATGGTAAATTAGTGCAGAAAGAGTAAAAGTAAAAGAATTATAAGTGTCTCATATTTTTGTTAGATTAGAAATGGTCAAGGGTCCTGAATCCTGACTATTCTTATTTTCAAATTCAATCCAGAGTACTTTTGAATTCAGGATTAAAATATTCAAGCCCCAACAGGCTTGATTTCAGGATTTAAAAAGTCAAGAATGCCAAACTTTTTTCTAAAACCGCCAAAATGTGGGATAAAAAACATTATTTCACCTGTAGTCTTTTAGCTATGTAACATACTTTAGAAAGTTAGGGTAAAAGCCCTTTAAAATACCTTGTAAACTATATATAGCTTCTGTCGTTTGGATACTATCAGGGTTGTCAATTTTAGCGGGTCTTAGCAATTTCCTGCTAAGCCAGCAATTTTTCGAAAAAGTCATACAACTAAAGTTTCTAGATTTATTTAAGCAATTTCAGTCTCGATTTTTCTTATTTTGAGGCTTAAAAAATTCAATTCCGAGTACTCTTGATTTCAGGATTAAAAAATGCAATCCCTAAAGGCTTAATTTCAGGATTAAAAAAGTAAAAAAAATAAGAATGCCAAACTTCGTTAAGTTAAAAAATTCGTGTTTATGTCAAAAAAATAGAATACAATGTGAGATTTTTGAAATGTTTTAAATGAAAAGTGCGTTTTTTTCATTTCTAATCTTAATTAATCTTTTTATTTTATGCAACGTAGACCTCCGAGACGGTGCTGGACACGGTGCTGGACTGTGATCATCTGTTGGCGCAGTTGTCAGCCTATCGCTGGGGTCATGTCTGTGAGCAGCTGGTGCGGGACATCCTGGACGCGGCGTATGCCTATGTGGGCGACCACTTTGCCAGTCTGATTGCCAGCGATTCATTCCTCTCGCTGGGTCACGATCGCAGTCGCCACATTCCACGACTGGAGACACTGCTGCTGCAAACGGCAGCTGCACTCACTGCCGAGCAGGCTTGCCGCAGTTATCAGCGGGTTACGCGACTCAACACTGTGCTGCAGGCGAAGCTCATCCAGATGCCGGTGAATCTCGGCGAGTTGGCCAAGGAGCTGCAGGGATTGCAGGAGGAGCAACTGGACTGGCAGCCGGAATACATACGTTTGGTTAGTGCTCTGGTCTACGCCGTCGAACAGTGTCTGATTCGACAATGTTCACGTGCCATGCGAGTCACGGCCTGGCAACGCATGGATCTGGAGCTGCGCAAGAAGATACAGACAATGGCGCGGCTGACGGAGCCGCTCGATCTGAAGCGCAACAGTGGCAAACCCGTGAGCAAAGCCTTCTCATTTGGCGGCAGCACACGTAGCCAGGATCTCGTCCAGATCAAGCTGGCCATTCAAGCGCAATCGAAACGCGCCCAGGCCCATGAGACGCAGCTGTACAAGGCCACGCAAACAAACCACGATGCGGGCAACGTTCAAACCACGGAACGAGGTGTCCAGGCACAGGCCAATCATGATCTGCGCGAAGGCAGCAGTGAGTATTCAAGAACTCTTTTACTTCTCTTCCAGCTTTCTTACTTGTTACTCATGAAATCCTTTTTCCACTTGCAGGTAAATTGCTCAAGTCCAATTCACGCGCCTATGTGCCACAAACGCAACGCGCCAGCTCCCAATCCGCAACCGATCGCCACAGTCTTAACTCGCATAGACGCACACAGTCGGAGGCGCCGCCAGTGACACAGAAGAAACCCGTGGCAGCTGTTTCTGTGACAGTGGCGCCACAGCCACCGCCACCACATGTAGAAGCCAAGGTGGTTGCCCAAAATAGGAACTCTGCTCCCGTGGTGCGTGCACGTTATCTGGAGCCGAGGAAGCCGCGTGCCGCTAGCGCCAACAAGAACAACAACAACAATAGCAACAGCAGCACAGGTCCGATTCGTAGTGCCACCAGCTCGAGTATTCCGGCGACACGCAAGGCACAGGCCAAGAATCTGCATATATCTTCCAGCGACAGTTCCCGCAACTCGAGTCCAGCCGCCGTGCGACGTGGACAGAATGGCACACGGTTGGGCAACAAGTCGAGCAACATGTCCTCTGATAGCTTGGCCAAAAGTGGATCACGTGAGCGCTACTCATCGGATCTCAATGTGGACTCGCTGGCTGAGAGCATGAAGAGTTCGGTGATTACAAACAAAACGATCTCGCACGAATCGCTGTCGAGCAGCTCCAAATTGGCGCGCGTGCAGCAGCTCAATGGTCATGGGGCCAAGCAAATAACGACAACAACAACAGCAACAACATCGTTGCCACCCATGAGGGGCACACAACGCAGCTCGACGGTGGGGAATCGATCAACGCGTCAGTTGAAGCAACAGCACAATGCGGGCACCTCGAATGGTTCCAGTCCCAGTTCGGTGCATACAACCAAATCGGCCACAAGTCGTTTGTCCTCAGTCAGCAGCACGTTGTCCACGCGTGAGCTCTTCAAGCAACGTTCCATATCGGTGCCAGCCGGCGGAGATGCTCCAACTAAAGGTCGTCATAGTTTTCTCTCGGCCAAATCGCGTGAGATATTGGCCAAGCGAGCGGAAAAGAATAAACTGCAACAACAACAACAGCAGCAGCAGCAACAACAGCAGCAGCAGCAGCAGTCGCAACAACACAGCTCGGGAGATGAACGAACAACACAATTGCGAGCATCTGCGGGTCCTTTACGCTCCTCGTCACATTCCGCCGTTAGCAGCATGCTGCAGCAACACAATCTGCGCAATAGTTTGCCCTCCAATATACCCACAAGACGTCCCAATACGCTGCACTTGCGCAAGACAACAACAACCACAGCAACAGCAGCAACAAATGGTCACAAATTGACCACAAATGGCGTCATGAATGGCACGCATCCTTACAAGTCTGCCCAGGCGGTTAAACAGAAACTGGATTTGCTCATCGATGCCCAGCTGGAGCGGAAGAACGGCAATAATGGCCAGCGTGTCGAGTCCAAGCTGGAACGATCCAGCACCTTTTGCAAGGACAGTGCCGATTTGGCTCTGGAGGTCAGCGAGCTGCAGATCGTGGAGTAAATATACAAAAAGGTGAGTCATAATTAAATCACTTTTTTGTACATTCATTGCTAATAACTAAAGTTTTTCCTTTAATTGCAGGTCATATTAAATATGGACCGTTCGAAAGAAACCCATACACGTCCCATAAGGCAACTCTAGTCAATAATAGCATGTAGTTGCAGGCGCAGCAAAAAAACCATTAACAATAAACGCAATAATCCAATAATCAATTGAGATCAAAATTACAATGTTACTACGAAGCAAATGAAGCATCCAATTAATTGATAGCAGTTATTATATATACATAAAATACATACAACAAAACATATTGTCGTTAACCTCCTCCCCAAAAATATTATACAAAATTACTGACTAACTAAGTATATATTATTATTATGGAAAATGCATTGTATGCAGAACGGAGTCGCGTCGATGAAAATGTCAAAATATGATAAACATAAATTCGGTGATATTATTTAGTGAGCGCTTGTTTAATCTCTCTTATTCATTAGAATACTTTGAAAGCTGTGCTTCGAAACTATCAAAGTAAATACAACTTATATTGAATACATGTGCTTTTGTCAGCTGCATTTATGAAAGTTTCTGCGCTGCAGCTTAAAAATTGTTAACGGAAAAGCTTAACTCTCTATTTTCCCTCCTCTAATACTTTAAGCCATGCAATATTTTATACTGTTGTTTATTTGATTTTTTTAAACGCAGTTCAGCAAATCAGGAGCGTTACCAAGAAAAAAAAACGTTTTTTTTTATTCTTTAATCTATACATTTTAATTATTTGATATGAAACAAAGAAATCTATTTTGTAAGCAAACCGACATTGATATATTGATACGATGATAATGAAGTGCAAGTTTAATAAATGTGTGTATTTATTAAAAGTTACAATTGCAAATGTACAACTATTTTTTATGTTTTGTGTTGGGTCCAATTATATTCGTAAATGCATATTAGTCATATAATGTACGAAAATCATACAAATAACATATTCAGTTTGAATGCGCGCCAATTAATAATTCCAAATTCCAATGTTTCATTTTTAGTATATGAAGCAGTATTTCTTACATTTTTTGTAAGATGGCAACGCTGTGCGTTTAATGCGACTGGAGCCAAAAACAGCTGATTGGCGACTTCACTACATACGTATGCGATTTATTAGCTAATTATTTTTAGTTAATACCTAGAAGTACAACTATCAAGTACAATCATTACGTGGGCGAGTTCTGTAACGATCGCGCCCACTCGGTAAATACATTGCGACAATGTATGACAACGCATTCATTACTACAATATTCGTCCTCCCAATCTGGATTTATAATAGCTGGCTTATTGCATTGATCACGCATACATTGCTGAACGGCTGCTGCTTCCGTTAGCAGCTGGATCTGATCTGGAGGCTGCTGTGGCAACACTGCTGCACTGCTGCTATTGATCTCTCTATCCGGCGTGACAGTAATTGCTGCAGTATTTGGCGCCTCCTCGTGGACGGGCAAAGGCACTGAAGGCTGCTCCTCCTCCTGTTGTTGTTGCTGCTGTTGCTGGGGTGCTATTTCCTCCAACTGCTGATTGCGCTGATAATCGCGCAGTTGTCGCAGATATTCACGCTTTTCCACCTCATGCCGTTGATCGTAGACACTCCGTTGTTTCTCATCCATTGACTCCCACATGTTTTGAGCTATGGTCGTGATTTGCTCCAACTGGCAGGCAGGATTCTGTTGCTTGATGGCCGTCATGGTATCCCGGAAGAAGAGCGCATAGGCAGCCAATGGTTTAGCTGGCGCCTGATTTGCTTGTGGCAACAGATGCTGTGGTAGTTGTTGTTGACTTGTCATCGCATGGTTGCCATATGTGTTTGCCGTGTCGTAGTCCACGGCATCCTCCTCATCGTCATCCACGTGATTCAGCGTGTTATGATCCAGGCTGCTTAGCCTGCTTAATCTGCGAGACTGCAAAGAAGAACAAGAAAGCACAAAATGCGATTGCGGTTTGTTAGTTATATTCATTATTTATTTGGCTAGAATAAATGTAGGAAAATAAAAGACGCTCACTAGCAACTTCTTCATCTTTGATGCGCACTAACAGTATAATTATAAATCAAATCACTGAATGTATAACCAAAACTAAAGAATTAATCGCTCGCGCCCAAGCAAGACCCAGCTACATTAGACTTATTCGTATGTATGTGTGTACGTCGTATATATAAAAATGTTTATACATGTGCCCTGTGCATAACACATACGGTGTGGTGGGGAAAGGGGGGAGTCAGACGCATACGACAGTCAGTGGCAGCCACATACACACATATGTATGTCTCTGTGTTGTGCGTGTGTTGTTGGTGTGTTTGTATAGGCGTGCTAGTGTGCGTGTTGTTTGTTGATAAGCGCTTGCTGCTGTGGCTGCTCGCTTGCTTGCTGATTGTTGTTGCTTTGTATCGATAACCCTCATGCGCTTACTGATGCCATCATCTAGGGCTGCCTATGTGCATACACATACAACACACACACACACAATATATACGAACACATAGGGTTATTACTCCAAGCTCCAGTTGTGCGATTCCAATTGGACAGAGAAACTTCAACAATATTATAAAGCGATTATCAACTGTTATCCAGTTGTGCGGTGCCCCATCATCAATTAGTTTATGCACTCAGCTGTAAAAACAAACACTGTCGCTCTCACGCATTGTCTGTGTTGACTCTAGAAATTCAACAACAAGCAGTTCAAGTTCTGCTGCGGCCAGTGGCGGACAATCTTCAAATCCTTTTATTTGAAAAGAATAACAAGAAATGAGATTAAAAATGAATGAATCTCTCACTTTCCGCACAGTTTTGTTTACCACCCGGTAAAATGCACAAAAACTATAGACATTTAATTTAATCATCTTGACTCTGTGTTGGGCAGCTGCTCCTCTTCTTCAACTTACAGCAGTTTCGTGTTGTGTCTGCTCCATAGGCGTGTCATTCATTTCAAACACTTCGTCACCAAATGAGGGCGTGTGAAATTGATTCATAATTTTGGCGATCCTTCCAAAGCGTGTTTAGTTACAAATTATAAACAAATAATTTTGTTTTCCCAGCGTGGAATTTCTTCGTCGTCCAGTTGCAATGTTTTTTTGAGTGTTGAGTGATTATTTGTTTTCCGTAAATTACCAACACTTATTCATCGAAAGTGTGACCACGCGTTGGAAAAATACCATACATGCAGAAATGCATGCAAATGTCTTACAGCACTGTTAAACGCCTTTTGCAGCACTAAATAAACGTCAAATACGTTTAAATTTTTTAGTAGGCTTCTAAATTTTTCCATAAATGTATTAAATTTATATAAAAGAGCTACAATTTTGGTAGAAATGGCTTTTTGCACTAAATTCAAAATCGCTACCTGGCTAACACCCTCAGGTCTACGATTACAACCATTCAGTAAAGGCCATAATATTGATAAATGTACAAAAAATATACATGACAAAGGGGAATCGATGAATATTGCACAATTTCAAGTTAAAAAATCACACGAGCGTTCAAAGAATGCAATCAATAAGAAATGTTTTGTAACCGGAGCTAATGCAAAATATATGGAATACCTGTTCTCAAAATGGATTAAAAATATAAATTCAGTGCATAAGGTAATCATTATAAAACATTTGCATAATAAATCGCTTATCGCAATTCATCTGTTTCAGTCATGGCATCTTTACTTTAGTGAACTTCTTGAAAGTCAAAACAAGACTACAAAATTAAGAACCTCAGATCGAAATGAAAGTAAATGTGAATCAAAAGTCCCGTTAAAAGTTTGTTTGGATAAACTATCCTCGCGGGCGGAAACTGATTCTATTGAGGAGATTGATAAATTTAAACTTAAAGCTAACGATAGCTCAATTACTTGGCCACCATTGCCAGCACAGGAACACACTTGTGTGGTGGGACACATAATCTTAAGTCCAATGACCGAGAACGCAATTAATTCGAGAAAGGCCTTAGATAAGCCAATGAGTGTTCCGGATTTGATAGAGAGCATATCCAAATCTGCAAACAAAACTAACGAAAGCACTTTAAATGCTAACAAGAAGCGAGTGGAGAAAACTGAGCATTCGCGCATAATAAAACAGGTAACCGGAAAGGATATCAAGGAACAACAACAGAAAAATAGTGCCTTAGAGCAAAATAAGAAAGAGTCCAGAGCAGTGAAAAAATCAAGTGGGCCAGCGGACAGAAAATAGAAACAATTGCACAGGAACATAAACTAGATATTTATTTATTTAAAATCGGAGTATGCCCAGCTTTAATATACATACTATGTTTGACAGACTGTCGAGTATTTAAAAATATCAAAACATCAAAACTTCAAAATGCTGAGCATTTAACAAAACCGAAATAAATTCTATAGTTTTTAAATGAACTTTCGCAGCAAAATTTGAGCTTTTATTATTTGGTATTTGGGTATTTTAGAAGGTGCAAGCATGAAACTGAACCAATGCATCATCGAACATGCCGTTTTAGCCAGAAGTTTGAAAAGACACTTGATGATCCCACATCGATGTCATCGAGGATTTCATGCTGGTCTTTTGGTTGCTGCGAAATCAAAGGAGCCAATTGATAAGAACAGATTGGACAGTGTTGCCAGCGGCAACAATGCCGTTTACATTGAAAAGCTATTCGCAAAGTGGGACAAGGATCCCAACTCAGTTAATCCAGTAAGCGTGCTAACTTAGCCAATTATTTAATAGTTTTAATTAACAAAATTAATGATTAACAGTCTTGGGATGCATACTTTGCCAACAAAAAGAGCCCTAAAAGTAGTAAGCCAAAGAAACATCGAAAACAAATAAAAACGGATAATCCATTGGCGGCTCCGTCGAGCGGACCCGCTTCCGCTCCTGCACCCGGCATCCAGGCTCCCAATGCTGACTGGAAATATATAGATGATCATCTTGTTGTGCAGGCCATCATCAGAGCGTATCAAACGCGAGGTCACCTTGCTGCCGACCTAGATCCTCTGGGCATTGTGGGGCCCTCAGGAACCAGCTCCGGATCTAATGAGAACAAGAAAATAAAGGCCACAAAGGCAGTGCTTCGCCAGCATTTCTTTTATACATTCAGTAAGTCATGCTTTTCAATACACTGACACTAACCGAAAACACAAGAATCCACTTAAAACTAGTGGACGGTGCTACAGTCGAGCATACTCGACTGTCGGAGACCCAGTGCCTACTACGGAAAAGCAAACACTGCTTAAAATAAAATTATATAAATCGCTTTTGATTCAGATATCTTAAACAACAAATAAGTTTTTCGACTGATCGTTCCTAAGGCAGCTATATGAAATAGTGGTCCGATCCAAAATTTAAAACAATCTCAAACTGCTTGCAATATAGACGAACCTACATACCAAGTTTGGAGTGTCTAGCTCTTTCAGTCTCTGAGATCTAGGCGCTCTTACAGACGGACAGACGGGCATGGCTATATCGACTCGGTTGTTGATGCTGATCAAGAATATATATACTTTATGGGGTTTGTCACTCCTTCTGCCTGTTACGCACATTTATTTTGTAACAAAGTTAAAAGACCCCTGTATTTTTTTTAAGTAAGGAGTCTAAAATTTTTAGAATTATTAAAATTTTAGCTTTTTTCTAGCTTTATTAGAGGTGATCTTGCATTTTTTATCACTACTCGAGAGTGTAATTCATTTAATTACCAAGACAATTTATGTTTTATTTAAGCCACATAATACCCAATTATCCAATTTTTAAATCCTCGCTTCTCTAGATGATTTGAATGCCGTATTTAAGCTGCCTTATACCACATTGATAGGAGGGGAGGAACAGTTCCTGCCACTTCAGTAAGTGACTTTAATTCCACATTTACTAAAAATGTTAATGGAAATCTCTCAACAGTGAAATTCTGGATCGTTTGGAGCGAGTATATTGTGGTAGCATTGGTGTGGAATATATGATGATTACGTCCTTATACAAAAGTCACTGGATACGTGAACATTTCGAGAAACCAAATTCCATAAATTTTCAACCCGAGGAGAAGAAGCTAATCCTGGAACGCTTGTCGCGTACCACAGGCTTTGAAAACTTTCTGGCGAAGAAGTTCATTTCCGAAAAGCGTTTCGGCATTGAGGGCTGTGACATTACGATACCGGTCATGAAGGAAATTGTGGATGAGTCCAGTCGATTGGGTGTCGAGAGTATTCACATTGGAATGGCACATCGTGGACGTCTGAATGTGTTGGCCAATGTCTGTCGCAAGCCGATACCAGATTTACTTTCGCAGTTCCATGGCATCAGAGCGAGTGACTCGGGCTCAGGAGATGTCAAGTATCACTTGGGTTTGTTCACCGATCGCCAGAATCGACAGTCCAATAAACGAATACGGATTACGGTCGTGGCAAATCCCTCGCATCTGGAGTTCGTGAATCCCATAGTGCTGGGCAAGGCGCGTGCCGAAATGTTCGAGAGGGGCGATTCTCGTGGTGACAAGGTGCTACCCATAATTGTGCATGGAGATGCATCCTTTTGTGGCCAGGGCATTGTCTTTGAGTCGATTCACTTTTCCGAGCTGCCAGCCTACACCACACATGGGACAATTCATATTGTGGTCAACAACCAGATTGGCTTCACAACAGATCCACGTTTCTCGCGATCCTCTCGCTACTGCACAGATGTCGCCCGCGTCCTTAACGTACCCATATTCCATGTCAATGCTGATGATCCGGAAGCGTGTTGTCATTGTGCTCGGGTGGCCGCCAAATGGCGAGCCAAGTTCCACCAGGATGTGGTCATTGATATTGTTGGCTATCGTCGAAATGGCCACAACGAGGCTGATGAGCCGATGTTCACACAACCCCTGATGTACCAGCGGATACGTAAGACAAAGCCCTGTGTCATCAAGTATGCCGAGAAGCTAGTCAATGAGGGTATTATCAAGATGGAGGAGTACACGGCCATGAATGAAAAATACGAAAAGATATGCAATGATGCCTACGAGGAGTCCAAGAAGCACACGGAGTTCAAGGTAAGTTTTTGTAAATCAATATATATTTTTTAAATTTAATATATTTAACTATATTGCAGTACTCGGACTGGCTGGATTCACCATGGCCAGGCTATTTCCAGGGTCGTGATCGCCTTAAGGTCTGTCCCACGGGTGTTAACGTGAAAGTCCTCGAACATATTGGCAACATTTATAGCTCGCCGCCTCCAGAAGAGCGTAAATTCGTTGTGCACAAGTAAGTTGGCTAATTCTAGTTGAATTTCTATTTCCACAACATTTTAATACAATTACAAAATTGAAGGGGTATAATGCGAATTTTGGGACTGCGAAAACAAATGTTAAAGTCAAAAGTAGCGGATTGGTCACTCGGCGAGGCCTTTGCCATTGGATCGCTGTTGAAGGACAACATACATGTTCGTGTGTCCGGCCAGGATGTGGAACGAGGCACATTCTCGCATCGCCATCATGTGCTCCACCATCAGACGGAGGATAAGGTTAAATACAATGCACTGCAGCACTTGTATCCGGACCAGGCGTCATATCACATCTGCAATAGCTCGCTCTCTGAGTGCGGTGTTCTCGGCTTCGATCTTGGCTATTCCATGGCGAATCCCCACACTTTGGTCATTTGGGAGGCACAGTTCGGTGACTTTGCCAATACAGCGCAGCCAATAATCGACACATTCCTGGCCAGCGGAGAAACCAAATGGGTGCGACAATCCGGTTTGGTTATGAACTTACCCCACAGCATGGAGGGCATGGGTCCGGAACATTCCTCAGGGCGTATCGAACGCTTCTTACAGCTCAGCGATGATGATCCCGACGTGTATCCCGACACATGTGATTGTGACTTTGTGGCCCGCCAAATAATGTCCACGAATTGGATAATCACCAATGTAACAACGCCTGCCAATTATTTCCACGTACTGCGACGTCAAGTTGCTTTCGGTTTTCGCAAGCCCTTGATCAATTTTTCACCCAAATCGGTGCTACGTCATCCGCTGGCCCGCAGTCCCTTCCGTGACTTTAACGAGTGCAGTTCGTTTCAGCGTCTCATACCCGAAACGGGCGAGGCAGCCAATAATCCTGAGTGTGTAAAGAAGTTGATCTTCTGCACGGGAAAGGTTTATTATGATCTCGTTAAGGAGCGCGATGATCATGAGCAAAACGAGACAGTGGCTCTAGTGCGAATAGAACAGGTACTATATTATTACATAATAGTTGAATTTGATTTTGCTTTATTTTCTTTTCTTGCGTAGGTTTGCCCATTCCCCTATGATTTAATTACGAATGAGATTGCCTTGTATAAAGATGCTGAGTTGTTATGGGTGCAGGAGGAGCACAAGAACCAGGGCGCCTGGTCATATGTTCAAGCGCGCTTTGACACTACAATCCTCAATCAAAAAAGCGAAACGTAAGTTAGATTTCTTAATTGAGAAAAACAAAAACAATTATTCTCATTCAAACTGCAAGAGGTTAACTGCATTCTAACCGTTTGACGGCGACAGTGCTGCCACCTGTTTGCTTTCCCATTATACACTTTAAAGTTTAAACGGTTAACTACTTTTTAATTAATTTAATTGTTGATGTTTTTACTGAACTTGAGAACAAGTCTTGTATTTTGTTCTATGTGTTTAATGTGTATTAACCGTCCGGTTATTAGTGTCCATACTTCTGGAAATCGTTGCATAAATCCATTATATGGTCGCGGTAAATGGCGCATTTATTCACCACGATGTCGCCATAGCATTCCACTTTTCAGCCTCCTACCGCTTCCTTTCGCCTTCACTGCTTGACGGTACCTCGAATTCTTCTTCATCGAGCTCCATTTTATGATATTATTAGTGGCGTTATTTGCGAATCTTTAAAATATGATAAATGTAAATGACAATGGCAGCTAGTACTGGAACTGCTTATGAATCAAGTGTTGGTAAATTCTTACCTAATTTGAACTGCTTGGCAGTAAAGAAGCTGCCACAACTGTTGCACGCACTTTTTAAAGGTTCTCAATTTTAAAAAAGTGGAAACTTAGTTAAATTAAATTATAATTAGATTGGTTTAAATTGCACTTTTACAAGCAAATTCTCGATCAACGGAGCATAGCTGTATTAGTAGTATTTTGTTGTGTGACTTTCGTTAAGCATCGCATAAATGCCAAGGCGCAATGTAAGGCCTTGGGCTACTACTGACAGGCACACGGCAACACGGCACATAATGATTCAGGTGCGACGCGCCTTCAAAGAGTCAATTGATGTCGATTGTCTTCGCTGACTGTGACGATTCTGCAGTCGCAATCGCTTGCCATGATTCAAAATGGCGTCGCCCCTTGCGTGACGCCTTCGTTGTCGTTTGTCACCTAAGCAACTGGCCGATTTTTCACTTAAATCGATTTTCAAAATCCCCAAAGCGAAACGTGTGCCAAGCAACGTGCGTCGCCCGAAAAAAAAAGAAAATATATTTAAAAAAGAAAGAGCTCTTATTTTCTACATGCCGCGGATTTGATACCCTTGCAGAGCTCCGAGATCAATTTTTGACTGATCGTTCCTATGACAGCACTATGATATAGTGATATAATTTGGCCGGAACTGAGCCACGTTTAATCAAGATAATTTCATAATTTTTTGAACACACAGATTTTTAATAATTGATACATTTTTATCCTTTCGGCTTAACTTTATTAATAAATCTTACGGCTATCGACTCATCTATTCAGCTTAATCAAGAATATATATATTTTATGATGTCTGCCAGATCTTCTTAAATTCCTTACACATTTATGGATAGAATTATAAAACCCTCTGCAAGTGTATAAAAAACGATAAACGGTTGAAGGCTGATCTACCTCCCATTAGATTTATAGGCAGTGCGCGCATTTGGTAAACATTTGAAAATATTTTAGCTCAAATTGATGTTTGGCCTTTCGTTGCCGGTCTCTTGAAAGTTGTAATACATTTTGATTTGATTTTTATTTGACCTTGCCAAAGTTCATAGATCGATGGCACGTGTGTCGTGTTGTTTCCTTGATTCCGCTGAGTAATCTTAGAAATATGCTGAATCTTGAATGTTGCTGCTGTCATTCTGATGACGATAAATTGCGGCAGGCCAGTCATTTGAAGGCTCCAATAAATACTCGTATGTATATACATTTTCAATTTGCATTTTGCGTTGTTAGTAATTAGCCTGGTCGCGGATTCACCATCATCGAAATTGCAATCGCCATCGACCTCGCTCTCAAGTTGTTTGTATGCACTTTGAACAAATTGCGAGACAGCCATGTCGATGTCTATGTCTCTATGTCCATGTCGCTGTCGCATGAAACTAGTGCAAGGAACTTGGCACAGTTTTAGTCGGCGTTTGATACTAAACAACGCTGCTTACTCCCCTACTTCCCCTTTTGGGGTCTCAGCCATTTTTTTAATATATATAGTTTGCCCGTTTTATATTGAATTTAGCGCTTGCCGTTGCCATTTCTTCTTGATACTTTCTACATAGAATTTAATGTAGCGACATATACAATTCTATTATGCGATGGTCCTGCTAATAGCACAAGTGGTTCGCTAGATTTGTGCGCTGATTTATGGAAATATTTTTGGTTTCAGAAGAGCTTAAATATTGTTTCCCTAAGCATGTGAAGGCCTCAAGTTGTTTTCAAATGCTCGTGCATAGAATCTTTAAATTTCTTAATATTCCCAGAGATATTTATTTCAATACTTAATTTAATCTTTTTTTTAGTTATAAGTGGAAATTCCTAATGTTATACATCTATTGTAAATGGGAATTTCCAGTTCTATTTTTTGGTTAACTGAGAAAGAAAGTCTGTTTTCGTTTATATCTAGACATGTTTTTCAATCGGCATGAAATTGTTTGTTTCTTTTTCTGAAATACGTAACACATTCATACAAATCTAGACACTTATTATTCGCTTTGCCAGCAAATAAAATTGAATGAAAAACCCTGCACACAAAGACGCGCTGTTAAACCCCAGGAATGTAGCATATTTGCTCGACTATACTATACCATATGTATACAAATGTATGTGTATACTATATACATACATATGTGTACATGGCGGGATTTTCTTTGTTGCTTTTGTCAACGTATGCGAATAAAGCAAAACAATAATTTTGTGGGATTTCTCTACCCAAAAGCGCCAAACGCCTTGGCAATCAATTATGAGAAATGCCCAAGTTTTTGTTTTTGATCCCAAGGCAAAATGTTTAGCTCATGTTGTTTTCTCTTTTTTGTTTCTTATTTTTTGAATGCATTCCGCCAAAGTTTTATTAATGACACGCATTTTTGTGGCACGTCTCAGGGATGGGAGACAGATAGACAGAGTGAGCGAGAGAGAGAGAGATACGTTGATGGAGTGGGCGGAGAATCGTATGATATATGTCAGTTCTTTTATTTTATTTCGTTTTTCAGTTTTATTAATAGGTATATAAAGATAAGCAATATCAGAGCTAGGCACAGAGCTATATACTTATTTAGTCGCTGACTATTTATAAAATCCAACCAAGTCTGGGAAGTGTGCAGGGCAGGGGGAATTGGCGCCAAATATACGTAATAACCGAATCGGGAGCGGGTCAAAAAGCTAGAGAATACTTTGTGTTTGTAGATCTTTTGCCTGTTTCGATTTTATTCATTCATTCCAATATGAGTCTGTACACATCACGAAATTTATAAATAAATAACGTCGACAGAGAGGCCAGAGGGGGTGAAGGGAATATATCGAACGCGAAAAAATAAAGCACAACTTTGAAATAAACAAATTCATAAAAATTTTATGAGTAATTGAATTTGTATTTATGCCATTATTATTGTTGTTTCTTTTTATTTTCCTGTTGTTGTTTTGATGATGATCGGGCGCTGAAAATGTCTAAAATGTGATGATGTAAAGAATTCGAAACGCGCATATTTTTCAAATATTTTTTCAAATCTTTATTTAACAATTAATGTGTTGCTTAAAATGTAAACTAAACTTTTAAAACGAAAGGCAACGTGAAATTTTATAACAAATTCGTTACTTTTGAGACACTCGTTACTTTTGAGCAGCGAACAACGCCATTTTATTTATGTTTGAATCGAACGAGTTGCTGAATTCATGGAATAATTTACGTATACATACAAAAAATTAGAGCTCTAAAACGCCTAAGACACTAGGATAACTATACTACAGACATAACATAATGATAATATTAGGTGGTACGAGTACGCATATGTACATATATAACTAGCTAGAGACAAACACTATAACATAACTGAATGTCATTACTTGAGATCCTTAAAAAATATCATTGCGCTAACAACGAATTCTTTAATTCCACTCAAAGGCTGAGACTGAGACTGGGGTCGAGGGCGACGATCACAAATTGTGGGACACTTACACACGATGTTCCAGTTTTATATAGATTTTGTTTTGATTTTAGACCATATTCCATATGCTGTAGCTGCGTGCACGTCGCTCCTCCTCGACAACCTGCTCGTAGTCGATGTCCAAATACTCCTTGCCCACAAATTTGACCTTTCTGCCGGTGTACTTCTTAATGTAGCTTATGTGGGCTGGCACCTCCTTGCCCTCTATCTCGAGCTTATACGAAATGCTGGTGATGCGCTCCAACACTCGTCCTCGTTTCCAGCGCACCTGCGTCTTCCGATAACGCTCCGCATAGAGTATCAAGTCACCGATTTTATATTCGCGTACATGTAGGCAGGATTTCAGTGGCTTGGCTGGCTCTGGTTCTGGCTCGGGTTCAACGTCATCATCATCGTCTGTCACATAGGCAATGGCCTTCTCGATTGTCTCAATTTCGGGCACCTTGGGCTCCTCCGGCTCCTGTTGTATGAAGAATGTGTCGCCAATCGAAAGTCGTCGCTTCTGTCGCTTAATAATCACTTTCTTTTTGATCTGTCGTGGTTTCTTTGGCTTAGGCGCAGGTTCAACCTCTGGCTGTGGTTCTGAATCCGGCTCTGTCTTTGTCTCCAGCTCCGGCTTGAGCTCAGTTTCCCCAGTGATTTGTGGTATCTCGTCATTTTCATGTTGTTGCTCTGTGTTGGCAACTGTTGCTGCTGTCTGATCCTTTGTGGACTTTGCTTGTTTCTTGGGCGGCGTTGCCTTGTTGATTCTGTCCGTTAAATTGCTGATCTTATTCTTATCCTTGAGTATATTGCTCAACTTGGTCGACTCATTCACCTTCTCCTTGCCCTTGTCTATGGAACTTTTGCGCACCAGTTTCTTGAGATGTGGCGACTTCTTTTTAATTACCGATAAATCGGACTCATCGTGTGGTTGCTCAACCGTCTCGATTTTCACAGGCTGCACTGGCCCGGCGAGTACTTTCAGCTCTGGCATGACGACTAGACTGTCGTTAGATTGCTCCTGTGCGTTGTCTTTTGTAGCTTCCACTAGTTGTTGCTGTTGCTCTTGATCTTCGTGTTGTTGCTGTTGTTGATCTTCGTTTTGTTGTTGCTGCTGTTGTTGCTTGTGTGACGATGACTCGTCGTGCGGCACTTTGCTCAATGTCGCTGCTATTTGTGGCGTCGATGAGACAACAACATCGACGGGGGCGACTTCAATGTCAGCGCCAACAACCACTTGTTGTTGCTGTGTTGCTGTTGTTGTTGCCTCAATTGCCGGGATAATTACTGACTGATTAATGGGTTTTTTGGACTGGCTAAATGAACTGCTGATTGCAGTTGTCAATGTCGCTGTGGATGCTGTTGTTGCAGTTGTTGTTGCTGCTGCTGTTGAGTCCTGTGTGGTTGCTGCGGGCACCACCAGCACGGTTTCACCAACTAACTCCGCTAGTTTCAGGCTGGCGCGTCTACTCTGCTCGCTGGCTGTTGCTTTATTGGCAAGCTCATCGATTGGCAATTGTTCTGGCGCCGCTGCTTCAGTTGCTGCTGTCGTTGTGGTTGCTGCTGGCGCTGTAGTTGCTTTCTTCTCATCTCGCTCAACACTTTTGGCAGTTGGCTTTGTTACGCCTTTGGCAGTGCTTACATTGCTGTCGACCTTTGCATCTACAAGTTGTTCATTTATCGCCGTCGTCTGCAACTGTGGCGCTGTTGCTGCTGTTGCTGCTGCCGCCGCTGTGCCGGAAGTTGTTGGCTTTGCTGTCACATTTGTAACGCTGCTCGTTAATTTCAGCTTCTTCTTGCGCTTGACAATCGCTTCCGAGTCGGAGGGTCGTCTCTGTGCAAGTGCATCGATCTGCACGACGGGCTCGGGCACAATCCTCGATGGCTCCACGGCAGCAATTGACGCTCTCCGCGGATTCCTGACCTTGACAATGGTCTTTTTTTTGGGAGTAACAGTTGTGGGTGTCTCTGAAGCTATTAATTTTGTGCCGTCATCTAAATTCACTGGCTGCGTTGCGGATTCTTTTGGCAATGTTGCTGATTGCGGCGTTGCCTCAACTGCTTCCACGGGTTGTGGTTGCTCATTTGTTGCTGCTGCTGTGGTGGCTGCTGCGACTGCTTCTTGGGTCTGCTCCTTGGCCGTAGAAGTCTCGTTTAACTTGGGCTTCGACTTGAGTTCGCTTTGCACCTTTGCCAGAAACTCTAATTTGGCCTGCACTTTGTCCTTTTTGACTGTTTTTAATGGCAATTCTCCATTTATTGTAGGTTTATCTTGTAGTTCTTTGCGTTCATCCTTGACTTTAATTGATTGGATAACTGCTGTTGGTTTTTGTTGCTCCTCTTTGGCTTTCACTGGTTGTTCAGCTTCTGTAAGATTCTTTTGCTGCTTGTCTTCAGTAACTACAACTGTCTTCTGTTTCTGCTCTTCCTTAAATTCAAGTGGCTGAGCATCGGATTTTGTTTTCTTTGGCTTCTGTACAGGTTGCACTGCCTCCGTCTCCGGCGCATTCTCCACTTTCGAAAGGAGGGACGAGGAGGAGGGGGAGGGGGAGCTCGGCGGTCCTAGCCATTTCTCGCCAGCTGCCTCGGCCTCGCTCTCCGTGCTGTATTGCTTGAGCACTCCTTTGACCTCACTCAGCGCTCCTGAAATGCGCGCCTTCAGCTTGTTCAAACGCTCGATGACATCCTCGGGCGTCTCCTCCACCGAATCCTGTGATCGCATGCGTCGTTGGCGTCGCAAACGCGTTCGTTCCGGCAGCAGGGAATCGACATCGATGGAGACATCGTCACGACTCGTCGAGTTGCGTTTTAGTTCACCTAAAAGGGGACGCACTGTGGATGCCGTCGGTATAACAGCATCACGTATACGACTAGTTGCTGGTGCTATTGCTGTGATTGGGGCAATGGTTGGTGTTACATCACGTATACGACTCGTGGCTGTTGCTGCTATGATAGGAGCAACTGTTGCTGTTACCACATTACGTATACGACCAGTTGCTGCTGACGTGGCTGGATCAATTGCTGCTGCTGCCACATCACGTAAACGACTCGTTGCAGGAGCAACTGTTGCTACTGTGCTGGACAGTCGACTAGGCAGAGACTCTGGCAAGCGGGAGCTGCTCCTTAAAGCTTCGTACTTCATATCCACACACTGATTATTGTTGCTGCTGTTGTTGTTGTTGTTGTTATCATCCAGCTCAATTGGCTGCTCATTAATTTGCTCGCTATAAATATCAACAACGACGGCGGCTGTTGCTTCACTCTCGTCACTCACTTTGGTTACAGTCATGTCCACACATTCACTGGCCAACTGTTCAATCGACGGCTCGCTCCAAAAGTTACCCGTATTTATGGGCGTGGCAATCACTAGCAGCAACTCACTTAATAGATCAAACAAATCAAGATCGACAACCGGAAAACCGTTGACGCCGTTCAATTCTAGCAATTCGCGTACCGAAGACTTGAGGAATTCTATACTTGGATGCCCCGACAATGACGACGATGTATCGGTGTGGGTTACGTTGAATTTGAATTTGATGGGTTGGCAATCGTTGATTTGTTGCCGTTGCCGTTGCTGACCACAATCCACTTGCTCTGACGACGATCCGCGCGCGTCTGAGATTCGCCGCTGACGATTGGAGGCAGCTGCTGTTGCTGTTGCTGCTGCCTCGTCTATTGTTTGACTTTGTATTTGCTCAGTGGCTAAGCATATTGACTGCTCTTTAGTCATATTTAGCTCATTATGAGTTGCCGCCGTCGTCTCTAATTTGCTTTGCTCGCATATTTCGCGTTTATTTTTGGCATAAATACTCGTACTCATCGCATTCATGGCGTCGTCGTCGTCCACGTCGTCGCCTTTGCCTTCGTTGTTGTCGTGTCGCCGCCCAAAGGCGTCATTAAAATTTTCCGCCTGTTGATGCTCAATTTCCTTTTGCTCGCCAACGCCTTCAGCTTCCACGTTCAAGTTTAATGTTTGCTCATGAGCATTAAGTTCATTATCACACGTCGCCTTAAGTACATCAACGACATCAAACGAAACATCATCACTTTCAGCAGTCTCAACTGTCCGTGGCGAGTCCATGTCTATTTTGGTCATCATATTGTGGCTCATCTGCGTCACTGTTGTTGTTGCTGTCGCTGGTGTGGGCACCACATCCGTTTGCAGCATTTTGTTTGCCTCGCTCTTTTGGCCATTTCCATGCCCAACATTCGCTAGACTCTTACAGGTTTGCCGATCATCATTATTATTGGGAAAGCTGCTAACAAATTGCTTTTTAATTGTGGGAAACTCTTTGAGCGTCCGTGGTGCCACATTCGACCTTGACATGGCCATTGCTGTGGGTCTGTAAACACAATCGCGTGTTGTTTGATTCGAATAATTGAAATTCCTTTTGGCCAATTGGCAGTTAAGCGGAAATCTTTGCCTTGCAGTCGCAAAATGATTCACTTGCTGGGGAAATCTTAGTTTGGATGGTCGACTGATATTGTTAGGCGGGGATTGAGACACTTTGATTTCCTCTTGTTGCAGTGGAAATCTTTGCAAGGAGTTTTTACACATTTGTTGACGCATTGGAAATGTTCCAGGCACACGAATTGAAATTTTCCTATTACTCTTTGACGGCTGCTGTTGTGTGAATTGTTGTTGTGGGTTGTGGCCGAGTGGCGCCCTCTGGCGTTGCTGCAGCGGAAACCGCTGCCCATCAAGTGGCATTTCCGGCGTCGTCGAAAAGCCTTTTGCTGTTGTTGTTCTTGTTTCTCTTGCTGACATGTCTGACTCAGAATTATGTTTTATGATGCCGTCAGACAAGATTTGCGAATTATTATTATTATTAGCAGCTGTCGGCGTCATTGGCATTGGATGTTGTTGCTGTTGCTGTTGTTGCTGCTGCTCCTGCCCTGAATTTTGGCGCTGATTGAATGACAACGCCCGCGCGTTTAAAATTATGCTCTGTTGTTGACCTATTTCAGCGACTTTTTTCAACTCAAACACGCGCTGCAAATTGTTGCTGCATTCAACACCACGCTGCAACCTAAACTGACGCAACTGAGATATCATTCAACAGCTAGCAAAATAGCCAGACAAATGTTTCCTTGTTGTCGTTGATGCTGCAACATTTTCAGGCTCTCTACAAACATATTTACCAATCAATTTTATACACACTTGAATGCAATGCAATTAAATACGAATATTGAATGCACTTTTGAAAAAACGAACCATAGAAACGAATCACCTTTTATGTGGCGCTATTCTTATAAATTATTTACTATTAAATGCTACCTTTTTTCTGCTTATCACAAGTTTGATGGCATATCAAGTATACCACGTGTTGCCCTGAAAAAGGGTTAAGAGTACAGAGTTTGCTCGTGGCATACATATATTGCAAATCTGAGATACATTGAAAGTGCATTTTATAATATATGTATGTACATATATAGACGATTTATATAGACTGCTTGTATATAAATGTGTCAGCTAGCCAAATTGCTTTTTTGCAGACAACCAAAAATAAAAAAAAAAGAAGAGAGCAACGGCAAAGAGCAGACTAAAAAAATACACTCGTGCCAAGAAGCGCCCGACAATGCTATTGTTCAAATAGATTTACATACTTAGTATATAAACATGTATATACACATATACTAAACGCCACACAAACTAAGTATATATTATTTGAATCCCTTGCCAAATTTTGCCGGCTGTTCTGCGGCACACGAAACATAAATAAGAAACCAACAATTCGACTTAAGATATAATCCTCTATTTCATTTAATCCACAGTCGATGCATCACTTATCATGGACGACCACCGAACTCGGCTTCATCCACAGGCAACAAGGTGCAGCATTATAACGAATATAATGACATAATAACCAGCATCTTTGGTGAACTGACAGAAGCGAATAAGCAGCGATTGGCAGACATCATAAAACAGCAGCAAGAGAAGGCCTTAAAGGAGAGCTCAGCTAGCCTGGCTAAGGCGAAGGCGGAGAAAGCGAAGGCAGCAGCAGCAAAGGCCGACAAAGAGCCGAAGGCAGCAGGCATCCCTGTTGCTCAGGATGTCAAGCAGGCCCTAAAAGGTGAGGCGCCTACTGGAGAAGCGCAGTTGGCACCAGCGGCTAAGCCAACGGCTGCACTAAAAGCGGGAATCAAAGCTTCTGCTGCAGCTAAACCTACGCCGGCTCGTAAGCCCGATGACGAGCCTGCTACATCGAAAAAAGCGGGAATTAAAGCTGCTCCCGATGAGAAACCTGCTAAATCGAAGAAAGCGGATGAAGATAAAGACAATACGCCGAATAAATAGTTGACTGTTAGCACCTAATATAAATTTTAGTTTTCTATATTCAGTTTCAAAATAATAGGCATCAGAATTAAAACATGCTGTTAAAAACGTCCCGCTGTTAAATCAAAAAAAGGATAGTGGACATAGACAGAATATAAATATTTAGTTTTACGTCTCAGTATTCAAGATAATATCCATCACAAATAAAATATAAAAATGTTTAATAAATGCTAATAACATACATATGTCCTTAAAAAATATGTTTTTCTTACAATTCTATTAAGTAATTGTTTTAACACTGTTTCCAATAGTTTGGATTCTGTTCCAATCGCCGCTGAAAGTTAGTGAACCAATTCTGCACAACCGCAAAAGGCACGAATGCTTCACTCGAGGTGGGAGGTATTTCAGGCACGCTTACACAATAGCTGGAAGCATAATTGAAAAAGTTCTCCAGCATGCGCTGGCCAAATTGTTTGTTGTCGTTGGCGTTGGACTGCAATGGAAATAGATTTAAATTTAGAATGTCTTCTCATGTGATTAACTATCCTTGCAGAGGGTATTATAGGTTTACAATCAATCTTGATGAAGGCTGTTAAAGGCATGTCTTTTAGCTAAAGGCAGCACATATGTCGGAACCGGTCGGATAGGATTACTACATCACAGAGCCGTTTTTGGGATATCTGAACCAATTATGTTCCGCATTCTGACCAAATTTGGCCAAAGTCGGACTTCCATATCATATAGCTGCCATAGGAATGATTGTAGTATGATTATCTACCTTAACCAATCTTACAGATTGTGTATCTGATATTGCCTTAAATCACACAACGGTCACCAAATAAAATACACGACTCGCAAGGGCATCAAAACTTCGACGTACCGAAGATAGCCTTTCGATCTTGTCATAATTTATATCTTACCACTGCAGGAGTTTGTTGTGCCACCGTCAACTCTGACTCAATGGATATGCCAATTTGTGCTATGTGAGAGATCTCCTGGGCGCCAAAAACCATGCCGTTAGCATGGGACTCCAGCTCATGGCTTTTCTTGAGCTGTGCTATTTTAAATATCGCCGACGGTTTGTTGTTGTTAATATGGCCAAGATATTGCCATGTGGGAGCAGCATTAGCATCCGGCCAACTGAAGTATATAGCTGCTGCGGTGCCCAGGGGAAGGGGCGAGATGCCAGTTAAGAAGACCACAACATAATTAACTCCCTCAATTTCCGGCACGTTTATCAGCAGCTTGTTTTCGTCTACAGCAACGAAGTCCGTTTGTGGCTGTGTGGAATGAGCAGATGCATTACACGGGTTTAATATAAACGGTGAATAAAAACTTACCAATCTTCCTGAACTTAATAATGCAAACATTATGACCGGTCGTAGTCGTCTTTTCTAGAATAAATAAAACTTTCTGTCTTTGTCTAGCTTGTTGTTGGGTTGTTCATGAATGAATGAGTGAGTGAACAATAAAGAGTTGCTCACGAGTGGCAGCCTTGGCCCAACTTTCGCATAACAAGGTGGCAGCCTTGGCGCTTAGAACACGGTGGCAGCTTCGGTGGCAGCTTCGGTGGCTTTTTTCTGTGCAGTGTTGCCAACTCTTCGGGTCATGAAAAAGCTAAACTAGCCAGAAAATTTTGTGGTAGCTAAAAAAACGCTAGAGTAGTAAAACGATATTTTTATTGAACAATGCCAAATGGTCAATTGGGCTGACAGCTGATTGTGTGGCAATATATAAACATAATGCCGCCACTTGTTTGAAGGTTTTAATATTTTAAACCCTTTTTGCTCCTTTTCATACAAAAAGTGGCTTTCTAGTAATTTTCAAAAAATCATTAAAAAAATACCAGCTAAGAGATTTTGGAAAAAAAATTTGCAGTCACTCTTAGAAATGTCTGAAGAAATCTATTGCATGGAAATAATTTTTGTTTGAGACCTAGGAAAAAAGTTGAAAAACAGACTTTTACAAATCTTCATAATTTTCCATGGGAACTTAATGGGTTAAAGAAATTTTTGTATCTCTAAAACTGAATTTAAATGTATAGAAAATTAAATTAAGAAATCTGCAACAAATTTTTTTTATTATGGAAAAAAACTACAAAGTATTCAAGTGTGGCATCGTAAAACATATAAATACATAAAGTTACCAGATGTTTTTAAAAAGCTAAACTTAAGCCAATTTCGCTTTAAAACTAGCTATAATTCCCGATAGCCGCTGTTTTACAATTTATCCCGCATTTGCCAGTTGCAACCCACTAGGTCTAGCGGGAAAATAGCTAAATTGGCAACACTGTTTCTGTGGGCCAAGACTGCCACACATTTTAAACTTATTCTAACCGACTCGACAACTCTAGTTCCTCCTCAACGACCAGAATTTATATTTGTGTTGTTTCGCGTAAAAGTTATGGCCGGGTTATTACACATAAGTAAATTGTGCAGTAATAAGAATACACTTACATATACTTACCACATTACATGCCACAAATCGAATAGAACGCGACTGCACGCTCGTGTGGTAAGTAATTTCGTATTCCGCATTGCCGTACAAATTTCAAGGCCACTCGAGATATACTGAGCACAATTGGCTAGATTACGATTTCATAATTTCGTTAAAATGAGTTATCACTAGAGATTAGCACGTAATTAGACTGATTTGGAAAGATAGTGTACGTTATTGGATAAATAAAATACGAAATGGTCAGGCAACAGTTAGCGTGTGTATTGTTTTGGCCCCTTTTTTGTTTTAGGGAGCTTGAAAGTTATTTCGAGTTTGATTTGAATTTAACGCACTACTACGTACTTGCTTCTTTCGTTGCAGCAAGCCTGAAACAAACTCCCACTCCTACTCACCTTAAAGCATAAGAGGGCGCCAAAACAGCACACACGCACACCTATAAGCCATATAATGGGACGCACTCAGCGCTTGCGAAGACGTCGCGCACCAAAAACAACAACAACTCAGACTCACAACAACAATGTGTTGGATTCACTGCACCTGCTTTATGGGTATTTACGCGGGCTGGGCTGGCGCAATGAATCACAGCTGTCGGCGCTTAATTTCCCGCAAACTGGACGTGGATTGTGCTCAAAGAGTCAACGATTTCAGGCGGGTGATGAATTGATACGATTGCCTGCCAGTTGCCTTATAAGCATCGCTACGCTGGAGTCGGATGAGAACTTCAAGGCACTCTTTAACCAAGACTTGTTCGACATGGATTCGCGCATTTCGTTTCAAGCTCTCGTTGCCTGCTATTTAATGCACCAACAGCATTTGCACGAAACATCGCACAGTTCATCTTTTGCTGCCTATTTGGAAACTCTACCTCGTAGCTACACGACACCATATTTCTGTGCCTTGTCGGAGCTGCAGTGTTTGCCAGAGTCATTGCTAGAGCGCACAGTGGCGCAAAATCGCCAGATACGCGATTACTACCAGATTCTTAAGTCTCTGGTTGGCGCTCAGCACTGTGACTGCTGTGGTCAACCTTTCTGCCAGGACATTTGGACATTGGCAGACTATAAGCGTGCCTACTTCGCTGTTAACTCCCGCAGTGTCTACCTCAATGCACGTCTGTTGAAGCCAGCACGCAGTCATTTCCAACCGTTGCTCAGTGGCGATACAAATCTGGCATTGGCGCCATTTCTGGATCTGTTCAATCACTCGGACAGTGTACAGACTACAGCTGAGTTGCAGCTGATGACTAAGGAAAAAGGACACGATTATGTTCTCACACTCAGTGCCTTATCTAAAGCGGATTTGAGGCCTTACGATCAACTGTTCATCAGTTACGGCGCTCTGCCAAACCTAAAACTGCTAACAGATTATGGCTTTTATTTGGAGCGCAATTCGCACGATTTCTTTGAAATCTCTCTGCTGGACATTGAGCAGCTCATCGTGCACAACAAAGCACTTGCTGCGCAGAGTTATCATCGGAACATCTTTAAATTCATCCGGGAGCACAATTTGTTTGATCAGATGTTTGTACACATTGACGACGGCTGCTCCCACAATCTTCGTGTGGTGCTACACTTGATCTTCAAGCAGCAGGCTTACTTTCCCAATGTGCTCAATCAAATTGCCTTTGGAGATGCGGCCCAGTTCGAGGATGTGCAGCCGGAGTTGTCCTATTTGGTGGCACACAAAGTCAGCGAATATCGAGGCTTTGTTAAGGCGCTGGATCAGCTACCTCAGCTCACAGACAGTGGAACAGTAGCTCGTTCTTATCTGCTGGAGTGCATTAGATACCTTAACGTATTTGAATCAGTTCACTGTGCTTCCTCTCAATGAAATCAATTTAGCCATTTGTGAAATAAAGTACAACGTTTTTTATAAATTCGTATATGCGTTTGTTTTAATCATTTGTATTTTGATTTACAGCTTTTTAACACCCTTGCCAGAGCCGACGATAATGACAACCAACATGCCAAGGTCAAGAAGATTACGCCGTTTACGCCCACACCAGACAATAAACTGCTGGGCGGCGTTTTTGCCAAGAAGGCAAAAGGTAGGTGCCTCTATCCCTGATCCCCAACGAAGCAAGTGTTAACTTTTGCACTGCTTATTGTAAATAATTTGATATTCTGGCTGAGTTTAAAATTTAAATGTGTATTAACAGAAAATTCATTTTGTCAATTCGTAAAAATATTATAAATTATGGGATCGTAGCGATTAGGATTTTTAAAATAGTAAATAAAAAATTATTTGTTTTATTTTAAATTAATAAATTATTTCCTGATCTAAATTAAAAAAATTTAATTTTTAGTTGAATAATTGTTAGACAAAATAAAATTAAATATATTTAAATTTTTTTTAATACAACAACAACTACAACAACAACTCTAATAGAGTCTGAGTCAGCGCGAATCAGAGACACACACTGCAATGTTGTTGTTGTTGCTTTTTATGACGGTCATAAAATGCCTCGACTCGAGCTGAGCTATGTTGTTTTTGTTTTTATTTTGCTCGCGCGTCTTTTGTCCGTCTTCACGGCGACAAATATGCAGAAATAAAATTGGGAGTAGCCTCTGCTCCCGGAGCCACTGCGTGCCCACCGCTGCTTTACACAAAGAAAGGGTGTCACGCCTGCATACACATTAATAAAATTAATTTTATGAATCAATTTAATGCGCTTAAATTTTAATTTAAGTGAAATCACGAAGACAACTGCAAAAATATGTCTGCTGTAATATATTTTCTAATAATTAATTTTGATTGCCTTTTTGCTTATTATTTTGACTAACAAAAAGTATTGTTTTTGTCTTTACTTGAGCTAATTTGTAACAAGATGTATCCCAAACGCTTGTTTGTTTGTTTGTCTGTTCGTTTGTTGTGTTGGCGCCTGTTCGGATATTGCTGCATTAAAGATAATTCAATGCGGTTGCAGTCGCAGCAGCAGCAGCAACAACAACAAAAGTAGCAGCAGTGGTGCAACAACAACAACAACGACTGCCACAACAACAACAATCAAGACAATGTCACGTTCATATAGGCAGCAGCGGCAACGAAGCAGGAGCACCCTTGGGGAAACTGGACGCCCCTGAGGTAACCTCCAAGGACATGATGCGAGCCATGATGGCGTACATTTGGCCCAAGGAGGATCCACTAGTGCGCAAGCGGTGAGTATACAAGACAAGTAATTACATTTATGAACTGCTTAACTAATTGCATTCCCTTTGTAGGGTGGGTATATCGCTGGGCTTGCTCGCTGGATCCAAGCTGC
Organism: Drosophila limbata; assembly: GCA_963924055.1. Taxonomy (NCBI): domain Eukaryota; kingdom Metazoa; phylum Arthropoda; class Insecta; order Diptera; family Drosophilidae; genus Drosophila; species Drosophila limbata. Next base: position 14,848,995 of record OZ001354.1, read on the forward strand.
TGACTGTCTGTGTGCCGTTTCTATTCAAAGGCGCCGTGGATACCATGACGACACTCAACATGGATACGGCACCGGATGCCGTGTTGTCCGCCGCAACGGCATTGCTTCTAGGCTGTAAATGCAAAATCTATAAATAATAGTGAGGAATTAAACTTATCATCTTTCTCCCGTTGCAGATGGCATTGCCAGAGCCAGTGCTGCTGGCTTCAATGAGCTGCGCAATGCGGTGTTCGCCAAGGTGGCTCATCATTCCATACGCAAGATTGCCACCAATGTGTTTCTGCATCTGCACAATCTGGACTTGGCCTTCCATCTGAATAAACAGACGGGCGCCTTGTCCAAGACGATCGATCGCGGATCGCGTGGCATTAACTTTGTCCTCTCCGCCATGGTGTTCAACATAGTGCCAACGATCTTTGAGCTGGCGCTAGTCTCCAGCTTGCTGGGCTTTAAGTGCGGATTGGCCTTTGCTGGCGTTAGCATGGGCTGTGTGGGCGTCTATGCTCTGTACACGCTGAGTGTGACGCAGTGGCGCACACGTTACCGTGTCTACATGAACCAGGCGGAGAACGAGGCGGGCAACAAGGCTGTCGACTCGCTCATCAACTACGAGACGGTCAAATACTTTAACAACGAGAAGTACGAGGCCGGCTGTTACAACGAGGTGCTAAAAAAGTATGAGACGGCCAGCTTAAAGACCAGTTCCAGCCTGGCACTGCTTAATTTCGGACAGAATGCAATCTTCAGCAGCGCGCTCAGTATCATTATGGTGCTGGCGGCCAAGGAGATTGTCCAGGGCAACATGACTGTCGGAGATTTGGTGATGGTCAATGGATTGCTGTTTCAGCTGTCCATTCCATTGGGTTTCCTGGGCAGCGTGTATCGTGAGGTGCGACAGGCTTTACTTGATATGCAGGCCATGTTCACACTCATGAATGTAGACAGTCGCATACAGACGGCACCCAATGCACAGCCTCTGTTCGTGGACACCAGCAACTCGTCCATTGAGTTCCAGAATGTCAACTTTGAGTATGAGACGGGCAAGCCCATTTTCAGGAACCTTTCGTTTAGCATACCCGCCGGCAAGAATGTGGCCATTGTTGGAGGCTCAGGTTCCGGCAAGTCGTCTATGGTGCGTTTGCTATTCCGATTCTTTGAGCCGAATTCGGGACGAATTTTAATTGGCGGCCAGGACATTAGCGGCGTTGAGCTGGACAGTCTACGCAAATCGATTGCAGTGGTGCCCCAGGACTCGGTGCTGTTCCACAACACCATCGAGCACAACATACACTATGGCAACCTAACAAAGCCCCACGAGGAAGTCCAAAATGCAGCACGCATGGCTGATCTGCATGAGGCAATCATGAGCTGGCCAAATCAATACAGAACCGAAGTGGGAGAACGTGGTCTTAAGCTGTCCGGAGGAGAAAAACAACGTGTTGCCATCGCTCGGGCCATTCTGAAGAACACACCGATCCTAGTCTTTGATGAAGCTACCAGCAGTCTGGACTCCATCACAGAGCACGTAAGTACCTTACTTCACTCTCTGTATTTCAAGCTTTAATTCTTGTTACTTTTACAGAACATTCTTCAGGCTCTTTCAAGAGCTACCTCGGGTCGCACCAGCATTTGCATTGCCCACCGTCTGTCCACTGTCAAGGATGCCGACGAGATTCTCGTCTTGGAGAATGGCTGTGTGGGCGAGCGTGGCACGCACTTGGAGCTGCTGAAGCAGAATGGTCTCTATGCTCGCCTGTGGGAGACGCAGACCCAACAATTCGACCCCAGTCGTGTGGCAGAGGAAGCACCACAAGCAGAATCAAGCAACATGTAGTCGAGTGTCGTTCACGTTAATAACGTGTTTTAATTGTAGTAAAGACTCTTTTTTGACGATGCCATCAAAATTGTAGTAGAGGCTCCTGGAGGAGATTTGTTATATATTAGGCTGAAAGAACTATTGTGTCCAGTTTGTAAATACAGTTATAAATATGTAGAGGGTAAAAAATACAACGAATTGCGTTCTTGGTCAAAAGAAGTGAGGTAAATTTGCTGACAACTTTCAGAGGTATAACATTAAACATTTATTATCAGTTTTATCACGCACACATTTTGTGGCAAGAAAATACAAGTGGTAGCTTCATTCTTAATCTCTCTCTCGTATGGACATCGGAATAGGGACATCGTACTGCAAATATAGGACACAGTTGGCCAGATGCTTAAGGAACTGTTGGTAGTTGACAATACGCTGTTTGAACTCCTTCCACAGTGGCAGCATTGGACGATCCTTGGACTGACTGTCATCATCAATCTGTATGTTCTCCTCCTGCATTGTCCTGTTCACATAGGTGTACAGATAGGAGGCTGGCTTCTGGCCAATGGTGGTTACATAGTGTGTGGCATTGCTCTCCAGGCCAATGCTCTTGCCGGCTGTAAGAAAATAAGACTCCTCATCATTGGCGCTCTTGTAGCGCACATTTCCCTCGAGAATGGTCAGGGTGCAGTTGAACAAAGCTGGAGCGATGAAGTTGCTTAGCGTTAGGCCTGGAAAATCAGCCACGAATATGACATCCGAGTAATTATTCCAGGCCAGCACCTCATTGGCAATTGTCTTCAATTTCGGACGCATATGATTAAGTTCTGTGAGCAGCGGCAACGACCAGGAAGTTTGTTTAAAGGGCGACCAAGGAGCCTTCAACAGATCCACGCGAGGATCAAAGACGCGCTGTTGAAAGCGTCCGTTCATGGAACACCAGATGTCAAAGTAAATGGATATATTGGTGCTGGTCAATAGACTGTTTTGCGGATGCCTTTTCATGTCCTCGTGTATATTCCTCTCTATGCACTTGGCATACTGCACCGCCATATCGGCTGACTTTGTCCAGCGCTCGTATTCGGTGAAGGCATAGGGATTCAGGTAGTGCACCTTCTGATTGTCATTGTCCACAATCTTGATGGAGGTCAGCACTGTATCGTAGGAGTGCACCATCATGTCCCAGGAGTAGCCATAGAGTCCGTTCGTCCAGTTGTTGTAGCCCTTGGTGATGAAGTGGGAATAGGGGAGAAATAGTTGGAGGGCGCAGTAGAAGAGGATCGTGCAGCTACGTAGTTGGGCCCTAAATCCAGGTTTGTCTTGAACTTGCGACCCACTGACTTCCACTGCCGTTGACTTTCCCAGGCCGCGTATCCTTCGGGGCCAGCTAAAGCCAAAGAAGAGCGGCACTTCCGCCAGACAGACCCAGGGGAACATGCCTAGAAAGAGGTGCATAAATATAGGGGAGACTTCCCTGCGGATTCCCTCCTCAAACGTACCTATGACAAACAATCGCGAGTTCATCAGATGAAAACCAATCATAAAAGGCGTTGCAAAGCGACGAGTTCTATCGCAGGTCATGAAGAAGGCAATTGAGAGATCAAAGATGGCCGTGAACCAATGGATGATCAGCAGATCGATGAGTTCTCCATCCATCAGCTGACGGAACGGCGCAAACACCCAATGCTGGCTAAGACTGGACATGGCATAGCCAGACAACCACTCCAGGGAAAACTTCTTCAAGCCCGCGTACATGTAGAGTATGAAGAACTGAAACTTGATGAGAAAGTAATTCCAGTACGGCACTGGTTGCCTCAGCTGTGGCTTGAGCCAACTATCCAGGGAGCTGTAAGCCAAAAGTCAGGGATGGTCAAATAGACAGACAGTTGATGGATGAGGGGAATGAAGCCATTTACCGACCAGTAACTGTGCGCCTCAGTGAACAGGAGGAGTGTGCCCGTCAGACCAAAGAGATAGCTGTGATTGTTCCACGCCGGCTTGTTCAGCAGAAAGATGTACCAATAGCACATGATGAAGGTCAAGCAGCTGCATCGAAATCGGTATCCCAGCATAATTCCCAAAGCCCCCAGCCACATGCAAATGTAAAGGCAGCCCATGAATGGATATTCCAAGGCCCGCATTCCATTGAAGAGAGGAAAATGGCAGTGCTGGGGCTCTCCGTAGCGTACATCCAGCTGGCCACCTCCTCGCTCCTCGGCCATGTCAATCAGCATGCTGGCACCGTAGAGCAGCCGGAACACACCCAAGGCGGCCCCATCCACGGGTCGTTGCAGCCAGCATGTGAAACTATTTAAATTGCTAAAGTTATGCAGCTCGTGTCCAAAGCAGACTTTAAAAATCTGAGCCGTTGAGCAGTTGCTCCCAGGAGCTGTCTTCTGCTTCTTCTTCTCCACCTGCTCCCTCTGCTCCTCTTCCTGTGAATCTGCCGTGCACTTTACATCATCAGCAGTTGAGGATTTGCTTTCTGTGCGAGTAGTTTCTGAGGATTTGGGCGTTGTGGGCTTACGCTTCGAGTTGGTCATAATGCTGAAAAAAGAAAGATTTGTAAAATTTACTCAAGTTATGGCTTAATTAAAAATACTACTACCTTTTTAGGTTGTTCTTATTATCAGCATAAAATCATCGCTTAGAAGTTCTAAGTTAGAAGCCACACACCAAAATAAATATGGGTTGAAAATATTGCGGTTTTTGGTTTTTGTAGAATTTATTGAAAAAGTTGACATAAATACATGCATGCATATTGTTGTACACTAAATATATAATATATTGTATGTGTTTTATTTTATTTTCTCTTGCTGATCTTTGTTACCTTAATGCTGCACACACTCCACACACATGTGGAGGCTGCAAACACTGAAAATATTGCTGAATTTCTTGTATTGGTTGTTTTTGTGATGTGGTGTGTGTGATTAGCGAAACAAAGTTGATTCGCCTTAAAAAAATACATCAATTATGAAATATATATATTTTCTTGCAGTATTTAGTATTACTTTTACATATTCTTGAGTTGAGTTTATTGCAACAATTTTTGCCCAGCTGCGCTTTACGAATTCTCAAACCTCAACTGTAAATCAGTTGTGTTGAACAAGTTTCTATAATTTTGTTTCTTGAATATTTGGTTTTAATTTTTGCTTTGCTTTGCTTTTCTTTTGTTGTTTCTTGAATACACAAATACATAAATATTTTGGTTTTGAATAGATTTTACAATTTGCAATTGTCCATTTCATTGGTTCGCAAAATTTCTAAAAATTTTTGAGAACAAGCTTTGAAAATGCCTCAAACTACGCATACGAATACAATATAGCTGAATATACTTGATAAGTTTTTTATTAAGTTAATGCTTTGGTTAAAAAGTTGTTTTTTCGATTTGGATTTGAATATCGGGGAAGTACACTTAAAAAAAAAATAATTAAGTTAAATGAATTTTAAGTGAAAAGTTGGGAAAACTAATTAAAAACTAAACTAAAAAAACACAAAATTCTGCTTTACGTAAATAATTGAAGTATTTAAATATTTTTTTAATTATTCGTTTTGTATATTTTTTTTTTTTTTTGGTATTTGATTTAAATATATACTGACTGTTTTGGTTTTATAGTTTCGTTTTGTTTAATTTAATTTAATTTAAATATACGACAGTTATGCATAAATGACTAATATTTGACTTTGACTTTATTTCGCATTTACTTTTGTTACTTCATGTCTTGGTTTCTTCGATATTTTTGAATGCAATGCTAAAAACATTTTAAAATGCATTTTCAAAGATTAATTCGATAAGTAATTATGTATGTGGTTGTCATTAATGCTTTAATTCTGAGTAAGCTTTGAAAGTTTTAGACAAAGTTTTCGAGTTGTCAGTGTCGAAAAAATTTGCATACAATTTGTGAGGCAATCCCCGCCCCCTCCCTGTGACGGGTGACGACAAAAACATTATCGAATGAAAACAGTGTTGTTGTTGCTGATGTTGTTGTTGCTCTGGTTGCTATTGTCGCTGACCGACCGGCAAGCAACCCTCACTCCTTTTCTCTCTCTCTCTCTCGCTCGCGCTCTCTTTGTCGGTGCAATGCACCCCCGTTGAATTAATGCGCAGGCGCACTCTCTCTCTCTCTCTCTCTTTCTCGACTTTAAATGCGATTCTGATTCAACTGAGAGCGTGGAGTGAAGGGGCTAACCATAACACCACTTGGCCAAATCGCCTCGTTGAACAGCTCATTGAAACGATAGTCGGGTATGGAAATCTTAAATTTGCAGTAGGATAACTGCGATAAGTTGGCATCATTCTTGACCAGTTTGGTGCATTTGACCAGATTCTTGTTGATTTTCAGCTCCTCGGCCAGATGCTCGATAATGTCATCCTCGCTGGTGTTTGTCGCAAATTTGCCCACCTGCACCCAACGTCCGTAGTCGCATACGACCTGCAATCGATCCGAATTGCAATTGTTGCCGACAACGATTAGGTTGTGTTGCTGTTGCGGATGCTTTTTGTTGCCATCGAGATTGTTGATCATCGGTTGCTGGTTGCCAAATTGGAAATACTGCTGGTACATCCGTCCCTGGATCTGATTAACGCCATTGCACACCTTGTTCACCTTCTCCTCGATGGTGTGCAGCTTGGCCGACAATGCCTTTGGCGATTGATTTCGGCACTCATCACAGTTGAACGATATCATTGGATTCTTCTGTATCAAATCAAACATCGCATCGTCGATATTGACACATGTACGGTGGAACTTCTTCAAGCAGTCATCCGAATTGCATATGATGATTGCATCCTTCGAGTTGACTGATTTCTTGCATTTTGGACAATTTTCGGCCATCTTGCTTGGTTTCTTTGGTTGGCAGAACAGTGTCGACAATGTCGAGAAAAAAACACAGACACTAACACGAACACGAACACGGGACACACACTCACAAATGCACACACATACACACGTGAACGTACACTGTGTAATATGAGCGAATAGAATAAGTAGAGGGGGTATGCGGCAAGTCTGGCGGCTCTGGAATCACTGGGTGGCCCTATCGACAATACGGTACGATATTGGTATTGGTATTGGTGTGAGTGTGTGTGAGAAGTTTTCTGAAATTGTTGGAGAAATGGGAAACGCAATGCGACCGAATGCGAACCGAACCGTACGCTTCGAAGTTTGCTGTTCAACTGAACTGAAGCGAACCCTTAGAAAAGCTACAATTGCCTGTTTCTCGCAAATTTTAGGGGTGGCTTTTGCTCTCTCTGCTCTTTCTCTTCTGTGCTTTTAACACTCTTGCAGAGGGTACTTTAAATTTACTAAGAAATCTGTTACATTTCTGTAGAAAGAAGATACAGTCCAACTTCCCTAACTCGAATCACCATTATCCAAAGAAAAGGTTCGAGTTATGGAGATATTCGAAATATTTTACTTAAGTTTATTAATTTTACTGCCACTTATTAAGCTCGAGTTAGAGAGAAATTCGAGTTATAGAAGTTCGAACTATGGACGTTCAACTGATCAGGACGATCAAACAGAATTTTTAAGTGTAAACAGAGTTTATTAGAGTTTGACTGATTTGCTTTAATATAGAAACCTTTTAAGAATTAAAGAATTATGAGTAAAGGGTATCCAATCTTTGGCGTACAGAAGTTAAACATCCTTTATTGTTTTTTTTTTCTTTTTTATTTTAACAATGATTTCCGCCATATGATTCGTATGAATTAAGCTGCGTGACTTTCAAACAATTATGTATATATCACATTTATTTTTTGCCACTCAGTTAAATTTTTAGTTCGCTTGCATTTCGTCGCAAAAATCGTTCTTAAAAGGTCTGGCAGCATTGCTTTCGAATTAGCGCACGTTGCACTTGCAGTTTTGTTAGTGTTGGAAAGCACTGTTTGTTTATATTCTCACGGCTATGGCACTCAGTGGTTTTTCTCACAATAAAACGAATTGAACACAATTCAAAGGCGAAAGTTGGAATCAAATTATTTTGAATAATATTGATAAATAATACTGATAAATATTATTAAGAAGCGAAGTTTGAGTTACGCTATTAAAACTGTTCAGTTAGACTTAATCAAATTTCAAAACGCATCGAATGATAGGAAAATGAGGCCTTACCTGTTTTTTATTGTACTGCAAAGTAGTCAGATTGCAGACCGGCAATGGGTAAACACATGAACACGATAACTTCCGCAGCCAATTATCAAGTTGTCTTCGCAACAGTTTGCAGTCCGTGTTGTTGCTGCTGTCAGTCGTACGCACAGGATGCGAGCAGGACCACAGGACAAGAAGCAAACAGGCTGTAGGGACGTAAGGACAACAAGGATACGCGAGCAACTCGGTCCGGCAACTGAGGCTGTGCTCGCAAAGCTTCCTCTTATTTATACTCCCTTCAAGAGTACTAAAGGTCCCGTTTGGGGTGGAAGGGGGGAGGTCGAGTGCCAGCACAGGTGGGCGGGGGGCGTTTGTTGTTTGCGCATGACCTTGCCCTCATCAATGATGTAGGGGTAAGGATAATAATAAAATACATATGTAGTTGTAGGAAAAAATGCAAATAGCGTTAACAGGTGTAGCGGCAGCTGCGCCATCGGCTCTGCAGCTGTTTTTGTTTGCCTTTCTGCCTTCCTTCCCCTGCCTGACCTCCGACCTGGCTCGCAGTTGCCCCCAGTAATTGGGTTTCATTAAGTGGCAAAAGGGGCGACCATTTCCGTTTCCTTTGTATGGCCTCTTGTTAGCGCCGTCACCGTCTGTGGTCTGTGGCCTGTGTGCTCCACTTTGGTGTCAATAGATTTTAATCAGGTGTGGCAAGGCATAGTAAACAGGTAGGCGCCGTGACACCCCACACACAGACCACCCCTCCACCACCACCACCACCACCACACTCAACATCGCCTCCCACGTGCAACTGATTTAAATATCAACGTCTCAGTCTCTATTTGTATTCAGCTTTATTTTTATTACCATCCCGCATCCTGTGTGCGCCATTTACGTCGTCGTCGTCGTTCCTTCTTCCAATTGTTATTTATGCATCCACGTGTGCCCGATCCCTGGCAATTCCCTATGCTCCTGCCAAGTGCGTAGTTTCTCTGCAATTAGTTTATCAAGTGAGTTTAATTTAGACTCTCACTTCAACTTGTACTTTTATATAAAATGCTATGTAGTCTACTTTATTTTGATGCTGCTGCTTCTATTTTTAGTCCTTCTGCTTGTCAGATTGACAGCCAACTTGTTGTTGTTGTCCTCACACTTTGAGTGAGTGAATAACATAAAAATGCTCTTGGCCATACACGTACTTTAGAATAAATACTTAGCTGGAATTTTTGACCAAAATTTTTGAGATGAAAATTGATAAAATATTAAAATTTTTTGAGATCTATAATTTTTAAGATATTGGGACAATTGACAGAATAAGGCTTAATCGACTATTATCCTAACACAATAAATTCCATTTAAATAATTTTATTAGCCGCTTGAAAACACATAATTTTAAATTTGACATAAATTCTAATGCCTTAACGTACAAATATCTTTTATTTAATTTATTTAAATCGTATCTAGACAAAGACTAAAACAATTGGTCTTGGGAAGATAAAATTTGGTATTTTAAATGTTCATTAAAAAAAAAAAATACATCAGCCTCAGCAGTATAGGCTCCTTAAGTTATTATAATTTGAATTATTAAATACTAGTTTGAAGTTGTTAAATATATAAGGAAAAAATTTTGTTAACTATGCCCCCTTTTGCAAATGATAAAATTCAAAGCCGTAGCCCTGAGCAATTTTGCCTTTCCCTCTCTGGTTTTAACATATGGTATTCCAATGTGATACAAATGAAACGCCCTTTAAGTTGCCCCATTCAAGTTCAGATTCATGTTACATTTCGTTTTTTACATATCTCGTTTCACATGCAGCTCACAACTTAACAAACAAACAAAACTACAGGCAGATTGTGTTGGATTTCAGTGTCTACACTATAGACTCATAAATATATTTGTATGAATGAAATGCTCGTTAAAATCCAGTAAAAGGGGCTTGGCTAGAATCAATAGCTTCTATTGCCACTTCTAATGTATACATGTACTTCTGTTTACCTTTTAATATGATAAGCTTTGTAGTTCATTTGTAAAATGTCTATCGTGTGTCTTTGATTCAGTTTTGTTTAACCATTCAAGACTTTACTTGGTTTGTTTATGACTGGATAACACCCTCGCAAAGTTCGCTATTAACCTTTATCGGAATGTATCTGGTGCATAACTTACGGTTACGAGTCTGGTTGCCAATTCCTCACCAACTCCAGTTGCGTAAATTTGCCTGACTGGCAATTTCCATCGGTGTACAGGCGACACACACGGCGTATGTGTAACAACACACTTGAGACTCGTCGCAAAAAAACAACACAACACAAAATCAAAATCCAAACATAAATGCGATAAACACAGTTCAACGTCTCATTTAGAAAATGAATGAATTGCTGGCTGCTAAATGCGCCAAATTCAAGTTCAAATCGATCGATTAAAGCGATCGAGCGAACATCACTCATACGCAGCATAGGCGATGTCCGAGTGCTGACCTTCCGACAATTACGAGAAAATGTTGCAGGCGGCCAATTATGGAGCAGCTGCAGCTGTGGCATTATACTTATATATATATTTATTTTTGGCAATTGAAATGCGCGTGGCACGAAACAACAACAACAACAACAATAACAATGACAATGGCAACTAAAAAGTGTTAAACTGCAATTTGTTGGAGTGTGCATCATCGTAACAAGTTGCAAGTTGTGCCTTTAATTGTAGAACTGGAACTGGGGCAAGCATCTCATCCCTAAACAGGGTGCCCGCTTCGCTGACATTGACACTGATCGACTGACGAATTCTGAAGTCAAATGGCGATAGCAGCTCCCCCAATGCGTATAAATATGCGTCGCAAGCGACGAATGTCAGTCACACAACGACACGAGTTCGACGGCGAGTGTTCACAGAGGAGACGAGACAGACAGACAGCAAGACAGACAGATTGATCGATCGATTGACTTGGGAGGATCTTCAGTTACGATGTGTCGTCAGCTGCTTATGCTGCTGCTGCTGGTGGCTGTCAGCAATGCGGCAACACATGTCAACATTTCCATTGCCCAACAGCCGGCCACGAATCCAGCTGATGTCAACATTGTGGATGGACATGCGCCTGCCGAGCTGCGTGCAGGTCCCTATCGTCAGATGGAGGAGGAGACACGCTTTGAACGTCTCCAGGAGCGACCACAACAGCAGCAACAACAGCAGCAGCAGCAACAGTTGCCACAACAGCAGCAATCTCAGCAGCCACAACAGCAACAGCAACAACAGCAGCCGCTGTCGCCTCGTCAGGGCTTGGGATTGCAGCCAGCTCCAGCTGCAGCTGCTCACAATGGTCGTCTGCCACGTCGTCGTGGCCACCATCGCCGTCCCTCGCTGCATCAACAGCCACCGCACAGCGGACAGTTCCGTCAGCGCAACCAGCAACTGCGCCAAAATCAGGAATTCGAGCGCTACATTCAGTCCTACCATAGTCATGGTCCTTCTGTCGAAACAGTGAGTGTTAAAGACAATTGGAGGTAGCTTTTCTATAGATCCTTGGGACTTCTATATCATATATCAGAAATAAATTCTAAAGTCATCAAATCATCTAACTTATTCCTGCCTCCTTCCACAAAGAACTTATCAACTAATTGCATCCCTTTTTTCTCATATCTTTTGCCTGTCAGGTCTTTGAGTCCTCCAGTCCTTCCCCTCAGCGCTATACACAATCCTTCAGCAGCAGCAGCAGCTCAAGCTCCATCGCTCCCGACGATGCCGTGTCCATAGGTGGCGCCAAATCGCAGCAGTTGCGCATGTTTGAACGCCAGGTGGCTGCGCCAGCTGCGTCCCAGAGTCAGAGTGCCAATGTAGAGCAGGCGCAGGATACCAAACCCATCTATGAGCCACAGGCGCCAGCGCCTGTACAAGCTGCTTCCATTGCGCCCGTCAGTTCCACCTCCAGCTCCAGCTCTAGCTCCTCCTCCGCCTCCTCGTCCTCGTCCTCCTCGCCCAGTTCCAGTTCAGGCAGTGCTCCTGCTCCTGCTCCCTCACCCGCTGCCGTTCCCAATGAAGCCAAGTATGAACCATCCTACGAGCCCGCTTTCGATGCCGGAACCAGCTACAATAGACCCAGCTATGATCAGGGTGGCTACAGCTATGAAGATGTTCAGGATCTGGATTATCAAGATCAGTATCCACCAGGTGTAGATGAGACTTCTGGCTATGATGATTACGTTGATCAGGCTGGAGGATCTGGTTACTTGCCACCACAACGTGGCTATGTGCAACCGGCGCCACCTCGTCCCCTTGTCACCAAGACCATACAGATTGTCCAGCCGGCGTTGAAGGCCAAGAAATACGAGGTGCGACATCCGGCCATCCAAAAGGAGTTCTATGACATCGAGGAGCGTGTTGTGATCAAACCCGCTGGCACTTTGGTTGTGGAACTGGATCATCCGGTGGCCAAGATACCCAGGGGCGAGACGCTGCTGCCCCTGGGTCATCCTCATCCCGCCGTGGCTTCGGCCTACAATAACAACGGTCATGTGCAGACCCAGGGCTACAGTCACAATGCCAATGAGTACCGACCCTCGTATGAGCAGCAGCCCAAGGAGCAATCGCAGGTGACCACAGTGGGTTCCAGTGTGACCACCATGCCCAGCTATGATCAGGCGCCCAAGGATGAGTTTGTGGAGGCGCAACTGCAGCATCAGCAGCCACAGGATGCCACCGATGGCAATCGCCAGTCCTCCCCTGCTCCCGCCTCTCTCTCCCCCTCATCCAGCTCCACTTCCACTCTAACCGCCACCGATTCGAATGGCAATCAATTCCAGATCAACAGAAAGCATCTGACCCCGGGAATGATCACGCGCCAGGAGCCAGATCTGCAGGATTATGACTATGGACGCAGTGAGGCCATTTATCCACCCCAACGCAGCTATCAGCGCTCCAACAGCTTCAATCGCCAGTCCTATCCGAGTCAGAGCAACGATGATTACTTCACTGGGGAGTTCCTGCCCAATGTGAATGCCGGCAACGTGGAGTCCAAGCCAGCGCGTCTGGAGGAAGCGCCGCGCCCACAGATCATCAAGCACGAGCACAAGATTCATTTGCCGCCCTCGCAGCATAACATCTACCTTGGACGCAGTCGTCAGCCGCCGCCAAAGGAGCGTCGCATCTCCGAGGTGCAACTTCCGTTTGGACACGAGCAGCCCGCCCATGTGGCCGAAGTGAAGCCTTATCTGCGCAATCATGCTGGTCCCACGGTGGTTTATGCCAAGTCCGCGGCTCGTCCTGCCGCTCCACGCTCCTACTACCCGCAGTCGTCACGTCAGCGAAGTCCTCTCGCCGAGGAGCTGGAATACAGTGCTCCATATTCGCGCATGCGCTACGATCCTGATGCGGAGTCCGGACGTCTTGAGGAGGCACCGAAGGAGATGCCGGCAAAGGAATCTGCCAAGGCGCAAATACATCTGCAGATTCCCCATGAGCATGATCCCGATCAATCCATTGTGGCCACAGCGACAATTAGTCCGGTTAAACCCGACTGCGATCAGAATCAAAAACAGGAGCAGGAACGATCCTCCCGCTTGAGACAACCGCAGCAACAGCAATTTCAGAGATTGGTGGAGGCACCTGTTGCCGCCGCGGCACCAGCAGCCACCCAGGCCACGCCCACACCGGCTCAGCCCCAGCCGCAGCTGGATGTGGATGTGGCGGGCAATGGCGCCGCCGGACACCTCAATCGACACCTGAAGGCCAATGAGCGAGTGATTTCCGCCACTGCCGCACCCACCGATGCCACGGCCACCAGCGAAACTTTCCACAAGCGCCGCATCGTGGTCAATCATCCGTTCCAGACGGTGCGCGAGGTGGTCGAGCATGAGCCGATTACCAACTACCATCAGATTCAGGTGAACGAGCCCGCCTCACCCCAGCTGTACCATCAGGCCGCCTACTATCAACAACCTGTGCAGACCCACGGCAATCTGGAGCAGTACCAAAGCACCTCCACACATGGCAATCTCTACTCGCACTATGGCTAGATCTGGGACAGAATCGATAAAACTCGTTGTTGACCCGGATTCGTTTAGTTGACTACGCTCCATTGTTGTTTCGTTGCATTTTTATTGTAAATTAAGTGTTTCTTTTTAGTGTAGTATGGAATAACCGAATCGGTGGAAGGGCCCTCTCCATAGATTGCTGATCTTCTTGCATTGTTACATGCATTTGTCATCCTTAGTTCTAAGTGCAGTTTTACTTGCCACTAATAAAATGCATACAAAATGCGTCAAGGAAATTAAATAAAAATGCATTTTAACTGGAAGTTCGTTTGGGAATGTGAAAAAATAATTTAAAACCAATCTAAAATTATAATAAATTCACAACATGTACATGTAATATAATATTGTTTATTTTTTATGAAAATTATATTTAGGCATAAGCATACAACGAACAAACTTACAGCTACATTTTTATAATGCAATTAAAACATTGACTTTACATATAATAATTGTTTATACTTTTCCAGCGCTTCAAGACTCTTTTAAGAAATGTATATTTTTCATTTTAATTGTGAATAACTTTCGCACTTTGTTTTAGTTTGCAATTTTTGCTTGCACTGCTCGCAATTTGTGGTTTAAGAATTAAATATTTTATGCTTTATTTTATTTATATAAAAAATACAAAAACAATTGTTGCAACCGTAGCGGCTGCTTCTCCAATCCAATTGTCCAAATTTTGTTAATTTAGCTGAAAACTGTGTTGCAATTTATATTTGTTTTGTTATTTGATTTCACTGTGGCGGCGTTTGACTGGATCGACGTTTATCCTTCTCCTTTTCCTTGTCGCCACCCTTGCGCCCAAAGATGCGGAACATGCCGCTGCGTCGTTCATCTTTGCTCTTGCTGCCCTTCACACCCGACACGGAGGAGATGGATTGAGCTTCGCTTTCGCTGGAACTTTCGGCGGACACACGGGTAAAGCTGATGGAATCCGGCTGCAGGGAGACAGGACGATTGCCCTCAAAGCGACTGTTGCCCCAACCTGTGAATGTGATGACAACAAGCGGCATGAGTAAATAGTAAGATATTGAAAATTTAATGAATCGCATGCAGCATTAACATAAAACAAAGCGTATGAATGTAACACAAAAAGAGAGTAAGTGTGGGTGCAAAACATTGTAGAAAAAGAGGAGAAGAGAGGGGCGAATTGATTATATATTGATGATAACATAATATATCATTTTGATTAAATACTTTGTAGGCTCGTGCGTAGATAAGTACGACGCGTTAGTTTCACCGATTTGACAGTTGAACCTTCACAGATTTAAATTGTACATAGATATTTAAGAGGCATGCATTAAAAAGATATAGAGAATAAAGATAAACAGATAGAGATATAAAGAGTACCAAGAACCAAACTAATTAAGTAGCCAACTTAACAACCGTCTAAACAGTTCATGCCAACTATGCAAATTCCGTCTAAATAAATTAAGCTAATAAATGTTAGAATATCTGTTATATGTCTATGTATATATGCAATGTATCTCTGTTTGAATTGTGTGCTAACCACCGATTCCATCGTTATTGTTATTTAGATGTAGACCCATGTAGCTTGGATTACTGATGGCATTGTTATGATCCCCGGAGCCGGTTGATGATTTGGTCGATGATGTTGGTGAGCTGCTTAAATGCCAAACTGTGCGACTGCTAGTCGCATGTTGTTGTTGGATTTGGGTTGTTGTTGTTGTAGTTGTGGTTGTTGTTGTGCTGTGATTACCATTGCCATTGCTGCTGGCACCGCTGCTCGAGTAGCTAATGGTGCGCTTTGTTGTGCTGCTGCTGCTGTTGTTGTTGTGACCATTGTTGTTGTTGCTGCTGGTGTTGCTGTAGGTGTTGCCCGGAGCATGTGCCTCCATCTCAATAAACTTGCGCGTTGTATCGATGCGTCCAGTGTTTAACGATGGCACCCGCTGTGGCGATGCCATGTGGTGTTGTTGTTGCAGTTGCTGCTGTCTGATAATGTTGCTGCTGTTGTTGTAGTAGTCGGACTGCTCTTGAATGGATGCCGCATTGAAGGCATTGATGCGTTGTTGCACCTGCGCCGCATGAGGCGACTGATGGCTATGCAGATTCTTATTCGAATGCGGATGATGACTATTGGAGCTGCCCAAAGGCGGCATCGTGGTGGGCAATGGCGGCGGATTATCTAATATACGAGTTGGAGTTTTTGAGGGGGACACGATTTTGTTTACAATTCAATTTTGGGATGATAAAAGTTTAAGTGAATGAGTGAGTGTATGTGTATGTGTGTGTGTGGAACAAACACAAATAGCTGTAGGCTAAAAGGAGACTACAACATCGCCAGCAATGTGCACTTACCCGACTGCCTTGCCTCCGTGTTGCGTCTCAGCATCGCGCTGTCGTCTCTGCTGTTGCCATTTTGGGCGGGCAACGTTGCCGACTGTTGCAAGCGGCCATCGGTTAGATCTGTGTGAGAGATTGTGATCATCAGCATTAGTATCAATATTAGAGCGTGTGTTTATCAATTATTAAAGAAAGATTTAAGACTTTGCAGCTTATTTCAAATTTAGCAAAAAAAGATATTATAATAATACCCAAAACTAAGTAATTGCAGAATAAAGTTCAGTTAATTATGACAAAAGGATTTGATAAAGTGTTAAAACTTAAGGTTTTAAGTTTTAAATTTTAAACAAGTGGGAAAGACTATAGTCGAGCTCCCGACCATGGGATATCCGTTACTTATTTGAATATTTTTATTGCATAGTTTTATGCAATTATATTGCTTACAAACTTTAATCAGCCAATACCACCTTTCCATTTGCCCGATCTTGTTACGATTTAGTAGGATAATAGGTAATAATAATAGTTAACGTTAAATAGCAAAAATTGCCAAATTTGGTTGCTCTAGCTCTTATAGTCTCTGAGATCTAGGCCCTCACACGGACGGACATGTCTAAATCGACTCGGCCGTTGATGCTGATCAAGAATATATATACTTTATAGGGTTGGAGATGCTTGTTACAAACATTGCAACGAATACAATATACCCTTTAACTTATTTTTAAAGTAACGGGCAAAAAAACAACAAGTGAATTTAGAAGAATTAAAATGACATTCCGCTTGGAAATCAAATTAGTTTTGACAAAGTTTGACGTTGGTTTTAGATCTAGCAACTTAGCAAGTCAAAACTTTTGCTTATTTTGGCATGATTTTTTAAAGCAAAAATGAACCGTCTCAGAATCCAGTTTAAAGGGTTGTTTTTTACTAATTATGAAGTTGATTACAAGCTAAAACTTGAGATTAAAAGGTTTTGAATTTGTGAAAACAGATTGCTTTGATACTGACCATTGCTGGAACTTTGGCGATTTCGCAAAACAACCAGGTTCTCTTGACTCTGGCGATGTGTGGCCACAGGTGGCGCTCCGCGCGGTGGAATTGGCGGCTTCTGATCGAAACCTGCTGTGGGTGAACTGGGCTGGGATGATTGCTGCTGTTGTTGTTGTTGCTGTTGCTGCTGCTGCTGTTGTTGTTGCATTTGTCGCTGCAGGAAGGCCATTTGGGGCGTGGCAGTGCTGGCAATATCCAAGCTCTGTCCACTGCTGGCACGACGCTGTGAATCTGGTGAGGAATTGCGTGAGCTGACGGGTGATTCCACATTGCTGGTCACCTTAATGTCCGGCGAGCTGCTCGATTGTTGCTGAAAATGGTAAAACATTAATTAAATTATGCAATTATCAAGTAATTTTCAGTATTTCTCACCTTCATCGATTCATCGTAGCTCAGGAGCTGTAGATTTGGCGGCAGACTAGCGTGGAAGGATAGCTTGCGCACCCAATCGTTCATAATGTCCAGCGACGGGGCCTCGAAGAGGAACTCGGAGCCGTCGGGCAGCTTCAGCCGGAACACGTACTTCTTCTTTGTGTAATCATCAGCGCGTTCACATTTCGCGCCCAGAATGTTCACCGGTGCCGTTGCCGTCTTCTGTTGCTGGAAATCGTTCTCGTCCTTGAAGAAGCAGACCAGCTGACCACACAGCACCGTGTGGAATTGTTTCCAGGAGCGAACCGGCGCCTTCTTGCCACCGGATTGCAGGCCATGCTTGCGCTCCAACATGCCTTGGATCTCCACGGGCGGCAAATCGAAGCCTTCGCCCTTCTGGTTCTTGCGGAAGGATTGCGCCCGACGACGCGTGGTGAAGGATGGCGTACGCTTTGGCTGCTTCGGCTGCACCTTCATGCTCTCGGCCCGCTTCACGTTCGCATCGGCGGAGCCGCGACGCAGGCGATCACCGAAAATGCCGCTGGAGCTGCTCTTCTGCAGGCCAAGCTGTTCATCCTGATCCTGGAATGCTGGACGCAGCTGTGTTTGGGAAATGGCCGGCGATTGGGCAGCACTGCTGGGCACACTGGAGCTGCCATTGCCGGCGCCGCCGCTGATGGTCACCATGGGCGTGGAGAAGATGGGCGTCTTCTCCTGGGCAGCGGCATTGTTGCGATGCTCCTGTTGCTTCTCGGCACGGCGCCGTTCGTCGTTCAAGCGCTGCAGCTCCTTTTGCTTGAGCTGCTCCAGGCGCTCCTTTTCCAGGCGTTCCTTCTCCTTCAGCTTCTCCAGTTTCTCGTGCTCCAACTGCTTGCGGAAACGTTGCTCCAAGAGCGTAATACGTTTTATCGCCTGGAATTTCTCCTCCTGGGCAGCCACGGTCTTCTCAAAGTCCTCGTGACGACGCAACAGGTCCTCCACCTGGGGTATGGAGTCACCCAGTTTGGCATCCTTGAGCTGTGGCTCCCGACTGCTGATCCATTGCTCCAGTATCTCGGCATCCTTGAGGAAGAGCTGAGTGTCCAGATTGAGCTCATAGATCTCCTTGCGCTGCTGCAGCGTGTGCTCCAGCAGATCATGACGAGATTTCAGCACCTTGATCTTATCCTCCACCTCGTGGGCGAGGAAATGCTTCTCCTTGATCAACTTCTGGCCATTGGCCGTGAAGTTGGCAAAGGTCTCGTCCCGTGCACGAATCTCCGCATGATGATCCTTGATGCTGGCAAGCAGCAACTCCGCTCCAGCCACACTGGTGGCCAGCTCAGGCGCCGTAATCTTGGCCAGCATCTCGTTGATCCAGGCAATCAGATCACGGTACTCATCAAAGTACGATTGCAGCTGCTCCGCTTGACTCAGCTTGCCCTTCCGGGCATTGGTCTTCTCCTTGAGATCCGTCCAGGCCTCGACGGTTTCATCCCGCTTCACTTCAATGTGCTCCCGTGCATCCGGATAGATCTCACCCAGCTTGACGGCTTCGGCCAGCACAGAGTCCACCTGGTCCTTGATCGCCACCAGTTCACCCTCGAACACGGAGTGTTTGCGTCCCAGCGCTTGAATACTTTCCAAGTCCTGACCATAATCCTCGGAGATGAGCGAGGCATCCTTCTCGTTGATCAGCGAGATGGTTTCATCTGCCACACGATCGTAGACATGCACTTGCTTGGCACCTGCGAGTGCATCCTGTCGGGCATTCACCAAATCCTTGAGCTCGTCCCACAGCTGTTTGGTCTCATCCCGTTTGGACTTGATGGAGCTGCGATAGGGATTGTTCTCCTGGATCAAGCGATCGCCACGTTCCAAACAGGCCTCGACTCGCGCCTCATTGGCATTCAGATTGGAGACAAAGGATTCAAAGGCCAACATCAGCTGCTCGACGTGCTCCACATCCTCGCCGTAATCCTCGCTAGCCGTGACGGCCATTTGGTCACCAACCCATTCGTGCAACTCCTCCGTTTCACGCAGATACTCAAAGAGCTTCTTGCTCTCGCTGAGTCGCAGCTCCCGATCCTTGGCCAGACGCAGTAGCTCCGCATATTGCTGGGAGACGGCGCCGTTCTTCTCCTGAATGTTGGCGCTGTCAAAGTGATTGCGTTCAATCAAACCCGTTGCCAGTTTGTTCACCTTGTCGATGGAGGGCTTAAAGGAGCCAAGTTCCCGCTGGAGCACCTCCAGTTTCTTCTGATGCGTCTGCACGGAGATCTCGTCGCGTCCGTAATCGCTGCTGGCCAAAATCGGACGCTTCTCGCGCATCCAGGCATCCGCCTCATTGGCCTCCACATAGAACAGTTGACTCTCCACGGCGTCCAGCAGACGCAGTCGCCTAATCGCGGCCAGATCCCGCAGCTGGACAAGCTGCTTCTGCAGCAACTCCGACTTGTACTGCAGCTGCTCGCTGGCAAAGTGATTGTCCCGGATCATCTGCTGGCCACGTTGCAAAAGTGCCTGGATCAATGGCTCCTGTGACGTCAGTTCCGCCTCCAAAGCATTGTGCTTCTTCTGCAGTCCTTGGACGGCCAACAGACTGCTACCCAGATCCTGGGAGCCGGCAATCAATTGCTTCTCCGCCAGCCACTGCAGCTCATCCTCGGCATCCCGCAGGAACTGCTGCAAACTGAGCGAATCCTCGAGATTCTCACGGCGAATGGCAATCGGTTCATGCAACGTGTTGTAGCGCTTGATGGTGGCCATCGCCCGTTCATGGATCTCGTGCTTCAGGAAGTGATCCAGCTGGAAGAAGTGTTCATCCTTCTGCTTCAACTGATCCGCCAGTTCATTGTGATGGGCCACATCGGCCTCGAGGCGCTCGTGTTTCTTCAGCAGATTGCTGACAGTGGCCAAATCCTTGCCATAATCCTCGCTGGACAACTGGACCTCCACGTCGTCCATCCAGTTGTTGAACTCATCGACGCTGCGATTGAAGGATAATGCCTCATAGGCCTGTTGCAACTTCTCCTTCTTGGCCTTGGAGGCGGCCTTGAGCTTCAGCCAATCTCCCTCCAGCAACTGCACCTGCTGGGCAATCTCATCCTTGGCAAAGTGCTCGCCCCGAATGAGACGCTCTCCCTCGCTGATCACGGCCTGAACTCGCGGCGAGTTGCTCAACAGCTCGGCATCGAATGCCGTGTGCTTTTGGATCTTGCTCTGCAGATTGCTCGGCTCCCGATAGTTCTCATCCAAGGCCACCTGGAGCTTCTGCACCAGCCAGCGATCAATCTCGTAGAGACTGCGCAGGAATTCCTGCAGCTGCAGTGATTGCATCAATCGATGCTTACGCTCCGTGGACAATTCCTGCAGCTTCTGTTTCCTTCGCAGCACATAGGCCAATTTCTCTCGTATCAAATCCGCATCCTTGGGCTCACCTTCCAGGATGCTATTGGCAAACTTTTGCAATGCATCCACGTGATCGGCATCGAGTAGCTTCTCGAAGGCATCGTGCTTCTTCAGCAGACGCTCGACGGCCGTGTAGGAATCGCCCAGATCATCGTTGTTGAGGAAGGCCTCCTTGTTGGCCAGCCAGATCTCCACCTGCTCCACCTGCGCCTTGAACAGCTGCAATTGATGGGCTTCGGTCAAGTCTCTGGCCCGCTCGCTCCATGCCTCGTGGAGTGTCTGATGCAGTTCCTCCAGCACGCTGAGGTATCGCTTGACGCTCTCCGGCTGCTTGGCCTGGCTGCTGAGTTGATCGCCGTGTTGTTTCAGTACCGTGAATGCCTGATCCCGTCCCTCGATCTCCACTTTGCGCTCCTGATGCAGCTCCAGTTGCGTCTCGCAGTCGTTGATTGTGGACGGTGCCTGGGTGGCATGCATCTTCTTGACCATGTCGTTAACCCACAACTCCAGCTCCCTCACGTCCGAGACGAACTTGTGCACCAGATACGCCTCGTTCAGCACACTCTGCCGCTTTACGGACAGACTCTGCAGATTGGCCCAGGATTTGTGCAGCTCCTGCAGTTTCCTCTCAATCACCTGCGCTCCACGTTCCGGATATTTGCGTATAAGGAACTCGGCTGCCGTCTCGTGCTCATCAATCTTCTGCTTCACCGCGGACATGTCACGTTCCAGCGCCTCCTCGCGTCGTATCAACGAGTCAACAGCGGCCAGATCCCGTCCCGTGTCCGCCGAGCTCAT
Source organism: Drosophila limbata (assembly GCA_963924055.1). NCBI lineage: Eukaryota > Metazoa > Arthropoda > Insecta > Diptera > Drosophilidae > Drosophila > Drosophila limbata. The sequence continues at coordinate 14,870,823 of OZ001354.1, forward strand.
GGCCAAGGCCTTCTCGGCAATTCGTTCCGCCGTGTCGTCCACATCCCTGTTAAAGACATGAATCTCATTGGCACCGCCGAGCAGAGCCCGGTAGGCATTGAGTGCTCCTTGCAGCTGCCGCCAGTTGTGATTGAAGTCCCGACGACGCTTGTCCACGCTCTGTGTATCCGCCGGGAGTTGAGCCTGATTGATGAGCTTGTCCGCCAGCTGATTGATGTGCTTCACCCGCTGATCGTCCACTCGCATATCCGAATCGACGTCATCCAGCTTACGCATGAGGGCATTGCAGTGCTCCAGATCACGTCCAGTGTCGCTGGCTTGCACCATCATTTCCTTGTCCCGTATCCAGGCCTCGATCTTGTCCAGCTGATTGTTAAACTCCAGTATATCCTGGGCCTCCTCGAGGCCACGTCCACGCTGATCCAGCTCGTCGAGCAATCCCTGCCAGGCAGCGAGCACTCGCTCAATGGCCTGCTTAATTTCTGGCGAGGATTCGTGCTGTTTGCTGAGCAGTATAACGCCCGTATCTTGAATCTCCTTGATGCGTCCCTGATTGGCGGCGACTTCGGCTTGGAATGCCTGGTGCTTCTGCAGCTTCTTGATCTTCTCATCCAGATTGGTGACCTCCGCATAGCTGGCCGCGTCCGCCTCCAGTTTCTTCTGCTTCTCGTTGATCCAGGACTCGGCCTCGGCGCAGTCGCGCACAAACTTGGCATAGAGCAAGGCATCTTCCAGCTTGTACCGCCGCACCGCGCACAGATCCTTGACCTTCTGGCGACGGGCGAGGACACCCTGGAGTATGGTCTGGATATTGGCGCTGTCGTAATGACGCTGCTCAATCAATTTCCGTCCATGTTCCTGCAACAGGGCGACCTTCTCCTCCTGCGTTTGAATCACTCGCTCGAATTCATCATGTTTCTTGATCTGATTCTGCACATCCTCCACGGTCTGGCCAAAGTCCGAGCTGCTGAGGGCCGCCTGTTGGGTGCTGGACAGATTGTCAATCTGTTTTGCGTCGCGCAGGAAACAGAACAAGTCGATCTTCTGCTCCAGCATGATCTTCTTCTTGTTCCAGGCGGCGTGCAACTTCTGTCGTTCATCCAACATGGCAGCACACTTCTCCTCCACATCAGCGGCCGCATAGTGTCCCGTTTGAACCATGGAATCACTCAACTCGTTCAAATAACGGAACTTATCCTCACGTGCCTCGATCTCGCCGTAGATGGCATCGTGCTGAATCTTCAGAGCTGTGGCGCCAGCAGCATCACTGACATGCTCCTCCGCCTGGAGAGCAGCCCGTAGATTGGCCGACCAGGAGACAATGTCACGGACGTCCGTGAGGAAGGTCTGCAGATCGGAGCTGGCGGCCAAGCGATCACCACGTGCCGTCGATCGCTCCTTCAGATCATTCCAGGCAGCCACCACTTTGTCCTGTTGCTGGGCAATTGCTGCGGCATTCGAAGGATATTTGGCCTGCAGACGCACTGAATCCTCGACCAGGACTTGCAGCTGTGCCTCCAATGCAACCAGATCATTCTCAAAGCCCTCATGCTTGCGCAGCAAGGCCAACGCCGAGTTCAAGTCCTTGCCCAGCTCGGAGGAGAGGGCGGCATTCTTGTCCTGGATGCGGAACAGAGCTTCGGCCACATCGCGATGGAAGCGATGGATTTCACCAGCTGCATGCAACTTTTGTTCGCGTTGGTTGAGCAGCTGCAAGAGATTGTCCCAAGACGTTCTGAAAAAAAAGAGTTTTATAAATAAAAAAAGTAATAAGAAAGATTTTATACTAAAGGCTGATATTTGAACGATCGTTCCTTTGACAGCTTTGATCCTCCACTTACCTTAGTTGTTCCTGTCTCTTTTCCACCTCATTGGCATAGGAGCTCTCCGAGTCGATGAGCTTCTTGGCCAGCAGCTCACACTGATCGACGCGATCGGCGCCGACCTCAACGCGATGTTTCAGATCGTCGAACTTGTTCTGCAGCAACTGCAGATGCTCAAAGTCCTGTCCGTAATCCTCCGATGAAGCCGTCTGTTCCTGTTCCCTTATCCATTGCTCCACCTCGTCCGATTCGAGGAAGTATTCATGCTTCGACAGACTCTCCATGAGACGCATCTGTCTTTGGGATGCCAGTTTGTGAAGGGATTTCAGCATCTTCTCGATCAGCTGCTGCTTGGCGGCAAGAACCTTGCTGTCGGGATGCTGGCCGGTGATCATGGCGGCACACGTGTGCCCCATTTCGGTGACAATGCTCGAATATGTGTCCAACTCCAGCTCGATGGTCTTGTGTTTGGTTAGCAACTTGGCAGCCGAATCGCGATCTCTTCCATATTCGGTGGATCGCAGGGCATTGTTGCGTTCACCCAACCAGGACTCAATCTCGCCGGCATCAAACAGATATTGCTGTGCCTTCAACGACATTTCCAGCTTGCGCGATCTCTCGCCACAATGCAGCTCCAGATCTTGCCACGCCTGTTCCAATTGATCGCACAAAGCCTCCACATTCTTCTGCTCCGGATGCTGTTGGGCAACAAGTGATTGTCCCGCTAGCAACGCCTTATTGATCATGGGCTGATGTCCCTTGATCTCGGCCTCCAGTTTCTTGTGTTTCTTGTACAGCGATTGTGCCTGGTGCAGATTCTGGCCAAGCTCATTGGACTTGGCCGCCGGCAAATGATCGTTGATCCATTGGAACTCTGCGTCCAGTTCGAACACAAACTTGTGGAAATTGAGACTCTCTTCCAGATTCTCGCGACGTTGCTGCGTGGGCACACGCAGATCCTTGAAACGCTGCTGCAGCTCCTTGGTCTCATCCTCAATGTTCTTGGCATTGAAGTGACCCTCATGGGCCATATCATCGCCAGTGGAGACCAGTTCAGCCACCTTCTGATCCCAGACTGTTATCTCCGACTCCAGAAGTTGTTGCTTGTTGATCAGATCCTTGCAACTGCGCAAATCGTTGCCCACATCCTTGCTCTTGAGGGCCGAATCCAACTCGTCCACCTTCTTCTTGGCATCCTCAATGGCACGATTGTGCTCCCGCTGTGACGCCGCCTGCTCCAGTTTGCGACCCTTGTCCTCGGAGAGTGTCAACAGATCCTTCCATTTCTTGTTCAAATCGGCCACACGATGCTCCACCTCCGGCACACGATTCTCGGCCTGAATCAAGGCTTGTCCATCCTTGTTCACATTATGCAATTGTCCCTCATTCGCGCGCAACTCCCGTTCGAAGGCCTTGTGCTTCTGCAGCTTGCGTGGCAGATTGCTCAGATCCCTGTAGCTCTCATCGCCCGCTACCTTTGTCTTGTCCTGCAGCCAGGCCTTCAGATCATCCGCCTCGGCCGCAAACTTGTGATAGTCCTTGGAGGCCTGCAGCAGACGCTTGCGCTCAAAGGCCCGATCCCGGACAGCCTTGCGCTTGCCCAGCACCTGGTTGCGACGGTCGCCAATGCTGGAGAGAAAATAATAAGGCAGGAGGAGGATTAGCTCAATCTTTTGCAGAAAAAGGAGTATGATGATAAAATAAATACTAATAAATGCACTTACTACTTGGCATCGTAATGATCATTAGCAATTAGTTTGTCGGCATTGTCCGAGAAGCCCTTGAGGATCTTGTCCTGTGCCATCAGGCTCTTCTCAAAGTCCAGATGACGCTTCAGTATAGCCTCCACTTCATCCAACGAGGACTGCAAGTAAACAGGAATATTTGAATGGTTTCAGAGCTATTCAATAATCAATAACTTACGCCCAGATTGTTGTACTCGAGGAACGCCTCGTGGCTCTTGGTGGTGGCATCAATTTTGTCCGCCTCGCGATTGAACATTTGCAGCTCGACGCACTGCAGCAGCCACTTTTGTTTCTCGCTCCAGCCCCGATGGATGGCATCCTGTTCGGCCTTGAGGCGTTCAATCAGCTGCACTGTCTCGGCCATGTTGGGTTTGCCGTCGGACAGTTGTTTGCCCAGTTGAATGACCTCGACGAATTCGTTGTCATGGGCCTTGATGTCGTCGCCCAGATCGTTGTGTTTCTTTAGCAGATTGTTGGCGGTCTCCACGTCGCGTGCGGACTCATCGGCATTCAGTTGATCCTTGACGGAATCGATCCAGGCGAGCAGCGTCTTGGCGCTGTTGTTGAAGATCTGCTGGCCGACTTCGCTCTCGATGCGGGCACGCAGTTCGCTGCCACGTTGTTGCACCTGTTGCCACATGTCCTGCACCTCCTGCTGCCGGGCATTCACATTATCCCGCTCCGCCGGATAGGCATTCTTCACGGAGTTGCCCAGATAGGTAACCCGATTGACCTTCTCCTCCACGGGCGCCAGTTCACGCTCCAGATTCTGATGACGACGCTGCAGAGCTTGGACCGTCTTCAGATCTGGCGTAATGACAGCCGTATCCAGCTGAAGCATCTTCTCGCTCATCCAGACTTTGGCCTCGTCGCAGGTGCGATTGAAGAGCTCCACGCTGGAGGCGCCCTCCAAGCTCTTTTCACGCTGCGCCTTCGCATTGTTGAGACGCTGCCAGATCAGATGAATCTGTCGCTGGCGGGCTATGATCTTGTCCAGCTGGGAGTGTCCCTGATGACGGAAGGTATCGACGGCGCCATCGATTTCCTCGACCCGCTTCGAGGCGGCCGACAGATCCGTGATGAACTTCTCAAACTTGCGCTTGGCATTGTCGACGCCGTCGCCATCGTCCGTCTTGATCATGCGCTCCTTCTCCTTCATCCACTTCTCAAAGTCATCGCACTCGCGATAGAAGCCAAACAGATGAATCGAATCCTCGAGCAGGGCATGACGCTTCTGGGCCATCTCCTGCAGTTCATCGTAGGTGGCATTGATCCTTTGCTGACGCTTCTCCACGCTGTCCGCATTCTCGTTGATGCTCTGGTTGGAGGTGCGACGTTGCACCAGCGGCTTGGGTGCCACACTCACGGGCTTAATGCGCTTCACGGGCACCACTTGACGCACGAGGATCGTCTTCTTCACCTTCTGCAGACTCTTGACCTTCTCCGCCTTGGGCACAATGCAGGCAACGGGACGTGCCTCAATTTCCCGCACATAATTGGCTGGCACAAAGCCCTCGTGACCGTTATCCTTGCGCACACACCACCAATCATCGTTGGTCTTGGACTTGAGCAGCATCACCTCGCCCTTTTCCATCTTCATGCCCTGTCCCTCAAAGGGGAAGAGGGAACGCACATGGGGTAACATTTTGGTTTCGGTAACCTTCTTGTGCTCCAACTTCTCCACCCATTCATCCTCCCACACTTCCTTGGGCACGAGTCGGGTCTCATTGACCCATTCCTCCTGCTCCACCTCGGGCAAATCCGGTTCAGCTGCTGTCAGCTCCAAGGTGCAAATGCCCGCCTTGATCAGCTTATCCGCCTGTTGGTTCAGGTTGAGTATGTCCCCGGAATAGGCATTCAGTTCACCTTGCAGATCACGATGACGTTGGAGCAGCGCCTGCGCCGACGGTTCATCATTGCCATAATCTCGGGAATTGACCAAGGCCATTTTCTCATTTAGCCAGGATTCCGCCTCGTTGGCATCCGTGTAGAATTGATAGGCCTCGGCGGCATCCTCCAGCTGGCGACGTCGCAGCTCCACAAGGGATTCCAGCGCCTGCCAATGCTCCGCCAGGGAATCAATGCGACTCTTAACCTCGCTGGCACGCGGATGTTGTTCCCCAATCAGACGCTTGCCAGCCTCGGACATTTGTGTGGATTTGGGTTTGCGGGATTTGATCTCATCCTCGAGAGCTTTGTGTTTCTGCTGCAACGAGAGCACGGCACGCAAATCCTTGGCTGTGATGCCAGTCTTACAGATGCGCTGCTTGTCCACCAGCCAACCCTCCTCGTTGTCATAATCCTCCATGAAATGATGGAAATTGCGAGCCTCCTCAAGCCGAGCACGACGCTGAGCCGACAGCTTCAGCAGCTCCGAATAGGCCTCCTCCAACTGGCCAAGACGTTGGGCCAACACAGCGGCATCCTTGTGCTCCGAGTTCTTATACGGCAGCGCCTGGCGATTGAAACGCTTTAGAGTCTCGCCATAGGTGTTCACCTGGAGTTCCTGCAGCGAATGAGCCTGCAACAGCTCCTCGACTCCCAGCAGATGTGGACCCACATCCTCGGAGGCAAATTGTTGCTGCAATTCACGCACAGATTCCGTTGTGCCCGCGATTTCACGCAACAAATTCATCAGGTTGCTCATTTGGGAGAGGTTCAGGCGTTGATTCTCCAGCAGCTCCAGCAATTGACGCCACTTGTCCATGACTTCCTGTTCGCGTCGCTTCACACGCTCCTTGCCATGATAGTTCTCCTTCTCCAGCTCATTGGCCATGGCCGTCAAATCGTTGAAACGTTCCACACGCGCCAAAATATCCGCTGAGATGGCCTCGTGCTTCTTCAGCGTGGCATCCACTTGACGCAGATAGCGTGGATCGGAGAGCACTTGAATCATTTCCTTCAAGTAACCCTCACGCAACACGGATTTCTTTTCAAATTTATAATTCAACTGCTCCAACTTCTCCTGGCGCAGCAGCTCCTCTCGCAGTGCAACCTCACGGTTGTGCTCGGCATATTCAAGGATCTGCCAGGCCTTCTCAATATCATTGACCAGCTGACCCTCCTGGGGATTATAAGGCGGCTGATTGAGGGCTTTGAGCAGCGTATTTATGGTAAAGAACAGAGCTTCAATCTCACTGCGTTCCTTGTATCTAAATAGAGATTTAAATGATTTAAAGGCATAGATATAGATGCAATTTAAGATTTCAACTCACTTGGGTGGCTTTTCAATGGTGCGATACTCCTTAAAGGCCAACAATTCTCGCTGTATGCCCTCCAATGAGTTGGGCAAATCCCGCTGCTCCAGCTCAATAGTTTTTTGTCTGATCCAGCTGAGCAGATTTGTGGTCAAGCGTTCATAGTGCATCTTCTTGCGATCGGCATCCATCAGCTGGCCCACAATCTAGCCATGGTTAAAAAATAGCAACAAAAAAAAATAGATAAATAAAAAAGACGTTGACGAAGGGAGAGCGGTTAGACAACTTTCTAGGCCCAACCCGCCGAGATCGAGGCAATCCAATGTGAAGTAGAGCGTTAACAAGATTGGCCTCTCGTTACGCTGCAGCAGCCCCAGTCACCCATGCAGTGAGAAGAACTGAGCCGAACCCGAGCCCGAACCCGATCCCGACCCCAACCCTGACTGTCACCAAAGCCAATCCCAGGTGGGTTTGTTGTCGCACTTACATTTGCAATGCGTTTGCCGCTCTTCTGCTCGTTCTTCATGCGAGCAAACGTGTGATAGTATGAGGCCACATAGGTCAAGATCGACTTCTCATCCGGTCGCGCCGAATCAATATCCTCCGCATCGAGCAGACTGCAAGACAAATGAAAAAAGTATTAAATTAATATATGAATGCATATACATTTGAATATAGCTTTTACCTTGGTATGCCCAATTCGTTGGCAGCCGTATCGAAGGCATGATTCAAATTATCCAAATTGGAATTCTTTGAATTGACAATGGTGCTGTACTCAAACAGATCGGGACGATGCGAATGGATGAGCGCATTGAAGCCCAAACCAGAACGCCACGATGATGTAAAGTCCTGTATATTAACGCCGGGGTAACCATGTGTCTTCCGTTGACACCACAAAAGTAGCGCATCTTTGGCTGAACGTTTCTCGCTCGACTCGTTTTCCTCATCCTAAAAAAAAGTGTTGGGAAAAATAAGAAAATATAATTCTTTTAAGTTATAAAATAAAGTTCTTAATTCAACAAGTTTATAATTTAGATATGCTGTGATTTATCATTAATTTATTTACCAATTTTAAAATAATTTCTTTAGTTAAAGTTAATTTGCAGAATATTAATCTTAAAAAGTTATCGAGTTTAAATCACAGTTTTCGATAAGCGTTAAATTAATATTTCGTATTCTGAAATACGTTTAATTTGTATTTTAATAAATTGCTTATATTTCAAAACTTAAATTAACTTTTAAGTTTGCGATTTTTATTTTAAGAGTTCAGTAAGTTGATTATTTAATTCTTAAAAAGTTGATTCCGGTTAAGTTTGAATTTTGATTCTTATGTTATTTAAATAAATTTCAATTTTTAAATCCTAACTTTACTATAAACTTTTAATATTACTTTTTTGTTATTGACTTGTTGTCGTTAAATAAATAGTTGAGGTTAAATAAGTCAACTTACCACATCGATGACAATTTCCTGAATTTGAAACCGCAAAATGATGGTCCAGATGAGACCCAAGATCAATCTGGGATTGCCATCGACAATGTCCTCAGCACCAATGGACTCCAAGCGTACCTGCAATAAATACATTTGCATTAGTTGCCATTCAAGCAAGCGAAGAAGGAGGAGGAGAGGGGTACCGGTTCGCTAAGCTGCGCGTATCGAGTTACCCGTTTCACAAAGACACGACACAACGAGAGAGAAACAAGTGAACCAAAGAGAACTGGAGCTGCCTTTGCTGTCGCTGTCGTTGTTTTGGGGCCAACAAGTCACGCATTATCAGAGCGAATACCACAGCCAGGTGCTTGACCTCTGTGTCCGACTGTCAGTCTGTCTGTCCGTCTGAGGTTCATTTGAATTAATAGTAGGTCAGGTGGCGTGAACAGGTAGGCACAGTGATAAATAGGCGAAGAAAGCATAAGTTACAACTGATCTTTATCTTAAAAGCTGAGCATTTGATCCGCTTAAAAGTTGATTAATCGCTTCTACCTAATACAAAACTATGTTTATAAAGAATTTATGCTTCATTGACAACGCTGTGTGCCACATTGCTAAGATCCTTAACTAAATGTTCGGTCAGCAAAGCGTTTAAATGCTTCTTCAAGCTGAAAAACCAATTAAAATGCAATAAATGCCCATGTCACAAAAACCAAAAGACAAGCCCAAAAAAAAAAAGAGAGAAATAAAACAAAAATCAACAACTTTCACTGCGTCAAACAAAAGTGGCAAAGACTATGCCGTCTTATTGTCTGTGTAAATAGTGTCATTGTAGTTGTTGTTTCAATTTAATTTGTAGTTGTATTTGCAACAGCTACAAATTACATGCATTTAATTTGTATTAAAAGCGCCATTGTTTCTAATTAGATTAGGCTTAAAACGCGTACTAGAAGATAGACCTCATGCGAAACTATGTCGCACGCTAGCCTCAGAGGTAGAGACATGTTGTGGGTAGAGGGAGGGTAAGAGGTGTAAGCGGGGAGGTTGCCTCATCTATGGATTCCGATTGCGACTCTCGCCTGCCGCTGCACAAACAATTAAAATCGAATTCAGGCAAAGAAAGTGTGCGGAAAATGTGCCAGCACGAAAAGCACAAGAAAAACTAAGTAATACATATAAATAAGTAATGATAATAATAATAATAATATTAAAGAAACAAATATGTAGCGCGTGCATTAGAAAGTATGCAAATATTTAAGAAATTGTGCATCAGCAAAAGGTAATTAAATATATATGTATAAAATATGTATGTATGTTGTGTTATGTGGCAGTTGCAGTCTTGCATCCAAAGTGTCGTGGCTGCCGTGGCAGGCACAGCAGCTAATGTGGCAAACAAAGCACGCAACGGCCACGCGCAGCTGCCTCACAAGACTTGCACTTTCTACAAATGCGTAGGCTATTGTGCTCTCTCTCACTCCCTCTCTCTCTCTCACACACACTCCCACTCTCTCTCTCTTTCGTTGGGTACTTACCTTGGTGTGCAAGAATGCCAGACTCTTGTTGACATTTTCGATTTTGTGAACACGCATGCGTCCGCTGTTCGGCTTGCCCAGTTTCTCCGATGAGATTATCTCCAGCAGCTTTAGCAGCTTTATGCCATCGGCTAGATCTGTGAATAGGTCTTCGACCTCCATTTTGGCCTATGGAAAAAGATCAAAATTAATCAGGGACCGTCACTTTTATAATTTTTAAAATATAAATTATTAAATAAAAGTTATTTGTTGATTTTTATCAAAAAAATTAAAAGAAAAAAAATATTTTATTATCTTAAAAAAAATAATATAAAATAATAATAGAATTTAAATTTTTATTTATAAATTATAATTAACTCTTATTTTCAATTTTTATTTTAGCAATTGTAAATAAAAGTCATTTTAAATTTTTATTATTGAAAAAGGCAACAGAAGAGTTATATTTTGGTTTAAAATCTGAATCTATTTAATAAACCAAAAATTATTTTGTTTTCTTAAATGTTCCTTTATTTCTCCAGTCAATTTAATTATTTTCAAAATAAACAAAAGATTGATTATTTTTAAGGAAATCTAATTTAAGAATATGATTTAATTAGGATTTCTTATTTTTTTAATTTGTGCCTAAGATTTTGTTTAGAAAGAGGTCTGGTAATAAGTTCTGGGTTTAGCCCAAAAATATTCGTTAAAATTTGATTTTTCTGCTCACCTTGATCAGAAACGAATTCATCCATTTTGTAAATGTTTTCTTTTGGATGTGTAGACGCTCCTCCTGCAGCGTCTTGATGCGCTCATTCTCAAATTTGATAATGCCATCGCGCTGCGTCATGTTGGTATTGGAGCCGCGGCTGGAAGACGACGCCTGCAGCGTTGCATAGCCACCTGGCTCATATTGTGATGCTACAAAAAAAGAGAGAGAAAACATAGGTGGAAACATGGTTAGGTTTGCATGTAGCAAGTTTCAAATGCAGCCCTAAAAGTGCAAAAAGCGTTTAGTCTTTGTTTTGATTTAATGCCACCCTGAATCAATAGAGGGTGTTCCAAAGAAAGAGATAGCCGCTGTTTTACCTATTTGCCTATCGACACCTATCGTTTTTCACAGTTCAACAAAGAGCTTGATAAGAACATTTCTGCTTTTCTGTTTTTTTTTTTTGCCCACTTATCACAAGTCACAGTAATCAATTGGCATTAGGTATAATATATACATAAATACTGTTCTTTTATTTTTTTATGTAATGATGTCAGAAAAAGATGAAAATAATCTATTGAAATTTACTTTAAAAATAGTAAAAAAAATTTAATAAAAACATTTTATAATATTTATTGTGCCAAGAATGGTATTTCTTGCATTGAAGTTTATCTTCTATCTTTTGGGCATTGATTTACAATTATTCTCTTGTGTGTGTCATTTAATCTACACATCAAATGCAAAAACTTTCCCCTTTAAAACTATCAGTGATTTGATGGGCTAACGCACGTTTAAAAAAAGCACTTTGAGCTTTTAGTTTCTGCTTAACGTAATGTCTATTTTGAAGTATGCGTTGTCGTATTAGTCAATGACTTATTTTTAAGATATGATGCGGTTTACTCGGTTATATAGATTAAGGTTAGAGCTACTACATATCAAGCTAACTTAACCAAAACAAAAATCAAGCAATCGGAGCTATGTCGTAATTGTGTCCGTGTGTTATCAGCAGTAAATTTTTACCAAATGAGTTTTCTGTTACCCTATGCTTTCATGAATGGATAAAAAGGGTATACATAAGTTAAAGTTGATTTCTATAATCATATAAAAATGATAAGATGGTACAAAAATAATGATTGAAGACTACAAGGCATAAATTAAAGTTTGGTATTGGATACAATATCATATTAAAAGTGATTTTATTATGATTGCTTAGGTCTTGTCATTACGATATGTTATTTGAATACCCTGACCTGTATACAGGGTATCTCTTCTTCTGCATTCTCTAGTTCATCAAGTTTATCAACTTTGCAATCTAAGGAATTACGTAATATTTTGGGCACATAAAAAAAGGAAACGAAAAACTGTTCATAAAAAAATCTAACGATGTTATTTGAACGTCATACAAAAACTATTCTGGAAATTTAGATGAAACATTATATGTTATGTTGACAACTACATATTTGAAAAGTATTTGCGAGCTTATCAGAAACGAGATAAGACTGGGAGCTTCCGCTTAGAGGTCGGTCGAATATTGTGTAATTACACGACGACTAGAGTATCCCCAAACATGCGAGTGATGACGGGAAAGTTCAAGTTCAACCTACCCAAAGACTGACGCTCAAACGATATATATCGTTTGTACTCATTGCGAGAAAAGTTGGAGCGTAATATACTATTATATTCCATGGTCAAATCTGGAATCCACACACCGCGCACTGATAATTTTGAATGATGGTTTTTTTCGGGAAAACCATTCAATACTTAAAATTTAATTAATTTTGAAAGCTTAAAACGCCGCACACTAAGTTCGAATTAGTCTTTTGTTTTATTTGTAAATTACGCTGGATCGGTGGCAGTTGCTCGCACTGCCCGCGCCGTTTGGACACTGGAGAAGTGCCGCAACTCGGGTAATTTTTTTTTTGGGTGTAGCAAAGCTTTTTTTCGGCTTTTTCCCCTATTTATCTGATAGCGAGGCGACCCGTAAGCAATCGAAATGTTTGCCAGAGCCGTTGGCGGCTAAAAACGAAAGTGGCAAAAGCGAATTCTTGGAAGTTTCGTCAGTTTCTGCGTATGGTGAATTCCTTTTATCGTTATCTGCTGTACTAAAGCTTAAAACAGATAACGAGAAAACGAAATGAGCATACTCTGGAATGTAACTAAAAGCCGTAGACACAAACAAACAAACTTGTCAGCCCTGGAGATACAGTTTAGTCAGGGACCCGTGTGACTGAGAGGGGACCTTATCTTATCGGCATATCTTGCACATATGTCGGCCTATAGATTATGCACAAAATGTGCGAATAACTGAGAGGGTTATTTTTAGGAGGAAAACCAATCGACTTGATTAAATGCTTTTGCCAAGTGTCATAAATTCATGAGCCATGAGGACATGATGACACTTAAAGTCCAAAATGAGAATTCATTGATCATACAAAGTTCACAATCGATGATATCATAAGTTTTATAGCATAAAGAAGCCCATTGCTTAATAGTCATAAATCTCTGGAACGCCCATTTATTAGCCATTATTGGGTCCCATTGTCTTTTGAGATTGCTCTGAGGTCATTTGGAAGGCATTCAAAGGCAGCTTAGGCAAACAAAACGCTTTTGTAAAGTGTGTGCATTGTACATTGGGTATATAAAATGAAAAATCAATTAAAAAGAGGTGAAAACCAAACAGTGAAATCAGCAACAACAGCGTGACAATAAACTTTACCATACACCGATAACAGGTGCGCCGTAAACTTTGTTATCTGTGACGCTCAATTGGTGCTCTGCTGAAATGCGAGTACTTACATACATACACATGTATTTATGCACATAAGTATATGTATTTGTATGTATGTAGGCTAAGTGTGTAATAAGAGGCGGCACCCACACAGCCAGCACAAACTGAGGCATAACTTTAGGCTTTAGCACGAAAAGCCATTAAAAGAAAATGCATTGCACATTTCCCATAATATCTGAACTACACGATTACCCCCAGGAAGAAGATTGCAAAGATTGACTCCAAGTTGTGGACTTAAAGATACCTTACATCGCAATGCAACATTTATAGATGAGTTATAAATTTTACATCAGAATAAAATTTATAAAAACATAAGTTATGAAAGCCAAGAAGGGACTCTCTGTATAATTTATCTTTCTAAGTTCAATCTTAAAGAAATTTACAAAATCTTAATACGATTGATGATGTGCCTGAGTAGTTACGTTTTCTATTTCCAAATAAAATAGAACTCTTAAAAATCAAAATTAGTTCAGAACAATATAATGGGATTATTTATATTATTTTATAATGTAAGCTCGTTTAATCATTTATGCCTTATAGAAATTATAAAACTTATAAAGCCTTCAATCTGTTTTCTACCTGCCTTAACTTTCTCCACCCAAGTAATATACACAATTCGTAAGTACATTTTACAGGGTATAAAAACTCCTCGCAGCTGCATCATAACATGCTTCGACTATTTTTAGTGTCAAACGGTAATAGCGGCAAGTCGTCGAAGTCAGGGCAATAAAACAGGAAAGTATAAACACACCGTCTTAAACACACACTTACAACACACTGCACACACCAACTGTGCTCACAGAGAGAGAGAGAGAGAGAGAGATAGAGCGAACTGAGAGAGCATCCTGTTTACAGGCACCCAAAATAAACACGAGACACTCTGCGCATGCGCACAAGGATTGATGATTGAAGCCTGAGGGCAGCTGGATTGAGGGGAAAGAAGTGGAACATGCGGCGCACATGTGTCGACATATAGCCAGGAGGCGATATTTAAATTTGTATCTCGCTGTATTTATAAACAGCCTCCCCTCAAAGACTCAAGATCTGACGAGTATAAGAATTTCTTTGTCTGTTTACACACACACACACACACACACAACACTTCCAGAGACAGAGATAGGACAGAGGGAAAAGGGAGACAGGAGAGTTTGTCTACCCGCTGATTAGGCGTGCAATAACCTCGCACAGGGAAGAGATTTGCATAAATCAATAAACATAAGCTTTAAGCCAATTTTCATTTTATATATTAGTATATGATTGTTCATGGTTTTATGTATCTGATCATGAATGTTTATAGCGAAAATGCAAAATAATTTTTTGGTTTTTTTTAATCATATCGTTTGGACATTGGAATTTAATTATTGGAGCGATCGCTAGAGATAACACTTTATTTTATGATAATTTCCAATTTCTCTCTCTCTCTTTCATATTCTTTTCCACTCTGTCTCATTCTATCTATAACTTTCAGATCTCATAGCAAATAATGAGACCTGTAGCGCAAGGTTTTTTTTTTTTTTGGTTGTTTTTTGACTAAATTTGGGGAATTGTTCATGTTGTTGTTTTGTTTTCAAAAAATTCATGCATAAAATTACCTCATCACTTGCCGAAAATTAAAATTCAGTTTTGACTTCAATGACAACAGCAACAGCAACAAAACAAACCAGAGTCAGTCAGTCACACAATAACAATGTGATACTCGTAAATTCTTTTGTTTGTGCCTCGCATGCTAAACAATTTCCAAAACCAAAAAGAGAAAATCCCCTCATCGCATTTCAGAGATCTGATCAGAGCACTGAGCACACCAGGTAAACCTTGTATTTATTGGTAGCTTTTATCATTTTGACAGCACCCTAACGGGAATTTTCTAGTATGTCTATTTATAAGTACAATCTTTGGTGAAAATTTATAGCTTTGGCAAAGAAAAGCAGTTATCACTGTCAAAGAAAGAAGTGTCAATTTTCTCATAAAAATGCTGTTAATCGAGTCCATAAATTTGGTTTGCTTGAGTAAGGTTAGTTAATAGAATGGACACCTGGAGATTGTCGTTAGAGTTCTACGCAGTTATAATAAAAATCTAAAGACTCTGTATGAAACAAGAAAGCAATTTCGACTTTTCCAAGATTTTTTTAGTGGAATATTTTCTCAATTTTTATCTGACTGCAATTTCTCACTCACCATTCTGTTTTCAAAATTTCATGAAGGTACCGAGTTTATAAATTATTTCAACAAATTAAGAGTTATTATTTGAAAAGTTTGCATAACAAGAAACATGCACATTTATTTGTATAAACTAATCTGGTTAGCATATGTTGTCATTATTATTATTTATTGTTGATTCCCAGGCTAAACACACGCTTCAAGCATTCATCGTATTTGTCAGCTGCAGTCAAATTGTTGTTTGAGGCACTTTAAAAATGATTACCAAACATTTTGGCTCATTATTATCATGACTACAAAATGGCATACGGCTTTGAGTTGTTGCTGTTGTTGTAGTTGTTAGTGTTTTTGGTGTTGTTGTGGCTTGTCTTCAATTTTTATGGCGGCTTTGCTTTATTATTGTTGTGTGTGTGTGTGTTTGCTGCTCCAAAAGTTATTTGCAAAAATTAGTCAATAGACAAGGCGTACCCCCGGATTCCTTCTTCCTCCTTGCTTATTGCCATTACTTATGCTTTTGGGTTTCTTTTCGTATTATTATTTTATATTTTTTTGCTATTTTGTGTGGTTGTGTGTGTGTGTTTGTTTGGCATTTGTTACGCCCCCCTGGGGCGTTACACCCGCGTCGTAGAAGACATGCGCACAACAGAGAGAGAAAATGAGAGATAGACCAACTCCATGACATCATCCGCAGCTGCGCGTTGTTGTTCCACGATTGTATCTAAGTATCTAACAGATACACGGGCCAACGCCAGTGGCTGGAACATATTCTTTGCGGTCGTGTTCTGCGCATGCGCAGCCCCACCAGCTACTGTATTTATTTGCTTATTTTTTTAGCGTTTTTTGTGTATTTTTTTTTGCCTGTGACATGTGCTCATTTGGCATGCAAATGGAATTCGAGTGGGCGCCGCATCAACGAGTTTGACAGTGAAATTTTTTATTGTTTTTGGGGCACAATCAAACGGTTTTTTTTATTCATTAATCAACAATCAATTACAGTTTACAGATTACAAATCTTTGTTAGGATGGGAAAAATGTTGGGGATTGTTTAGGCCAAGTGACAAGCTTGACTGCGTTTTGCCAAATTTGTCAAATGTCCAGCTGATGACATCATTAGACGCTGCACTAGCACCACTCAATGTGGTTGAAGACATTGAAAATTGAGCCAAGCTTTTGGCTATTTATTTAGCTTGTGCCATTTAACAACGGGCGGTCGCTGGAGCATAAAAGAATAAAAGGAATTTTTAAATATTAGACACAATCAATTCTACGGTTCCAAGCGAAATTTCACTCATCACATTCTTTTGCCACAATAAAAATCAATTAAAAGTGAAATTTTCTATTCATATTTTTGTTTATGATTAATAAACTGATTTCAGTTTTTGAGTTTTGCCTTTGGGGCGTTTCTGTATATATTTATTGTGGTTTTATTAACTTTAATCGAACCAATAAGCCCCACTATATATATATATATGGCCAACGGCTTGAAGAGGCGCCAATATTCATTAATTATGTGCCAAAGAGTTTGCAGCACGCGTTTTAATGCCGCCTTTTAATTGATGTGTAATTAAGATTCGTTATGCCGGATATAGGCCCATTAATCTGCACGCTTCTTGTAAACGATCAGACCCCCTACGATTATATTTAGTAGTAGACCTATGCTGAGTTACATAGGTGTGATCATTTCAACAGGTTTATCAGCTGATTGATTTCCTCCGAGTTAAGTGAGGGAAGTTCCAGGCAATTAGCAGTTTTACTTCAAGTTCAACTGATTTGTAGAGCATTACATTTTTGTATTTACAATTTTTTTAATACCACTTTCCCTGCATAATAAACAAAGGAAAGTTGCACGCAAGCTTTAAGCTATAAATCCATCAATAATGAAATTTTGATTTATTTTTTTCAACAGATAAGGCGGAGTCTCATAACTTTATGATACATTTTGTAAACAAAAAAAAAGTATTGCCACATTTTGGACTATCAAAACTGAAACCAAATTGAGGTCGTCATTAAATTGTTAATGAGTCGTAAATGAATTGAAACTGAGATACAATTAATTGAGATATGAAATGAGTTATCGCTGCACAACGACAAGTAAAACAATTAAAAGATTTTGCTTCGATTTTTACTAGTTATAATTATTGTTATTAATTAAAGTCGAACACAATTGATAAGGTAAGAAACTAAGAAATGTTGTTCAGGCAGGTAGAAATTCTAACAACTTGATTTAAAAAAAAGGAGATTAATATTCAGTTTTAGGTTCAGGTTTTTAAAGGGCCTAATAATCATATTTAACTCGTTTTCTCGACCGTGTGACCATTTAAAGTTGGTGTCTGTCTGTTTTGGTGCGATCTGTAATTAATAAGCATTGTCTAAGCTGCAGCCCACAAGGAATAGAACCATTTCCTTCTTAGCGTTTGCTGTAAGCCGGCATATGACTTAATCAAGCTCAAGTTCGTAATGAAATCAAATGATTTGCATATGCCGCCGCTCTAAACACGTGTGAATCCAAATTGGGAAACTCAATCACATTGGCGAATGAGTCACATGCCATATACATAAGTTTTGCCTGTGTCTGTGTGTGCTAATGACAAACACAATTTTTCGAGCCAAAGTCAAGGGTAAATATTTACTCAACAATGAGTACGAGCATCCAACACCCTAACACGCAATGAATACTCGTAAATTTCCGTTTGGCTTTCGCAGGAAGTTGCCAAAGCATTTTTGTTATCGATAAATGTGCTCGAAGGTTGAGAGTTCTTTGTAGTCGGTGCTATCTAAGAACTGAGAACAGCCTAGCAACCCCCTAGTTTTAATTAAAATGTAACACAAGAGACGACAATCTCAATGAAGATCTCTACGAGCTGGAATTGAACATTTCAATTCCATTTGACAGCTCATTTTGTAACCCAATGCCCAAAAATAAATATGAAATACTCGCACATAGTCAGAGCTTGTATCTTGAAGATGCTTTTGCATCTGTGTGTGCGTCAAGCTCGTAATTGTAGACATGTGATAGGGTAAGATCTTTAAATCGACCATTGAATTTTTAATTGGCTAAGCCCTGAGACTTTGTCTCTCTTCCCCCAAAACTGTCTACCCTCCCAGTGTCAACAGTCCCAACAGTCTTCAGCATATTTATTCAAGTGTCGGTTCGATCATAATATTATTTCAAATTTTTTCTATTTATGTAGTTTATAAACAAAATTCGTAATTGCCTCGTTTATTTGTAAATGCTTTAGAAAAGCCATTAATAAATATAAACATATTTTGATAGTATTTCAAAGTCTTTGCTTTTAATTGACAGCCTTGTGGCTCATCAGTGGATTGTTAACAACATGTGATAAGACTTTAAACCGCAAGTTATGTATTTTAAATGAATTTCAAACGATTTCAATGTGTTTTTGATGAGACACGAACTGTGATATGGGTTTGTTATTACAGTCCCTACCCAAAGTAACAACAAATTACAACAAATTCATAACCAATTCAAATTTCTACTGCCAATTGCATTTCGACCCGAAAGCACGTTGCGCAAACCGCACAATGTTCACAATTTATTCACGAAGGAAAAAACAAAAATTAAACCGTTTAAAGTTACATGATAAAATTTGTATTTTGATGACGTTATAAGAGCAAATTGAAAAAACCACAAATATCAGTTGATTTTGAAGAATTCTTCAACATTTTGCGGTCGCTTTTTTTGTTGTGCATAAATTATAATTGAATGACAGAGCTTTGAGTGAGGTAGAGAACTTGAAAAGCATAGAAAACCTATTTTTGGCCTGCACGGTAGCTTAAGTTATATAATTATAATTCCCGTAATAAAAGCTATCTTAACTATGCTTTACTCTAAACATACTTATCAGCAGAATCTTTCCATATTTATTTTTCGTAGCTTCTTTTCATTATCTAAAGCTGCTTAGCCTGTTCTTTGTAGACTTGTCTTCAACATTGTATGGACAAAAAAAAATGTTATTTTTGATTTCACGGCTGGATGTCGCCTCGGGTGATGGAGGAGGCAACTCTTCAACGTTCACCTCGTTGCCGGGTGGCCAATGCAAAAAACAAACAACGTGTTTCATGTTTGGGCATATGCAAATTCACAGAGTGTTGCCTCGAGAACTGTCTCCCAAAAATCTGAATCCCGTTGATAAAGACGCCGCTTTACCGCATCATAATAAAAATCGTAAATAAATAAGCCAAGCAAACCGAAAAAAATAAAAGTAACTTCACGCTACAATGCTAAAAAGACCCAACAATTTGTTGGAACAGAAAAACCGGTAAAGAATCTTGAAAGGCAACCAAAATTTGTAGCTCCATCGCCTTTAACTTCTCCTCCAACGGGCACGAGTTTTCTGTTTTTTTTTACGGGGTCTTTCTTCCCACCTATCCCGCTCTATTTACCTCTCTTTCTGACTCTTTCTCTTCGTTTGTCGCAGCCAAGCTGACAATTACTGGTTGATGTCAGCGTTTAAGCAAATATTTTGTTATTTAACTGTGTAATTATTCCCTTCTTGAGCGGGAATTGTGGCTTAGTCAAACTGTTTGTTACGCATTAAAAGAGTTGTCAACTATACGAAAGAATAAATTTAAATGTCATGGGTTTTTTAATCGATTCAAATAAGTCTTGTTTAATATTTAAAAGAGTAAATAAAAGTAGGGAACACTTTTGACTTCTATTTAACAGTGCAACACTTTTTAAATAGAATTTGGCACTGTATGAAATTTGATTGTTGTTTCGTTATAGTTTTCAATCCCTTAACCCCATCAGTGTGCAATAGATTCAAAGTGTTAACGGTATTTTCCGCCTTATTGTATTTTAACAGCTCCAACAACAAGTCGAAAGTCAATATCAAATATATACATACAACAATAATAATGACAAAAGCAAATACTAAAGTAATATTTATAAATGAATGCAACAGAAAACAGCACGAGTTCGAGTATATTTGTATTGTTATTTTAGTACAAGTTTAATGAGAGAGAGAAAGAGAGAGGGAGTGTGTGGAAAAGAGTGAGTGAATGCTGGAACCTGAACCCAAGGTTAGGAGCGTAGTAGCTTAAGTTGAGCGCGCTTTGAATGCAAATGCAAAACATTTGTTTAATGTCGAGTTTTATGCGTCTTTTTAATTGTTGATGACTTGAATTCTAAGCCATAAACTTGTCATGAGTTCTAGACAGTCATTTCGCATCATCATCATTATCATCATCATCATATTCAGAATCTTTATATGCACGGGAGAGAACTGAGAACTAGAGATAGCAAAAGAGAGCGTGTGTTCCCAGGCTAATTAATCAAGAGATACAGACAGACAGAGCCAGAGACACAGACAGTTAGAAATTTAGCTCTCACCCATGACTAGCTTGTACAGCTATTTAATGAGTCACAAGATCGAAACTTGACTCTGACATCATGGTTGTAACTTTTTCTGCATACGAGTAAGCTTCAACAGTTTTTGTGCACTTTCTTTGCATTATTTATCGCACTGATAAGCCAGTTTTGTCGGCACTATCTATCGGTAGATAGTTAATGTGTTCAGTATTTGATTAAAACTGGAAATCAGCTCGTAAATTGCCAATGGCCAAAGTACTTGAGCTAAGTCAACATTTCCGTCAGCCAGATAACGTGCAAAAGAAATTGCATGGACATTCCATAAATAGTAGGCTGAGAATTGCCATCTCTTATGAGAATATTGTGACCAAGGCCTCATATGTGTAAGAAGTGGAACAAGCTCGTAAAACAGTTGAAAAGTACGCCTAAGAATGTCTCATATGTACAATGAACATACGCATTGGCAGAGGAGCAAAAGCTGGCAACAAGGTAAGTTAAAGGTAAGGTAAGCCTCTGGGCTCTTTATTTACAATCTGCTCTAACCTGGGGCTTGACTTTGTTTTCGTCTTGGTCTTGGACTCGTCTTGGCTCACATTTCACAGCTGAGCTGAGCGAACTAAGAATTTTTGGCATTTCTGTTTTGTTGTTACGCTTTTTGATTTCGATCGATGGTCGGACGACGCTTAGGGCATAATTTATACACACATATGCACTCACATATATGTACATGAATATGTAAACGAGTACGAAAACGAATACGAGTACTCAGTGTGAGTACGTGGAAAGCGTATGCAAAAAAGGGGGCCAACAATTTACGAGTAGCGCACAAATGCGCAGTCTTCTTGTTCGCTGCGAGTGATTATACCCTAACCAAAGGGTTCAGAAACTACGTTAGTCAGTTTGTCATGTAGTTATAGCTAAAATTGTATTTAATACTAATTATTTCCAAGTTGTAATGAAAACATAACACTAAATTATTGACTATTATTTTATAATTATTATTTTTCAAGATGGTTATTTTCAATAATATTTTATTGTCATATTAAATTTTTTTTTAAATATTTAGCATTAATTTTATTCAGAATAATGCATTTAATATGATAATTTTCTCTTTGCAATTTAAATTACAATAACTATAAATTGTTGATATATCACTTATTTACAATGATTTGAATAATTTTGCTAATAAGGTTTTTTATCTTATTCTATTTTTCAAATATTTACCTCAATAATTTTAATGAAATTTACATATTCCCTACCAAGCATTCATAATTTTTCACTGCTTTTAAGAACATCTTCGGGTCGGGTAAAGTGCCCGTTATTCCAGCTGCATCAAAATCAATGCCCCTCGGCGAAAGGCATTGGGGGCCATATCATCAACACCTTTCTAGGCAGCTGCATAAATACAAAAGCCCAACAAACAGTAGAAGCAAAAGCAGCGGCATTTTTATGGCTTCATCTTTGTTTTCTTCTTTCATTTTCATTCTTGACTTTTTTTTGCTTTTGTCTTTTGGGCTGTTGGGTTGCAGCAAACACTTCACAAAGGAAACAAAAAAAAAACGCTGTTAAAGATGAAGAAAAATGAGGCATATACTCGTAGTACTAGGAAAATAATTACAGCAACTACAGACTACGAAATTCTACCACCGCCCGGTGTAAAGCGGAAACAAAGTGCGCAAAATGTAATTAATTGCCCGAGGCAAGATCACAGTTGAAGCAGCGGCCCATGCGGCGTATGCTTAATGTGAAGTCGTCGTCCGCGTCGGCGCAGAAAACGTTGCCTCCAACTCTCACGATGTGGATGTGGTATTGTTGTTGCTGAAGTCTCCATTTCAGTTTGCTGTTTGTTGACTTTTTTGCAACTAATAAGCTAAATATTTTGATTGGACCCGCGGTCGAGAAGCTGCAACCAAAAACAACAACACATACATAAATAAAAGCAACATCAATGAGAAGGCATCGCAATTTATTCGCAGACGTTATTAAATTTTGTACGTTTGTTGTTTTTGGGCAGCTCCAGATTGCCAGCAATTTGCTAAAATTAAAGCCAGCGTCAAGGCTGCGATAAGTTTGTGTCTTTTTTTTTGTTTTATTTTGGGTGCCCCCCGTATTTGTTGCCACGCCTTCTTCATTTAGGCAGGCAGGCTTAAATAGCTGATAAGCATTTGCTAGTTTATTCCAAATTCTTGTAAAGCTTCCGCTTTTATATTGTCGTCTAAAATTAAGACAAACTTTGTTAGAATTTCTTTGGCAAAAAATTTTTCTAGCGAATCTCATATTTCATTTATTATTCATCTTCATTTAATATATTGATAAATTACTTCCTGTTCATGGCAAGAACAAACTAAAAAAGTTATAGATGAAAGTTTTATTTATTCAGTTTTTTAGGAACAATGAATCATTCGCCAGCTTTTTATGAATCAGCTTTAACCTTTAACTAGTAATAAATATTTAGTAATGAGAGAGAAATGATCTAACAGCCTTTGTTTCATTAATTTCTTTGGCAGTTTTAGAAATTATTGACATAATTTACAGATATTTAAACAATTTCGTAAAAAATCGATTACCTTAACTAGCTTTTTATTTTAAGCTCAAACACAACACAGCTGAACCCAGCTGAACACTTGACTTGATTAGCCAAATTCCGTAACATGGCAAAAAAAATAGCTACATAATAAATAAGTTTAAAAAAAGAGCAAAACCAACAAAAAAGCTACTCAAAATTGTTTATGGTGCGACTCCAAACTTGAAAGCAAAGACAAAAAACTTAAAAAACAAATACAACAAAACAACGCAAAAAAGTAAAAGCAAAGCAAAAGCAAAAAGCAAAGCAAAAGCACAAGGGGGAGAGGGAGAGAAGTCATTTTTGGTGAGAAATTTCACTCAGTCAGCGGAAGGCGAGGCGAGTTTCAAGGTTGCCAGAGATTTTTCTATGATAATGGAACAGGTGAACCGTGAGTTGAAACAGACTTTTTGTTATTTTTTTTTTTTTTATTATTATTTCGATTGAGCCGCAGCTGAAAAGCGGAATTGAGGAGATGACAAAATGAGCTACGAAACACAAATAAAAACAGCAAAGTAAAAATAGAAGAGGATGTTGTATAGAGATCGGATTAATTGTGGTATCAAATTGTGTAAAGTTATCGCTATTAAAAGAAGATCAACGTGAAACTTTCGCCGAGTTAATATTTTGATTACAAACTCAACGAATGTGAATGAATTTGACTTTCACTTGGAAAAATCACATATGTATATTGAATGATTCTTAAAGCAAAGCACTTGATAAAAGTTCCCTTCCCTTTTAGTTAACAAAAGAAAACTTTATACGATACTTTAACGTTATTGATTAAAATCAATAAGATACTTGCTTTGTCAAGCCTGAATATTTTTTGAGACTAAACTGTAGTGCCATGTCTCGAAGTTGGAGTCTTTTTTGAGATGTCTGACTGCCAAAATCCCACACATTGCACAATGTCGAGTGCCAAGTAAACAACTCAAAATCTGACCGACCCTTCACACACAAAAAATATAAAAAAAAACAATAAAAATATGCAACTGCAATTCCGCTGCAAAAATCGTGCAAATTGTTTATAAAGTCAATGTAACTTTATGTGTCTGTATGTGTGTTGTGTGTGTGTTTCTCTGTAAAATGCATTTCCTGTGCTCTCTTCAATAAGAAATGTTGTTGCTGTTGTTGTTGTGATATGACTTTAACATTTTTTTGGCTACGTGCAGAGGAAGACAGCGACAACAACAACACAATAAAAAAAGAAAGCAAACCACAAGATGGAAAAACCAGTTTGAGCAGAGCAACTTATTATTGTTGTTGCTGTCCATGTGATTTTGTAGTTGTAGCTGCAGCAGTTGCAGTTGCCGTTGCTGTTGTAGCCTTGAATGTGCATTTATTATTTCAGCTCTTTGACTAAGTCGCTGCTTTTGGCGCGCGCGAAAAAAGGCAAGACAAAAAAAAAAAGGAAAATCGAAACAAGGAAACTACACAGATAAATGAACGACTTGCAGCTATCCTGTAAACAGCTTTACATAGATAAATTTTAATGCAAACACATTAGCATGTTATGTTAATTGTGATAATTGTGATTAAACCGATCGCTGCAAATAACATTTTGGAGTTAAATGGTTTAATTTTAAATATGTATGTGACTTAACAGCAGTTGAATTAACAGGTTTTTAGCTTTAACATAATTGACAATAATCTTTAACACAAGTTCTGAAGTAATTCTAAAATATTAAAAAAAATTCCTGTTATTTAAGTGATTAGCAGTTCAGAGGTTATGTGAGAAGTTGTATAATTAATCTATTAACTGACAACAGTGAACTGAAGTAGCCTACATTAAGCTGCTACCTACATTCCACACTGTTAGACTTAACATTTGCAATCTACTAACAGCTACAGGGTAAACAGTTGAATGGCTAGAAAATGAAAATGGCTTTAAGTGAACTTCAGGCGTTCCCAAAAGCCACTTGGCCGTATTTGTCTGTTAGACAAGTGAAAAGATATGCTCTCTCTCTCTCTCTCTCTCTCTGACTCTGGCCAAGTCTCTCTCTCTCTCTCTCTCTCTCTCTCTTATAGCAGTTTTGCACTTTAACTTACGGTTATTTCTAATTGCTTGACACACTTGGCAACCAGCTTCAGTCAATTGAAACTATCTACATACATACATAAAATTATACTCACACACAGATACACACTTAAGTATGCAAGTAGAACTGGGTAAAATGCAAATATACTTCTATCAAATGCTATAATTGAATTCACCTGTTGCATGTAAAATATTTTATTCAATTGGTTGTTGTTGGGAGATAAAAGAAACTGGAATGCTCTTTCAATGTCAGGCGGAAACCAAAAAATAACTTGAAATTGTCATTGATGATCGCATCATTCAAAATCAACGTGAAGGGTTTTCTTATCAATTATCAATTCGCAAAAATGTCGCATGACATAAGGTATTTGTATGTATATTAAATATAAATCTATTTATATACATATATTTTGTATTTATGAAATGCGATTAATTTGCTGTTTTGGACTTCGCTTACGAAGCTGATAAGTGTACGTGGAAATTGCATTAATATAAAATCATTGAACTAAATTTGTCATAGACATGGAATAAAACTGGGTGGTCTCAATATGAAATACATAGAAGTCTGATAACCTAATAGATGTGTAATGATTAAGTACTTTGGAATTACCTAGAAATACAGCTTTGACAGTTAAGAGAATGAGTCCACTTGAAACATACAGTCCAGTAATTGTTTTAATAAAAACTAAAATACATCAAATTTATTTATCAAAAAGAGTTTTCATTTTGTACATCTAATTTATTAAGAATTATTGTTTTTTATTATATTTAATCATAAAAAATATAGTTCAATTTTTTCATTGTGAAAACAATTACAACGGTTCATACTATTGCCATCTCTTTCTCAAGTCAACTGCACATTTCCAAGTTCAGCAGTCAATTGTACTAATTCAAGAGGTCTTACGAACTTCCAGCCTTCCAATTACGAGTAAGTCTCCCACTCCACTCCACAGCACTCAACAATTATCATTAAAAATGTTTATCATTATCATTAATGGGGGACCTTGTACAACATTGTGAGACTCTGTTTGCCGCTAAAAATTCTACTAATTTTATTCAATTCAGCGTTTTTTTTTGTAGATTGATTGATTGAAACGCCAAATAAAAAGCTGTGATTGATTGACTGGAAACTGGACGTGGAAATCGTGCTCCAAATGAAACTGGAATATTTGAGGATTACGCTTGGCCAACTTTCAATTGTGAATGTAAATCTTTTGTATGTAAAAAATAAAGAAACAAAAAATGGAAAAAAAAACACCAAATCAAGTACAGCGCACAAATTGCGCAAAACGTTAAAGAATGCCACGCCAACAACAAAACACAGACAGTGCAGACAGCAGATAGTGCAAGGAGAGCAGCAAAAAGAACAACAACAATGACGGCAGCAAGAGCGGCCAGCTGCAAAGAATGAAAACAAAAGCACTGCAAAAGAATCAAATGGACCAACTTGGATTGCCAATAGGAATTTGTAATAATTCCATTTACAGTTTAACAAGCACTGAGTGACTGCATTTATGACTTTTTTTATTTATTTATATTCTGCTTGCTTGAGGCGTGGGCTTCATCTCTTTGTGTGCGTGTGTTTGTGTGTGTCGTTGTGTCGTTGGCCTTTAGCTGTCCTCGTTACGCGTAATTTAATTTAGCGCAATTGTCTCTCATTGCAATTGTCTTTTAAATCACAGCCGTAGTCTGCTCAATGCCTCTTAAACTGCTGTTAACGTTATAACGGTAATGCACAGACATGTACACATCAATATTTATGTTTGTGCATGTATGCAAATGTGTGTGTGTGTGTCTGTAAGTGGCAAATGCCACGCGGAATGCGGTTTAAAAATAAACCAAGCCCAAGCCGAGACCACAGACCATACGTATATGTACATACATATGTACATACATATTTACTTACTATAGACACCGACCGACCGACCGCACAACAGACCAAAACGTGCTTTGGCTATAGACCCTATTTAGCCTAGTTTACGGCAGCCGACGAAGCCTGGCTTAATGACCACCTGTAAACTGGCTACTAACACAGGCCAGTGTTGCCAGATTTTTAAGGGCTAAAATAGCTAGTTGGATCTAAGCAATTATTTAAAGTGCGTTAAAAATTTAAAATCTATTTTAAACCATAACAGTTATTTAAAATAATAAAAAGAGTTGCTAAAAATATATAGGAAATATTTAAATGTATTAAATCAATAGCCTATTTTTTTTAAATTTATTTTTACAAAGCTTATAATTCAAACATTCAAAGGGTATATTTCCTTAAGACAATCATATCTGCAGTCAAATCATTTCTAGCAAACAGAATTACTTTAAATTTTCTAACTTTTGCAATACCTTGACTTTTTAGCCGCTTTATAGCTGAAATGGCAACATTGCACAGCACTCAATCCCTCCCTCTCTCTCTTATTCTTATGCTAATAAAAAAACTATGACAGCGATCGCAAATTTTATGACGGCGACGCACGCAATGTACGCCCTTTTGCTGCATCAAACTGTACAGTTTGATATCCAAACTGGATTCCAATTGGCGATTATGCAACAAGTTTTGAGTGCCTTTACATTTTTATTTTATTTTTTGTGGCTTATTGGACGCCATAAAGCGCATAGTGAGCGTGTTTCTTAGGTGCGTTCGTTGACTGCATAAAAATGTTTTTATGTGTATGTATGTGTTGTGTATTATGGCATTGTTAATTGAATTTGGCAGCGCGCACAACAAATGAATGAAATGGTATTGTTACTGTTGTTGATCACTTTTTGCTCAACTGTTGCATAAAATCGTTGAAATAATCAATTGAACTGCTTTAAAGTATTTTTTCATTTTGTTTACCTTTGACAGCCTCGTAGTATCCTAAATCCAGCGTGAATGATTTATGTTAAAATCCTGTACAAGAAAAGTATATGTTTTTGTTTTGTTTACAGCTTCCGCTCTCTTCCTCTCTCTCGCTCGCTCCTTAAAACTTCTGCTACAGCCTTGGCTAAAGTGCGCACACACAAAACAAGTCGGCGTGATTTCACTCTATCCCTTTCCCTCTTTCCTTATTGTTTCCTTTCAAGTCCTGCAGCGTTGTTGTTGCTGTTGCAGTTGTTGATTGTGTGGCGCTGTGATTTGAATAAAATTGATTTATATCTAGTAGTTAAATTTTCACAAAACTCGGCTTTAATCCGCTCTCGCAGTCGATCTCTCTGTGTACCTCTTTGGCACCACACGAAAAACGCGTAAGCCACGAAGATCGATAAACACACGAAACAAAATAAGAAGAAAAAGACGCTGCGAGATGGAGCAGAGAAAACCGGAAAGTTGTTGTTGGTTTTTGTTATGCACGGCGTTCTCTGCGTTTTGCTGCTGCTGCGTTTTTGTTGCTGTTACTGTGGTTCTTGTTGTTGTTGGCAATAGAAAGAGTCCAAAAAATCTTTAATTGAAAAGAATTATTTAAGAGCAGCAGCCACTTTTTTGTTTGTTTCTTATCTTCTTTATTAATTTGATGTTTTAAGGCATTAATTTATGCATTGAATTTTTGTGGCTTGTCACTTGTTGCTTTTGACCTTAATACGATCGCGTTTTAACAAATTCCAATGCACAAACACACACACACACACACATGCTTACACTGAGAGAAAGAAAACTTACGCACACACCCACACACATACACATACACATACACATCCGGACACACGATGTGAAGTGAAGTGTCACAGTGAACTTGCATCCAATTAAGTGCTCCGCGGTAAACTGTTGCAAACACGATCCCTGCAAATAATAAGGACTTGAGTTGTGGTGTCTTAACTCCTGAATACAGGGCGGCACGTACCTGGCTGTCTGCATGAGCTGTCGATCTCTAACAAGGCCGAAATCATCAAATATCCAGACGTAGCTGAGCTCTGTCCCCAGGGAGGGGCGAGGGGACAACAGAAAACAGCTTCCGCGCCTTTTCTTTGTGCCTGGAAAACAGCAACAATTCACAGGTCTTTCCAAATTTGCAACAACACATTTAACCTTTTTGCAGCAATTCACACACACAGCTGATTAAGATCACGTCAGTGTTGAACACTGTCAACAACTGTAGTGATCCGGAAAAGGTTGGGCCAGTGTTGAACATCGCTATTGCAACAGCGGATAGCGACCCAAATCAGAGCGACCAGAGTGACCAGAGGCAAAAGCTAGTCAACGGTTTTTCAAACTAGTTGGATATAAACAGACCCGAAAGTGTTGCATACTTTCACTGTCAAGTTGAAAAGTTGCATACTTGCGGGCTGCTCATATCTTTTCTCGTTCTTTTGCTACATTGTTGATCAGAAGATAAAGGAATTAAATAGAAAGGCAAAAAAGTCATTGGACCAATTTCCATCCCAGCCGCTATAGCGGGCCACAATCACTGGGCTCTGGGGACCGAGTTGTAGGCGGTATAACCTCCATCAGCAAGCTTGGCATAAATTCCATGCCTACGTGGGAAATTCCTCTCTGACAACAATCCAGAAGAGGATAGCAGGTCATGGAAGACCGCGATCCATTTAAAAAGAAGCCCGCGTTGGCCAGAACTCCACCGCTGGCCAATCCCATGGTACCAAGCGATCCAGATGCTAGCGATCCAGTTGCCACTAGACCGAAGCCCCGAATCGCACCGGCCGCAGCTGAACTAGTGGACCCAGAGACGCCTAAGAGACTTAGAGACCCCGACAGTCCGTCAAACAAGTCTCGCAACACGCCACCAAAGAAGACAAAATCTAACTGCCATGAAGTAGAAGAAATGGGCTCGATTTTGGAAGAGCTCATATACACTTTTAATGAGAAGCAGCCGGTTACGAGGCATATTAACGTTGCCACGAAGAGCATGTTGTTCAGACTGAGAGAGCTGCAAGGCACTGTTCACGCTCAGCTATCTGACGTCACAAATCAGCTATCTGAAGCCATGGACAGAATAGAAGTTCTTTCTCAGAACCCAGCCGTTCAGAACATGCCAGATGAGCCAGCCGTATACGCCAGACCGAACTGCAATGCTGCCACGCAGACGTCGGAAAATCTAGCTGCCAAAGAGCCTCGCTTGCCGCGGAACAATAATCAGAAGAGGATCCCAATTGGCGGCACCCACAAAGCAGCTAAGCAAGCCCAAATGCATAAGCGCAATAACCCTACCGAAGCAGACAAGCATACGTCAAGTAGGAGCCTGTCCCAAACAAAGAGCCAATCTGCCACAAGTACCCAAGATCAGAGGAAAAATGAATGGTCTGAGGTAAAAAGGAAAAAGCAAAGGCCCAAAGTTGCAAGCCGTCCTGATGCAATAATCGTTAAATGCACGGAAAAAACTAACTATGCAGACATCCTAAAAATGATGAACGCAGAGCCCACGCTCCAAAGCCTGAAAGGAAGCGTTCAAGGGATCAGGAAATCTGCAAACGGAGAGATGATTCTCAGAATGCAGAAGCAGTCGGATCCTGCGACTGAGCAGCTGCACACTGCTTTAAAGGCAGTGCTCACCGACAAAGCAGCAATCAAATCAGTACACGACACCACAACGATTGAAGTGTTCAACATCGATGAGACAATCTCTGCTGACGAGGTCTTACTCGCACTCTGTGCATGTTACGAAGGCGATATACCAATCGAAGCGGCTCCTACAATGAGGAAAGCTTATGGTGGCAAACAGATTGCGACGCTTGCTCTGCAGCCAAGCCTCGCTACCAACCTGCTCGACATAAAGAAGGTACGCATTGGATGGAATCTTTGCCAAGTACGACTTAAGATTGAGCCCAAACGATGCTACAGATGCATGGGATATGGCCACACGTCATTCCAATGTAAGAGCGAACACCCCGTGCCGAAGGAAACGTGCTTCAAATGTGGCGACACTGGACATACAGCAAAGGTGTGCACGAACATGCCCAAGTGCCTTCTCTGCACTAGGCAAGGATCAGAAGCAGACCAAGTTGGGCATTCAGTACTGAGTAGATCCTGCCCAGTATACAAGACGGCACTTAAAGAGCTTAAAAATGGTTAAGGTTCTCCAACTAAACCTTAACCACTGCAGAGCAGCCCAGGATCTGCTAGCGCAATCTGTCAGGGAAAACAAAATTGATGTAGCAGTACTCAGCGAGCCTTATGCACCCAAAGATAAGGGAGTGTGGATCGGAAGTTCAGACGGCGGGGCAGCAATTTGGAGCTGTGCACCCACTCCAAAACAACTAACCCAACGCAACTCTAGAAATGGATACGCTAGGGCCTTGTTTGAGGGCTTATACATATACAGTTGCTATATAGCACCAAGTATATCTCTCGACGAATTCACTGCAATCGTTGACGATATCGTCCAAGACGCTTCTGGCAAGTCGCCTATAATAATTGCAGGTGACTTCAACGCCTGGGCTACGGAATGGGGTAGCAGTAGAACCACACCAAGAGGCTCAATATTATTAGACACTTTCGCTGCTCTGAACGTTTGTCTAATAAACGCTGGCGGAAAACCCACATATAGCAAAGCTGGAAGACAGTCAATCATTGACCTGACGTTTGCCAGTCCAGAGATCGCACGCAACAGCAAATGGTTCGTCTCAGACATGTATACGCATAGTGACCATTTTGCAATAATTACGGAGCCCAGCATGACTAGAACCAGGCAGACACGACCCACAACCATCCGCACTTGCTATAAAACGGACACTTTAAACCCCGAAGTTTTGCTATCCACAATGCGCGGACTCAATCTTACCGGCAGCGCCAATCATTCTGCGGACATGCTAGCAGACGCCATCACTAGCGCCTGCGACGCATCCATGGTAAAGGTTCGAAGAGGTGGCAATCCGCATAGGCCGGTAGCTTGGTGGAACGACGAAATCGCCGAAGCACGTACACAATGCCATGCAGCAAGGCGACTATGTCAACGGCACAGAGCTTCGGAAGATCACGAATCGCTCACTCAACTGTTCAGAGCTAAACGAAAAGCCTTCAAGAATGCTGTCAAGCGCAGCAAAGCTCGACACTTCCAAGAGCTTTGCGATGCTGCTGATGCACAGCCATTTGGACTTGCCTACAAACTAGTCATGGGCAAACTAGCGCGGCAACCGATGCCCACATGCGCTGCTCAACTTAGTGGGATAGTAAATGTCCTCTTCCCGCCACAACCGCCAATTGCGCTCCCATGGCAGTTTTATACACCGCCAGACAATGGCAGCAGAGTGCTCACGAATATAGAGGAGGTACTCGTTCTGGCTGCAGGAATCAAGACTGCCAAAGCCACTGGCCCGGATGGAATTCCAAACGCAGCTCTTAAGCAAATCATCGCGGCGCATCCAGATATATTTGCTGATCTCTACAACAAATGCATCCTGGAAGGCAATGTGCCACGAAGGTGGAAGATTCAGCGCCTAGTTCTTATCCCGAAACCAGGCAAGGACCTCGACGATCCATCGGCTTATCGACCCCTATGCATGCTGGATACCATGGGAAAAATCCTTGAGAAGCTCATATGTAGCAGATTAGAGGACGAGCTGGCCATGATGCAGGGCATTTCTGACCAACAATTTGGCTTTCGGAAGCAACGCAGTACGACAGACGCCATCCGAGCTGTTACGGACATAGCCAGTCGAGCCATCCAGGGCACAAGATGGGCCGGTGGATCCAAGCAGTACTGCCTCGTTTGCACATTGGATGTCAAAAATGCATTCAATTCTGCAAATTGGACCAGCATCCTTGAAGCACTCGCTGCCAGAAATATTTCCGGTTACCTTGTGCAGCTGATTGCAAACTATTTCCAAGACAGAGTGCTCCTATATGACTCTGAGGATGGGCAGCATCAAGTCAGAATCAGTGGAGGCGTCCCCCAAGGATCAGTTCTCGGGCCGACACTTTGGAATGTAATGTACGACGGTGTCCTTAGACTAAACCTTCCAGATGGCAATACCATTATTGGCTTTGCAGATGACATCGCTCTTGTCACAACTGGCAAGAAGCTTGAGCAGGTCACGACAAACTGCAGTACCGCCATTGACATGGTCATAGCTTGGCTATCCCAAAACGGCCTTGAACTCGCAGAGCACAAATCAGAAGTCGTACTGATAAGCAGCAGGAAGATCGTAGAGAAGGCAATGGTAAGAGTAGGTTCAGTCATCATTGAATCTAAGCCCGCCATTAGATACCTGGGCATAATGTTGGACCATCGGCTAACTTATAAGCACCACCTCGAGCACATCAGTATTAAAGCATCGACCGCGGCATCTGCTATAAGTCGAATGATGGCCAACACTAGAGGACCAAAAGAACGAAGCAGAAAGCTTATTGCAAGTGTTGTTTCCTCAACCATATTGTATGGATCTGCGATTTGGGCTTCAGCAATGAATGTTCCAACTTACAGCAGGGGATGCAAAGCTGTCTATCGACGCTGCGCTCTTCGGGTGGCCACTTGTTTCCGGACTGTATCAGAAGACGCCTCCTTGGTAGTTGCGGGGATGATCCCCCTCACGCTACTGGCTGCTGAAAGGCAAAGCGGCACCTCTGCGAACAGAATTCTTCGAGACAATACGATATCCCAATGGCAAACTCTCTGGAACAACGCAAGTAATGGAAGATGGACTCACCGGCTAATCAGCAACTTAAAAACCTGGCTGACTCGCCGCCATGGCCAGATGAATTTCTATCTGGCGCAGCTGCTTACGGGGCACGGCTGCTTCAAGGCATACCTACACCGCTTTAAGCATGCCGCGGATCCATTTTGCGAGCATTGTGGACAAGGAGTTGTTGAAGATGCCGAGCACTCCATTTTTGTGTGTCCTCTCTTCTCAGAAGAACGGGCCCAATCCGAACTAGGCAGGTTAAACTTGACCCCAGAGAACCTCGTGGCACACATGATCGCTGACGAGGCCGTATGGATGAGCATCTCCAACCTGGTGTCTCACATAATGAAGGAGCTACGTCGTAGGGAGAGGCAGCGCAACGTAGCAGGAAACTAAGCGGCATTAGCCGACATCCGGTCTGCGAAGTGATGCTTTCTGGCGGTCCCGCAGTTCGGATCCTACAAAACTTAAATCTTTTTCTATCCTTAATTCTACTCTGTCTTCTCGTTTTTAACATTGTTATGCTTATTTATATTTTTCTTAATAATAAAAAAAAAAAAAAAAAAAAAAAAAAAAAAAAAAACATGCTTACACTGATCTCTCTCACTCTCTTACACAGAAACACACATACACAACGATGCGCAAAAAAAACCAGCTTCGCCGCTTTTTTTTGTTTTTGGGCCAACAATTAGATAGCCGCGTTCTAAAACGCCGGCGTAGCAGTCGACGCCGTTGCTCTTTCTAATTAGCACAAGAACAACAGTAACAATAACAACAAGTGGACAGCAGAACAGAACAGTTAAACGGCTTTAACACCAAACCACAAACGATTTAGTTCTATTAATCTTTAAGTTGAATTTAACACAAAGCTCGACGTTTTATTTCATGCATGTATGTATATGTACATTTGTTTTATTTTGTTGTTGGCACTTTTGGTACGTTGCTTTTACGGTTGAATTTCGTTAGAGTTGCGCGCTTGTTTCACGCACGTCTTGGCAACTCGCGATCTGTCTTCACAATGATTGGTAGACTCGTGTCGTTTCGTTCAGAACAAGTTCAAGTGAGCGTTTTGCGAACGTGGGTGACCAGCGGAACTTGTTCATTGATTTGTTGACGAAACTATTCAAATCGTTCATCTGCACCAAAATGATTCCGAATTCAATACGCTTAACTAGGCCGTTAAACTTGAATTGAATTTTCGTATAATAAATTCCAATGTTGTAGTATATTCACATTCGAATTTTGTGAATCGACATTTTTGCCAAATTCTAAAGACGAATAAATGGAAGTCGTCTGGAAATTTATATGGTCAATTTAAAAACATATATGTATTATTGAAATATAAAACTATATTTAGGTAATTAAAATCTCTAATGGTCTAAAAACAAAAGGAATATTAGTTTATATACGAAAAATAATATTAATAATTATAATCACAATTTTAAATAAATTATAATTAATAACTGGTATAAAAATAACGTAACGCCAAATGAGTAACGTAACGCATATAAAACGTAGAAGATATTTTTATGCAGCCAACTTCGTGGAACGCAACAGTGAGACACATGAAGTTGGCTGCGTCGCATTCACTATGTTGGCGAAATTTAGGATTTCCAAAGATACATATTTCGGGCACACCTATTAAAGTTAACGCTCTTTAAAATAACGTCCTGGGGCTTAACAGCACACTTTGAGCTTAGCAGTTCCATTTTGAGTACAAACATTAAAAAAAATGTAACTAATCGATATGTAAATTAAAAAATATCGTTCTTTATTTGAGAGTAATATCACCTTTATTAGAGACAGTTTTTTTTTTCAAATACAGCTTTTGTAATTTTAGATGCACCTAATAATTGGGGAGCTCAATTGTATACTCTTATTATTCTATTGCGAGATAGTTTAGGTATATCGATCTTATATATCGGCGTTATGGAGTATTTCAGACTCATAACAGCTGTGAAGTTACATTTCTGTAATGGGTTGGTTCTACTGTTGTGTCTGTTAACATTGTTAGCAACTGCTTAATTCTATTAAAATGTACTTTTCTTATACAAATTACATTAAGTTAACAATTTCTTAAAAATTTATTTAGAAAAATTGCTGGTTGATATCCGTAATTACAATTAATAAATATAAATATATTTAAAATTAATACTGCACACTGTTAATAACATTACAGAATATGTCAAGATTAGTTGTTGAATATGTATGCTAAGAGTGACCAGACAGCTGGTAAGTAACATTTCTGCTGTTGTTGCGTCGGAGCTCGGACGTGTGTCGCGTTCGTGTCGCTCGCGAAATTTATTTAATTTTTTCCATCGACTTGCACAAACCGGAACTTGCTAAGAACTAGGCAAGTCAGTTGTACACTGTGTTAGATATGCAAAACTTATAAAATTTGATCGCAGTGCGCGTAAAGTATGTAAATAACACCGCAATTTTATTTCGATCAGCCCTTCGAAAGGCAAAGAGAAAAAGCGAGTGGCAGATTTTTTCCTGTCTACCTACACAAACATACGTATACATATACTGCGGTGTATGTATTAAATTGTGTTTGTGTATAACGAAGAGCGCAAAATGTGTGTTGTGTGTGATAAATTTGGTGAAGAATAAGAATATTAAATATCTAGCTTTTTATAAATATTAATTTCACTAGTGCTTGCATTAAAATCAGTGCAAAAAAGTGCGTGCCGCGCCCGTTTGCCAAACGTTACACATACACACGGAACACATAAGCAAAACGCTCACTCACACAATCGTATACTGACAAAAGAGAAAAGTTGTATGAGCAGCAACAAATACAAATTGATAGCCAAATAGTTTTGTTAATTGCCGTATATAATAGTCTTCATTTTGTCAATTTAATTTTTTCAGCAATGCGAATGTAATTTATATTGTTTGCTTTTTAGTCAAAAATTATAAACAACAAAACTAACAAGCATTAAATAAGCGGAAAGAAAAGAAAAAAAGTGAGGCGCTGTTGACGGCGAGTGCTTCTGTGTGCGTATATATGTGTGTGCGTTGGTGTGCATAGCCTGCATAGCAGTGTGTGCGTGTGTGTTTGTGTAAAGTAGCAGCAGCAGCCGCCGCCACAGCAGGCAGATTAACAAAAAAGTGCAAATCAAAATGGCGCACCAACAACAACAACTGGCACAATCGGTGAATTGTTCATTGGATGATATCGATTTGACGTCATTAAAGGTAAGTTAACGGCCTCAACACTAGTTTATAAGAGCTCCATGCAACAACAACAAAAATAGAGACAACTACAACTACAATAAACGTGTCGCTGGAGTCTCGCATTGACTGCAAGGTGTGGCCATGTATGCATGACTTTTGTTATTTTTTTTTTTTTTAGCAATTTCCGCATTGCAGCTCATCAACTTTTAAAGTTTTTCGTTTTTTCTTTATCAACTGTCTCAGTCTCCTCTTCTCTGCTTCACCCACTCTTCTTACATTCACTTTCAATCAGAGTGCCGAAATTTGTGCAGCTGATTACTGCAGTTTTTCCCATTTATCGATTTCCAAATTTGCTTTAGTATTGTAATCTGATAAGAATTTATTTGTTGCACAATGCTGAGAATGTTTATCACCGGATTATGAGTCGTGACAACCGTGTGTCATTGAACTAATTTATGGATATCTTCGGATCTTGCTTATAAATAAATATGCGATTAATTCACTCAATATGCCTACGAATATATGCAAATTGTTGTAAAAATGTTACGCCCACTCCCCACCTTAATATATAACCGCATAATGCAAAACATAATTGTTAATAATTATCATTAATAATAGCATATTGGCATTGCATTTTGCTTGGTTAATTATTAAGCATTTGCTATGCGCTCTTTTGAGTATCTACCCCATAACCCCCAACCCAAGTCCACCCTCAATTCACCACCACCACCATAAGCAGCGACAGTGACCGGCCGGTGTCAGCGTCTTTTACCATTGTTGTTGCTTTTCTTTTTCTTTTATTTTTCGTTTCTCAATGAAATGCCCCACACGCACGATTCGCACGCGTTGCCTTTTGCCTATGCTTTGCCTTTCTCTTTCAGCAAACATTCACCACATCTCATAAACTCACCACTGCCGCCCCACGATGGGCGCACACAATGCGTCGACGTCGACGTCAATGAAACTGAAGCAGCAGCACCGGCAACAGAAACAGCGGCAGAAAGTAAAGTTCTGCTATTGCTGAGGAGTATCAGCGCTGTCTGTGTATTCCGCCTGTGCCTGTGTGTGTGTGTGTATGTGAGTGTCCGTTTGTTGACTCTGTCTTGCAGCTGCTAGTGGGTGGGGCTGGGGATAAGGTGGATGGTTGTGTTAGTGTGTTGGCATGTGCATGTGTTCTTCATAGTCGAAGAAGACGAGACAAAAACGAGACAAGAATGAAAATTGTTTAGTTTACTTTATTAAAAGCAGCAACAGCAGCAGAAGCATGTCCATGCGTGTGTAAGCTCATACTTACATACATACATATATGTGTGTGCATGTGTACGTATGTATACATATATATGTTTATGTGCAGACGACATGAAGATGAAGCACTGAAGAAGGCAGCCAAAGCAAAAGCAAAGCTGAGAAGAAAAAAAATGGCAGGGGTATGACGGCTGTTGTTGATGTTGTTGCTGCTGCTTCTGCGCTCGCTGTTGCTGTTGGCCTTCTCGCAGCAGGCGCGTGGGCGCCGCGTCTGCGTTGGCTTTTAAAGGTCATTAAACAATGAAATACGTGCCCCGAAATAGTAAACTGCCTTGTCTATATTGTTGTTGCTGGTGTCGTCGCAGCATCCTGGCGATACTTAACAAAAGGTCACAGTCCTCAAAGCTGTCGTGGCATGTGCTTCAATTGCTGTTACTACTGCAGCTTCTTCTTTTTCTTCACGTTCCCATTCTCGTTATGTTCTAAAATGATAAGATACTGCAACAACAGCAAACGAACACACACACACATACAGAAAATGCATTAATCAGCGCAATTTCATTAATTATTTTTATGATTCTCAGCTGCATTCACTCTCTTCTTCTATCTCTTGTACAAATGCAGTTTGAAGTTGTATTTTCTTTTCTTTTTTGTTTGTTGTTGTTGTGCATTTTGATAAGCGCTTGGCGACGCTGCTGACGTCGCGCTCTTTGCTGATTGCCTTCATTATTTTGTGCATGGCCATATGACGGCACTTCTTACACACTCACATACGCGCTCTCTCTCTTTTTCTTTGTCTTTGTTTTGCTTTCGTGCGTATCTGTATGTGTGTGTGTTTGTGTATTTATTTTAATCAGCGTTTATTGCATTTGGTTTTGTGCGATAAAAACGTGTTCGCCCACATTTGGTGTGTGTTGTGTTGTGTTGAGTGCTGCAATTTGTGCAGTTGCTGCCATTGTAATGGAAAGAAGAAAAAAAAAATCACACATGTTTGGGTTTGGTCTGATTGTGGGTTAAATCAACATGGCTGGGTAAATACACCGGGGAAAAACGAATCACAAAAACCGAATATTTCGGCCAGATGTATACAACTCATCTGAATATGAATGTATGTACATATGTGTCTACATACATAATAACAAATTTACATAAGTATATTATGTATGTGAGCAAAGAATTTAATACATTAGGATAATTATACACTCCTCGATTTGGATTCTGGTTCTCCCATTGCGTGACTTTACGCGTTAACTAATACTTCCATTGCTGTCGGTTTTATCTTTTGTTGCTTTAACACATATTTGCGGAGTATGGCTCAAAGCTCTGTATTTACTATGTATTATATTCCTAATCGAATTGCTCGTGGCCCACACACACTATAAAAGTTTACAGCTGTGGCCATGCAAATAAAATAAGAGATAAAAATATTTAAATGATAAATTTCGGTAATTTAATTAATTAACTATATTGATTATGAAATTCCAGATTGTTTTAATGGTGTTTATAGAAATAAAACTAATCGTTACTCGTTTCTCATAACATGGCCACGACTGTATAGAAACTGAACATTCCAAAAGACTCACAGCAAACTAGACACATGTATTTCTTTACATATGTCTGACTTGTCCACCTTTTTCCCCTCCCTGTTTTTCCCTGTGTAACTATCTGACTTTTTTGCATATGCAAAAAAAGCAGCTATTATTTTTTTTAGCATGGGCGTTCAATTTGGAGTCAGTCCTGTTGGCGAGTCTCCTTAATGCATACATACAAACACAAGCATTAAGATGTATATGTATGCATGGCTGCTCTAACTGGGCCAAGCCTCGAATGCGACCAAAAAGAAATCCAGTTTTGCCAACAAGCCTGCCCAGTATCAACATAAAAAGCGAAGCTGCAGCCTCAGCGAGTTTTAGACGAGTCTTCGCAAAGTATCAGCGAGTTGTTTAGATTTTAGTTGCCGTTGTACTCGTAACCGTTTATACAAATACTGCAACAAATAAGGCGAGAGAGAGAGAGAGAGAAGAAGGAAGAGAGCAACAGCAGCAGCCTGTAACTTAAGCTCTATGTTAACAGAACAATTCGCAAATATACACTCTTACTCTGACTCTTATTCACCACAATCTCACTCCCCACCCTCTCATCAAATGCGCTGCCCATTGCATTTCGTTAGCGGTTTGTGCTTAACATGTCAACGCTAATGAGTCATGGTGTGGTTTTCGCGTTGACTCCAAGGGGAACAGTCGGCTTATTTTTCTGTGCATTTTTAATTGATTTTTACAACGTGAAGTAATCAGCCAGAAATAGCAGTAATTGCTCTCTCTCGCTCCTCCTCCACTCCTCTCTCTCAACTGCTTGCTGCGTGCGTTTGACACACTTTGCTCAAACACCAACAAGAAGCACAACAACAAGCAAAACAATAGCTCCAGGAGGTGGAGAAGAAGGAGAAGGGAACGATAGTGATGGCTCATTTGAAGGCAGCCATAAATCTACTTAAGGCAGCTTTCAATAGTTCCTTCTCTCTTTCTCTTTCTCTTTACCTCTCTCTCTCTCTGTCTTTGCTTCTGTCAGTCTGTCCACTGCTGTTTTGTTTTTGTTCCTTTTTCACTTTTTATTTTTTATTTTGTGATTTCGACTGACGCTTTGTCTTTCTTCTGCTCTATAATTCCTGCGGTTGCTGCTTGAGCCTGCAAATTGCTGCTACCGTTACCCCAAAGAGCAGCTCAGCCTTTGTCTGAAGGGGCGGGATGGGTAGAGGAGGGGACTTTGTTTGTTGAAATGTGCAGCTGAAGCTTTTAAAGAGTATCGTTGAAGAGCATTACCCGTTACAATGGGGCTGGGCACAACAAGAGTTTTAGCAATGAAATAAAAGACGATGGAGAACGCTTAAGAAACCGAGGCACAAGCTAGCGAAGGAACTTTAAGTGGTAACTAATCAGCTGAGAAAAAAATAACTTAAATCATTTTTTGAAGCGGGGAATGCAAATAAGAATTATGAGTAGTGATGTAAAAACTTGGGCTGATTTTAAATAATTTGTTTTAAGAACAAATAAATATATGAAAAAGAACAATTTGTAAATTATTCTTTCAATTGCAATCATTTTTGAACGAATAACAGTATTTTGTAGTCATTTCGACATTTCTACTTTAAATATTTGATCAATAGTTTTTTATCGACTGCAGAAATGTTTAAAAAGGTCACTGAAATATTAAAAACGGTTTCCATTAGGCTTTTTTTTGTTTAATTTTTCACATTTCCTTTTATCTGTCCACCACGAAATGTGCAACTGTAAATTTACATTTGTCAACTTAATGGGAGTGTATTCTTCAATAATTGTA
This sequence comes from Drosophila limbata, assembly GCA_963924055.1. NCBI lineage: Eukaryota > Metazoa > Arthropoda > Insecta > Diptera > Drosophilidae > Drosophila > Drosophila limbata. Next base: position 14,912,420 of record OZ001354.1, read on the forward strand.
AAAAATGAACATTGTTAGGAAAATTCCCAGAACTTGTTAGAAGTGTACTACTTTCTCTTAATCCATCCGTGCTTATCGCATTTCTGAACTGTATTCACCTTACACTATGCTAAACTTGCATGTCTTCTTAGCTATCTGCTGTCTACTTTTTCAACTGTTTACCTGTCTGCCCTTTAACCCCCATTGCCCTGTCATAAACAGAATTTAGAGCATTGACAGCCCTTTTTTCCCTCCCCTCTCCCCCCTGTTTTCCTGTCAAAAATAAAAAAAAAAAAATAGAAAAGTCAGTTACCTGTTGAAATTGTTGTTATTCTTCTTGTTATTTTAATTGGCATTTGCCTTAGCTGTCACTAGTCTTCCCCCTTTTTCCAATCCGTCCCGTTAACTGTCTAGTGGGGTATCGTTGTGGGTCGTGTCACGTCGTTAAGTATCGAGACTGGAGACTCGTGTCTGCTCGTGAGCTGCTCGTGTCAATGAACTCGCATGCGATTTGTTGTTGTATGGCTTGACATGAGTTGGGGAGGGAGTGAAAGAAGTGCATGAGAATGGCTTGGAGTGGGGGGACTTTTGGGATTTGTATTAAATGCCTCTTTATTTTTAACGTCGGATTTCTTATTTGTATTATTATGCCTTAATAATTTGTTTATACAAACAAACAAACAAATCCAAAATAACAACGCTGCCTTATACAAAAACAACGTTGCAGTTGTTTCTGTTGTTGTTGTTCTTGTTGCGTTTTTGTTAAGTGTCTCTGCCCCGCCCTGTGTGGAACTCATCTCATTCGCTTGCCAGTTCATTGTATTTGCCTTTGGCATCTGGAAAGGATTTGTTTTTTTCTTTTGGGCGTTGCCCATCTTGTATTTTATTGTATGTAATTGTTTTTATTGCTTTTTGGTCTTTGACATTTGCAGGATTTACTTTTACACACACAAAAACATTTGTTCTAAATTAATCCTTGACATTGTCTTTTGTCCTTTTTGCAGGATCCAGCTGGTATCTTTGAGCTCATCGAGGTCGTTGGCAATGGCACATATGGCCAGGTCTATAAGGTAAGTTCAAATCGATATTTATATGTATTTGTGGCAAGAAAATATAATTTTTATGTGGAGATTGTATTGGTTTTTATAGCTTTTTCTTTGCTGGTTTAAGAAATATTTGAATCTTTCTTTTTTTATGGCCAAATTTGTAGCTTTCTATTGAAGCCCAACTGGCAATTTGGTTACGGCGCAATGATCTCACAATTCACGTTGAGACCGTTTCTGTCTTAATGTTGTTGTTGTTGTCTTGTAATTAGCAATCATTAGACTTTATGCTTGAATGCGTCGCAGTTTGCGGTTGCTGTTTGTTAAGATGAGTTGCATATACATAGATACGAATGTATCTTCATCTAGTATCCATCTATCTATTCCAAACAGACAAAACAAGCTGCGTCATTTGCGTTGGCTGCCTTAATTAGTTGCGAACCGCTAGGCGGGCAAATAACTTGCCACCAAAACTACACTCTACTCAGCACTCTTCTCACACATTAACACATTTTGCTCTCGCCTTAGAATTTTGCCGCAGGGCTTCAACCCAAAAGCAACAACAAGAGATCAACAATCTTCGTCGTAGTCATCATAATAATCACATCAAAGATTTAAACCAAATGCTGTCTGTTTATCTGGAAGGAGAAATGAAAAACAATGCCAAGACTTTGTATTTAAATTTGAAGTTTAAAATTGTATCTGCACGATACAAACACAATGCAGCTACGGCGGCAGCTACGAAAATAGACACTGTGGGGATTACCGTTAGCATTTGTTGCTCTTACTCTACTCTTCTGTTGTTATGTTTGTGTTCTGTGTGCTTGTTGTTTTTAGTGTTGTTGTTGTTGTTGGTGTTATTGTTGTTGTGGCAGTTTTGTGGCATGCGCTGCGCTTGGGAGGCCAACGGCAAGTTCTTCTGCTTCTCCTCTTTCTTCCACTTCACACATTCTTCAACACACACACACACACACACACATTTCGTTGTTGCACTCACTTTGTAGGGGGCTTAGCAGCAGATAAAGCTATGCAGCGAGTTCATTATGCCTATCGATACTATCGATAACTTCAAAATTTGGACTTTTTCAAATATTTATCAAAATTTATTCAGATTACTTACTTTGGTTTCCCATATTTTTAAATTTAAATTCTATTTTGAGTTCGTTTGCTTTAATAGCTGTTATCGATTAAGCTTTTACACAATTTTGGATAACACTTAAATTGATTGATAATTCTATTGCCTTTTAAGGAGCTCTAACGGATTAATGTGCTTGTACTTAATCTTTTCGATTGTTTATTTTTATATAATAATTCCATTCAAAAAAGTGTCAATCTTTTTGATGTTTTATCTCGCTTTAATTTCGCATGCGTCACTCTGCGTTCACTTGTATCTTTTTGGGCTTAGAAATGCGGCCAATTCGCAAAAAAAAATTTTTATATATATAAAATAAAAACAGCCCACGTTTGTACTGCCTCCTGCTTCAAAGAGCAGTGACGACCTCATTGCCGTGTTACCACGCTAAGCTGCAAGTGGCACGTGGTAACAAAAATATGCGACAGCAACAACAATGGAGTGTACATACATACAGATATATGTACAGATACAGATATTATGTTCGTATATATAAGTAATTTTGCCCACTGTGCGACAACTTGTTTCCGTGCTCTTCTCGTCCATTGCTGCATGGCCATTAAGTAGTTCATTATACTGTGTCCAACACAGACACATCCAGATTATTGCTGCATGTGTGTGTGAGTGTAAAATTAGCATGAGTAATACGACAAAAGATGCTTTTGAATCTCTTGTATGCATGTGACTTGTCGCCATCTCCAGAACGCACTAAAAGAGTAACGGACACGTTGTTGTTGTTGTTGTTGTTACTGAGGTTCTCGTCGTTGTTGTTGTTGTTCTTACTGTGGTTCTCGTTGATGTCCACTTGTTGGCTACAGTTTGTTCGCTTTGCGTTGTGTCTGTGTGTCATTTCTTAGGCATTTACTGGCTTTTGGTTTTATTGACTGACTGTTAACCGGTTTTATTCGCGCTCTCTCGCTCTCGTGTTCTTTCTCTCTGTCTTTGCTTAAGCTTTGCCCACTTGTAAAAACGCAATCACATTTTGAATAGCTTATCAAAAATTGGACGCGTCATTAAAATGCTTATTCATAACTTGCTAATAAAAAAGTTTGATGAGAGCGAAAAAGAGAGAGCAAGACAGTGAGAGTGACAGAGGTGGGGGAGAGAGAGACTTGTTTCTATGGCTGGAACAGCTTTTAGTTAATTTCATTTAGCGTTGATTTCATTGCAATTGTGACGTCATTTGCGACAGTTCTACGAATTCAGTTCGTTTTGCTTCGCTTAATGCGACTTTGATTTATGCAGCGAACGATAGTCTAATCCTCCTACCCCAACCCATCCAACTGCTTTGTAGTCTTGTCATTTGGGTTTATCAGCTAATTTCTCGTAAGTTGTTCTGTGCTTTGCACTTCCGGCTTATTAATATCTTTTTTTTTTCATATATTCTGTATATTTTTTTATTTTTTGCTACTGCGCTTTTTAATTTTTGTTTATCACTAAACAAGCGTTTCATGAGTCACAATAAAGAGGGTTATTTTTTTGATTTTTTGAGGTATCGAAAATGGTCGTTTAGACATTGTACATGACATTTGTATATGGATTTTAATCTGGAAACGTGGATTTAGGTGTGGAGGAAGTGGAATGTAGAAGTACATACTTAATAAATCAATTAAAAAATACATAGTAAAATTTCTTGAGCATTAGATACATATGTAAAGAATTATATATAGCGAAAAGCTTTGCTATAATTAAAATTATGTTTTTAATCTTTTAAAAGCCCTTAAGGTCTCGGAAATTACATAAATATCTCTACATTATGTTTGAGCTAAAAATAAATTTATGCCTGGAATTCATGGAATTGTATCTTTTTATAAAATCACACTCATCTTGTTTAAAGTGATCACAATGCTATTTTAAATATGTATTTATGCCTGTATATAAAACAGGTACACATACATATTTGCGGTTACTCAGCCGACCTTCGGCAATTTTGTTAGCTGCGCTTGGCCTTTTGCTTTTTGGTGAGGATTACCGCAAAAATTTCACACGGCGCATTTGAAAGTTATAAATTTTGAGCTTTCGACTTAATTTATGCCAAAAAAAAAATAGCGACCCACAACAAAAACAGTAGACAGCATTATAAACTGCATAACTTGGCAACATTAACAATAACATTGTAAAAATCAACGCGCCGTTTCCCAAGGTCGACCCCCGCCCCCTTCCTCCCTGCCCACTTACGGTACGATGCGGCGCATTGACTTTCCCAACGTTTCGTCGCCGTTTGCTGCTTGCGCTAGCAAAAATCTTTTTTCTTGTTTTCTTTTTTTTTGCGAAAGCGTTCAAAACGAAAATACACAAGTTACTCGTAAACCTAAATCGCATTTATTGTGTGGCTTTTCAGCTATTTTCGGCTGGTTGGAGTTTCGGGCGCAGGTTGCCTTGTCAATGAAAAAAGTGTCAGGGCTAGAGATTTAATTAAGCGAGCAGACGGCAACAAAAACAAACTTCACGCACACACACACACTTCTACACACACACATAAATACAGCTATTCATCTTTAGCAACAGCAAAGTTAGTGAACCTCTAAAAATACAATGCGAAATAGCGTAAACTGGCAGAGTGGGAGCGACAGGCAGTCAACCCAAAGAGAGCGAGTGTGTGTGTGTGAGTACGAGAGAGCGGCGCCGGTGAGGCGTCAAAGTTGCGGTAAATAAATTGCAATGTTTGCTTTGTGTGAAAGAGAAAGGAACGCACCGCACAACGACAGTTGTGCTTTTATCTCTCTCAGTCTCTTTTCCTCTCTCCCTTTACAATGTTTTATGCTCTTGTGTCAATGACTCTTTGTTAATGTTTTTAAATGTTGTCTAAACAAATAAAAATTTGCGTAATAATTAGTTTTTGGCTGTTTGCTTTGTTTAGCACTTTTTAGTGTCATTTAGTTTTTGACATTGAGCGCGCAGAGAACGCGGAGGGAAGTACATAAAAACTAAGCATATACATATATACTATGTTTATGTATGTGTATGTGTATGCCGAGTACTTGAGCACTGTCTAATTGCAACTTTACTTTTGTTGATTTCAATTTAACATTTTATGAGGCTGCGCCTCATTCTGTTCTTGTTGTCTTTCCTGCTTGATTTGTTTATTGCCTTTAATGTGTTTCGCATGTTTCTTTTGAGTGGCGTTTTATTGGCTGCGCCTGCAGTTTTGTCTGCGTGTGTCTCCACCTCACTCTTTTCTTTTCTCTCATTCTCTCTGTTGCTGTCTGCGTCTGTCCGTTGGTCTTGTTCTGCGGTTGCGCCTGCGTCACACAAATGCATCCCAAATGAAGCCGTAAATAAAAGCTTTACACGCTCATTCCTTTGTTGTTGCTTCTTCTTTGACTCTTTCGCTTAGCATACTATGCTTTATTATCATGTCTCGCGCACACACACGCATACGCAGACACATGCACTCGTAAATATTAATTGTGTGTATGTGTGTGTGTCGCTTATATTGCGCGTAATTGGGTCAAAGTTCACACAGCTATGTTTGGAGAATGTTAATTATATAGAGGCCTCGTTTCTTTGTAGAATTCTATTACTCTTTAATTCCGACTGTACAACGTTGCGTGGGCGAAAGTCTTTGGGGACATTAAACGCATCATTTAAACAAAGTGAAAACTCCCAAAAGTAAAGTAAAAGCTTTGCTTAATCTGCTTTCATGAGTGACGCATGTCATGAGTTTGATCGGGGGATTAAATCTATTGTCTACATCAGAAATCGCAAAGATTAGTTAGTTTTTAAAAGAATCCAGTAAAAGTTATCTGATAGAATAAAAAAATATAAAACATACATTACATAATTTCTAAAAGTTAAGTCTTTGTTTTCTTAAATCGATTCATAAATTTCATTAATTTACCTTCTTCGGAAATCTCTTTTGCTTCTCTTTCTCTTTTGGAAATACTTTTTATTTTGTTTTGTGGTGACTCATCATCGGCGCATTTGCTTAAACAGCATTTCGGGGCCCCTTTCTTGACCTACTTAGGCTCACTTCAAAACAAATACAAATCCAAATTGCCGCCCACAACGTAACGCAATCGAGGTGAATTTGAGATTCGATAACTTTGCCAAATTCAACACATTCATCGCCGATAAGCGTACAGCTCATCTGCCATCGTCATCGACATCGGCTTCGATGTTCGATGAGTGCAATAGCACTCAAGGTTGGCATTGAATGTAAACACACAGAAAGGTTTTCAAATATTTGAGCAATTTTCTGATTAAATATGCAAACTCGTAGCGCCGACCATTGCTCACAGCTGGGCGAGAGATAAATGCATACCTGAAAGCGTTGATTTCATGATTAGCTTTGATGTTTTGGTTTTTTGTTGCTTCTCTCACTTTGGGGCATTTAGTTTTGTTTCCATTTCGAACAACAATTAATTTATGAGTGAAAGTTTTTCGGTGTTGTTTTTTGTGTTGTTTTTTTTTTTGCATGCCTAAAGAGCTTATACCCAGCACACAATGATTCGCCTTTGTTAGGGTTGTGGCATTGGACTTATCTAACTGCTGGTCCCTTATCTGCATATTGGTTTACAATGCCACCAAAAGACCACGACAAATGCTTCATAATATACTTTATATTATGTACGAGTATTATAATAAACTCGTTGAGTGTCGTGTAATTGGGCGACAATGACGAGCTCAATTTTTTATTTTAATTTTTTTCTGAGTCCGTCTCAATCCCTCGTCTTGCCATGTCGAACCCGTTGACCCGCAGTTGACAAACTTCCTCCCCATGCTCTTAACCATTTTTGATTGCATTTCGATTCGACGTTTATTCCAGCATTTAATTTATTTAATTTCAATTTCCCTGATAGCCGAGAGATTAAAGTGCATGAGAAATGTGCTCTCAATTAATTACAAATAACGAGGAAGCTCTTATTTCGAACAATTAAAGTATCCCTATGAGGGTGAGATAACTGCGTGCCTGTGACTCCCAAGTGAACCGGAAGTTGCTTGAATTGTGACGTCATCAGGTGACATTCAATTCTGTGAACTTGAGCAAACTCAAAGGCGCTATATAAACATATACATATGTATACATATAACAAATACAAACAGAAAAAACAAAAACACCCGCTGAACACTGTAAATTATCTTTTGACACAATTTTCGCTTGCTTATCGCAAATTGAATATACAATGAAAATTTCAGCGAAATGTATTAACTTCCATATACACAGATACATCGTATACATATACTAATAATAAAGATATTCAGGTATATAAAAATATTGGCATCAACTTTGAAAATAGCTTTAATGAGTCAAAAGATTCACGGTAAAAAACTTTACCGATAAGAAAAACTCAATGCAAATTGTAAATGTTTTCTTACAACTGTGATTGTTTATTATTCATTTATATTATTTATAAGTAGTATTTAATGAATATTAGATTTATCTTAAAGTTTAATTCGATTCTAATTCGCCGATAAGCGTACAGCTCATCTGCCATCGTCATCGACATCGGCTTCGATGTTCGATGAGTGCAATAGCACTCAAGGTTGGCATTGAATGTAAACACACAGAAAGGTTTTCAAATATTTGAGCAATTTTCTGATTAAATATGCAAACTCGTAGCGCCGACCATTGCTCACAGCTGGGCGAGAGATAAATGCATACCTGAAAGCGTTGATTTCATGATTAGCTTTGATGTTTTGGTTTTTTGTTGCTTCTCTCACTTTGGGGCATTTAGTTTTGTTTCCATTTCGAACAACAATTAATTTATGAGTGAAAGTTTTTCGGTGTTGTTTTTTGTGTTGTTTTTTTTTTTGCATGCCTAAAATCAATTAATTACAAATAACGAGGAAGCTCTTATTTCGAACAATTAAAGTATCCCTATGAGGGTGAGATAACTGCGTGCCTGTGACTCCCAAGTGAACCGGAAGTTGCTTGAATTGTGACGTCATCAGGTGACATTCAATTCTGTGAACTTGAGCAAACTCAAAGGCGCTATATAAACATATACATATGTATACATATAACAAATACAAACAGAAAAAACAAAAACACCCGCTGAACACTGTAAATTATCTTTTGACACAATTTTCGCTTGCTTATCGCAAATTGAATATACAATGAAAATTTCAGCGAAATGTATTAACTTCCATATACACAGATACATCGTATACATATACTAATAATAAAGATATTCAGGTATATAAAAATATTGGCATCAACTTTGAAAATAGCTTTAATGAGTCAAAAGATTCACGGTAAAAAACTTTACCGATAAGAAAAACTCAATGCAAATTGTAAATGTTTTCTTACAACTGTGATTGTTTATTATTCATTTATATTATTTATAAGTAGTATTTAATGAATATTAGATTTATCTTAAAGTTTAATTCGATTCTAATTCAGTTCTGCTTTGTTTAAACAAGAATAACTTTTCAATGATTTATTACATTTGCTTAAATAATTAATGAATTGCGCATTTGATGACTAAATTAGCCATAAGTGGAATCAATTGTTTTTTGAATTATTCCACGAAATGTTTAGCAAAAATGTACAACTGTTATTGTTTATAAACCTATTTTTATAAGCGAAAACGATTGAAAGCCAATAACAGAAATGTGAGGTTTAATACTATATTGAATAAATATTTATGAAATATTTCCAACTAATTGTATTTAATTGCAAAGTTTTCTATAACATTGAGATTGAACAAATTGAAACCCTTTCTGTTTGATAAAATATTTTGAAAGCCATATTAAAGTTTAAAAGCACATTTAGCCCTTTTCGGGCTGGCAAACGAAAAGTAGAACATCAAACAAAACTTGCTAACTGGGTTAACCAGGTACAAGCCAGATAAGTGGGCCTATTTGAAAACACTTTGAACTGCGTGTTTTCTCAGACAGGCAGCGCATGAACTCACTTCTGACTCTAGAAAATTTTAAATTTGATTTATTAAAAGGCAGTCAAGTGCTAAAACAGTCTATGAAAAGCAATCGAAAGAAAGAGAGGGAGAACACAAAAGAGTGTGGAGGATTGGAAATTGAAATAAAACTATGAAAAGTGCAATGACTCATCGCACTCGCAGCAGCTCTTAAGGTTATTTAATGCATTCTTTAAACTTTTATTGCATTCATTTATGTTTAGTTCTTTAGTGTTTTTTTATAAATTGTTGCTGGTTTTTATGTGTCAGCTGCACGCAAGCTGGGGACAGAGAGGTGAGGGGTTAGGGGTTTCACTTAACTTTACACACATTGCAACAAAGTTCAATTGTTGTGGCTATTTAAAATAAATGCGTTTGTTGTTGTCGTTATACAAGTGCAGCAGAAGCAAAAAAAATGCGTTGATTTCTGGGTTAATTAACAACGGCAGCGGCAGCAACAACAATTGGTAACTGATGAGCAGTACCTCCCCCATCTACCCCATTGAGTAGTGTAAATTCAACAGTCCCTTGAGATTGTTGTGAGTAATCACCTTAACTCGTTTTTTTCTAACGTCGAGTTGCGTCGTTATACCCTGCACAATGTTGCCTTAAAGAGTATATGCCAAAAATTGTTTATTGATAAGTTAGTTTATTGCTAAAAAAAATAGTTAAAGATACAATACTACGTATTTGAGACTATTATAAAGCGTTATCATAACTTTTGCAATAAATAGCAAAGTTTAAAATAATAATTAACGAGGAATAATGAGATTAGATTGTATCTTTTATATGTTTTGTAGCATACTTTTCTGCGCATTTTGCAAATATCTCTAAATTAAGAGAAGGTGACCAAAAGAAATAAATAAATAAAGAGAAGATAAATTTAAATATTTAAAAATATGTATTGAAGCTTTAGCTAAATAAAATAAAATACATAAACTACTTACAGAGCACCTCCAAGTCGGTTTTAGTTTTTGTTTGCTTTGGAATTTGGAACTACATGAAATTTGCACACATTTTCCTAGGTGTGCGGATGCAGTGGGGAGCACTAAAAGCTTGCGCAATGTTGGCCAACGCAGCAGCTGTGTTGCCACAAGACTCAGTGGGCCAGCGGGTTAAAAACAACAAGCGGCCAATCGAGCTGGCAACCACTTGGTTAATTGACGCATCGCACTGGGCGTGGTGCGTGGAGACGGAGGTTTCTGGGTCTCCATGCTCGGATCTTTGCTCCCTCTTGGGCCAACAATTGTTGTACATATGTATTTCTGTGCTGTGTGTATAATTCAATTGCGGTTTTCCTATTGTGGGTTGTGTGAGAGATCTTCAATTTTACTTGATTCACACTGCGACAGCCGCAAAAATTAATATGCAAGCTCAATGAGCAAAGTGAAGTTGGTGGTTGGTGGTTGATGAAGTTAAGTTGAGATGAGTATAAAGTGGAGTAGCGAGTGCACCACAGTGTTTGTCTTTGATTTCTTGTCGGCAACTGCTTTGTGGGGAATGCGATTGCCTAACACCCATTGTAAGGTATTAGATAAATAGATCCACATACCTTTGAATGTGGTAAAGTTGTCACGCGCTTTGTCTTTGTAACTGTATTCAAATTTTGCTGTCTTTTGAAATAATTTCATTGAAATAATATTGATTAAGCATTCACTGCTCAATTCAATAACTAAATTTTCTAAATTCCTAAAGATTTTCTCTTTGCTTTACCTTTCTTTTGCCTTTCGGTATACTTAATCATCTAATCCATTTGCTCATTCTACTTATGTATGTATATGCACATTGCATTCACTTTGCTTTAATACCATTACCATTTGCTGTCTTATCGGAAACACACATTGCCCACCAGCTGCTTGGTATTTTATTTTTATTTTGTGCTTTTTTTTCTCGAGTTTAGTTTAGTTTTTCCACTTATTCACAGTGTTGTGTGTGTTTGTGCTCGCTGGCGATTTGCGTAGTCAACCTCAACTCAACTCAAAACATGTCCAAGTTAATCTTTTTAGCCATTTTACTGTGTGGCAGAGACTGTGCGATAATGTCGAGAGAATGTTTAGCAGTTGAGTGAGAAAAAAAGGGGACGAGGGGTGTTTAGCCACTTGACTGCATTTTTTTTTTCTCTTCTCCTTTCGAGCTTATGTAACCAGTGCCAGTTTCCGAGTTTTCAAGTTTCTTTTTGTCGTTGTTGTAATTTTTGCATTTCTGCAGTGCCATAGAAATGTTTGCGACGTTATCAAAACACGCAGAGCAAATAATTTTTAACGTCAGCTGTTTTAACGACATACCCTTTAAAAATACATTGTCATATAAGTTTATTATGATTATTTCCATATGCCTTTTTATTCTCATGACCCCATTTAATTATTATTTTCTTTGTAAACTGATTTACAATATGTTTTTATTATAATTAAAATGATTTATTTGTAATTATTACATTAATTCTCAAGGCACCTTTTGCAACACCCTTTTACTATTCATCTAAACTCACTTGGCACTCATGCATTCTTTGTTCACATTATTCATACAAGAATTCAAAGGTATAAATACAGAACTGCTTTCAAAAGGGCATCTAATAGTCATTAATATGTAAGAATTGTTAGTTTTACAGCAGCAACAACTATTTAAGTTGCTTGTTAAGTTATGGCACTTGCATATTTCTGAAGTTGTAGAATTGAGCGCGGAACGAGGGGTGAAGACATATTGAAGCTTATTTTTCATTGCACGGACGTTCTTCGAGGAGAAGTGAAGGAAGAAGAGGAAGCTACGAATCATATTAAGACAGCACGTAATTGTCTTATTATGCAGCTTTAAATATATATGTGCATACTTATACATATGATGAAAATGAATCGTCTGTGACTTGTATCTGTATCTGTTTACACAAAATGTGCAATGTGCGTGTTTTTCTTATTTTTATTTATTTTTATATATTTTTGTCGTTGCATTTTTCATCAAGTTTATTGTGTTTGCTGCTTTTCTTATTTCTTACAGATATATGTGTGTATGTATTTATTTTTCACGCCTGGGGCATTGAGCATTGTGTATCTGCCAGATATATCAGACGTGTACTGAAACTGAATACTTGAAAATGAAAATGAAAAAAATTACGAAAAAACTTCTGCATAGGTAGGCAAACCCAATTGGACAGCTGCTGCTCCATTGCTCGACTCCGATGCGATTCCATTGTTGACTTTACCTTTAAAACATTTTCGTTTCGTTTTTTTGTTTTTTTCTTGGTTTTTGTTTTCATCACATACTCGTACATATTTTCAATTATTTGACGTATTCAGCAGTTTCTTCTTCTGGGTTATTCGCTCTTTATATGGCCAAAGGCTTGTCGTCGTCGTCGTTGCTGCTGTTTGTTTATTTGTTTCTTGGATTGTTTAGCTCTATTTGCTCTACAGCTAAACTGACTGACTGACTGAGTAAGTTGACTTGTGAGTGCTGTGAATGATTCACAAATATTTTTCTTTGTATTTTTATTGCGGCAATCGCCGCTGGGCTTTCAATTGATTTCGCTTGAAAAATCTAGCTGCCATTTGCAAATGGGCAACTGGATACGATCCAATGATGATCCATAACTGGTTGCACCTGCCTGCTAGTAGATACGTGTTACCATGGCCAATCGATTTCTTTTCTCTCTCGCTCTCTCAGAGTCCGTTTTCAAATCCATTAGTGCATGTCATTAATTTGCATAAAATCTGCACAATTTTTCACAGTCAACCGTTAGAATATGACAAGCTCAACGACGACGCTGGCGATGATGATGATACTACAATTTCACAGCTGCTGGCCAAGAGCTGAAAATTGCTGCTTAATAGCATTTTGATAGAAGCTGCCACAGCAACGCCCCCCGCTGGCTAATCAATAAAACCAACGGGCCCCAACTATCAACAACTTCTCAAACTAAAACTCAAACTATCGTCATGGTTTGCACTTCTTTCTAGTTGGAAAATTGTTATCATCTCTCGTTAGGCACTTGATTTATTAGAAGCAGAGCAACTGCTCCAAGCGACTTGAAGCTGCACTCTTCAATTAAAACTGTATTAAATGTAAAATGACTTTTATGCTGCTTTTAAAGACACCGAAGAGGACTCCACTTGCAACGACAGGCAGAAAAATAGTATATAAAAACCGGTCAGGACAACTTAATCTTAAGCGCAGACTCTATCAATTTATGATTTTGATTAAACTGACGGCTAATTGAAATACATTTTTACGCCATAATTGACAGACTTTGAGAGGGGAAACATGCGACAGCATTCAAGTCACGTTACTTTTTTAATTCTATTAAAAAAAGTAATTTGAAAGTTGAGCCGGATGACAAAACAAACAATTTAAATGACAATTAAAATAAATATTTTTAGTGCATTTAATTGCTTTAGTTAAGCTGCAACCTTTTTTGTTGAAAAATACATTGAAATTATGTTTTAAAAACTAAAAAAATCCCATATAATTTCATCCCATATAGTTTCGCATTTCATAAAAAATTCTTTTTCTATTTTATTCATGTCTGAATAAAATTGAGCATACAATTTAAAAGAATTGTCGTTTAATTCAATGTTCTTTACAATTTAATTTCCTTTTATTGTGAAATTCTGCCACTTGAATCATTTACTGATTTTCATTCGCAACTCAATAACATTTATCACTTATGGACTTCCGCCTAAGATTACTCACTGGGTGTTAACCAATTTTCACACTTTGTTGGCCACTTGAGTCTTAAGATTTGCTCCTTGCTTGATGAGATGCTCGTTTCTTCCTGTTCTATTGTTTGAATTGCATTGCATTGTTGTTTACTTGATCGCAGTTTATTGACGTCGACAACAACGTCTGCCTCATGGTCAACATTTCTTAATGTTGTTGTTGTTGTCTCGAGTTCAAGTGTCTGTGAGTCTTGAAGTGCATTAAACAGCGTCAGAGATCTGTCAATGTCGAGTTAATTTTCCTCCCCGCATGTTTTAATTGTTAAACAGAACTCTACTAAGATTTTCCACATCTTTTTATTTTACGATTTTACAGGGTCGTCATACGAAAACTGGTCAGTTGGCTGCCATAAAGGTGATGGATGTCACCGAGGATGAGGAAGAGGAGATTAAGCTGGAAATCAATGTGCTTAAGAAATACTCAAATCATCGCAATATCGCCACCTATTATGGGGCCTTCATTAAGAAATCGCCACCCGGCAAAGACGATCAACTTTGGCTGGTTATGGAATATTGCGGCGCTGGTTCCGTCACCGATCTGGTCAAGTCCACAAAGGGCCAGAGTCTCAAAGAGGAATGGATCGCATACATTTGCCGTGAAATCTTGCGCGGCCTGAGCTACTTGCACTCGAACAAAGTCATTCATCGCGATATCAAGGGACAAAATGTGCTTCTCACAGATAATGCCGAGGTTAAACTGGTTGACTTTGGTGTCTCGGCGCAATTGGATCGCACGATAGGCAGACGCAATACATTCATTGGTATGAAATGAGAATGGAGAATGAGTCATCATCATCAGCTGCTTAACTGGTTGCTTATCCAATTTGAACAGGTACACCCTATTGGATGGCACCCGAGGTCATTGCCTGCGATGAGAATCCCGATGCCACATATGACAATCGTTCTGATCTGTGGTCTCTGGGCATCACGGCACTTGAAATGGCTGAGTCACAGCCGCCGCTCTGCGATTTGCATCCAATGCGTGCACTCTTCTTGATTCCACGCAATTCGCCACCACGTCTCAAATCCAAGAAATGGTCCAAGAAGTTTCACGGCTTCATTGACACGGTGCTAGGTGAGTTAGCCAGCTAAACTAAAGTTTGATTAGGTTAAAACTAATTCATTAATTGAATTCAATTACCATTCTCAGTGAAGGACTATCACCAGCGGCCTTACACCGAGAATCTATTGAAGCATGCGTTCATTAAGGATCAACCAACGGATCGACAGGTGCGCATCCAGCTGAAGGATCACATCGATCGCTGCAAGAAACGCAAGCAGGAGAAGGAACGCGAAGATTATCGCTACTCCGGCTCCGATAATGATGACGATGAGCCGCAGCTGCCTGGCGAGCCCAGTTCTATTATCCAGGCGCCGGGTGGCGACACATTGCGTCGCAATTTCCAACAGATTCAAGAGGGTCGCATCGCTGCCGAGCAGCAGCAGCATCATCAGTTGATGGCCCAGGCGCAGGCACAAGCAGCGGCTGCTCATGCCGCTGCCCAGGCGCAACTGCATCAACAGCAGCAGCAGCAGCAACAACAACAGCAGGCGATGGCAGCAGCAGCCGCAGCTGCAGCGGTGGCAGTGGCACAACAACAACAGGCACAGGCTCAACAGCCACAGGCCAATCGGCAACAGAAACCACCATCGGTTTGTGTCCAATTCATTCAGTACTATAATTTTCGTTTTGATTTCACACTAATTGTGCTCCACTTCCATTTCCATTTGTGCAGCGTCAGCAGATTGAGGAACCTGGTCCGCCGGCACGCCCACAATTGCCACAGCGTCTGATTGTGGTGCCAGATCCACCACATGCCAATCGGCCATTGCCACCGACACCGAAGTGCGGCGAGCCCGCGGCTCAAACACCGCCCCAGCAGCAGCAGCAACAACAACAACGCAGCTCGCAGAACAACTTCAAGCCATCGGTGCGTATTGAAGATAGAGATTACAACCACTGTGCAGTTTGGTCTTTAACATTGTGCCTGATAAGGCCACAAGGGGAAATTTTCAATGTTCTTTTCTTTTTCTATACTGCATAGAAATTCTCTAGAGCAATGACTTCAACTGATATTGAAAGAAAACTCGCGATAACTAGAACTCAAAACTGCTTAGGGAAACTGAAGAATAGCTTATTCAATTCTAATCTATTTAACAAATTTTACTAGCTTTGTCTTGAACTAAAAATGATTTCTTGATATTTTAAATTAATAATTGACAATTTTAAAAATTATTTATATTATAATTCGAAAACTCTTCAGAGTGATTCCAACTTTAATCAAACTTTAACAACATTAAAAAGTAAACCATTATTCAAACTCGAAAGTCCTTACATAAAATAGATTTGAACTCAGTTTAGTTTTCCAGTTGATAACCCCGTATTTTAGACCCCGTTAATCTATTGCTCATTAGTAGCTTAATTCCCCAACATTCTTAACTCTCATTTCAAAGTTTATAATTTGTATACCCTGTAAAATGTGAACATTGTACGATTGTATATTTATATATGATTTTTAACTTCTTTTATTTTCATGTTTTGTGCGCCTACCCATAAACATAATACATAATATATAATAACAATATATCGACCTTTTGATTTCGCTCATGTGTGTGCGTGTTTATAATACTTGTGTATCATCCTGTTGCTCCGATCCGTACACTATAACAAAACACACACTCCAAATCAAATTATATATATATATATAACACTCAACAAACAATGAAAACATAAACAGTTACCACCAAGGAGACCTGAGGTATGTTTTTCATAATTTTCAGTTGTAGCCTGCTCGCTCGCTCCTCTCTCTCTCTCACTTTATCTATCCATCTCACTGTGACTGTCAAACTTTCCTTTATATGTATGCTTTATGCTTGATTTACGAGTCCATCCATATGTAACTCCCCCCATTTTTGGAACCCTTGTCAAAATTGTTGAAATCAAGTAAAAAAACTAGTAAAATGTACTACTTGAATGGAGGTACACATGCCACAAAAAACACTAAATAAACCTTTGTAACTCTGTTATAACCACTTCCAATGCACGTGCCCACTAATCCCCAAAAGCCAAAACCTATAAAACAAAAACTATTTCAAAAAAACACTTTCAATTTCCATATGCAACTAACCCCAAAAAAAAGTAGCTGCTACTCTTGAAGCGGTTCTATAAAGAGAAGAGTTGCTGTGATTGATGCATTTGTAATGCCAAAAAGCGATTGAAAAATATATAACTAACACCGGCAAGTTTCATAGATAATAACTAACCGAGCTTTCTCTAATGTTTGGCCCTGTTTGTTGTTTATCTATAAGAAGTGAAAGGTGCAAACCAGTCTAATGCTCTCTTACTTTTCGTTCCACCCCGATACAATCGAATTTGCCCCCCACTCCGAAACTACAACAACAACAACACACACACATACACTGTGGTACCACGTGCAACACACACATACACACAATACACACAAAATAAACTGAAATCCTCCGTGTACATTCGAAAACTTGACCCGAAAATCAATCAAATGTAAAATACAAATCAAACAAACCTGTAGGATCATTTGGATGTGTTAGCAGCACAATTAAATGAATTGGGCGTGGTCTCCTCCCAACAGCCGCAGCCACAGACAGCATCAAGCGGCGGTGGACAACAGCAGTTGGCACAGCCGGAGGCGCCACCGCGCAACAATCGACAATCCGGTGCATCATCCGGCAATGGGGCCATCTGTGTATCGGCCTCATCATCATCATCATCATCCAAGCCGGCGGCATCACTGCCACAGCAGTCGAACAATCATTTGGGACAACCCGTCAATCCGCTGGATCCACTCGACAGCAGCGACTCGGACAGCGAACCGGATGAGCCCAACGATCGGGCACGCAACGATGGCACACTCCTCGCCAGCGATCCGCCCAAGCCGCTGTAAGTATTGCCCACCTTCCTTCCACTCTCCCTCCCTTGAAATAGACACAACACAAAAGGCGAAAGGCGTGGCAGTTGAAGGAAAAGTTATACACAAAATATTCCTAGCAAAAATGCGCACAGCACGTTGTTTTCCTTTAGGGAATAGTCTAGTTAGCTGAAAAATCAAGCAGAAGGTTTATGGTCCCGGTTAAATATAAATTTATAAATGTTTAAAAATACATATTTATTTAAAGATACTATATAGATTGAGGTGAATAATACCTGAAGCTAGAAATACATAATATTTTATTATTATTTTTAATGCATTTTAAATCACAGGAATCAGATGGTATACTCCTTTTATGGAATGCCCAATTAATCAGCTAGCAGATTTTTTTTGAACACAAGATATTTTCATTCTTATAAACTATACAACATTTAACAGCGTTAATCGACATCATGCATATTATAAGAGAAATTTATTTGTTATGTAGACTATTTCACTTTGTAAGTTTTACACACAACTCAACTAAATTACCTTCAATCAAATAAAAATCTAGATCTGTTGAAGAAATTGAACTTTATTAGATTTTGTACATCCACAAAAATATAAACAAGGCTTAATTCAAAGAACACTAAAGTAGAAACAGTTTTTTCACATAGAAAAATTGGTATTTTTCAATTAACTTCACAACATTCTCAATTTTCTCTCACTTTATTATCGTTATTTGTTACCTCTGTCACCATCCTCACTTCCTCACATTAATTTGGTCGTTTTGAATTTGAAATTTGGAAATGCCGGCCGTATTTTGCGTTTTGCCTTTTTGTGTTTTTTTCTGTTTCCGTTGGATTTTGTTTTGTTCAGACCCGAATTTTCATATAGACCCGGCCTGGGACCCGTTTCGGAGGATTCAACTACAACAACGACCACACCGTTGACCCACGGCAGCGGTGGGCCACCCAATCGACCCTTGCCACCGACGCCGGATGACGATGATCAAGCCGGAGATCGTACGCTGATCATGAAGCGCGTAAGTATCCTCCCAATTCCAATATCTATCTTGCCACTAATATCTAGACTTATAGTTTCTTTTAGTACATTTCTTTAAGTTTAGTTTTAGTCTTTTTTTACTATTTCTTTGAGATATTTTTCAACTGAGATACATTGAAAAGAATTAGGGTTTAAGTTGAGGTAATTCATCTCAGGCAGCTGTACAAATTGTAATTAGCTTTTGTAGGGTTACAGGTATTAATAACTATATAGAAAAAGCAATATAAAACAATACAAAAAATTATTTATTAATATTAGTTAATTAAATCAACAACAACAAAACAATTTGTATGGTTGTGGTTCTCTATTTAGTCAACTTTTTGCAGCAATTACTATAATTTTATTTGATTAACCAATTTGCAGATCAAGTTCATTTTTGAGCCTAGTTTAAACTTTATCAACTACTTATTTCTTTACTAAATATTTTCTTAATTTGATTAGTGTGTTTCGTAAAAAAAAACAAACACAGTATGAAACGTTTTTCCGTGAATTTCTTTTGTAAAAAGTTTTATGTACTACACCCACAGTCCCTATTATGAATATAATTTTTGATTAATTTTCAAACGAATTTCGGAATACCACTATCGAGTTTTTTGTATTAATTGTGATAAGCACTGGTGCATAGAATGTTTACACGATCACTTTTCATGCATAAATTCTAGAGCTGGAAAACTATCGATAAACATTAAATTTTGGTATTTATAATTATTGTAAGCTATCCATTGAGATAGTTTTTCAGCTCCAATGCATCTAAACATAAATATCTATTGTATATAAAAAAAAATATATAATTGAATGCAGGCGGTATATAAATGCATCCAACTGGTTTCAAATCATACGACACCCCTGATATGATAGACATATTTACTATCTAATTAAGTATGTAAACACCTTTGCACAATGTGCATTATCCACCCTCACAAAAGCAACACAAATACAAATACAAAATACCCAAAAATACCTTATCAATATTATATGGAATGCAATGCAATGAGAGAATTCATGAAAAACTTTCCATGCTTCAAATCGGGGTCTATATTTTTTTTATCTGGGTGTAGAAAAAGCAAGAAACAACAACTTAGTCTGTAGTTGAAAAAATCAAAAAAAAAAAAAAACAAGTAATGCAACCAAATAAAAACCTAACAACAATTCTTCTCTTGCGTTGATACTTACAACAACAACAACTACAACAACCACAACAACATCAACTACAACAATAACGACAACTACAACTGTAAACAGAATTTAGAACAAAACATAAATCGCTTACAAAAATCGGCTTCCACGTCGCACGCGCCTAAAAGAGGCGACGAAGCGAAACTTTTGCGTGACTGGGACTTTGATAAATTCTTTCCGAAGAAACCCAATGGCAGCGGTGGCGGTGGCGGTGGTGCAAGCAGCAGCAGTGGTAGCGGCAGCGGTAGCAGCACCACAGCCAGTCTCAGTCGCAGCTCAAACTTGAGCACATTGAAGGTGGAGGCGAAGCTGCAGCGGGCAAGCATTGCCGAAGCCATAGCACGTCCAGTTCCAAAGGGTTATCAGCCATTAAAGGGCGTCAGTTCCTCCTCTGCCGCCAGCATTGCCAAAGGCAGCAGCAGCACCTCGACACCGCAGCAGCAGCAACCGCAGCACAAACGTCAAGAGTCTGACTCAAAGTTGCCAAGTTTTGTGCGCAGTTTTCGACGTGAAAATTCCGATTTTTTCCCGTTAACAAAACGTCATTCTGCAGTGCTAAGCGGTAGAAGCAACGACAGCAACAACAACAAGAATGCACCATTGCAGCCGCCGCAGCGTGCAAGTGCCGTGTACCAAAGGAACAGCATTTACAATAGCAGCAGCACTAGCAGTAGCAACAACAGCAAGGATGCTGCTAACAGAGCCAAAGCGGCAACGTCCACTGCCAGCAGAAATGCAGCAGCAGCCGCAGCAACAACAACATCAACTTCAGCAGCAGCAGTAGCGACAACTGCAAAAACTGGCGCAGCAGCAGCGCCAACAAAGCATAGTTGGGCTAATTTAGATTTTCTGCGTCCGCGTCGCGAAAAGACTGAGTCTGTCATTGTGCTGCAAAATGCAGCAGCGCGTGCGCAGCAACACCAACAACAACAGCAACAACAACAGCAGCTACAACAGCAACAACAGCAGCTACAGCAGCAGGTAAACGTTCTCAGCTCGCACGCATCCACAAACAAACAAAACAACAAAGGGCAACAGATGAAAATTCAATTAAATATATCGTTCATTATTGTGTTTTGTCTTGGCGCCAGAAACGTAAACCAAACCAAACTACTTGAAAGCAAAACAAAAAAAAAAAAAACAAACCAAACAAAAAACAAAAGCGTAATGCAAATAAAATTTACCATTTGGCTAGAATTCCCATACTCACCGCAACACCAACAACAGAATATACACACAAAACACGCATCGCCCTCTCTCTCGCATCTCTTACACTCTCTTTCCATCTCTGTTTGTATGCTCTCTCATCAGTATTCACCGCCCACGCAGCTGTTAACATGCCGCATTCTGTTAATAACGTTGCACTAACAGCTCGTAAATAACAGTGCGTGATAGAAAAAAAATTATAAAAAAAAAGACAACCAAATAAATTCGTTTGCGATTTATCATCATTTATGTATATGTTCATTTTCTGCTTTACTTTCGAACTTCCCAAGCATGTTTATTTTATCTTTTATTGCATTTGACATACTTGTTTATTTTCAATAAGAACCATCCATTTAGAACGACTAACTAATTCTAATTGGTAACATAACCATAACAATTATAATACTTGTACTTAAAAGTTGTGAATATACTACTTAAAATAGTATTACGTATAGAGCGGTATGCTTTGAAAGTGACTAACAGACAATAAAAGCTTGATTTATAACATCTTGATATTATATGCATAATAAGATACATTACAAGGTGTTGCTTTCTAATTGGTAGTCGGTCAAAATCTAAGTGTCAATAACGGTATTTTACTATCGTCTGTTTATAATTTTATTATTCACATAAAAGCAAAAGTATCGAATGCTAATGAGATGCTACAAAAAATAAACAAAACATAATAAATTATCATTAAGCTCCAAATTTTGCAGGCTTAACTCGTAAGCTTATTTTATTATACCTGTAAATAATGTCATTATCTCATCGTTTTATACAGTAAAAGTTTTTGCAGTATGAAAGTATGGAAAGCCAAACAAATTTAGTCTGCAATAAAGTTATATGTAGGAATTCAGCTAAAACTAATTAGATTAAAAACACAACAAAGCTGCGATAAACTCCTTAAAAACATTTTATTTTTGCAGACATAACTAAGTTTTTATTTAAAAAAATACAATAACAATTTTAGATCTTAGACATAAATGCAATGTAGAAAAACTGTTAACTGTTAGTTAAGTTTGCTTTAGGAAGATGTTGATTGATATTAGACTTCAGGCATTGTTAAAATTGTAAATAAAGTTTACTTTATGATTCTGCTAAGGATTGGAAGCTATAAATATCTCTAGAGAATGTATCGTAAAAGCTTTCTATTTCTTTCTTTTCAATGTAAATTACATGCTTACATGCTTAGCTTTGCCAAAATTAATTTTTCTTTTTGCTCAAAATTGTTTTAAAGCTGTGTATAAAAATCTAACTATATTATGCAATTGGAAAGTTTGTTGGTTTGGTTAGTCTAAAGTTTGATTGTTAATTTAAACAACATGAAAAAAAATGAAGCAAGTTTTGTGATGTTTGCAATTTGAGCAACGTTTTGCCTGCTGCGCAGAGCTGTGAAACCCCCTGAAAAAGTTGCGCTAAGCAAAACTAAACTAATTTTAAGTGCTTTTTATTTCTACGAGTCTTAGCTTTAAAACAATTTTGAAGACCTTTCCCATAAAAAAAACAACTTTAATTGTTTTAGTTTGTAAGCTTTTAAATGTTAAACTAAATGTTTAAAATGTTAAGGCCTGTTGGAGGGCACATCTCAAGTATCCTTAAGTATCTCATTGGCATTCATTTTGCTATCCTGTTCTCTTTCTATCTATTTACGACTCTTTCAATTTGTTTTTTATTCATTACTTTTTGTTGTGTTACCTTTTCGAAGCATTTATAACCCATTTCTCGTTTTAATTTCATTTTCAAATGTTCGTTTTCAAATTTATTGCCACCATTTAAAACTTTTGATTGCTAACTTTTCTCATATGTGCTTTTGTGTTTTTCTCTCTCCTGACAGAATCGCGGTGTAGCCGGGAACGGTGCTGGAGGGGACAACAGCGGCCTTGGCACCCCGGGCACCCGCACCAGCAGTGTTCTCCCCGATCTACTCAGCCAGGCATCGCCGGCAACGCCACCGCGCCACGATAAATCATCCAGTGAGGAGGTGAGTAGCGCCCGGGTCTCATTAATACTCGTATTTATCAATCGACTCGATTTTTCATTGTGTGTTATGTGCGTTCAACTCCACTCCTTTTTATCGAGTTGCGAGTTTCTGTTCCCGTTTTTTATTATTGTTATTTTTTTACTGTGATAACTTATAAACGCCCCCTCAATTTTATGCTTTGTTGTCTGTCCCATGCATAATCGAAAAAAAAAAAATAATAATGAAAAGAACAAACTATAAATCGGTTCATGTATTGTGTCTATGTCATACTCAATTGTTTTGCCTTTGTGGGTTACAAACAAATGTATAACCAACATGAAAGAAACAAAAGTCCAATACATTTTTGCTTTTCAAGCACTTAACATTCTGTTAACATGTCAGAGTTATCTGCACACTGGGTCAATAACAATTACATTACTTGAAATTTTTTCAATTTAACTTCTGAATAGAAAATAGAAAAAAATAATATTTCATTTCAATACTCTCGTAAAAGATTTCACATTCTGCTACGATTATAATTATTTCCTTTTATTCGTTTTATCTTAGTTTTGTGCTTTAAACAAAATTATACTGATCTTTTCAAAATTGCCTAACCTTTAAATGTAACTAATCCAAAGAAATATCTTAGCATAAACATTTTTCCTTGACGTGGAGCAAAGTTCATTATGAAGAGCGCGTAACGAAATATAAAATATTCATTAAATCAAATACATAAAATTAAATTGGCCAACAATTTGCGAAAAATAAAAATATAAAAATATATTGTTACTTATATAAAAGGTGCATGCGATTCGCTGCTTTTATAAGTGCATGAATTTAATTCAGTATTTAAAATAAAAATCAAATCAAAATAAATTTAAATTTAACCAAAACCAAATTAAAAACGTTACAAACAATTTCTTCTTCTTAATTGTGCTTTGTCTTTCCGCAACGTTTGAGCTGATGGCCACTACGATATATTCTAACAAATTACAAAATACAAATCAATTACAAACAAACCAAAATTTACAATAGTAAGTATGAAAAACAACAACAGCAATAGTTTCCAAACATCCACACCAACCAATCTCTCTCTAAATAAATCTAAATGTCCCCAAACAAAAACCAATCAAATCCAAAAAAAAATATACTATTGTGTATACATTTTATTTTTCCAACAATTTCTCATTAAATTTACAAATCGTCATGTGTATTGTACATACTTAAAGTGCGCAGGGCTTTGTAAACTACTCAGCAAATTTTATAAAGTTTTACATTTTATAAGTTTTACTTTTTGTATATAATACAAATTTATCTGATTTATGCATAAATGTTACATTAAATTTATCATTTTGCCTGACAGATAAAATGCACTGCACTGCACTGTGGCTAAAATTTCTTTTGCTCTTCTATTTACATTGCATTGCATAGCTATTGTTGTTCTGTTCGAAATTAAACCTATTTTTCACCTCATCCGAAGCGATTTCTCTTTGCATAATTTGTATAAATTTCTCATGATATTCGGAGCCCTTCCGGTAGAGGTGAAATTACAGCTTTACCATAAATACTTTCATTCTTATTGTTTTTCTACACACTCAACCATACACACCTACATACATACAAACATACACAAGAAAAATTTTATGTTTTATCATTGGCCTGTGGGGAAAGACTAATCACATTTCATTTGTTTTTAATTGTTAATTTTATCATAATCGTTAAAATTTTTCAACTCTGTGTTCTTTAATGCAAATAAATATATATTTTGGCTATTGTTTTTATTTTAATTGTCGCTAGCTTAAGCAGCACTCAATATTTAACCACCCACACACAGATACACAAAAAACACACACACTCAACCCCCTTCCCTTAGCATGTTTAATTTATTAATGAACTTATTTTTGTTGCCAAACTCGAAGACTAATTGAAATTTTTTTCTTGCACTTTTTCTATTTTCTTTTCTCTTTAATTACAAATACAAAACAAAAACAAAACAAAAAACAACCTTCCAACCAACCAATCAAACAATCAATCAATCAATCAATGTATCCAATCAATATGATTATAAAGTATCAAGCGGCCATTAGTTCATCCGTGCATTCCACGCCATCGAAATCGTTTATCGCTAGCAGCAGCAGCGCCGGAGGCGTCGCCGTCGGCGTCGGCGGTCACGGTCATGGCGGCGGCAGCGTTGTTGGTGGTGTAATTATTAGCAGTAATAATTCACCACAGTCAACAATATCGCTGACCTCATCGACATCGAATTCTCGCCAAAATTCGCCAAAGAATTCGATTAGTAAAACGCGTTCTTCCAGCAGTATTACTAATTTATTGCATAAATCTGCTTCTTCCTCCTCCGCGAACATTCTACACCTGACCCCATGCTCGTCAACAACGAATGCCTCCGCCAACTCATCATTATCCATCTCCTCCAATTCACACTTGCCACCGCACGCATTCGCGTTGCAACAGAAACAACGCAGTTTTCTCACCTTTGGCTTCGGGGCCGGCGGATCGGGTCCGACACGTCGTGAATCGACCGTCAATGTGAATGTGACACCCACATCGCATGAGGCGGCCAACGATACGCCCGAAATACGTAAGTATAAGAAGCGTTTCAATTCCGAGATACTCTGTGCAGCGCTTTGGGGTGTCAATTTACTAATTGGCACCGAGAATGGACTCATGCTACTCGATCGTTCCGGTCAGGGCAAGGTAAGATCTTTCAAATAATGCCAGTAACATCTACTTTAAAGTATATTTTTTATGTCACAACAGGTCTATCAGCTAATCTCGCGTCGCCGTTTCCAACAAATGGAGGTGCTAGAGGGACAAAACATATTGGTAACCATATCGGGCAAAAAGAATCGCGTGCGCGTTTATTACTTGTCCTGGCTAAAGTCCAAGATCTTGCGTACCGATGGTCTATCTGATGTAAGCTCAACATCTGCAATTGAAAACTACTTTTATTAATTTGTTGTTATTATACTTTTATAGCAAGTGGAACGTCGCAATGGCTGGATAAATGTGGGTGATCTGCAAGGTGCTGTACATTTTAAGATTGTCAAATACGAGAGGATTAAGTTCCTAGTGATTGCATTAAAAGACTCGATTGAAATTTATGCATGGGCGCCCAAACCATATCACAAATTTATGGCATTTAAGGTACGCATCTAATTTATTTACACAAAATATAAATTTCTAATATGTGACTGTATATATTTTGTGTCAAATTAGAATTTTGGTGAACTGGAACATCGCCCCCTTTTGGTCGATCTCACAATTGAGGATCAGTCGAGACTGAAAGTGATTTATGGTTCCGCTGAGGGATTCCATGCGGTTGATTTAGACTCGGCTGAAGTATACGATATATATCTTCCTAAGCATGTAAGTGCCGCATGCCATACTGATTGGATATACCCTGTAAATGTGAAATTCAACACACAGACTCAGGGTGCTATCATTCCGCATTGTATTGTGGCGCTTCCAAACTCAAATGGTATGCAACTACTGCTGTGCTATGACAATGAAGGCGTCTATGTGAACACTGCCGGTCGTGTATCGAAGAACATTGTGCTGCAGGCAAGTAACAAAATGAAATATTTAGTATGCAAAAGATAAATCTACTAATGTTTATATAGATTAAAAAAATTATTTAATTTATTTTATAACATCATTTAATTTAATTTGTTTTTAATATAAGATACGGAAGTTTTTTTTATTACTCTACTTTTCGAAAAATTTGAAAACATTTTTTCTTTAGCATGTTTTTTTTTTTTAAATATATAACAGTTACTAACGGCTATTTGAAATGATCTCTTTTATTTTCTTTTCGCAGTGGGGTGAGATGCCCACTTCTGTGGCCTACATAGGCACTGGACAAATTATGGGCTGGGGCAATAAAGCAATAGAGGTGTGTATTATAAAATTTCATTTGTTGTTGAAACCATTTATTAATTCACCACTCTCTACTTCCCGCCTTAGATACGTTCGGTTGAGAGCGGCCATTTGGATGGTGTGTTTATGCACAAGAAGGCGCAACGCTTGAAATTCCTTTGCGAGCGCAATGACAAAGTATTCTTCAGCAGTGCCAAAGGTGCTTCATCGTGTCAAATTTACTTTATGACGCTCAACAAGCCAGGCATGGCCAATTGGTGAACAGCATTGGTGACCAGAAACAACAACATACCATACACCACCCTTCCGAAACTTGGCAACTGAAGATCCAATAACATTCAATATAAAACAACAATTTCTTCTTATTTTTACAACAAGCTACGCAACAGCAACAACAAATATCTAAAGAAAACACACACACAACATTAGTTCATTTAAGTGAAAAAGTGCATAATTTTTAAGTGAGACCATCCTATACATAATACACACCACACACAAAATTCACCACACACACATACAAGAACGTAATGATGTGCTTATGAAAATTCACCACAAGAAACGTTTCAATTAGTAAATGTGCTATAAAGTTAAATACTCGCAGATTGAGAGTGTACAATTTTAAGCAATCAAAGGAAAAAAGCAAATGCAGTGCAAAGAAAAACGCGAGACATTTTCAAAGCTCACTCGACGAGGTTTTCTTTTCAATTAGAAGAAGAAACGAACAACAAATAAAAAGTTGTTTTATCGCAACAGCATTTCGATGTTAACAAAAACACACATGCATACATATGTATAATGAAGTTACATAACTAAATCGCAGTACACACACTCACACATATACCAACACACACACACACACCGCAATTTCATTTCAAATGTTATTTTAGAATTGTGTGCATGTTGTTTTTTCAACTTATTATAATTTGCCTACAAGTTAAACTTAAGTTAAAGCAAGCAAAAGCAACGCAGCAAGTAAAGAAACAAAAACCAGATATTCAATAAAAGGATAAAGCAAAACAAACAGAAGAAGAAGACGTAAGAAGGAACGTGCGTACATATATCAAAGGTAATGATCGAATTGCGAGCATAATGCAATTAGTTTTCATTGTTTTTGATAAACAATCTATTGGAATTTATTTGTGCGTTTTAAGCTAATGCAAAATGAAAGCAAAGCAACATTTACATTTATATATAATAAATTAATGTGTCTCTGTATGCTCATTTTTATGAAAAGTAAAGAAAGGAAATTAAATGAAAGAAAAACAAAAACAAAAAGCGCCATTGTAAAAACTAAGTGATAGAAAGCAAATAAATATTATAGAAATGCTGAGAGGTACAGAAATGTTATAAGAAAAAAAAGCAAAAGTCGAAACAATTATAATTGATGATTGATTTATGTGTAAAGTAAGAAACAAAAAGAAAAGCAGAAAGCAACACAAACAAAAGCTTAACAATTTAAGATGAAGATGAATCAAGCAAAAGCACGCTAAATGAAATTTGAACCTACTTATGAGACAATTGATTGAATGAAAGCATAAATTACAAATTAAATAAATACAATGTCATTTTGAGACAACTACTTACCTTGATAAAGCAAAGAAAATAAGAAACAAGATTGGAGGAAAGAATTTGATGAACCTAGTTAAGCTGCATTTTTTACTGAACTTTTATACAGAACTTAAAATGATGAAACGAAATTCTCTATAAAAAGCTAGCAATGTTAAAATTGAAAAAGAAAACAATTAATTATGATGTCGAACTCTCCTGTGCTTGTGTGCTGTGCATTTCAATGAATTTCCTTTGTGTTTGTTTTCATCACATTTCGAGTGTGCTATTTTAATTCAAATGGCTACGTTGCAATATACACATTCTATAATATTATTCTATCAGTCGGCACACAATAAAAGTAGAAAAGCAAATACCTTTTGCAATACATATGTCAAATTATAATGGCAGTTAATGCTGAAAAATTATGAATTATTCTTCCTTGTTTTGTGTTGTTTTCTCATGTGCGTCCCTCCCTTAAGAAAAAAACGGATTGAAAAACCAACCCGTCTCAAGAAAAAAATATTTAAAATATTGTTTGTTTTTGTTTTATAAAAGAAAATACATGCATGCCCCCGTGTCCCCCATATTTAATAATGTTCTTTAAAAAAATGCACTAAAATGCAATTAAAAACCGAATTAGTAATAAAATGCTTACTTTATTTCTAAAATAAAACAAGTAAATTGATAATGATGGAATGAATGTAAATCTAAATCGTAAAAAAAATTATTATATATATAATCTCAAAATTTAAAGAAAAATAAACAAAAAAAAATCAACTGCAATTCAAACTGTATATTTTCGATTACACTTTTTGGGCGGTTATACATAATCGATTTTCGATAGCAGCACGTGTTTGACAACACTAAGCACGACAGAACAGCTGACGGAAAACAACGTGAAGTTGGCAGCGCTTGCTGTCACAACTTTGACAATTTGCGTCTCTCTTCCTCTTCGCTCTTTTCTTTTTTACCCGAGCATCGGTAGGTGTCGACTGCTGAAAAGATAATCGAAAAATTAAATGCACAGACTGCAACATCCAATAAAAATAATAAACAATATGTTAAACATAATTATTGAACTTGCGCACGCATATGATATTTGTGCCGTATTGCAGTCTGTGAGCGATTAAATGACTCAATAATTGTGATGTGTAGTAATGGCTAAAACACAAATTGGTATTTTCTTCAATTGTAGTAATGGGTCGTGTAATTCGTGCACAACGTAAGGGCGCCGGTTCCGTCTTCAAGGCGCACGTCAAGAAGCGCAAGGGAGCCGCCAAGCTGCGTTCCCTGGACTTCGCTGAGCGCTCTGGTTACATTCGCGGCGTCGTCAAGGTGAGTTACATATTTTGTATATTAAGTGGGAAAATTTAACAATTGCAATAATAATGTATGTGTTTGCATTTGTAGGACATCGTGCACGATCCCGGTCGTGGCGCTCCCTTGGCCGTCGTTCACTTCCGTGACCCCTATCGCTACAAGATCCGCAAGGAGCTGTTCATCGCCCCCGAGGGCATGCACACCGGTCAGTTCGTGTACTGCGGTCGCAAGGCTACCCTGCAGATTGGCAATGTGATGCCTTTGAGCCAGATGCCTGAGGGTACCATCATCTGCAACCTGGAGGAGAAGACCGGCGATCGTGGCCGTTTGGCGCGTACCTCTGGCAACTATGCCACCGTTATTGCCCACAACCCCGACACCAAGAAGACCCGTGTCAAGCTGCCCTCAGGCGCCAAGAAGGTTGTGCCCTCGGCCAATCGTGCTATGGTTGGCATTGTTGCCGGCGGTGGCCGTATCGACAAGCCCATCCTGAAGGCCGGTCGTGCCTACCACAAGTACAAGGTGAAGCGCAACAGCTGGCCTAAGGTGCGTGGTGTTGCCATGAACCCTGTGGAGCATCCCCACGGTGGTGGTAACCATCAACATATTGGTAAGGCGTCGACAGTCAAGCGTGGCACATCTGCTGGTCGCAAGGTCGGTCTCATTGCTGCCCGTCGTACCGGTAGGATTCGTGGTGGCAAGGGCGACAGCAAGGACAAATAAACAATGCGACGTCTTTAAGGAGGAGCAGGTTCCGTCTGAGATCAGCGTAGTGTTGTGTGTTGCGCTGTTTGGTACAATTATGCTAATGTGTATGGAAAAGATGTATGTTTTCAACGTGCAAATGACGCGACGGAATAAAATTTATTTCTAAACAAATACCAATGTTTTATTACCTATTGAATTTAGGAAATGGGTATGTTAAATTAAAAGATGCACATGTGTTGGGGTCAGTGATGCCAAACATTTTCTGCAAAAAATAGACGAAACTTCCGAAGAAATCGGAAAAAAAAGCTGAAAAAAATAAAATAAATACAGAAAAACAGGCTAACTTTTTTTCAAGATGATTAAAGGCCTCTTCAATGTTTCAGATTTTCGGATAGCAAATGTTTGGGATTTTTCCCGGCTAAAGCAGTTAAAAACCAGAGAAATCTATTAAAAAAAAGGCCAATTTGGCATCACTGGTTAGAGCTGTGTGGTTTCGTTCTGAAAAAGTTCAAACGAACAGGTCATTAAGATGAACGAATGAACTTATTCAGTCAATCCTGAACTAAATCGTTCATTTCGCATCTGGTCAGTAATTCCTTTTAAAAATTTTAAATTTCTTAGAGATATAAAATTAGAATTATATACATGGAGTTCCGCGATTGGATTCAATTTCTTAAGTTTTTTTTATTTTAGAATTGCCTTTGATACATATTTAAGGTAACTTTATTGTTCCGAACTTAATGGTAGAATAACTATAACCCAATACTGGGTCTTTAAGTTAGTTGTGTTTCCACTTGATAACTTTATTACAAAGTTTGCACTTTGAATTAGTCGAATCTATTTTTTCAAAGTTATTTTTTACTTCCATGTTTGCCGACACACAACACAAAAGTCGCGGCAACGGTAAAAAGAACAGTTAAAAATATCGCAAAATAATATCGCATAATTATATCGATATTGCCAATATCATCAGAAAAAAATATCGCCCAAAAATATATCATCACAAAAAAATAAATATCGATAGTCTGTCTGTGTTGCGGTTGGCTGGTGTGTGTGCACGGATAGTGAAAAAATAAGGATAAATAATAAATAATAATAAAACAACTAAATACAATAATAGTACCGAAAAATAAATAATGGATAGCACATTCCACGAGGGATGGCTTATAAAATCGCCGCCCACAAAGCGCATTTGGCGTGCTGTAAGTTTATTTACATATTGCGAGCAACAAAGCAATTTTCTTTTCTTGTTGGACCACAAACACAAATACCAAATGGTCAGTCAAATGTGCAATCTGCAAGCGAAGCATACAGGAAAATAGCTAAGAACAGCAGCAAAAGCATGGAAAAAAATGTTTAACTGTTTTTTCCGCTTGTTTCTACACTGAGTCATACAAAGAATCGTACCAAGCAGTGGCATTTTTATACAATTACGTTCAGTGTACATCATCTCTGCGTGCGTGTATTAGTGTATGAGTGCTTGTTTTCGTGCTTGTGTGCGATCATTTGTTGGTTTGTTGTTGTTGTTTTGTGTCAGATAATCATTTTTAATTCATTAATAAGCGGCTGACTGACTGTGCATGGGTTGCATGGCTGATGATATGAGTTGTTATTGCTGCTTCATAGTTTTGGCTTTGTGGGAAAGGCTATTGAAATGATTGAAATGCAAACAAGCAAAAAACCGCAAGTTGCGTTGTTGTTGCTCTTCGATATTTGTAAATTGTGAATGAGCCTATTTACGATAGAGCAAAACACGTGTGTGTGTGTATGTGTGAGAGAAAAATGAGCGTGTGTTGTTGCCATGTTTATGTTTGGCTTTTTGGCGTGGGAACATTTTGTGACGCTGCTTGCAAAAGTTTACGCTTAATTAAATGTTTACCCTGCGCTAACCGTTAAGCGCCGCTAGCAGCAGCCGCGCCGTTGCGTATTAAATTACAACAACTGACAGCAGCGTCGTTTAATCAAATTTTCTTCCAAGTAGAAAGTCGGCTCCAAGCGATCAACAGGCACGTAAAAGCCTTACAGTTAGTCAAGTAATTGTTATGACAAATATATGTAAATAAAAAAAAAGATTTTTAGTTTATTGCTGTAATTTTTTTTATTTTATTCCATGTTAAGAAGTAATGATCTTTATTGAGCTAACTTGTTTTTTAAAATAAAATATAAACATCTTCACTTTATTTGTGAAAATTATTAATTGACTAACTGTCCATAGTAATGATGTCCATTGTGCTCAACTATTTTTAAAAATAAAGTACAAACATCTGGAATTAATTTTTGTCAAAACAATTACTTGACTAACTGTACATCATAAATACATACAGCGTTTATACGATAAGCCACACATCACGCTAAATGACGCACTTGTCGTTCTCTGTTGTTGTTGTTTCTTTTGTTTTCTTTTATGTTGCCTGATTGTTAAAGCAAGCCTTATATAGGGGATATGTTGTAGTATATTATACATGCTTTGTATGTGTGTATGCATATAAATATCCATGCCTATCTTTTAGGTATTCCACACGCTTTAAGAAAATTAGCCGCTTATTATATTTATATTTGTTGCTGTTGTTGCTTCGCCACAGGGTGCCAATTTCTCCATGCGTGTGTGGCATTTTGTTTATTGTTTATAATTGAATTAAGCGTGAAACTGTGCAGACAACAATGCAAATTTGTCTGGCAAAAACAATCAAGAAAATTATGATACCCTTCAATTAAATAATATAAATGCATAGATAATCATAATAGAATATTATTTGACTCAACTGAAGAATTTATGTGTCAGTTTAAATGATTCAGAAATAATTCCCATGTTTCAGCTGAAAATCGTAATATATATATTACACATAATTCTTAAGCAAATTGCCTGAAAGACCTGTTGAATGGAGGAAGCGTGTGCTCCATGGTAGAACAAAAACAACATTTGTTTTCCTCACAAGAATTGGCATACGTCCAGCTTTTCATCAAACACTATTCCAAGTATTTTTCTTTCTTTTCGATTTATACGCTACATTGTATGCTGTTTACGTCTTTAACTAATCAGCAATTCGCCAAAAGTGCACTGTATAAACAATGTATTTTTCAGGCATTTTATTTGCATTTACAAGTCATAAATAGTTCAATGTTTAGCAAGTCTAAAATGAATAGAACAGAAAATTTAAAGATATTTCTTTAGCCTTTGCACCGCGACCTTCTGGCCTCTGAGACTTTATTTTGTCATATGTTTCATTTCTTTTTTGCTGCCATCAATTTTTTTGCTGTTGACATTTTCTTGCAACAAAACGTAGCTTGAGTTATCGGAAGATCGTGACCCAACGCACTTCCGACGTATGACGATGCACGTATAATCATAACAATTAACAATTAAGTCTGTAAACCAGGCATCGTAAATAAAACTTATGCATTAAATAAATCCCCAACTCGGAAAATGTGAGCAAAATAAATGAACATTTTCGTTTCCAGTTATATTAAAAAAAAAGCTTTTATTTCTTTATACAAATTCTAATTTACCTAATAAATTTTGAATACATAATAATTAAAAATATTAATTATTTTATAATTTTTATATACAAATTGAGATTTTTTGTGTTATAATCTCTTAAATATTTAGATTGAGAAATAAAACTTGCATTTACTTTAAAAATAAAAATCAAATAAAATAATATTTTTGTTGTAATTTGTATTTTAAAAATACAAATAATTGTTATGATTGTTATCTTTGACTAATTGCTAAAGATAACAAATTCTCTGGATAAAATGGTAGTGTCAATAGCCTTTGAATGGGCTACGTTCTTTGGCAATGCGCAGTGGGTGTGAGCTGCTGATTACCCAAGAAAACGTCAATGTAAATGCGATTCGCGGAAAATCAACAGCAGCGGCAGCTACGCTGGCAGAGACGTTGGCAGCGACGCCGCGACGCGACGCTTACTCACCGCTGTTGATAATCGCCACAGTCAGTCTGACAGTCGTGGACTGCGCCTCAAAACCAACATATGCTTGCTCACTGTCTCATTGACTAACTGTCTGTCTGTCTGTCTGTCTGGCTGCCTGTTGGTCTTATCGTGTCATAAACAGAGTAATTTTCTGTTTATATCTGTAAATTGCAGCGCTGGCGTCGTCGTTGGTTTACGCTGAAGCAGGGCGAGATACCGGAGCAGTTTTGCCTTGAATATTACACGGATCAATACTGCCGTAAGCTGAAGGGTGTCATAGATCTCGATCAATGCGAGCAAGTGGATTGCGGACTGCGTTTGGAGAATCGCAAACAAAAGTTTCAGTATATGTTTGATATCAAGACGCCAAAGCGCACATATTACCTGGCAGCCGAGACAGAAGCGAGCATGCGCGACTGGGTAAACTGCATCTGTCAGGTGTGCCATCTACATGACACCAAGCAGTCCAATGAGCTGCCACTGGGTGCCACAGCAGCAGCCACATCCACAGCAGCAGCCACATCCGCAGCGGAAGCAGCAGCATCAACTGCAGGTAAATAAACATAAATGGAAAACTGGTCAAAAGCGACTTTCACTTTTAAAATTGCACACCTTTCACAGATGAGAATCGCAGTGCACAGCAGCTCACCAGCTCCACCAGCGGCGCCTTGAGCAATTCCACGCAAAATACAACAACCACCTCGCTGCACTCCTCGGCGGGCACAACGGCCAACTCGCTGCTGCGCCAACGTCCGGCGGTCATCGATCAACAGCCGCAGAGCTCGAACAACAACTCGGACTCGGTGTATGTCAATACGGATTACAACAATCGCGAGACGTTGCTCTGCGATGCACACTTTGATCAGCAACAGTTGCTCTCGGCGGCACAGCAACAACCGCCACCGTCACCAGCCACGGCGCTCTACTTGAATCAGAGCGCATTGATCCAGGCACAGGCACAGGCAGCAGCCATCGAGCAGCAGCAACAAGCTCAGGCTCAAGCTGCCGCCGCTCGACTTGCTGTCAATTCGAATGGTGTGGTTAGGAAGTTGCCAGAGCATTTGGTGTTGACGCAACAAACCTTGGCCGAGGCAATGGCCCAACAACACAGCAGTGTCCAGGCATCGCCGGCATTGAGCACCGCCTCTGGGCCATATATACCCATCAGTGAATGCTTTACGGGCAGTCCCAAGCTGCTGCCGGATGGACATGCTGCGGCGGCGGGTGCATTAAACAATTTGGATCCCAAATTCTATGACACACCTCGCAGTCACAACAACATTGGTCTCAACCTGACCAACGATCAATCTTACTCTCCCAAAATTACCAACTGCAGTCTGGTAAGTGTTCAATGTCTACTTAAATATATCTTGGCTAATTGATTGCTACGATTGCAGCAACAATTGGCCAATGCCAGCAGCAAGCAGCGCAGTCAACGCTCCGATTCGGACTCTGAGAGCGTCTTTACCGATGATGACGAGTGGGCGCATCCATTACCACTGCGCGAGAATGTTGGTAAGTAGTAGTAATTTTATATAAGCAGCATTTTCAAATTTATAAAGTACTGATCTTTTCAGATCGCAGCACGCGCCCCTCGGACAGCTCCATTGAGAACGAATCATTTGTGCTGACTTATTCACAGCGCTTTTCCAAAATGCCAGAGGATGGTGCTGCTTTGACGCCCTCAGCAGTTGATAAGCACTCCAAGCATACTGGCTCCATACCCAGCACAGCTGCTGATGGCGCTGGAGAGCATCATACGCTCGAGAAGTTGGCCAAGGTGCTGAAGAACAAAAATAATCTCATACTGGACTTTAAGGAAAATGAAAAGTATGTAAAACTTATAATTACAAAGCTGAATTTCATATCTAAATACTTATTTACTGTAGATTATCACGTGATCTGCCGCAGTTGTCGGATACGGAAAACACATCGCCAGCGATTGTGGCCAGACGGCATGCCAATTCCTCGTTGATCGAAGAGAGCTATGACATTCCACGCTCGCATCAGTTGCCCTATTGCAATGTGGGACAGTTGCTGGGCGAGCGACCGGTGACCAGTCCGCACAACTCCAATCCCATTGCTGCCTCCACTCCGAATCTCATGGCTGATCCAAGTGCGGTCGCCTTAGTTAATCCCAGCCCGGCCACGACACATATAGCGACGGCCACCAATTCGCCCACAACTGCACGCACGCTGCCACGCCCACATTGTTATACAAACGCAGCGCCCACCAGGATGGAGGGCAATGTATTTCGATATGATTTTATTGAGCAAACCGATTGTCCGCCTGTTAATCGAAAGCTGAAGCCAAAGGTGGCCAATCCGCCGCCAGAGATGACCCACAAAACCAACGTGGAGGATAAGCCACCAGAGGAGTTTCCAGCAAAGCC
This sequence comes from Drosophila limbata, assembly GCA_963924055.1. Taxonomy (NCBI): domain Eukaryota; kingdom Metazoa; phylum Arthropoda; class Insecta; order Diptera; family Drosophilidae; genus Drosophila; species Drosophila limbata. The sequence goes on from OZ001354.1 coordinate 14,949,226, forward strand.
ACCTGTGTGCGCGATGGAGCAACTTAGCAGCAAACTGTCCGCCACAAAGCTGCAGTCTGCTGCACCACCGAGTGTGGATCGTAAATGCAAACCAAATGTCTACAAAGTAATTGCCACTGTACAGCTCATTATAATCTTATACCAATTAACTGTTCGTTTCTTTTGCAGCTGGGCTCTTCGGCCACAATGTCGGCAGCAAAGCGTCGCTCCTCGGGAGCGCCACTCACAATGGTGCTGCCACATGAAACAGATGTGCATTCGCCAGCTGCCGTTGGCTACTTCCATGAAACACGCACTCTGCCACGCCAGCCGCATCGCCCGCATCCCAACAGTCCCGGCAGCCAATCAGTGCAGCATCAACGCACCGCCTCGGCAGCAGCAGCCATGACGTCATCCTCAGCGGTGGCAGCAGCAGCTGCGGCAGCGGCAATGAAACAACTGCATCAGGCAGCACAGCAGCCGGAGCACAAGCTGCAATACTTTGATCTGGATGTGACTAACAAGCCGCCTCTGCTTAATCGCCAGAGCATGAGTGTTGGCAATCTCTATACCCAAGGCGGTGGCGCAGTGGGTGGTGTGCGACTCGGAGCGGCGGATGCGGCCGCAGTGCGTGCCCCAGTTAAAAGCAGCGTTGTATACAACTCTGTGGACTTTGTCAAGACGGAGGCGTTTAAGCGCATTCGCGAGGAGCGCAACAAGGAGAGCAGTGAGAGCGGCAACAAATGAGCTACGCTACATCTTCCAATGTCCACATGACTCACATGATTAATGTGCAATATTATGCAGCGGAATTCATAGCGTCATTCGGATCTTTTGCAGTGCCTATAAAATACTGTCTAAGCAAAGTGCAAATTATAAGTGGCTTTGACATTCGTATTCATATTGAAACGTATGACATGGGCTAACAAACAAACACCCAAACCCACAACCACAACCATATCCATATATACATATTTACTTAGATATTAAGTTAGTTATATTAAGTACATATTGTCTTTGTGCCCTCAGCCCTCACTTGGAGTGCTTTTTAAATGCTGCTGTGCGTCATTGTCTTTTGTCATTGTGCTTCCAATATTTCCACTTGGCACACAGCTAATTTAGTGTAAATCCTCAAAATCAAAATACGATTAACGTTTTTAGTGCTATTTTATATGTACACACACATACATCTACTATTTATAAACACCACGAATTTTTTATATGGTAACGAATTCTATACAATTATCATGTAGGACGTAACTCGTGTGCGACACAAGCTGTGGCTTGACATTGTGCTTTAATAAAGATTTTTTAACATAACGTAATCATAATAATTATGATGATTTTCCAAAACATATTATTTTTTAAAAAATTTTAAATCTCAAGCTTTAAAGCTAATTGTTAGTTATATTTAAATTAAATTTAAAAAAATTATTGTTTATCGTCGCTTTTCCAACCCTTTTCAAAATGTGAAAATATTTTTTGGAGTTCAAGGTTGCTAAAGCGACAGTAATGTTGTTTCCATAATGGCAACAATGTTTAAAATGGAAACTTGGCAACGAAAACGGAGTGTTCTAGACTACAAATATTGCTATCGGGTAAACTACGGAAAAGTACTCACAATAAAGAATATCTTCAGTGCAGCTGAGATTTCGAGATACAATTTACAGCCTTATATATTTCATATTTCACCGAGCTGAAGGTGAGAAAACAGAAACCATGTCGCTTGTTTACATTACACACCACAATGAGAATATCTTTGACGTGGAGCGCGAGCCGGAAAAGCCACAGGATTCGCAAATAGGGATTCGGGCTAATAAGGGGAATCGAGGAAATGAGGAGGGCGATGGCACAGCAGAGAAAGAAGCTCGTTGTTCCGAGTTGCGTGCTCGTCTAAGCATGGAGTACAAGAAGCATTCGATGGTGATGCTCAAGGATGGCGTGCGTCTGCTCACAGATGCCAAGAAGTCCCATCATCGCACCATGGGCTGTGCCAATGTGCCCCTGGAGCCGCCATGCGCCTATCTGCGCAAGAATCAGGGCGTCAAGTGGCGTCGCGAGAATCTGCACGTGTGTCCCAAGGGAGCCAATATGCCGCCACTGCCCGAGTTTGGCAAGAAGGAGAAGAAATCCGACATGGTGCCCAATTTTGTGGTGCGCAATATAAGATGTGCCCGCAGCACAAACCGCTGTCCGCCGTCTCCACGCTTCGTGGACGCGCCAGAAGGAACGCGTCAGAATTTGCTCAACTCCGGGCTGGTGCCGCAGTACATCTGTCGCAAGGACTTTGGCAAGGTGCCCGTCTACATACAAAAGACAAAGAAAATGCTGTCCGAGGCACATGCCGTTTGCTGCAAGGAGCAGCAGCGTCTCATGGAACTATGTGGCGGGGTCAAAGGAGCAGGAGCATCTGCCCAAAAGCTGCAGCAATCGCAGACAGGTCGCGCAGGAGCTGCTCCAGATATGCCAGGCATGCGGGTCATGGACCAAGCGGAGCGCAATGATATACTCGTTGGTCTACGGGCACATCTCAACGAGATGACCAAGAGTTACCAGTCCATGTCCTTGCTCATCGACAGCGAGAACAAGCGTCAGCGCAAAGGGAAGCTGGAAAGCGATTTGCGGCAGCTCGAGCAGGATATCTTATTGCTGGAGACCAGTCCCATTATTTATGTTTCACTGTACTAAAGAGCTGTGATTCTAAAGTATTTAATAATTGCACTTACACACACACACACACACATGCACTCTAAAAATCAGTTTAATAAAAATTAAACGGACAATTCCTAAATTCCGCTGCTTAATCAATTCCGCAACGTTGCAACCGTAAAAAATGCTTAAAAAATAATAGTTTTCGTCCTCGTTAAAGGACAGTGCGGAATTGATTCGGCAACGGAATTTGGGACAGCACTGTCCTGTTTATGCATCGAGAAATTCCAACTTGTAGTCTCCGTGGCAACAGGGACACAACAATCGACTTCCCGGCTCATACAGCTCCAGTAAAAGCTGCTGTTCCATCAACGCCTGACGACCGCAGAGTGTGCAATAGTGTTGCTCCAGATCCGGTTCCAGCTGCCAGCCAGGAATGAAAGCAAGGCAAATTAATCTGGGATTAACGGATATTATAGAATCATTTAATACCTCGACGTAGGAAATGCAGCATCGCCTTGGCTGCTCCTTGACATCGACGTCCGACATTTCAGTTATGCCAAATTTCGCTTGCAGCGCATCGAAATGAATCTCCATTTGATTTAGAAAACTTTTTATGGTCGCATTCAGTGGCTGCTCCTTCAGCAGCTGTTGGTCCAGTCGTTGTTTAATACGAGCATTTTCAGCTAGTTGACATTGCGATGCCTTGCGTTGAAATGCCGTCAGTGCATCCAAGTTGGCCAAATACTGCAAGCGTAGACGTATATGTGTTGAAGCCAACATGGCCAACAGCAGCTGCCTTTCATTCTCGGAACGCTCTGGAGTCTGATACTGTTGCACCTGGATTAAGGCATCGAAAACGTGGTACTTAAGCTGCAACTGATGCAGCAGCGATTGCGAGGCCAATCCATCAAAGGCAAGCATGTCAAATGGCATGTAATTCACATATTTATCCAAATCGAAACGATTGAAAATCTCCATGCGTACATCGATCAAGAAATCCATATAGCAATTGATGGCTTCATTGGTCGACAGACGTTCGGCGAGTTGGCCCAGGGAATCCCCCTTTTCCAGCTTGCCCAGACAGATCGGCAGCTGCAGACGCTGAGTCGAGGTGTTATACAAATATTCTTTGCTCCGTGAGTATATCACAGTCAAGAGATTCTTATGCTGACTACAGAAGAGGCCAACAGGATGATAGTTGTCAGTATCCTTAATTTCAATCAGTCGCTTGCTGAAACCCAGCTGGGCAGTCTTATGGGTGAGTTCGATGCGATAGACTTGTCCTCGTGCCGTGGCCACTCCATAGCTGCTGTTTCCCAAATCGCAGAGTCCTGTGAGAAAAAGAAATGGTAGAAATGAAATCATATTTTTGGATGTGGAATTTTTATATACAACTCTTATTTTTGGTCCTTTAAAGATGCTCTTACTCACCAGTTATCTTTATGCCGCCCACAAGAAAACGCGTCTCCAGCCAGATGTCAGCTTCTTCGCGTGGCATGCACCAAATTAAAAGATGCGCTGCTTTGCAGCACACAATGTAGTAGCAATCACGTTCCGGACAGTGGGTAATCACTGCCTGCTGCAGACCCATGTGATCTGGACGCAGCCAAAGCGGTTTCACCAGCGAGAGACCCTCTTCCACCGCTTCGTTGAACCTGTACAAATGCACGAGTCCATTGTTGTCCCCCACAAGCAGCAGATCCTCAAAGATGTGCATGAAGCAGATGCGACCTAACAACGTTTGCAACTCGCAATGTGACAGCACAGTTCGTGCTTCCGGGCACAGTGTCAATGTCCAGAGGCTGCCGGCTGCTGTGCCCAGGACAGTCAGGTAGTTGCCATTGTCAGTTTTGATGGGACGCCAAGCAAACATGGTTATCCAGCTGCGATCTATAAATGCCTGATAGCGTCTAAATGTATCAATCGCTTCAGCTGCCACTTCGAATGGCGATTGCAGCTGATCCCTGAGAGTAGCGGCTATATCCAGTCCCATCTCGTAGTGCCGCCAGAATGAATTCTCTGGACTCTTGCTGACCAACTCCAATGCTCCATAGCTACTTAAGCAGGCCAGCAGCATCTGTCCCTTCGGCAGTGGATGTGGTGACCAACTGGCGGCCAATAGATTGGGATCAGGCACATCCTGTGCATTGGTGGCTATGTAAGTCGGCTCCAGGACCAGTTGTTGCATCTCCAGAGCATTGCAGCTATCGTAGATCTCCTGAAGATTTACTTGTTGAGCAAGTTTATCCAATGGGCGAGTTTTGGACAAACTCTGCAATTTGGCTTCAATATAGGGAAATGGCAAATGATGGACACATTTATTGGTCAACTCCAGAGTAACCAGCTCCGCTTTGGACCCGAGAAAAGAAATGCAGCTGCCATCCGTTGTGTAGGATATAAAGTCACGGGCATTATCCTGTTTGACACTATCCTTGCACAATTGTTGAAATTTCAGTACTATGTGAGCTGTGTGTGGTATAAATATAACTTGTTGCATTTAAAGGCGGCAGGTCAAAGGTAAGTAAATTAAAAGCCACCATTAATTAAAATTTTGCAGCTCAAATAAGTAAGTCCGCGCGCAGGGCATCTCGTAGTCGTGCCTTCTTGACTTGTGCTTCATTATCACACTCACGAGTTTGCCGGCAGACGTAGACGCAGACGCAGACGCGTACAGCGCGAGCAAAACAAAGCAAATTACACATGTCACCGTCTCGACATTGTTGTCTCAATAAAATTCATACACACCCATGCATACATACATTTGTACTCTTTCATATAGTTTTTTTACTCTCACCTTTGTCATCGCAAGCGCTTGCTTCAGTTGCTTTTCTCATTTTGACGTGAAAAGTGCTGTTCGAGTGGTGTGAATAGCTACCAACACAATGGCAGCCAAGCGGGGTGTGGAAATGGTTAAGCAGATTGCCGAATATGTATCCAAAGGATCTAGCTTTGATCGCGTTACGCAAATGGTAAGTTGTTTAAAAATCACGACGAAATATTCGCACATAGAAAACAAAAACTGACGCGAAAAACCAGCTGATTCAATGCCCATCGATATATTATGTAAGCAGACCTATCGATAACGCGCGTATTTTAAAATTTTGCAGGTAAAAATAACAGGTGGTGGTGAAGGACGCTGCGTGGGTGAATTTACCGTGCAAGCAGAACATCTAAACCGCATGGGTTCATTGCATGGCGGCTTAACGGCCTCAATTTTAGATAACGTTACTACCTATGCCCTAATGTCCAAAGGTTCACATCCGGGTGTTAGCTCTAGCTTAAATGTAAGCTATTTAGCTGCGGCCAGGCCTGGCGATGTCGTCGAGGTGGATGCCAATACTGTACATGCTGGACGCAAAATGGCCTACATTGAGTGTGTGCTGCGTATTAAGGAAAATGGGAAAGTCATTGCCAAAGGCGGACAAACCAAATTCGTTGACGTAGATACCAAATATTAGCAAGTCATTTAGTTCGAATAAACAGACAGAGATAAGTCTTAACATTTCAATGGGCTCTTCTTATCAAGTGGCAAATCTTCTTTAGTTATTATTCTTGAAAGTATATCGATAGTTGTTATCGCACAGATGTTCAGTATTGTTATTGCCCCTTCTCTGTTCTCCACGCGTTTCGTAACAATTCAGAAATGGGCACACGCAAAAAGGGACTGGAATTTGCCAAACACATAACTGAGATTATAGCCAAGGCAACAGGTTTCGAGCGGCACTTGGAGAAGGTTTGTAATTTAAATCGAATCGTTAAAAATTCTAAAATTTGGTGCTTTGCAGGTAACAATTCTAGGTGGTGGTGATGGAGTTTGTACAGCAGAGTTCACAGTGGCACCAGAGCACATCAACAAAGGCGGCGGCTTGCATGGCGGCTACACGGCAACCCTTGTGGACATGGTTACCACCTATGCGCTGATGTCAAAGCCCTGCCATCCAGGTGTATCCGTGGAAATCAACGTGAATTACCTCAAAGGAGCACGCATCGGCGATGAGGTGCTCATCGAGGCAAATACAGTTAGGGCCGGAAAGAATCTGGCGTTTATCGACTGTGTGCTTAAGCATAAGAAAAACAATGCTGTGATTGCCAAAGGCACACACACCAAATACGTGAATTTCGAGTAGATGCTGTGTGCTATTAATGTTGTTGCTATTAATGTGCTTTATTATTACATGTGTAGCAGTAAATTTAGTAAACTTTAGTTAATTGTTAATTAATTGCTTGTTCTGTGTGTGTGTGTGTGTGTGTGCGTTATCGATTAGAGTTACAGACGGATTCCATTTGGTTGAATGATGGACATTATTTAGAGAACATGCCACAGGTGAATATGTTGTCCTTAGTATCTGTGTCTAATCTTCTGAAGAAACTTGCTTTTTTAACTTTAAGTGCCTGTGGAATCCGCCAATTTAGAGTTTATGTGGCTACTAAGAATAAGTGTTTGATTACTCGTTAAGTCGATATGCAGATTGCAGTGACCAGCTCAGTTGACCGACTTGGCAGCAGCTGGCATTGTGGGGCAGTGTGGACAACATGCCTCTGGAGGCGTCAGCGGTTCGATGCCAGGCGGGCAACTGACCTCGCCGCACTGTTGACGCAGACAGTTCACCTGTCCGTGGAAGCAGTTGCACTTGGTGCAAACATCCGGCGTCCACACTTCGTTGTTCAGCCGTGTGGTGCCCTTGTCGTCGACGCAGTGGCTCCGCTTGGGCTTCCCGGCGACAGCGGGCTGTGGAGCGGGGGCCAATTGCACGATCTGTGGCAAGGGCTCAGCGTCGGCAGCGTTGCAGGAATCCTCCAGTTTGCGCAGTTTCTTGTGCAGCTTCTTCAGCTCTTTCTGGAAACTGCCAATGAGTTCCTCCAAGCCGCTGACACGTTCCTCATTCACCTGGTAAAGCGATTCCAGGGGACTGTCGTAGCTCTCGGCGGTGGACTCTTCATTGGAGACATCACGCTTGGCACGCTGACTGCGCTTGGTGTAGGTTTGTGGCACAAAGGAGCTGAAGACAGGTGGCAGATTGTTGCAGCTGCCGCATTCCTGCCACAGATAGAGATTGATGCCGGGAATATCTTCGCACTGCTTGTATCCACCCTGGTGCTTGGCCAGAATAAAAACATTCTCGGTCATCTGGTCGAAATTGTCGCCCACATCGCAGAGCACGCGTCCAAAATTCGCCTGCTTGATCTGGACAAGTTGCTCGGGCAGGAAGACGCCAGGATTCTCATAGTAGAAGCGATCGCCATCACGGAGACGACGGAATTGCTCCACCAACAGACACTGGAAGAGGCGCCCCACCTTCGCGCCCTCCACTTGATCCTCTAGGATGCCACCGAGCCAGACATCAATGTTATCCGGATGCCCGTACAGCTCGCGTAGCTTCTCCCTGATCTCTGGGTTGCTAATCTCGCCGGCCAAATCATCAAAGTCCTGGGCAACGGTTAGATTACAGAATTTCCTGTAGACATTGTACCCGGGAATGCCATGATCTCGACCACGCTGTATGTTAATTGCAGCCAGGTCAAGGGCCACCGCATGCGTCGACAGGAAAAGTTTCTCCGTGAGCTCCGTGTTGAGATTCTGATCGGGCAACTTGAGCTTGGCGGGCACGGCAAGCATGCCGCGCATTAGAGGATCAACGCCACCTTCATAGGCCAGACGCCAGGGGGCAAAGAAGGCCTTGTGCAACAGCAGATGACCTTGGGGAATGGGTTGGAAGCTGGAGTTCAATCGATGCAGTATAGGATTGATGATGGTATGGCCAAAACGCAATGCCGCCGTGGCAAATTCATTGGCAATGCTGGGATTCACTTGAGGATCGTATCCGCGATATTCTCCCATGAGCTCCATGCCACTCTCTCCAACGATCAAAGGTAACCACTGCTTGAAGGTGATGTGCTGCATCTGGGCGCCGACAATCTTACGTGCCTCCTGGTACAGGGTATCGCCATCCCAGTGTGGATTAATCTCACGCAGTTTGCCAGCAATGCGATTATGCTCTCGCATCCAAACCGTGTGCATGGCCAGAAGACCCACTTGCTCATTGACACGTATGTCGCCGGAGACAAAGCAATTCATCTGGTTCTCATCCAAGTTCCGGCGACAGTCCATGCCGTCCTGTGGCGCTGCAAACGGCAACATGGCCTTCTGGTTGGGAAAGTGGACGCCGACACGCAGGAGACCCTCATCCGTGCTCAGATTGCGCAGCTCCTGGGCAAACGGAGTGCTGTAGCCGTAGACCTGTGAGGCATCGATATACGAGGTCAACTGATTGATTTGCTCGCGATGCTGGACGCCATCAAAGAAGAGCGACGTCATCCCAGAGCCACAAATGGCGCTGGAACGGACCACGTCAATGCAGCGACGATTCTTCACACGCGGATCATTTGGAGGCACCTCAATGGGGTAGCAGGGTGGGGCAAACTCGCAGGTCTTCTTGCAATCAATGCCATCCCAGCTCTCCGAGCTGACAGAGGGAATAGCATGATCCAGATCGTGATCCAGGAACTGTCCCCACTGCATTACCATATGCGTTATCCTTACATCGGGTGTTATCTCCTTGGTGGATACCATCGAGGTGGACACCAGGCGCGCACTTGGCTTGGGATGCCCTGAATACATGCGTCCCTTTGTCCAGCCCACGGGCATGCTGAATCCGTTCTCATAGATGGGAGCCGCGAGTCGCCGGAAGGCCGTCAGGGAAGCTCCCCAAGTGGGATGCATCAGATTGTTGCACGTGCCCTCGATGCTGCGATATCTCGAGTGGAAGCACATGTCCGTGCAGTTGGGCATCTCGCGGTGCTCCATGCAACCCGATAGTTCCGCCACCAAATGCAAATGCTCCCGTGACAATAGATCCCTGAATTCGTACTTCTCGCTCTCCATGGTCAGATTCTCGCCCTGCTGCACATGTTTCCTGATGTTGACCAAGGTGCGCTCATAGATCTCTGCTGCGCGAGCGAGTTGCCTCGCCTGGCCAGTGGGAAAGCGGAAGACCCTCAACAGTTCTCCAAAGTTGGGCGGTGTGCCGGTGCTGCGATTGGAGAAGAGCATGTCCAGGGTATTATTAATGGCCACATCGATCTCCTTGGCCGCCTCGGCAAAGGCAATGCGCACATAACGATCTCCGGGAGCCAGATCCACATTGTTTCTGAGAAGAAATGGAGAGGAAGAGAAAAGAAAATTTAAATTATACAATCCTATTAAAGTTGGGATTAAAAGTACTTATTGGTTGACTTTCTTTCTGCAGAATAAAAATAAATTTAAATGGGAATTTATCAGAATCGTTAATAAGATAGCTACAGGATAAGAGGATTTAGATATTTCATTTGATATTGACATCAAAAGATAAAGAATTAAGAAAAATAATTTATATAGCAGTAACTATTTAACTGATTAAAGCGATCAGAGTGTATATTTTTTTCCAGTTAAGTAATTATTATTATTTATGAATTAAAGACTTTCGAATTTCTGCGAGTTTTTTGTTTCTGCAATCGACGTATACTTAATATCGGAAGGATATAAACATAGTTTTATTCTGGGGTAACTTGAATAACAATCATTACTTATTAGTTTAATGCTTGGATTAAGATTATCTGGAATAACAGGTATTTTATATATTGACAAGGACTAAGACATTTATTTTGCGGAAAATATTAAAAATAATATAAATGATTTATAAACGAGTATCTTTATTTTCTGTATTTTTTCTTATATCTGTAGTCTTCTTGGTATCCAAATTATTCTAATTCAGAGTATACTTTATTTTCCAACCATTTCCTAATTGAAAAACTTGAAAAAACATTGCATATTCTCAAAAGTTGCTTTTGTATTTTGCCAACATTAAGCAAAAATTTCGTAATTAATTTTAAGATAGCGCGACTTTTCACAGTTTTCCCACTTTAATTGCAATTAATTGTTGGCAGCGTCGGAGGTTCCTTAAAAGGCCGTTCACTAATAAAAATCCCCAAGAAAAACTAAAGTTTTTTTTCTTAGCCTGGTGCTCGCTTGGTAGTTGCCGTTGGCAATTGCTGACTTGGCAGCGCACAAAATGATGCCACACTTTTTGTTGCATTTAAGCGAAATCCGCGCCAAGCTCTGGCCAGCTACAACAACAACAACAGCATTGAGAACATGGAGTGCAGCAACAACATTGGCATTAACAACAATTCATGCCTCACATTTTCTCTGGCGTCGTCGTTGCCGTTAAAGGAATTTCCCTTTGGAAACTTTGGCTGTGTAAACTTTGGCATTGTCGGCGTGCTAGGTAATAACTTAACGACCATAATACACCCTGTTGCACCACAACCACTGCTCACCACTCACTATCAACTATCGCACTGCCAACTATCCAGGCAGCCAGCCAGCCAGCCAGCAAATGGCAGCCAAGCCACTGACAGCCAACTACACTACACTACATATTTTCCCACTGCCACACGGCCATTTCTGTGGCTGCGCTTTTTCTAGCACGCCTGGGCGTTTGCGAATACTCTAACGGAACAGTTCATTCGCTAAGAGGTACATTGACTACGTCAGGCATTTGGTCTAAGTTACTTGATTTTAAGCTTAACTTTTGTGTAGTTTTCTAGGGCTAAAAACGAAAAACAAATTAAGTTCCTTATTTCTAATTTCCGTAAAACTATGTAAAAAATATATATCTGATGATTGCTTTGTAGATCACAAACATACATAAGTTGGTTAAGAATTTTTTTTAGAAATAATTACTATGTATGTTATTATTATTATAATTATTATTATTACTATAATATGTTATTATTTAAAGTCTAAACTCTTGTTGAACTTCATGGAATGCTTCCATCTTTGAGTGAAATTGGAAATTAAATTCCTTATTAATCGTAGGGCGGTTTTTTCAATGTAAATATAAATTTTATTTAACATATACGGGGGTGCCACAGAAATCGCTTTCGCTTGAATTTCACTTGAACTTCATACAAATTGAAAAGAAATTCAAGCGAAAGCGATTTCTGTGGCACCCTTGATAGTTTTAAATTTCACTTTAATTTTTATACATTTTACGGCAAATTCTGTTTTCAATAGTTCTTAAACACCATTTTTAGACATATATTTTTATTTATTAATCTTTATTTATAGTCTTATTGCTTTAAAATTGATTTTAAATTATGTTAAATTGAGAATAAATTTAAATTCGAAATATGCTCGTCTAACAGTCAAATCGTAACTTGTTGCCAATAAAATCGAAATGAATTCTCAAGTCTACACTCGCAGTACTATTATCTACGATTCCTTGCGTTATTCACATTTAGGCTGAATTGAAATTCGGAACATGCCCGCTCAACAATCTTATTCGTATTCCAAGCTTGTTCTCACTACAATTGAAGTGTATTTCATGAGTCAATCTGCACAGCTTTGCCAGCTTTTCTAGTGTGTGTGTCTTTTCTTGGCTTAGCTTTGTATTTGTGTGCGTGTGTGTGTGAGTGTCTGCCACATGCTGTGTGGCAATGGCAACGTATTTCCGTGGCCAGCATAACCCTTACTCCAGCAACAGCCCAGTAACAGGATAAGCTTTTGTTTTACGCCAGTATTACCCACAACTTAGGCGGATTTCAGTTGTTCTTGCGTCTGTTTTTTGTAGTTGTTGTTGTTGCTGCTTTCAGCGGTTTTCGCTTGGTGTTATTGTCTCAGTGACGTTGTGCCTTGCACACACACAAACCCACAAACACACACACACCGAGTAGAGTTAGAACCATTCTTGGTCTGTGACTCAGCATACTCTTAGTTTTTTTACACTTTTAACGTTTGCCCTTTTTTTATTTTCTTTTTTTTTTCTCAATTTTTGCTCGCTGCCTTCGCTCGCTTTGCTGCGGTCTGGCGACTGAGCTTGCCACAGCGTAATGAGTAAAGTTTCTAATGCTGCTGGCACAACTGTAAGCCGTTCCTGTCCCTGCAACAACAACAGCAGCAGCTACTGTGGCTGAGCCTGCATCCGGCCGCTCTTGGGCGCCCGCAGCTGCTGCTCTTCCTGCTTCTTCTGCTGCTGCTCTTTCTGCTTCCTTTCCTCCTGCTGTTGCGGCTGTGTCTGGCAAGCGAAACTAAATGATGCGTGCACAGCAGAAGGCACACCCAGTACACACATATTCTCATAAAGAGAAGCAGGTCATATGGTAGTCGGAAGACTGCCCTACACTCTCCCACTTCCCCTCTCTTGCTCCTGCTCCTGCTGCATTATGCATTTAAAAATGGCTGCGTAAGCAACGCCTTCGGATTCGGTTCTTTGGCTCTTCTTCGTTTGCAGCTGCATTTTGTGGTCTGGGTGATTTGTGGGCTTGCTTTGGTTTACCGTTTTGTGCGGCTTTTGCTTTATCATTGGCAGGCCCCAAATTGATTTAAGGCCTGCTGCACGTTGCCTCCCTTCATTTTGCTTCATGGATTCATCGTCTTCCACAAAGTTCTGCTTGCCCGGCGGCGTCAGTGGAGAGCAGAAGAAACCAGGTTCCAGTCCCAAGCACAACTTGTCAACTCAATTTCAATTTGGGCAATTTGAACAACTTGTGCGGTTGTCTCAACCCATGACAACTACTCTTTCGCCCTGCACTCAACTTGTCTTTCTCCGTGTGTGTGTGTGTGTGTGAGTGTGTGTATGTATTTGCCACGTTTCTTGTCCTGTCTTGGCACGTTTTACAAAGCTGCCAACTGGCACAGCAACTTTTGTGCTTTCGTCGCCGCTTTTTGATGTCTTTTAGTGCATATTTTATATGCAGTTTAGCCAGCGGCACAGTGGGGCAACCACTTTCGAAAAAGTCTATCTACATGCATAACTCGAACTTTCATAACTCGAACTTCTATAATTCGAATTTCTCTCTAACTCGAGCTAAATGAGTGGCAGTAAAATTAATAAACTTAAGAAAAATAACTCTTTAAGTCGAATATCTCCATAACTCGAACCTTTTCTTTGGATACTGGTGATTTAAGGAGATACTGGGTTTGAGCGAAATTAATCAACCCATAATCAAATTAGTATTCCGCTTAGAAATCGGACAACTCCTCGCAAAGTTATGAAATTTTGAAGTTGGCTTTTCGATCTAGCTGCATTACAAGTCCATATTTTTGCTCATTTTGACTTGATTTTTTACAAAAAATTTAAAAATGGAAATGAACCCTTTGACCAAAAATCGAAATCATTTAAATCAAAGTTTTTTGAAATGACTTTGGCTAACTTGAATTTTATTTAAGTTTAACCAGTGTACCATAGTTTTGTGCTGTACATGTTGCCTTTGGCGTCTCAAATGGACCGCACAGTGGGAATATTTACACAATAGTGTAACGCAAGTCAACTGAAGTGATTGTTAAATGCAGTAAAAGCTGAAATGTAATCCCTCCCAGTTGGCTATTTTAAAATATATATATATAGAAACACTCGCACCACAGTGCTTGACTTTAAGTGCGCGTATTATAGTTTTTTTTTGGCGGCTTTCAAGCTCAACAACTATTTTTCAATTAATTAAGCAAGTTTGGCGTGCTCTTAAATGCATTTAAGTCCATCGTTCTGTCGTTTGAGTACTTTGAGACTACACCGAAAGTTGTTTCCTTTGAGCGGAACTTGGCTCGAGAAACTGATTGCAAAGGAGTTTTTCTATTACCCTGTGTGCACTCACCTGATGGTAACGAGAGCTGAGGCGGTGGCTCTGCCGAATTTGTTCTTTAGCTGGCACTCGTAGCGTCCACCATCGAGGATAGTCACATTCTTGACAAACAAACTGCCAGCGCCACTTATTTGATATTTCTCAGTCAATTGCACGTTGGGATCGATGAGTCGTCCATCGCGACGCCAGGCAATCTAAGGGAACGACGAGAGAGAGATGAAATCAAAAGTCGAATGTCAACAAGTGTCTGGCAAATAGATGGGCAACTTTCGACAACTTACTTGAAGTCCATCTTCGGGTTGTTCCGCCTGGCAGGGCAGCTCGATGGTGGTGCCCGTAATGGCCACCATATTGCTTGGCTCAATGACCAAACGCGGCGGTGACTCTGATTTCTCCACTTTAATCGTGGCCGAAACCATCACTTCGCCATTTTCATTGCGCGCCATGCACAGATATTCACCTGAAACGGAATGTTTGCATCAAATATAAAGTACTCGTATTTGAAATGCGAATGAATTTAGCAATTTGAATGCAGTGCTTACCAGCATGTTGTTCCTTGGCCACGCTAACCACCAGCTCGGTGTTCTCGTTCTCCAACAGCAGGTCGACGCCGGACTGGAGAGGCTGGCCATTGAAGAACCAGGTGATGTTGGGCAGCGGGTTGCCATCGGCATCGCATTCCAGCACAAAGGCTTTGCCCAGTTTGATTGTTTGGTTTTGTGGTGCCATTAAAATTTCGGGTAAATCTGCAACGAGATGCAACGAGCCGTATTGAGCGATTTGAGCAATTTCACCCGCTCCAAATAGCAGCAAACATCAGAAGCAGCGGCAGCAACAAAATGGGGGTAAAAAATCACAGCAATTCAACAGCTGGCGGTCATTTACTCTATGCGTCTTTTGTTGTTGTTATTTTTCGTCTTTTTTTTATAGCCTGCGTCCCACGGGTCGTATACATAATACAAACACATTTTTCATGGCATACTTTTTGGCGCGCTTCAAACAAACTGCAAACTGGACGCCATTTTAGTTTGTCTCTGCCTTTGTGTGTGTGCGTGTGTGTGTGTGTGTGTGCGTGTTTATCGAGTTAATTATGCTGACCAAACGCAACGCTTGACTGCTTGCACTGCCACGCCCTGAAGTGCGTGCTGCATTTATAATAGTTTATTATTTTTGCACTTAATTTGCAAAATAATGCGCACATTTTGCACTTCATTTTGTGCTGTGACCACAAATTATAATGAGCCCTTGTGATTAAGGCGCTGACTGAACACTATTTTCCATCCCTTCCTCAGCCCTGCCGCATCCCCCTGTCATTTAAAGTACAGTCACGTCACGCTGTTTGGCTTTGCAATTAAAGATATTAAAGCAAACATTTGAAAACTCTTGCCATGTTCTATATTCACGACAATGCGAATTATGTGTTTGGCTGCTCTCAATTGTGGTCAGTTTTGGCTTAAATTTTTATCATTATGGCTTAATAGCATAATTGTATTTTAATTTAACTATTTTTGAATGTTGGTAAAAGCGATTAAAAACTTTAGTGTCAGACAACTTAGAGAAGAATCTCGTATTATTCAAACTATCTTATTTCTTTAAAATAAAGATTAATAGTTTATTTTCTCAACTAAGAAATTTTAATGTGTTTGACATTTCAACCCCAGTGTTAGTTTAATTCAGAATAAAATCCTTAACAAATTTAATAGAATAGATGAACTAGAAATTCCTTCATTATTTTTAAGTGCACAAGCTATAAATACTCTCAATACTCAATTTTGCAAACCTTGCTTTGTCGCAAATTAAATAAATTAAAAACAATGCCATTAATTTGTAAAAAACCGGAATTTGTAAAGTTCTCTTTTTGCACCAATTAATCTTAAGCTTTGACTGAATCCAATTGCCTGCAATAAAAATATACATTGCATTTTGTGCTATCGATGGGGAGTTAACTTAAATCACGGACGCTCAATTGGGAATGGACAAACGAAGTTACAACCGGTCCATTGAAAGTCGATGAAGCTGGCCGGGTAACTGGTAACTTAATACCAAATTAAATCGACTGAAAATTGTGTTAAACGCGACAGTTGTGACTGTGAAATGGAGGAGGCTGGAGTTGCAGTTGCAGTTGGAGTTGGAGGGAACATTAATGGTGACCAATCTGGACACATTACTCCCCAGTGGAGAGAACTCACCCTTGACTTCGATGCGGGCAGTGGCCTGAACAGAGCCCAGACTGTTGTGGGCCTCACAGCGATACGTGCCCGCTGTCAACTGGCTGGGTTCGAGGAGGACCAGACTGCCGTTGGCCTGCAGCTGCAGTGTGGACGTGGACTGGGACAGCTGGCGGCCATTGAAGAACCATTGTATGTCTGGCTGTGGCCAACCGGCGGCGACGCAATCGAGCAGCACGTGACCGGCTCCATGTAGTGCCACAATTTGGTCATGCGGCTGATGGGTGAAATGTGGTGGCATTGGTGTTGCTGTCGCATCCGGAGCAGCCCACACCTGATTGCTGGACTCGTCGTGGAGTTGGGCATGCTGGGCATTCAGTCTGCTGTCAGCATCGTTGACCATCATGCGTATGGGCTGCGATTTGATCTCGCCCATTTCATTGCGCGCAATGCACTCGTAGATGCCAATGTCATTCGATTCGACTCCATTGATGCGCAGTGCGCCGCTGGCAAGGACCTGCATTCGTGGTGCCTGCTCCACACCGATCTCGTTCGTGTTCTGCATCCAAACAAGCTCCGGCTTCGGTTGACCTTCCACCTCGCACGGCATATTCACCGTTTCGCCGCTATTCACATGCATGTCGTGGGGACCCGCCAGCAACTCGGGCTTGACTGTGTAATAATCAACAGCGTTAATATTTATCCAAGTGACACTGGCTTCATTTTCACATCATTTTAAGAAAAGACTTCTTTTTAGAAGAGCTTTAAAAGCTCTTTTTTTTAAGTAAATGAACAGTAATTTATTTAGTTTATTCAAATATATATAAAAATTTCAGAGCTTTTAAAGCTGTTAAATCTCTTAAGAACTTTTTTTTTATCAAAAAGGACTAATTATAAATAAAAAGATTCAATGTGCTTTGAAAGCTCTTTTTTAAAAAGTAAATTAACAGTAATTTAATTAGTTTATTCAAATATATATGGAACTATCAGTGCTTTTAAAGCTGTTAAAGCTCTTAAGAACTTTTTTATCAGAAAGGACTTCTTTACAATAGGTTTGAACTCTTTAGCTTATTTTCATTAAAGGTTTAAGAATTTTTAAAGCTTATTAAAGTTCCATTTTCATTTTTTAACATATTAGTTATTATTATTATTATTATTATTATTGCTTTTGTATAGAGTGGTTCACGGATTCATTTGCATTCATTTTCAGTATAAATCTAACGTTTGAGCGTCAAACTCACCACATTGGAAATGCTTCTCTGTGAGCTGCCCGAAGCTGAGACGCTGCAATGCTGTCGGTTTGGCGCAGGACAATGTGATGGTCACCCTTTGACTATCCAGATGCCAGCGACGCCAGAGTGAATAGACACCGCAATTGCAATCAATCGAGTTGCCATCCAAACGCAGCTGCTTTAGGCTCTGCAATTTGTTGAACATTTCCAACGGCAGATTGGTCAGCTTGTTGTTATGCAGGAACCTGCATTCCAGAAACACAACACAACCGATAACCAGAAACCAAAACAAAATCGAAAACGAAAACGAAATACAAATACAAAACGAGAAACGGCAAATGGTTAGCAGAATATTCAGTAGAAGATTGGGAGTTGGGATGGGAATAGGTCAACTTACAGGCGATTCAAACGTGGCAAATTGTCAAAGAGTCCAACAGGCAGTTGCCAAAAGTTGTTGCCATCCAGATAGCTGAAGATAAAAAGAGAGACAGAAAGTAGAAGGCGGTTAGCGTGGCGTATACGCGATTTTTTTAATTAAACTTGAACACAAATTGAAATTGCAATTGTGTGTACTTACAGAGTCTCTAAGCTTCTCAGTTGCTGAAAGATGTTGGCGGGTAAGCGGTTTAAACGATTATTGTTCAAATAGAGAAACCGCAGTGATATTAGATCGTTGAAGGCATTCTCCTCCACAAGCGAAATCTCGTTGTCGTTGAGAAACAGCGTCGTCAGATGATAGAGGCCATTGAACGCATTGGACGGCAGCTTCTCAAAGTGATTGAAACGCAAATCTCTGCAAAATGCAATGCCAAAAGACAAAAACAAAAAAGTTTAGTTAAAGGGACGGCGAACTGTGGCTAGAATGGGTTCTCTGCAGGCCATAATGGAACGAGGCAAGCTCTGAGCTTGGTTTGCATTTCGCTCTTACTCTCGCTTGTTGCCATTTCCATTTTGCTTTCTCCTGGACATGTGTCATTGGCAGAGTGTGTGTGTGTAGGGGGATTGGGTGTGAATCCGTGTAACTGGGGCCATATGCAATTAGTGCGTTACTTGAGCATGCAATCAACAGTTAAGGGCGTGGCACAAACTCCATTCCTGCAAATTGTCCCCATTTAAATTCTAAAAAAAAATAGTTTTCTTCTTCAAGTTTGCACTCAATTCAAGTCAATAACATATGTGTGAATTTAGAGTTTAAGTTGAGAACGAATGTGGAATTAGAGTCAACGTTTTAAACTCATTTGCATACGACTGTATTTGAATATGATTTAGTTACAGAACATGTCCGAAAGTGTCTGTTGAACAGACACAATCTTTTTGTAATTCAGCTAAAATTTATAATCAATGCAGAAGATTAAGAAAAATTTAAATTTTTGCTGTATTTTTGTTGATCAAAAATTCGGGTGTGATATGCATATAATAATTAAAATCTATCAAGCGCGTTCAATAAATTTGTTGGTGCTTCTAAAATTTTTCAGATGCTTTCCATTTGCGTATTTTAAAAATACTATTTTTCTTTTATATTATTTAAAATCATTAAAGCATGCTTTAAATTAATTTAAATTGAAAAGAAACGCATTAAATACATTTTTAATAAATGTTTGTGTTGTTAATAATTAAGTGAAGCATTCAAATAAATTGATGGATTTGATTTGGCCGCCAATTGTTGTGACTCTGAAAATATAACGCAAAAATTAAACATCCAACATTTCAATCATACTGTCAATTAATTAAGTTATTTTTAATGCACTGAAATTTTATAGTTATTATTAAACTAATTTTCTCAATATATTTCATTAAAGCCTTTGTAAATTCCAAATAAATTGCACGTTTCTCATAGTTTATTTTAGCACTTTTATCTCGGAAATTCTTAACTTAAGTGCAATGTCATTTATATGGCTGTCAAAAAGTCATTTAACAGCCCACACTCGAATTGGACCTTGTGATATGAAAAAGTGAAGTAAATACTCATTTTCAACACATTTTGCACACATTAAAAATTAATTAGGAAAAGTTATGTGCCATAGTTTTTATGCTAAGCCGCAGCGCAGCGAAGCGATAAGCCGCATAGAGACACACTCCCAGACACACACACGCACACACATACATACATATGTAGACTGCCGCAGGATGTGAGTTGCAAGCTACAAATGGGGCACCCACATACACATACACATACATACATACATATGCGAATCGCGACCTGCTAAACTCGCCGCCTAATGGAAACAAGTGAGCGACTCGGCGAAAGGCAACGACAACAACAACAACAACAGCAACAACAATGACAACAACTGAAGCATGAGAGGCAGCTGAAAAAACTTTCTAATCAACTCTAGGAGTTGGCAGCACAAGCAACAACAACAACAACAACAACAACCTTGCAACATTAACTCGTGGCGGTGCAAATTCAATGCGATGGCAGCAACATTTAAGCAACTACAAATTGCAGGAGAATAGGGAAACAATGCGACTTGACAGACTAGTAGATACTCTGCAGAAAAATAAACAGAAAATTAGAAATAGACTTAAAAAAGTTAAAGTAGATACAAATATTTATACACATAAAAAAGGAGTTAAAATATATCATGGGAGTATATTTGAAATAGAAAAAGAAGTGATAGATAAGATCTCGTATAAAAGAATTTTTAGGAAATATATGAAGTGTAAGTTGACTAAAGTGTACGTAGAAAACGGAGCTTAAAGTTAAAGAAGAAGTATCTTAAAAGTTGAAATAGTGCAATTAAAAGAAGAAGTTGCAATACAAAAATAAATTTTGATCAAAATGTATTCTCTCAAATTTTAAGAATACTCCCCTCTTTTTTCATACAATAAAACTAAAATGTATATATTCTTGTATCAATTTCAAATTGACGTCAATAATTATGCTACTTTTATTGTTGGCTGATTTAACTACCAATATCAGCAACTCGTTTCATTGCACAGTGCAGAAAGTTTCGTTGAGCAAAATGTAAAGTGAAAATTATGCCAAAACTGGCAACGTTACTTTCTGGCCCTTTTCAGTTGCCGGGTTGGCCAAAATGCAGTTGTTGTTGTTGTTGTGCAAGCGATAATTATAGGGCAGGAGTAAGTCCGACAAAGCAGCTGGAGAAGCTGAAGCAGGCAGAGAAGCGGAAGCAGGAGTGGGAGTAGGAAGAGGAAGAGTATATGCAGAAAGAGCAAGAGTAGAAAGAGTTAGAGCAGGAGGATATGCAGTTTAGTCCTCGTTGTTTTGGAGTTGTCTAAACAAAAATTATGTTTTGTGGCTTCTGTAAACATGCAACGCACAAAGTGAAACAACAACAACATCAACAACAACAACAAAGCGCTGCTAACCCTAATTGGTGTCAGCATTCAGTGGGTGGTTGGATGTGTGTGAGTTGGTTAAGTGCATATGTTGCATGTGTGTGCAAATTGCAACCAAAGACGGGTAAAAAAGGCAGCACAAACAACGTACAACGAACGACAACGAAAACAACTTAAAAATCCAGAACAACACTAAAACCACTCACACGTCTAGCTTGAGGGCTACAACAACAACAACAACAACAACTTGCAGTGAGTGAAATACTCACCAATATGCACACACAAACACACGCACACGCACACTATCTCAAAGCGCCCAAATGTTGGCATATAAACAAAACCGCTGCCTCAGTCAACGCTGACGTCGACGTCGCTGTGGCTGCTCTCAGCTCTGGTCTGGCTTGGTGCTGGCCTGGTCTGTTCTGTCCTATGCTGAGCCCGTTTTGGTCCGTTCGGTTGCTGTGAAAGAACCAAGCCCTGGGGCTGCATTTCTGTGTGTGTGTGTGTGTGTGTGTGTGTGTGTGTGTGTGCATGCAACATTCTCTCTCAACTCTCAACTCCCAACTTGTGGCAACCACATGCACATTGCGGGCAAGCAGAGGCCTCCAGGAAATGGAAAGGATATGGGGTAAGGGGAAAGGGCAAAGGAAAAAGGGAAGGGCGAGGGGAAGCAGCGACACAACGATTTGTAAGTTGGCTCTGCATATCCTGCATGCTGGCAATAGTTGGCTGAACGAGAAGCCTTTGTGCGAGTACGGCAGCTTGATCCACTTTTTAGCCAAGTTCTTGCAAACTCCATTAGCCCCACAACCAAAACCAAGCGACAGTCAACACCCATCAACAACAACTCACTGTGGTCCACTGAAGACTCCAAGACATCCAAGTGACAGACAACTTCTGAGTGCTGAGTGACATTTAATGAAAAATGAGGAAATTTTACGGAATTTAAGCTGGAAATATGACCGAAGGCGGTAGATCAAATCACAATGGATTAACTGGGAACGGGATATGCCGTAATAGTGTTATGAGCATGGAGTGTTAATATTGACAAGAAATATTTAATGATTATTCCCAGGGAGAAGATTAAATGATTTGTTAGAATATAATGTTAAATTTCATAACGAATAGAGAACGAAATAATAATCAAATAAATAAAAAAAGGCACTTGAACATACTTTGTGATTAGTAATTGAATTTTAAATTAATAAGAATATAACGATAGAATCATAGTAATTATACAAATTCGAAGGTTGACTACATATGTAATAAATACAAGTTTTATAACTCATTACTGTCCTTTATGCTAATATTCCTCACTGTCATTAATTTACGCTCAACTGCTCAAATGTCAACATGCCAATTTACCTTTTTGGAATCTAGAAAATGTTGTTCCCAATTCCGAAATTAATGGTTCCGAGCCACTGTGCAATGGGCCACAACTGAGCCACAACTGACCTGCCTCCTATCGTTCTCTTGACGTGTGACAAACGATGCTTCACTCAAAGCACATACAAAATAGTCCTGAGTCCTGCCATTGAGCCTAGTCCACAGCTGGTGTTCCTTTGGTTTCCACTTCTGTTGCAGCTTCTACTTCTGCCACAGCCACTGCCACTGCAACAGTGTGTGTGTGTGAGTGTGTGTTTGTGTGCTAGTTGCAGGCCTTCCGCATAGTTTGCGTGTCAGTTGCGCAACTATTTGTCGAGCATCAGCATCGTCAGCTAAAAGAGAACATCTCCAAAAGAGTTTCTTCCCAACTCTCTTCCATCTCTTGCACCTGCTGCCAGCGCCCTTAGCGCTTGGCTGGGTCATTTCAATCAGCAGGCAGTCCTCATCGAGTGCCTTGGTTACCTGTACGCACCTGCCCTGCCTCGCCAACTCCCCAGCTCCCTGCTGACTCCGCAGCATGTGCTCGTGCTAGGAAATTGCATTTTTTGTAGTCGACTTTGTCGAGTTTCTTTCACTTTTGGCTTCCGACAGACTGCAAAGTGATTTTAATAATGACATTTGCATTACCATTTTCCTTTTCTTTTTATTGCATTTCTCTTCTTTTTATTTGGGTGCATGCCAGCTGCAGATGCAGACGCTGTTGTTGTTTCAAAATTCCAATTAAATTTATACGCATACATGGACAAAACACGTATACGCCATGTTGAGCAACGCATCCCCCTTATTCTGTGCTATTGCTGTCCCGTGCTGTGAGCTGTCCATCAGACAGTCATGTCTGCACTTAATTAATGCGTATTATTGACAAAAGCATAGCCTGTTCGAATATGTTTGTCTATTCATGCATGCCTGCATTCACACACACACACACACACACACACTCGCATACAAACACACACACACAATTTATGGTTAGACCGAAAACTAAAGCTAAAGCATCGTTTTATTATTTTGAGCCACATTCTGACAGCCAAATTATATGAAAACAATTACCATTTTATAGCTAACGGTTAGCGAACTGTTGTCCGCACGCCCACAATTGCAGCGCTGTGGGCGTGGCAGTCAGCAAGGTGATCGAATAACTAGCAAATGTGTAGCGTGCGCAACGAGCGTTAATCTATTTAGTGGCTTAACAAATTTGATTTCAATTAGTTGCCAAATTTAGTGACGCACAAACACAGCCACTAAATTAGTGAATACTAAGAACGGGAAGGGCGATAAATTGAGGCGAAAGGTAAAAGAGCTTTAACTAGTCGAGTTTAATGAAAGTAGCTGTCGAGTTTTGTTGAAAGCAAACTGTGCAAAAGCCAAGGAAAACTAGCTCAAGATTCAACAAGTTGAGACGCTTTGTTTCCGCTCTAGATGATGTCCGGCTACAGTTACTTCCGCGAACCATTTTTTATGTACTTCAAGTTATGATACAATAATTTTTTATGTAAGCAAAAGGAGGAAGATAAGTGCTAAGAATATTCCTGCGAAACTTAACTTCTCGGTGTAACTTTTATGCTCGAACTTCTACAATTCATTATTATCCTGTAGATCTACCAAAGCAGATTATAAAAAAATATTTAAATACAATTATATATAAAAACTTTCATAAAATTCAACGAGAAAAAGAAAAAAAACCGTATCAGCTTTATAAAGACCAAATAAGTAAGTTTTTGGGTAAAAAAGACTTGATTTATTCATGAAGAATAATTCCCTTGCATCTAAGAAAATGCACAACAATTCATAATTCATCAAAAAAATTCTATAAAAAATAAACAAAAAATTAGAAAATGAACGAATTAAAAAAATGTATAAATGTAAAGGGGAGAAGCAATACGAGTAAGTGTCCCCTTGTATGCCAACTTTTTAAAATAATTTTTTTGGGTCAGCATAAATAAATAAAATTTGTTTTGATTCTGGAGTAGTTTCCACGATTACCACTAATTCCACTTCATTTTTGCACACTATAAAAAAGCCAATCAATTTAACTTCTAAGTATCCATAGTTTTCTATACCTAGCACATTAAGTATACGCATTAAGCATACACATTTCTCCAGCAGCATCATCATCATTTAGATTAGACAGAAACGGAGACGGAGACTCAACAACTGCGATTTGCAAATTGCATTTGTGTAAGTTGCAGCTGCAGTTAGTTGCTATCATTAGCTACAGCTTTCATTACAGTTAGTTTGCTTCACACACACACACACACACACACACATTTATCTTTCGCCTTTCAGCGCCATGAAGTATGCAACATAAAAAACCGATAAATATGCGCTTTTTATTTTCCCAGGCTGAACACGCGGCGCCTTTTTGCATTGCATAATTTCCTTTAGTCAAGCCCCCCCACTTCATCCGACTACACGGTTCTACTCTTATCCGTGTGATCACAACAGAGATGTGGGCGTGGCACGTACATGCCCCCATTACGCCTTCTAAGCCTCGTGCAAAGGCAAAGTCATGTTTCGTTGTTAAGGTGAATTTTGTTGCCGCCGCCTTTGCTGTTGTCTCTGATTATGATTTGTCTGGCTTACACACAGCTCACACACACACACACACACATCCTTTACATACACACAGTGGCACAACAGCTTAGGCGGCATCTTATGACGCTGCTTCTTCAGTTTAGTGTTCCCTCAGCTGCCTTTATGGCAAATGTGACAATAAAAACAAGATTTAACTGTAGCTTTGGCACACGACAAACAACTCGTGTAACATACACACAACATACACACAGCACACACACACATACAACCAAAAGGCATCGCACATTATTGTCATAACATGGCGTACAAACACGCAAATAACAAGCGGCAACAACAACACACAGAGATTTAACAACAAATTCAACAAGAATACAATGCAACACTCAAGTATGTTGACACACTTTAGGATACCCTAGACATTTGGAGAACTATTATAAAGATGTTCAGCAACTAGAGATGATATTATCACAAGCCAATAAAACATAGATTTACTTTAGTTTGTGGTTTGGATACAGTATGATAGACTGTTAGATACCCTAGTAGTCTATCAAGTTTGTTATAACTCTTGACACTCTAGCCATGGGTTGTAGTATTAGTAAAACGCTTAGCAACAATAACTAAGTTTGTAATTTCGAAACCTAAGATAAAAATTCGTTTTTTTTTATAATATCATAAATCTCGATATAAGATTTTCTTGAGATATATTAAGTAAATGTTGGTAAACAGTTTGGAAAATATTAAATAAATAAACAATTTGTACTAAATCCCAACCTAAGAAATATTAAAAAATATTAAATAATTAAAATAAAAAAAATAATTAAAATAAATAGCTATAAATTCATTCCTTTTATGGAATTTCTAGGTTATAAATTCGTTGCTGTCTACTCCGTCTAAGGAGTAAAAAAATATAAAAATTTGAAACCCGTAGCAGAGTGTTGATTTAAAAAGAGGCCAGAATTTTCTAGGAGCTTGATGAAATATTAGTATAATCTTAAAAATAAAGTGTGATTTCAGTGCTGTTATATTTTTACTTAACGCACAGCATACCCTACCCCGAATTTAAACACAGGGTATGTCAAGCATAATAATAACCCCGGCAGCAAAGGCATTCCACATTCCTCACTTCGTCTGCGATGGATGCGATGTCTGCCCGCATCCAGCGCCATTGCTGTTCACTACCTGGTTGCCCAGGTGACTGTCGGCCTGACAGACGATAGTCAGACGGAGACGAAGACTCATGACAATTGCCAACTGCAGCTGTGGTGGTGTCTCGTTTGTGTGTGTGTGCATGTGTGTGGTTTGCTGTAAGCTGCAGACACTTGGTAATGTAATTTCCACTGCCTACAGTTTCAGCTGCCCCTTTATGTTGCAGCAACAACAACAATTTCGTGCGTTTTCATATATAGTGGCCTTTCATTATTATTAAACAAAAGCCAACGTTTTCTCTACATACTATATCTGCCTCACTCCGCTCCTTTCACTCACTCTCTTCAAGCTGCTTGACATTGTTTACCTGTTTTGTTAGTTTGCGTAAAAGTTCAGCTCGTTGTCAGTCATCCAGTCACTTTGTCACTCGGACAGTTGCTTGCCAGCCTTTCAGCCCGTTGGCCTGACAACCGTAAGAAGGTTTTTCGAGATGATCTACTCTCTCTCTCCCCCTCTGTCTCTTTTGGTTGCTCCAAATTGTAACTGGGCTTATTTTGTGCTGCTGCTCGGATTTAATTTGGTTTGTTAGCTTACCTTATTGCCACCTGTCCAACACATTCCCTAGCTACCTCCCTAGCTACCTTCCACCCTCCCGCTTATGTGTCTGTGTGCTAAACTGTTAATGTAATTCTGTCCAGTTTGCTGTTACTGCTTTGAATACTTTCGAGCACTCTGCGTAATTGCCTTGGATATGGTGCATGCATAAGATTCTTTGTTTTCCTAATGCAACAAGGCATCCCCAAAACTAGTCTTGCAACTTTGCAACTTGCAACTCCTGCTGTCAGTTTAGCCTACTTTGCTCCAGCTCAAACAATTTTGATGAGCTCTGTTTCTGAGAGCATTTTCTGCATTCTTCTATCAAAGATTACGGTTTCCTTGCTTGCAAATCTGTTGGGATTAGAAAATGGTTCTCATTCTCACTTTAACTTAGGCAACAGTAAATATAATTTTTTATAAAGAAATGCATTTTAAAAGTCTTATTGACTATTACATTTTTTCTTTTAGACATATTAGTAGTTCCCATACATTTTAAAAATATTTTTAAAAACAATTTAAAGCTTATGCATTTCTCATACATAAATATCTCACAAAAATATATCTTGTCAATAAACTTTCTCTTTTTCCATCAAATCTTTTTTTCCCAAATCGTTGTAAAATTCTCCCTCTTTTCACATTATAATTTTTAATTGTTTTTAATTGATCCTGTCTCAGTTGACTGAAAGAATCTCCGGCTGAAGCTTAACACACTGACTAATCTTCACTTTAATTATCCACTCACAGCGCTGGTCATGCATTTAAAGCCAGATTCGTATTCAATCACAACGTATAGAGGGAGAGAGACAGCGTTACAAAAAAATTAAAACAATTTTATAATAAAAGCTGAACATAATATTCGTCTTTTATACGCATTTTAAACAGTTTCCAATTGAATGGAGCGCTGATTTCGTTGCATTTCCATATTATTTTAATGCATGCACCCATACACACTCACACACACACAACCACACACATACGTGTATTTTTTTGGCTCTTCAAATAAAATTTCAGCTCAGAGCAACTCGAAACGGCAAACGATGCCATGTTCGACATATAAATCCTGCAATATAATTGAATTTCACACGTTACACTACAGTAAAAATAATACAAAAAAAATAGCAGAGCAAGGGAGGGGGGGAGAATAAAATTGCCAAAAATACGAGACGAAAGTTTAAATAAAATTTATTTCAACAAAAATACAAGCACACACATTCGTATAGACACGTGTGGCGCTTGCAAACGTGAAAATTATAACCAAAACTAGAGCCAGATACTCGCTTAAACTATGGAGGAGGAGTAGCCCAAACAGTTGCTCTTGGCCAAAAGCAGCTTAGCGCCACTCACATTTACACACACACACATGTGTGTATAGATATTTACACCTGTAGAAATGTCGATGGCAATCGCCAGGGCAAAAAAAAAAGAAAAAGAAAAAGAAAATAATAAAAAGGCAGCTAAGAAAACAGAAAAGTGGCGCTGAGCCGCCAGCGATAAGAGCAATGCAATGTTCAGCTAAAAGAAAGTGGAGAAAGAAGAGAGAAGGGGGGGGGGGGGTAGAGGAAATTGCACAGACAGACTGTGAGAGAGCTTGCTCGGCTGGTTTTTCCCATTTTTATTAAGTATGCCGTCAGGTTTCGGCTGGCAGCTGGCAGCCCCAAAAAGTATGCAATGGAAGAGAAGTTCAAATGCAACTAAATTTTCAGGTGGCGTAACTTTTGCGGTAGCTCAACTCTTGCGTGTCCTGGCCAGGCTGAAAGCGTAACCTAAACCAATCCAACCAACAAGCCTCAAACCTCAAACCTCAAGTCTATTGAAGCCGCGCTAAATTTCTTAGGTTTTTCTGTGCTGTGGTTTTTTACTCTATAATTTTCGTGTGCTGCATTTAACGCACAAGTTAACTCTGGAGGCTAACGGCATTCAGGAAGGAAATGCCATGTCGCCGCTAAAACTGGGTTAGCTTACATAACGGCAACATTAACGACAACGTTTTCCTTCCGCCATGCAGCCTCCTCATCCTCCTGCTGGCACAATTTCCTTCATGCTTCGTCGCTTATTGGACATAATTACTGAAAATAACAATTTACGCCCCTCAATGAAGACGGTAAAGTGGCAGAGAGAGAGAGAGGGAAATTGTGGGTAGAGCCACAAGGCAAAATAGGGAATATGGTTGCCGTGGTTAGCTCGTCCTCTATGGCCACTTATGCGTAGCCACAGCGACAACAGAGATAAGTGCAACAATGCAGCGAGAATCAAGCCAGATTCGAGATTCGAGGGGCACGTCGTCGTCCAACCAGGACGACATATCAATTCCGTGTGAACGGACAGGAATTTCTTGTTGATGTGAGTTGTAGTTATGCTCATTGTTGTTGTTGTTGTTGTTGCTCTTGCGGTGGTCATGGTCAGTGGCAAAATGCGCTGCGTTTATCGTTTACACTTCAACGTGCCTGCTGGACACTTTCTAAGTGTGTGTGTTTAGCTCTCTCGCTGTGTGGCTTAGTGTGTGTGTGTGTGTGCGAGACAGGGTGTGAGTGTATGTGAGCTTGTGTGTCCAAGCTGTTGCCTTGTGGTTCGTTTCTTGTTTTAAATTGTTACTGAAGAGCAGCCAAGCGAACATTTCTTACGGCAAATCTCTTAACAATCTCTATTGAAGTGATGCATTTTTAGAAAGACATTTGTTGAATTATTATAATACACTAGCTTACACTAATTTAACTGATTTACAAATTAAATTACGATGCCTGTTTTATTAAATTATGCCTGCAAAATGCCATTTTATTACAGAAATTCAATCCAAAAATTTATTTTCCTCTCAAAGTAGAATTTTTGACTCTAAATTGGGAGTAAAATCTGAAAATTATCTTATTATTATGAAAAATTTCTGGTGTTGAATTAAAAAAGTCAAAATAAATTAAGTGATGAAAACATATTGAATTAAAGGATATGACAAACTTGGTTATTGTTTAAAGTTGTCATTTTAAATAGCCATTAAAATAAAAACAATACTAGACAAAAAAGAGAGAATTGTGCTTCAAAAAAAAAGAGGTAGTTAGAATATAAAAATTTATAAAATTGAGCTTAAAAGAATTTCACGTTGATCTTAAGCTATTTTTAAAGTAAATACTTTTTGAAACTATCGTATAAATATAAATGAATAATTTGTAATTAATCGAAATATATCAAGCATAAAACTTTATCTAATTGTGCCTAACAACATTTCCTTTTAATCAACAATGATTTCTTTGGGAAAAAGCTGTTACATTCGCTCTTTCATCTCAGCCTTTTCTCTTGTTTTAGCCTTTCTCATTGTCATTCACGTTGCCTTGATTTGATTTGCCGTATAAATTTCCACAACGTTGCCCTTCGTTTTAGCCATAAAGCTAGTGCAGCGGATACTTAATCTTAGTCAGCGAGCTAACCACATTATCAGTTTTGCCTTTTATCCAAACGATTCTAGCGCCACATAAAAATAAAAAACCCGTTAATAATATGACGTATACGCAGTGTTGGTTGCTTCGCCTGCAATTTATACCCATTGAATCGACTGTGTCGAGTGCCAATTGCCGGAGCAAAGCAAGCTATCGAAGGCGACTATAAGTGGTACTCTCTCACATCAGCTTCTTCTGCTCCTTCTTCTTCATCTTCTGTCCACGCAATCGTTCGTTTGGCAGCTGCCAGAGCTGCTACATTAACATTATTATGCGTCTGTCTATCACATTTCAGAATGGAATGAAGGCTACGTGGCGCGCCACTTTGGCTTAGTTACTTAGTTTGCCGCCTGGACGAGCAGCGCATTTTTCTACAGCTTCTTTGGACGCAGTGAGGCAGTTACTCTCTGCTGGTTCCCCTTGCCATTCCCCTTACCTCCTGCAATCTGCTGTTGACTTTTACCTGTGTCCTGATGGCATCTCTAACATCTCTTCAACTGCAATTGCCGCACATTTGCTTTGGCTACAAACGATTTGCTCTTCGACTCTCTATCTCTGTCTCCTGTACTCTTTCCCTCTTTGTCTGTCTGTCTGTCTGTCTGTGTGTTGCCATAGCATACTTATGCGCTGCTTGTTTCTTATGCTTGACCAGTTCCCGGACCCAGACACAGACCAGCTTCCCTTTCTTCCCGCTGTCCGGCAGATGCCGATTGCTCCACTTTGACATGTTCGGGCTGCTATCAAGGCAGGTTCCCCTCCCCCTCCCCCTCCCCCATCCACTCCCTGCCCGTTGACTGTTACAAAAATAACTTTGCTTATAAATTGTGGCATGTGTTTGTGAGTTGTTGCAGTTGCCTCATTGCTATCTCAGCTACTACTTTGCATTCTCTGGTTCTCTCTCTCTCTCTCTCTCTCTCTGCACTAACGAGCATGCGAAATGACAAAGCTCCAGGGCGTGGCAAGGCGGTGGAGCTGGGGGCCACAGGGCAGAGGGCGTTCCACTTTTGTTGCAGCATTAAAGCGAATCACACACAAAAAACTTTAAATGCAAATTGTTTGGCGTGATGAGAGAAGACACAAGATAGAGATATATAGTACTGGGAGTACTTTCCGCCCACTTCTCGCAGTTCTTGGCGAAATCAATAAGAGATTTTTCTATGTCAAAGTGAAACGTTTGCCGCCTCCAGCTGCCTCCAGTTGCTTGCGGCTGCCACAAGCCGAGTGAATTAAAAATGCATACGATGTGATTGGCAAAAAATATAAAATAGAGTTCCAGAAAAACTTCTCTTTTTGGAGACTTGCAAGTTGCAAGTTGCAAACTGTAAAGTGGATGCTGTTGCATGCCCCACTTTAACTAATTTGCGGCACTTTTTCATTTTTGTTTCAGGCCTTCATTTGCATAATTACAAATAATATTACAAATTGAGTGGCAATTGGTGCATTGTTCGAACTTGCAAGTGGTCAACACACATATACACACACACAGGCAAACGCACATTTACGCATACACACGCACATTCACACGCAGCATGTATTTATGGAAATGCAACAATTTCATTTCATTTTTATGCAAATGTAAATTTTCAACAATTGAAAAGTCAAACCAGACCGAGAAGAAGATGCGAGCGGAGGGGAAGGGGGAGTTGTTGCAATGCGAAGGTAATAACAAAAGTCATGAACCATATCATATATCATTCGTGGAATAACTGAAAAATGTGTGCGAATTATGTGAACTTTTAAATGCCCTATAAAACAACATTTTTTAAGGGATAAAGTAAAGAAAGGATGATTTTCGTAGAATTTTTAGTAGGTTAGTTTTATTATCATTATTAATTTTAGCAATTGCATTGGAATTAGCATTGCCTTTAGTAAAAGCACTATCATTAACATTATTTTTATATTAAATATTATCAATTGCATTGTATTTGTCATTAGCATTAGCATTAGCATTAGCATTAGCATTAGCATTAGCATTAGAATTATCATTGGCATTAGCATAAGCATTAGCATTAGCATTAGCATTAGCATCAATATTAGCAATATCATTATAATTAGCAATATCATTACCATAATCGCTAGCATTAACAATAGCATCTGCTTACCATCATCATTTCCATTATTATCATTATAAGTTAATTACTGCAATTTATTTCAATAAACAAAACCTTTCATCACTCTAGCTTAATTTATCCAATTGAAATTATAGAGTATTTTTATCTCAACGAAAGCGGAAATTTGTCAACGAAATTTATGATATCCTCTTATTGTTTCGCCTTGTGTAACTGCTGCTTTATCTGTTGTCAATCTACTTCCCATTCTTATAGAATTCGTATGACAATCAATTTTAACGAGCGATAGCTAGATGAATCACCTGCTCTTATTTCACAGCTTCATAATGGTCTACACTTTACCATGTGACATGCCAAAGATGTCGCATATGTCAGAAGATATGCATTACACATACCCTAACCTCACTTTTTATTATCCATAACCTCACTCGGAGCATTCCCAGCTGCATTTAACATGGTCCTCCATGTCGCATGGGCTGTCAACACGTGAAAATGGTGAACAGCAGGAAGAGGAAGGGGTTCTTTTTTTATATTTTGGTAACATTTTCAATATTTGCACGGGCAAATAAACAGCAAATGTAAATGCAAAACTGCAATAGCAACAAAAACGAATGCGGCATTCGCAAAAAGGAAATTTATGCATATTTAATAACAACATACAATATATTGTGTTGGCTGGCTGGCTGGCAGACAGGCCAGACAGGCACAGCCAGGAGCAAGGATGAACAAGGCATTTCTCACGCATAAATGCTTCGTAATATAGGAGAGGCATATGAGGACGAGAGGGAGAGGAGCAGCCAACGGCGGGAATCGGGTATATGAACAACATTTTTGCCAGCAAATAGTTTTGCCCGAGCATTGAAAAATATGCTGCAATATTGTCTAGTTGAAAAGTGGGCGTACGAGTGGGCGTGGCTGGTCCTGTAGCGCATTGTCCAGCATGCAGAGCTCTCGCTCAGCTGGGCACTAATCAAACTTTTTAATATGCCGAGCGTGTGCAACGTGTGGCGACTTTTGTTTCGATACGAGTCCAAGAGAGCAGAAACCCAGCATGAGCTGTGGAGCAAATATAGAAGGGTCTAAAGATATATGTACATAAAGTATATACGAGGGTGGGCTGTTAAGTCATACACACATTAAGAAAACCGCACATATTAATGAAATTATAATTTTGATAGGCAGTTTATTCGATCAACTGAGGGCTGTTTAATTTTCATGAAGAATGGTCACACTGTTTTATTATGGCAATATGTGAAAAGTGCTTCTTTATCAGCAGGATACGCAAGATTTAAACACAACAGTGTTTTAAAATCGAAGATTGTGTTGAAAAGGACATTCAATTCCATTGAAGATATTGCATTTTTAAAATTCTCAGAAATTCTTAAATCGATTTATTGATTTTTAAATTTCTTCACCGCAATTATCTAAATTATATGAATTTCTTCACCAAAATCAATTGATTTAGACTTGTTCAATTATTTTAATGCTGAGTGCTTGTTAAACTATCAGCAAAATGACAATAATATTCTGAGCACATTCTTAAAAAATACATAGGTGGGAATTGGATGTAGTTCGAGCAATATGTCGCGTGTTTGAGTCCGTCTTTCAATTCTTTAATAGATTTTGATATGGCCAAGACCATTGTTACTCTTTCCGAAGAAAAAATAAATAAGCAATAAGTATTAAGCTTAAAATCATTCTTTGGCATCTAATTAATATAGGATCAGAGAATTATAGAAAACAATGTCATGTACTGGTTTAGGAACCCAATTCCTGCCTCGGTGATCATGAACCTATTTAGTTGATTGTCAGTGTACATTCAAGCTAAAATGAAGAATTTTATACTTGAATTTTAGAATATTTTTTTTTTACTGAGTACTCAGGCCGATGATTTATCAGCCCACCCTCGCACGTGCATGTACTATAACTTATAAGAACCCCTCGCAGTTATTAGACAGCGGTCTCCATGTGCATGGCCATATCATATTTAGCTTATGTGCTTGCCTCATCTGTGTTTTATATGTGAGGCATGCAAAGCTCACAAGATGCACACACTCAGTCTCAGTCTCAGTTTCAGTCTCAGGCTCAACTTTAACTTCATATTCAGCTTCGGTTTCCGTTCTCGGCATAATGACAAACCAACTGCCTTAACCCGTAGCTGAGACCCGGATAACCTCTAAGCTGAAGCTGAGCTAAGTCAGCTATACTCTCTCTCTCTCTATATATATATATATAGATACATATATACTCCCTATATACTTCAGATCTAGAAGCATATATACACGATTCCAGCTAAAATGCATCATCATGAAATGAAATCAAGTGCATTTATTTAACGAGAGAGCACAAAAAAATAAAAACAGCCTCAGTCCCAGCCTCAGTCTCCGGCTTCGTCTCTTCTCCGTCTCTGCACCTCTGCCCCATGTGGCATGCGGTGTGTGGGCGTGGAAGATGAATGATGCCGTATGTTGCACACACAGTTTGCCTCGCATTTAGTTGCCAGTTTAAATACGCGGCAAGCAAAAAGTCTAAATGCATGTGCTTTTGTATTCACAGCAACATTTGAGCTGTGCTTGTGCTCGTGTGTGAGTGTGTGTGAGTGTGTGTGCGTGTGGCAAGTTTTGCCTGCAACTGGAGTGTGGCAGAGCTGCACGTTGAAGCATGAACACTTTGAATGGAAAATCTGTGGCATAGGCCTTGGCATTTCCACAGAGTGAAAAAGAAAAGTTTAAGAACAAAAAGGTAAAAGTTTAGTCGAGTATTAAACATTTTAGGTGGAAACTGCTTAAGTGAAATGTGTACTATATAGGTATACCCTGTAAACTCTAAGAGGGGTATGCTCAAATTCCATATAAATAGTAAAAAAAAGAGTCTGACAAAATCAAATTAAATTTTTTGCATAATAAATGCGTGTACTTCTGAATATTTTGAGTCATTCACATAGGGAATCTCCTAGTCGATCACTCGTGCTTGTTTAATTTCACTTTGACTTACTTAATTTATCATTTGCACCACATTTACAGTTTCCAGCTAAAAAATACGATCTGACTTTTTGCATTTGCCATCTGTGCGTTTGCTTCTCTCTCTCTTTACAGCTATCTAGCTTTGTCTCCCTCCTTAGCTTGTTATCTCCCTCTCTTTGCACTCATAATCTGCTATACAGACTCAGATGATTATTCGCCTTTTCATCACACACACACACACACACTCGGGGCTAAAGACACACAGAAAGTCATATGAGCCAAAACTGTAAACAAATTTTGTGCCATTAACAAAATTAAGGCAAACACATGAAAGAACTACAAAAAGCCTAGAGTATACGACTATGAGATACCTGTTCCTGTATTTTAAACTCTCTTTGTCTACAATCAAATTGAAAAGAATTTTTAATTGAAAAAAGTTTGTTAATTCTAGCTAAAAAGTGTTTGTCTTTTCTTAATTTAGGAACGAGTTTTTATACCCTGAGGGTATATTAAGTTTGTTCAAAAGTATGTAACAGGGAGAAGGAAGCATATTCTTGATCAGCATCAACAGCCGAGTCGATATAGCCATGTCCGTCTGTCCGTCTGTCTGTCGGTCCGTGTAAACGAAAGGATCTCAGAGATGGTAAGAGCTAGGACCACCAAATTTGGAATGAAGACTACCTATAGTGTCAGGCAGAACAAGTTTATGTTAAAATTTTGCCACGCCCACTGTGGTGGGCGTAATTCATCAAAAACTTTCATCACCTTTAATCTAGGGTTTTAAGTTAAAATTTTAAATTTTTTTTACACCAACGGGTGTAGGATCATGTCCTGAGACTAATTACCAACTTTCAACATGATTGGGCCATAAATAGTGAAGATAATAAGCTTTAAAGATTGGCAGCTTCATAGGTATATAAATAGAATTATTCGTCATTTAATTGATTTAACATTTACTCTGTCAGAATGGACATCGAGAATGTTAACCGAATTTGCCAGCATCAGTCTAAGAGGCGGAGTGGTCGAACTGATAGGTGCTAGGCACGCGAAACGGGAGATCGCGGTTCGAGTCCCGGTCTGGTCGATGCAAAAGATTTTTAATTATTTAGTATTTTTCGTTTATTTGAATTTTCAGTTTAATGGTAGAGTCACGCGAGGGGCGTGGGTTCAATTCCTGAATAGGTCAACGAATTTTTTTCGTTTTTAAAAATATTTTTACTTTTAATAAATTTTTAAAATTTAAAGATAATGTATAAATTGCCGTGGCCTAGGCTCAGGGTATATTACTGTCGAGTGCACTCGACTGATCCACTTGTTTAAATTTAAGCTGTGAAATTTTATTATAATTTAACAAGATCAGTTATATCAGCGATATTTTTAAAGCTCACAATTAAAATTAAATTTGGTAACTTTATTCGGAACATTAGACAAATCACTTAAGAAAACCCTTCAATTTCATAAAATTTCATGAATGAAAAAATTGGTGTGAAAGCTGTGAAACTTTCTTATAATAAATATAACAAGATCAGTTGAATAGAGAAACTTTCAACGCTTAATATTAATAATAAATTAGATAACTTTATTCAGAAAATTAGTCAATACTTACAAATCCAAGCTCAACTGTACATACACTTTGTGTTAACCACAAGTAAGGGTATACAGAATGGTGTGCACTGCCCATGAGATCATAGTATATGTATATTTATATTTATATACATATATATATGTGTGTGTGTGTGTGTGTGTGCGTCTTCTGGTCAACTGGAATTGCATTTTTGTGCCGTATTATTTAATTTTTGGCTGCCAGCAGCTTTATGGACATGTGTTGAATGTCGAATTTTCATAAAAATAACGAGACGACAACGGAAATAAATTAATAAATTTGGTTTATAATTCGTTATTCGTAGTTCAGAATTGTGTTGGAGCAAGCACTCTGAGCATTTTATGTTATTGTGTGCCACATTTAGCAAAACAAAAAGTTTTCGACAGTTTTCGACTAAACTGTAAATGCAACAAATTAATTAAAAATGCCTTAAAATAAATTAAAACGAAATGCCAATGAAACTTTTAGTTTTTCATATTTTCCATTGTTTTTGTTTCTATTGTTGCCGTTGTTGTTTTAAGTTATTTTGTCGTTCTCGTTGGGGAATTTTAAATAATTTATGCTTTACCTTATCTAATATTAAGATTGATTGGTAAACATTAAAACAAATTTGCCAGCTTGTGGATTTTTAAGTTAAATGACTGAAAAATTAACAAAATAATTGTATTGACATTAAATATGCTTTTAAATTGCGTTTGCTGGGCTGAAAACTAAATAACGATTAAACAATTTTTAGAGGAATTAAGCAGAATCAATATTAAAACAATTTTGATTTTTTGGAATATTTAAACTTGTTTTTTTTGGAAATTTATTGATAGTTTTTTTAGAAACTAACCATTTCAGTTAATATAGGGTATATTATTATACATATATATTTCCTATCATTTCTATGGTATCTTAAGACTAAATATGAAATAAATATGAATAAGAAAGTACTTAAAATTTAGATTTCATTACTTAATTTTGAATATCGAAGCACAGCTTTAACATTTAAAAATTAATTCGCTGTGAAGTTGCGTAATAGAAGAAAATACTATGAAATTAACATCAGTTGAACAATTTTTTTTCAAAAAATTTTGTAATACTTTTTTATTAAATAATTTCTGTTATCAAGCCTTCAGCTGCATTTCTTTTAGTCTCTCACTTTAGCACATTAAATAATAAGTTGAAACTTGTAGTGCTGGGAATTCCAATAAATAAAGAAAGAAAGATAGTTTTATACATGGATGCCTATTGAATTGAATTCTTTTCATAAATTCAGTTTCTTAATTAATTAATTTCGTACAAAAAGAATAATTCCACCTTTAGTTGAGATTTAGTAAATTTATTTCAGCTGCAGTTTCGTTTAGTCTCCCACTTTTTCACCCAATAAGTAGAAATACCGATCTTTTGTTTGCCACGCCCACCTTTAGCAGCTAGCCTCAAGTTTTTCAACTCGGTCGCATATTGAATTGAATGCATTTCTGAATACGAGCACACGAATCCTTGTTGCACAGTTTTTGTTGCTGTCGCACATTCTGTGGCAGCTTAAGGTTCGACGCGACACAGCGCGGCCTATCGCATAAATATGCATATGTTTCACAAACATTTGCCAAGTTGCATACCCCCATCCCCCCGTTCCCCCTCCCCTGCCTTGCATAAAACTTTAGCCGAAATTCGAGCGAAAACTGCTGACATTTGGAAATAAATGCCGCGTCAGTGAAGGAGAGCGTGGAGAAGGAGTGGGGAAAAATACTCGCATTTCGCATGCATACAAATCGCGATGTGATGCGAAGTGATAAATATACAAAATCCCGCGTTGCTGCCACAGTTAGACATCGTTTAATTGAGTCAACACGCAGCGGGAACACAGCGGAGATAAACAGAGTGGGAGGAGGAGGAGGAGGAGAAGACATCAAATTAACGCTGCTCAGTCAGTGCATGCTCTGTCTCCCTCACCCTCTTTGACTGCCTGTCTCTCCCGCTCTTTCTCTCTCTGACGTAGAGAACATTAAAAACTAATTTATGGATTTGCCAAAAGCCGAAACTTGCTATGATTTATGCATGTAAACCAAGTAACCGCAAACCACTTGAAAACCCATCCCAATTCCCAAACCCCCCTCCCAATTCCCAATCCGTTGCATACTTACAGCACTAGCGTATCCTGTGGCACTTGGGGCAAGGATGTGAGACGGGCGCGCAGGCAGCGCACGTGGTGCGATAAGCAAGTGCAGCCTTTGGTGCATTGCACCCACTGCCCAGACGACAGATTGACGATGCTGGCCAGGCACACGGCCAACAGGAGCAGCCCCTGCCAGCGCATCCTGATGATAAATTGTTGGAGACACTCACAAATCTACACACACCAGAACCGAACTCGCGAGAGCGTCACTTGAAACTGTTCAAACTGTTCAAAAAATCAGAATCAGAAAGTAAAAACAGTGCCGCAACGATTATCTCAGCAACTAACTAGCAACTAACTAACGGAAGTGCCAGGCCACACACTAGTTTTTGAGATAGTCCACTTAATTCTTGAGGCCTGTGTTGGTCATGTGATGTTGGGCACTTTATCACTCGGACTTGGTCACAATCCGCTTCAATTTTTAGTGCGCAAGTGCGACTGAAACTGTTAATTTTCTTTTCAAAATTGATAAGAATATATTTTTGTAGGAATTGCTTATCATTGAATTCTTTGTTTGTTCTCCGGTTGCTTCACGTTGTCCGTTTTGCCGCGATTCGCAACTGCACGCGCCAAATGCCAACGAGCATCTGAAACTTTGAATTGTAACCGATTCCCGATACCCGAACCCCAACCCGAACCCGAAACGAACAGCAGCAGCAGCCTCGGCACCAGCAACGACTTGCATACGACAACAACAAAATTTACAGCTGCTGTCGACGCTGGCGTCTACGTCGTTGTCGACGTCGTAGCTGGCGCCGCCGGATGCAGTTTGTGATAACATTTTCCTGAGGCGCATAGCTCAAGAGGTTTTTGATTTGGCTATGTCTTTTTAGTGTGTAAGTGTGCGAGTATGTGTGTGCGTGTGTGAGCGAGTGTGTGTGTATCCTCGGTCCATAAGCTGATATGAAACTTAACACGTTTAACTCGGCTTTGTCAAGGCCATCGACAGTTACAAAGCCGACTAAATTTATGTTTAGATGTGCACAAAAATAATAACCACAACAAATTATATCTCAACTGGCATGACTCGCAGATACCCTCTAACAAACAAACTGCCAGTCATCCTTTCAATAAGTTTTAAAATGGCAATAACAGCAACTTCAATCAGTCAATTACCTAAGAAAAGTGCTTAAATTTGAGTGGGAGATACCCTGTACTTTGCAAACTTTAAGGCACCCACTCAATTTTCCTTAAAATGATATGTGCAGCAGCATCAACTTGTCAATTACCAACAAAAAGCAATTGATTGACTAAAATACATCCTGTAATAAGTGCAAAATGCAAAAAGAAGAGAATATTAAAATATGCAATGTTAATAATATTGATAATAAAACATTGTTCTCTTTTTTTTTAAATTTACTTAATCTATTTTAATTGTTTTATTTCTAATTTTTATTTAAATAATTTTTGTCGACTACTTTTTGAATTAGTAAATTAATAACTAAATAAATAAATATTAAATAAATAAGTAATTAAATATACCCCTTGTCTAAGTTTACCTACAGGGTATTTGTAAAAGTAAAAAAGCATACGCCGTGTTGCACTGAGAGTTTCTGCCACTGCAGCAAATAAAATGTTCTGTGATGCTCATTTTTAATGCAACACATAAAGAAATATAAAGAGAGAGGGAGAGAGTGAGATAGCTTGTTTGTATGTGGTGTGTGCACACTCCATTTGGGCCTGTCAAAGTTGTCGCTTTGGTGATAAGACGCGGAATCAAATTTAAAAGCTATCAATTTGATATTAGTTCAGGGAACAGCGCGTTGTGGGAACGCTTGTGAGATTTTAAGCGCGTGCCACGATGCAGCACAAATCCTGGATTTTTTTTGTTGCACTCGATAGTCAACCTTTTCTTTTTTTTTGGGAGGAGGGGCAACATATGATCCCGAATGCCCTGCAGCAGCCCATAGTGTTTAAGATTGTTCCGCTACGTCTCTATATGATTTTTTTTTGCCGGTTGCCCAAAAAGTTTTGAAATCAATTTACAGATGATTTATTATGTTGCCGAACCGATTTGCGCGGTGAGGGGGGTAGTGGGCGGGCTGGCGGGGGGCTAAGTGGCAAGTGGCAGCCGTTGCTGCATGCGACAAATGGCGGACGTTGATGAATGCCACTGTGTATTGTTTGGCTGTCAGTTTTTGATCCAAATTCGTTCCGGGGCCACCGAATTGCAGGTGAAGTGGAAAATTTGCAAGTTATGCGACAGCTTTCTGTGACCCCCATTTTTTTTTTTGTTTTTTTTGGCAGCATTTGCAGCTGATAGCGAAGCGGTGATTTGACAGCGGAATTCAGAAACTGCAAATTGACAGCACAGCAATGTCGGATCCGCTTTGGGAATTCCTGCAGCTGATTAACTGACCAGGGAAACGAATCGATATAAGTGCAAAATAATAGCAAGTGTCAACTTAAAACTACCCAATTTACAAAAAATAATGCCTTCACTATGCTCTGAAAAGCGTGCTACACAAATTGATACTTATTAAATTGTTCCATATAACACTTTATTTAACACATATTATACGGATCGTGCTTTTTAGATACAATAAAAATTATCTATTATGTGATTTAAATTGAGATATAAAGTAATGCATACTGATTTTATGCAAGATAAATACTAAAAACTCTTTTTAATTTGTAAATTGCACCATCAAGCTGATCAATTGCATCACATATTACAAAAGCACATTAAAATTCAAAAAGTAACCGCTAGTGAAAGTCACAGCAGCCATTCATTCACAATAGTATTTAAATCTCTTGCGGCAACAAAAAAACTATTATCGATATCGATAATAGTATCATGTGTACAATCAAGTCGATAACTTTCTGGACTAGCAAGCAGTGCTGGAAAATTCTATAAATATTAAGCAAATGGTGGAAACGGGATTTGAACAAAAGCAATTGCTTAATTAAACAATATGATTACAAATAGTTATTCTAATTTATTTATGAATTAGAAATCAGTTTACAGTGATTATTTGGGTGTTCGTCACCCCTAAGTATTTATTGTATTTTTCCAAGAAATTTACAATTCTCTTAAAGAAATTACTGACCAACTGCGAAATGAACGATCTAGTTCATGATTGACTGAATAAGTTCATTCGTTCATCTTAATGACCCGTTCATTTGAACTTTGTCAAAACGAAACAATACAACTCTA
Organism: Drosophila limbata; assembly: GCA_963924055.1. Taxonomy (NCBI): domain Eukaryota; kingdom Metazoa; phylum Arthropoda; class Insecta; order Diptera; family Drosophilidae; genus Drosophila; species Drosophila limbata. Next base: position 14,991,221 of record OZ001354.1, read on the forward strand.
GCGGCAATCAAAATAGAAAGAAAATCCAAGTAAAAGGGAGATAAAAAGCAGACAATTTAATGTTTATGTGTTTATTGCTATGTCCAAGCGCAACAATATAACCTACGTGAAGCCACAGGAACCCAGTTTTTTGGCCAAACTCAAGGCGGAAATTGGCTATAAGGAAGGGCCGACCGTCGACACTAAGGTAAGCAATTGCGGCTGCCGCTGGCGCTGCTGGTGACAGTCAAAACAAAGTGCCCCCCGCTCATGATCAGCTTTGTTGCAAATAATAAAAACAGCGCCAGAAACTAGAAGACCTCGACCAGGACCGGGAAGACTACGATTCGAGTGAGGAGCGGCCAGAGCGCGAGGACGAGAAGCCGCAAATTGTTGTGCTATCGCGTGGGGATCTCACGGCTGACGAGGTGGCCCTCGAGCAGCAGCGCATAGCAAAAGGTATGCACACACACACTCACATAAATACGTGCAGTATATATGTATATGTGTATGTTGAGTGTTTGCATTTGTATGTGTGTATGCGTGTCGGTGTGTGCGTAGGTAGGATGTAGTTATCGTCTGTGGCAGTTTGGCTTTCAGTTCAGTTGAGTCAGAATCGAGCGTCGGTCGCTTCCACGCTTCTTTCACGCTGCTGCTTTTTGCCCTATTCTACACTGTATGTATGTTTGCGCGTGTGTGTGTGCGTTATTGCCCGCGTATGTGTGTGTTTTTGCAATTGAATTTTGAAAATTTTACTGAAACATAAACAAAACGTCAACGAAATTCGCAAAAGTGCAGCAATAAACGCCGCGTTTTACATTTTCAATTTTTGCGGGCTCTTAACGTATTATTCGTTCGATTTTTCTGCTTGAGGTGTGTGCAAAAATATTGTTGCATTTTCTCGAATTGCTGTTAGTTTATTGAAAAATTCGATTTTATGCCAACTTCAATTCTAACCTCGAAAATGTGTGTTCTATTTTTTTTTTTTGTTGGAAAATTTAAAGTTGTTGTGCTGTGATGTATGCCACGCCCGTAACTCACCGCCCATTGGCGTCTCTATGACAGCCATTTCGTGGCCCTTTCCAAATTCCCTTTCCTTTGGCTTCGATTATTGCAATTAGTGTGGCAATGCCAGCGGAGCACCCTCATGCACATTCACAGACACACACATACAGAGAGATTCACACACACAGTGACAGCTGCTGGCACAAAGCATACACACTGACATTTTCATTGGGGCTCCGCTAAAGCGGAGCATGTGATGAAAATCATAGCCAAAGCGGAGCGAACGATAAAGCAGCCGGCCAGAGAAGTTAACAAATAACGGCGACCCACGGCCGCCGTCGCCCTCGCTGTCGCCACAAACCAACAACAGCTGCCGCTCTGTTGTTGTTGTTGCTGCTGCCGTCGTCGTCATCACCCCGCCACCGTCACCGCTTCTGCTGCTGTCAGAAGGCCCGCGCAGAAAATCGGGTGAAAACGTGTGAAAGAATGAACGAAGCAACAAAACGGGAGAGACAATGATGAACGAAACAGGCGAACAAAGAGAGCACGGCAAGTGGCTTGACGACGATACATGTACGGTCGAAGAGGGGGGGCAGAGCAGAGCAGAGTGCGGCGGCGGTAGCCACTGTCTTGTTGTCTGTCTTGACTGTCTTCGTGTCCGTTGGGTTGCGAATTCGAAGGTGGAGCACTGCAAGAAGCTAAAGATGAATTGTGAAGAGAGGGGTGGAGGGGGGTCAGCAAACTAAGAAAACGCTCGCACAGACAAAATGAGTAAAATCTTTTCTATCTCATTTGGGGGCTGAGTTTGCTGAATGGGCGTACTTTTTGTTGTTTTTCCCCCATTATTGTGGTTGTTGCTGTTGCATGTGGGGGCGGTCACTGCAAAGGAAACTGCATTTTGTAGTATGGCAAAGTTATACATTTCACTCACAATTAAAAAGACAATTATATTTTTTTATTTATTAATTTTTTTAAAATGTTTTTTAACCACCAACTTCTTGAATTGCAGAGGAAGCTGAAAAGCCCGCGGATTTAAACCAACCCATTGTATTTAAGCAGCGCGTTAAACAGCCAAAAATTGAGACGGAGGATAAAACTGATAAAAGCAAATCGAAGAAATCATCAGATAAACGCAAAAAGACCAAGGCCAGCAGCAGTAATAGCAAATTATCCTTTAACGAGGACGAGGAGGACGAATAGTTGTTATCCAATTCGAGTTTGCCATATCCCAACAATTAGCCCCTTTGTATGGTTGCCCACCGTAAATGGTTAGGTGAGCGATTAAAACTTTCACACATACTTACATAAATACAACAAACATAGATATAATCATACATATATATACAAAATAAACTGCGCATTTAAAATTTGCGTATAAAATGCGTTAGATTCTTTTATGACTTATGTACATAATATATATTATTATAGTAAATTGATTATCGAATTTCGTTAAAAATTTAAACTTTTCGAAATATTTAAAATAATATGTTTTGTTCATTCGAGTTAATTTTTGTAAAAAGCAAAGAATGAATGTGTCAATCGTAGATCAAAAATTTTAAGGGTTAAATCGAATTTTAATGATAAAAATTAACAAATATTTTTGGAAATAATCGTTACTGCATCTGAAGCTTAGGGATCTTGTTCTGCTTCCAAATATATGATTCAAGATTCAAAAATAGATTGAATACAGTCAAGTTTTTCTTTGAAATTTAATATGAATAGTGAATAAATATATATGTTCCTACATATGTATGTATGTACATAATAATGTACTCACATGATTGTTCATTCGTATATATGAATATACAGTCGAACTTCCCTAACTCGAATCACAATTATCCAAAGAAAACGTTTGAATTATAGAGACTTCGAGTTATGGAAGCTCAACTGTATACATATTTTCAATTTTCAAAGTTTTTCAATTCAATTTGAATACCTTTATTAAGAGGACATTGATAATGCATGTTTATAAAACAAATGCATTTTTAAATGTCCTTTCATCTGTCAACTAGCTTTTTGTAAAAATATCTGCAAGGTTCTTTCAAATTGTATCCAAATTCGCTTGACAACCGACGGACGAAGACACAAACAGAAAAGGTCATGTGTATGTATAACATAAAGTTTTTGTTATCGTTCCATTATATTATTATACCGATAGTTTGTGGGTCTTAATGAATCCCGTAGCAGCAGCAGCAACAACAAAAACTGAGGCAGCAGCGGTAGGCGAATTCCAACTTCTACCAGTTGCCGATCAACGGGGGTGAGAAGCGGGTTACTTTCAAATTTGTACTTGCATATAGACCAAACCATACAGACATATACAGACATACATATATACGCACACTCACAAACATATAAAACTCACACACACTTGCTCGAACACTTACATACATACATATACTTATGTATATGTACATACTTATGTATGTATGTATGCATCTGTATGTATTATATTGGCCCATACCATGCGAGTGCGACAGAGAGGGAAGCATCGTAATCTGAAATAAGTTGAGAAAGAAGAAGCATCAGCAGCAAAAGTATCGTGATGAGTATACAGTTTTAAAACTTACAGACGGGGCAATCGACGCTTTGCCTATGCTTACTATACTCAATACATACACACATACACATGTATAAGTGCGAGTATATTGGCAGTGTGGGGGGGCACTCAATATTGGCCTGGTTTAGAGCTGTAACTAACCATAGCCAGTAATAAGCATTATCAAAAAAATGTTGTCATCCGTTTTCGCGCGCTATTTTCAAATTTGTGCTCCGCGCAGATACAGATGCCGAGTATCATCATAAAAAAAATCCATCAAATACGCCGGCAACAGCGACGACAACGCAGACAGCAGCAGCAGAAGCAATGCCGTTTCATTTTTGTTTTGTTCATTTCGTTCGTGGCGCGCGTACAATTGTCAAATTTGTGTTTCCCTCCCATCCATCCATTCACATGGGCGCTCTCCAATACTATGATACAATGGCCCACCAACAAGCACATATACGCACGCACACTCAGCCCAATGACAACGGTTCGCCTGCGCTTCACATTGCCATTCGCTATTTTTGAGCGTAACCGCTCAAGCTCTCTGGCCTGGCTCTCTTAGTGCGCCAAATGAACATTTGCAGTTGCCGCTCTTTCAAACAAATAATCAGTTGTTGTTGATCGTTATGTCTATGTCTATTGACAATGAATGCAACACTAAAATAGTTGTTTAATATGTTTGGTTTGCACCTGAAACAGACGTAAAATGCAATAAATGTTTATTACAATTTTATCGATTGTTCGATAACATTGATGCGCGCCACTTTTTTGCCAGACATGCAACCCTGCGCTCCCGGCTGTAGCCCGTGCAACTCTGTGTTTGTAGCGACGTTTTTTGCTTTTTTCCGCTTCCATTTCCAGTTTGCCTTGTTGTTGCCCCCGTCTATCGTCTGTTTGAAGCGCTTTGACAGCGTTCTTTTTTCTTTCGCTCTCTCTGTGTGCTCCAAAATCCAGAAAAATTTTGTTGTGCTTTCGGCAAAGATCTTTTATTTTTTTTGTTTATATGATTCGTGTTATCGTTTGTAATTGCCAAAAACAATAAAAACAACAACCTGCCACTGCCATTGAAGTGTGACGTAAAATGTAAATTGTAAGTTGATGCTCTGTTGTTTTTGTGGGTGTTTCAATTTGAGTTTGTTATTGTGACGGCTGTTCGGCGGCATTTGTGCAAAAATGTTAGAATTTAAATTATACTGTTTGCAATTTGCCTAAAAAAAAATCACATTGTTCACACAAACAGTCATAAAGACACACACACAAATACAAACATACGCGCACACACCACAACATCAACGCACACACACATACAGACACAAGCGCAAAACACGCTCCTGTACCCACCAGTACTCCACTCCACGCCGCCGCCAGCTACAGCAGCTAGCACCAGCAGCGAGCCACAGCCAACCAACAACCAACACCGCAGAGCCAAAGCCAACGTCGTCATCGTCGTCGTCTCACCGGCCGTCTGTCTGTTTGTCCGTCCCAGCGTCTGCGTGTCCGTTTGTATCTACATACATATATAATTATATATATATATATATGTGTGCTGTATGTATATATATATATAGATTGTACATACAAACACGTGTATGTGTGTGCTCGTTTTGTTGGTGCGCTTTGTATGTATGTATGTAGGTGTGTGTGTGTTGTCTGTATGTATGTCAATCGTGCAGTTGCTGTGTGCTCGGTAACTGTTCGTCTGTATGTAACAGTATATGTTTGTATGTTTGTTTATGCAACACTGTTTATACATATATATAAATACATACATACATTATATATATATATACATATTAACATACAACGTTACATGCCGCGCAGAATGACGTTTTTATGTAATTACATATGTACATAATACATACATACTTAAATTGGTATACATAGCTGCTTGCAATATTACATACATACGTTTGTATATATATGTCATAAAAGTATGTAAATACATATGTACATATTAAATTGTATTTAAGTTTTAATCCAATATGGCAGCCATTTTGTCTCAATTAACTCTTTTTTTTACTGCCCCTAGTTATGTGATGGGGTGGTAGGGGGGTGGAGGGGATGAGGAGTTTTTAATTCACCTAGATTTAAATTTTCTTTGCTTTAGTTTTTGGCAATTGCTAATTTTTTTTGGTTTGCTCTCGTAGATAAATTTTCTGCAAGATTTGCGCCTTTTATTTTTCAATTCTTCTTTGCTCTTCTCTTTCGTTGCTATTTACGCTTTACTTTTCCGTTCTTTGGGCCAAATATTTTCCGGTTAGTTTTAAAGTTTTTAGTTGTAGTTTATCGATTTACGATTAGCGATTACAATGGATTAATAACAAGGTATTTATCGATCCTCTTTTACAGGCATCCTCAGGAACAACAACAAGAGTAGCAGCAGCGACATCTATCGACCAAGAGGCACATTCCAATAACAAGAGAACAAAACAACAAATGACTGAAGTCGACGTCGTCTTGCCGGAGGGCGTTGCCGAGCCCACAACAAAAATACTTGCCAAAGCAGCAGAAGCAGCGACGACGGCAACCAACGACGACGACAACAACAGCGTCAGCGAGGAGAAACAGAATGAAGAGAAGACCAAATCCAATAAAGAGCTGGAAAAGGATCTTCCGGAGGAGGAGACAAAGCCAGACAAGGAGCAAGAAGTTGAAGATACAGTGATAGCTGACAAATTGCCGCTGGATAGCAACAGTAACAGCAATAGCAATAACGATGATTGCAAGGCTGCGGATGCGGCCAAGCCAACGGAAGAGTCCATGGATGTGGATGACACCGAGGAGGGCGATTCACAAATCACCAGCTCTAGTTCCACAGAGAATGGCAGTAGTAAGGAGCCCAAGCACGATGGTGAGGGAGAGGGTGAAGGCGATGAGGAGGAGGAGGAAGAAGAAGTAACCACCAATGGTGATCATGAGGAAGCTGACGATGATCAGGAAAAAATTGGCAGCACAGCTGAAAACAGTTGCGATGCTGAAGATCCCCTGGGTGCAGCAGTGGAACCAGAGGAGGAAGAGCAGCTTTTAACGGATGACAAGAAGAGCGTTGAAGATTTGGATGAGGCAGAGGAGGCGAGCCAGCAAAGTGGCACAGCCAAAACCGTAACCGACTCTGAACCAGAAGCCGAAGCAATGCAAACCGAGGAGGATGAGGCAGAAGAGAAGAAGAAGGATACGGCGGTGAATGGATTCGATCAGAGTCCAAAGGCTGAGGCAACTGCAAAGTCCAACGGACAGGCGAGTGTAGCCGAAGCCACAAGAAGCAACAACAACAACGATGATGATGCGGGAGCCGTGGTTAATCTGGATGAAGATAGCGACGAGGAGATGCCAGAAATGACAGATAAGAAAGCGTCGACAGCTGAAAAGCCTCAGGCAACACCAAGCAAAGCAAATCCAAAACCAGTGGCCACAGCGACGTCTGCTTCAAGTGAGGCTGAATCCTCGGATGATGCGGTCTTGATCGCCTCGGATTCGGACTCGGAATCCGGCCAAGCAGCAGCTCCACCCAGTAAAAAGCAACCTGTTGTGAAAGCAACGCCGCCGCCACCGCCACTGGATGACGATGACGATGATGATGATTGTGTGGTTATTGAGGATGATACGCCGCCAAATAGTTCGCCCCGTGATCATGCACTCCACAAGCGCAAGGGCGACATGGATGAGCTGCAGTCAAACAGCAAGAGGCAACGCAGTTCCACGCCATCCAGCATGGGAATGGGTATACTAGGTGCGGGCTCTGGAGCTGGCATTGGCTTGGGTCAATTGACCATCAAAGATGCGCGTTCCCTGATGCCCCACGAGTCTGTATCTACAGGAGGGGCTTCTGTCTATCCCGTAACCATAACCAATGCCGTCACCGGTGTGGCAACCAATCTGGGAAGTACGCCGCCTAAACTTGTGCCCATGTCGGGAGTGGCAGGCACAACGGGGACCACAGTGCAGTTGAATCCGCCAACGCTCTCCATGACGGCAGGTGGACTTCCTAGCATGACGAACAATGCGAATCTGTTGCCAGGCCTGACGGACGATATGTTCGTGTTGGAGGCGCCCTCGTTTATTGTCCCCTACATCTACGAAAAGCCGCCCAATGACAACATCCGTGAGGTCATCAAAGCCATTGAGACAAAGTATGCGCTCTCAGCGGAGGATTTGGCTGTGGCGGTCAAATTAGATGAGTTCGACATGATGACCGAACAGAACAAGGAGGACAAAGCGAATGATGGACAGGCGAATGCACAGAGCAAGAAGAAAAAGAAGCGAGGCGATGACGAATCCTGGTCCGAGCAATCCGATGAGGATGATGATGAGGACGATGACGATGATTCCGAGTCGGGTGTGCGCACCAAGGTGCTAATCAAAGAGGCCAACGATGATCTAACTGCACTCAAGGGCGCCATTAAGCCGGCATCTGCATTGGCCGCCTCGGGAGGTGTTCCCTCGAATGCAGCCACAAAGCCTGGCCAGGAGAATTACTTTGAGAGTCCATTGGGCAAGTTCTTCATGGACATTGGCGTTGGCCTGGTTCAGGAGTATGTTCAAGCGGATCTGTTGCGTTTGCAGAAGCGCAAGATGCGCAAATCTCTGTCGCGGGATCCCAAGGACTTTGAGATGGCCATCAATGCGCTTAGTGGTAATCTGCAGGCTTCAAAAACGAAAAATGCCCCCTTCAAGTTCACGATGAAACGCTGCGAGTTCTGTAACTTCAAATCGGAGTCGGCTCTGTCGATGGCCAATCATTACGAGACTCCCCATATGAATGGTGTGCTCTACAAGTGCAACTTTTGCACCTTTGAGATACGCAACGCCACCGAAATTGTCTACCACATGGAGGCGGTGCACAACATCAAGGCGCGCCTGATCAAACCCTTGCCCTATCATCAATGCCCCAACTGCGGGTTCGAGGACAACGGCAAGGCGAAACTGGCGCGTCATCAGCCTGTCTGCGCCAAGAAATTCAGGCCGGAATTGAACCTGGCGCCGCCCAACGATTGGGAAGCGCCTGCCAAGATTCCGCGCATCAAGCCACGACATGGACTTGTCGGCACAGCCACCGCCTATCAGGTAAGCAAGCAAGTTTTAGACTTTTATAATTCATTGGCCTGCCGAAGATAGCCTTTCTATATTGGATCTACTAATCTTTATGGATCTCTTTTTACAGGCAATGGCAGCGCAGGCGGCGGCACAAAAGGCAGCGCTGGCGACCATCCAACAACAACAGGCTGCCGCTCAGGCACGCAACTTGCAGGCAGCCGCGTTGGCAGCACAGAACGCGGCCAAGATGCGACAGAGGGCGCCACAGCTGCCGAAGACAATGCCCAATGCAAACAGTCTGGTGAGGAATCCAGCACCCGTGCGTGGAGCCATTGGAGGCAACAATGCGGCTTTGTCGTTGCCCAACAGCTATCAACTGGCCGCCGGGCAGCTTGTTCAGGTGAGCATCGATAGAGTTGAATTATCAAAACAGTTGTTAATAAATGGCTTGTAATATTGCAGCAAGCGTCCAAGAAGCCCGTTGCTGGTCAGCCGAGCATCTCAATAACGCCACTACCTCGTCAAAGTGCGGCCGGCAGCGGTGCGTCCGCCGCCTCGTCCAGCAAAGTGCCAACAGCGGCAGCAGCAGGCATGAAGCCCGGCCAGAGTCCCACCGCTGGGAACAACAAGGCGCAGTTTGTCATCTGCGAGATTTGCGACGGTTACATCAAGGATCTGGAGCAGCTGCGCAATCACATGCAGTGGATGCATAAAGTGAAGGTAATTTTGTATAAATTCTTCATCTTATCAGAGCTCCTGCTAATTTGTATGATTCTTTATTACTTTAGATACATCCCAAGATGATCTACAATCGTCCACCGCTGAATTGCCAGAAGTGTCAGTTCCGATTCTTTACGGATCAGGGCCTGGAGAGACACTTGCTGGGATCACATGGCTTGGTCACCAGCTCCATGCAGGAGGCTGCCAACAAGGGCAAGGATGCCGGTCGCTGTCCTGTCTGTGGCAGGGTAAGTTCTTCTCTGGCCACACCAATTGAATTGGACCTGAGTTAAACTTGTTATGCTTTTGCAGATGTACCAATGGAAGCTACTGAATCACGTATCGCGCGATCATCACATGACCCTGAAGCCCGCACATTTATCCTACAAGTGCACCGTGTGCACGGCCACCTTTGGCATGTACAAACAATTTGAGACGCATGTGTATACTGCGCACAGCACTGTGGCCCGAAAGGCAATGGACAGCAAGAAGAACAGCGCACAGTCCAGCAGCAGTAGCAGTTCCGGCATGAACAGGAATTCCCTGGGTGCAGCCAACGATTCACTGCTGAAGCCGTTGAAGATCAACGATGAGATCACAATTATACCACAGCCCGCATCGAAGCCACGCATCACAAATATGGAGAGTCATGTTATAGGTGAGTGTACAAATTAAATCAATCATTAAGACTTACTAACAGTGTCTCCTTGTTTCCTGAACAGATTGAATGGCGCATTGGATGAACCAAAAAACCTAATCTCGCATAGTTTTCGTCGCTGCATTTTTGGCCGCGCGTTAAGAATAGTCTTTATGATTTGTAGGCTGCGCCGACTCATGCGTACTATATAAAACTTGTTAGTAAGCCAGAATTGTATAAAGCGAGCGGAAGTTTAGTGAAAAAAAACAACCACATACACATAAACACACACACACACAAAGCAACCTAAATTAAATATAATATATTAACGTCGATCATTAAGATAAAAAGTTACCGATTAACACAGATACAGATACAAATTGCAGATGGAGATACACAGATGATTACACAGCTACAGATGCAGATACAGATACGAAAGCAGATGCAGATACAAATGCAGATGCAAATACGGATTCAGATTCTAGTTACGATTTAGTTCCATCTACGTTATAGTGTGCACATAAGTTGAAATTGTAGCTACTACTAATAAATAATTACCATACCATGCATAATTTACATACACACACACACGTACACATTAAGCACACACACACAACAACAAAACACACACTTATTAAATATAAATATAATGTTAAAGCAAAGCCGCTAGAGCGCATCGTCTACATGACTATGTAAATTAGTTAAAAACTAAATATTATTTATACTATATACGAATACAAGTACGAGTATCTAAATGTGCGTTGCAGTATGTATATATTACACACACACACACAAACACTGACACACACCTTGAATAGTTGATTAGCTCGTCCTGGCATTGATAACGACGAGGGAACGAGCTCGAGGCAGGCAGAGAGAGAGAGAGAGAGAGAAAGAAAAAGAAGTGTGCGCTAAATTTATGTAAGGATTGGGGAAACGTGAATGAATCAGGTGGGTCAGGGAGGGAGCCTGGGATGGGGTATGTATTTGTGAACGGGGTGGTAATTTTATCTGATCTGAGACGTTCAACCATTTTAATTTTCGTGTACAAGTTTAAACTTATATTTATATATATATATAACATATATCTATTAATATAAAATATATCATCTACTAGAAAGTAAGACCCCATGTACTACAGTTAAAAAGCTAAAACAACAACAAACAAATGAAAATGAGAAAAATTAAAAACTAGTTAATATATAAAATGTGCCCGAAAGTTGTATCAATCAAACAATCATCATCAAATCAATCAAGATATGAGGCGGCTGCTTCCTTGGCAGTATTTACGAGTTGATTAAGTAAATCTTGTGAATCAAATTAGAAACCAAACGCAATTTTTTGCTATTTATAACACGTTATAATTTTGTTTATTTCATAAAATTGTGAATGATGATGATTCTAGCAAGAGAAAACTTTCCCCCTGGCTAATTTTCGAGCCCATTCATTGGGACAGGTGAGAAGTGGAAAAGTGGAAAGCTTTTAGCAGCCCCACTCGACTCGAGGTGGAGTCACATGAGACCGCCAAGTAACAAGTAACACCGTGTGGTTGCATTTACCTAGTACTAATGTGATTTTTATTTTTTCATACCTATTTTTATTATCAATACAAAAAGCAAACTTTCAACCTTGTGATTATATGTCTCTTGACCATGACAATGTCAGTGTGTTTAATGTTTTCTAGCCTGTTCTATGGTTCTAACGATCTCGTCCTCATCCAGTCTTTTACTGTACTACTTAAAACTAGGTTAACTATGCTTAATTTAAGTATTATAAGGAGCACAACGCACTGCATTAAATTTGGTGGGATTGTCTAGTTGGAGTCCGAGTCCAGTTCGTTGGACGCAGCGGCTGCTGAGGATCCGGATGATGGGAAGAGTTGTGCGGCATGCGTCAGCTTGGACAACGCATCCTCGCTGAGCAGTTGAGGCTTCTCGAAGGCGCTCGTATTGGACTTGGTCAGCTGATAGAAGGCGGTGTCACTGTGCGTGATGTTGACAATGCTGCCAGTGAGTGGCAACGTCTGGAGCAGCTCCTGTGGACTGCTGAACGCACCGATGTTAACTGGGACGATGCCAGTCAAAACTTGGCCCGTCACATTCGTTTGTATGGGCAGTGGAATGTTGCCCAGATCAATGTGACTCTGATTGGTGTGGGCATCGTAGAAGGTCAGATCCACGCGCTCCTGGCTCTCAAAGTCCGTCTCATTGTCGCCCACCTCGGTGAGAATGCCAATCTCATAGACGACCGCCTTGACCACATAACTAAAGAAGGCAATTTAATATTAAGAAACAGCTGGAATTGCAGAGTTCAAATGTTACTTACAGATTCTTGGGCGTGTCATTGACACTGGCCTGCAGCTGCTCGATGGTGTCGTTGTCTATGCCGGAGCTGACATCCAGCACGGGCAGCGAGCAGCCAAAGGCCAGAAGCATGCCCAGCACGGCGGCTCCAAGTATCGCATGTTGGGTCTGCATGTCTTTAAAATCGGCTTTTTCCTGGATCTTATTTTCTTATTATTTTGAATGCTCCTCGGCGACCCGATGTGTGGTTGCCTGCCTGATCTCTGGGATCTCTTTTTGATTCTCCGATCCGTTTACTGCTCTGGTATTCGCGTGTTTGAGCTTAATTAGTGCAGATCATCGGCTTTTATAGCGAGCGTTGAGTCCGAAGCGCGATTCCGCGTAATTATTGACACCTGTTAATTGGCCGACAGGTTTGGCAGTTGTTCCCCCCTCTTGCCAACTAATGCTGTTTCTAAGTCCAAACATTGGACTCCGGAGGGGGCTCAGTTAAGGGGGCAAGAAGCGGGCGATAGTATTGTTTTTATCACCCTCCTCTGGCGGTGGCAGGCTCTAATTAATTGTGCCCGTTTTGTAGCTTCAATACACAAAAACCGACTACGCAAGTCTCAGCTTGGTGTCAAGTTGCGCTCCGCCTCCAAATTGAGTTTCGTTTATGTTGATGCCAGGTTGTTGTTTACCTGGCTGGCTGCCTGGAGTGGAGCCCAAAAATAGGTTCATAAACATTGCGCCTCGACTGACGCATTCGCCTGCATGTGGTCTGGACACGCGCCGATCGCGCTGACCGAGCACACAAATTACGCATTCGCCCCGTGTGACAGGGCAAAAGCTGCGAATGTAAATTGACGTAAATACTCGTAGTTACAGCATATTGTGAATAATATTAGACACTTGTGAAATTGCTATTTAATATTCGAACAAATATAGACATTTATTAAAAGATATGATTCATAATATATGTATGTAGATCAAGTGTTATTTATTTAAAGTTCAAGTCGAGTAAATCGAAATAGTTTTCTTTAACACACGTTTTCATTTAAATAAATTTAAATAAATAAATAAATAATAATTTCAATTAAATGATTTTTATTAGCATTATATTAATTAATAGAGCTGCATATTCATCCGGCATCGCCTTTTTAAACCCATTTCACACAAGACTCAACCGCTTCAAGCTGCTTTGTGGCACCATGGAACCAGACAGTTCTCAACTTTTCGTTTATGATCGCCAGCTGAAAGTTGGTGCTGTCTGTCCAGCTGTGGCTTCAGTTGACAGTTGTACATTCTTACAACTCCAACTCCGTTGAATGGAAAATTTCAAAATCAATTCGCTGACTGACTGAGTTCCAATTATGTGCTATAAGGAAGACTTTCATATATGTAGAGGGCTATGAGGGATTCCCCGTTGCTGAAGAGTACAAATCTGTTCGAGTTTGTCTAAGGAAACATCTAAATAAACAACGGTGACCATCATATTAGAGGCTGTTTAAGGAACATCCAATGAATCTATTTCAGCAAATTTCACTGCGCCAAAAACTTGAAAATAACAAACACCAAAAAAGTCCCAAATAAAGACTTAATCATTTTCGTGGAAACAAATAAAAATTAATGGACATATAACAATCTGTTGTTAATTATGTTAATTTGGCATTTTGAATGATATTTGTCTAAATTTAAGATGAAAAGGTTAAGATCAGTTTGCATGGTCATTCCTTCAGCGCATACGAAACACACACAATTTCCGATCCATATAATCCTTGAGTCAGATAGCAACTAATTTTTAGATATGAAGGTCATATCTATTATCATTAATTTATCAGAGGCTCAAAAAGAACATCAAGAAATAAAATTAAATGGAAATTAAAATGATATTAAAGGAGAACATGCAGGTCTTCAAAGAGAATTAGAAACGCACGCGCAAACAAGTTGGGGAAATACGAGTATGGGACGCGGTTCGGGCCACGTTTAAGTGGTGCTAACTGAAAGCTTAGCTGAAACTTTTTGTTAAGACGCTCGGCGTTAAGTTTAAAAAGTCGCACACAGCTCGTCAACGAACTTATTATCAATCTGGACTTTGTGGTGGCAACAACTCTGGAAAACAAATCAACAGCAGCAGCAACAACATCCACATCAACCGAGCCATGAAGTACACCTTGATCTTCACTGTGAGTAGCAGGAGCTTCCAAATGAGGTCATCATCTAATGCTGTCTCTGTCTCTCCCTAGTTGCTGGCAGCTGTGGCCTCCTCTTGTCTTGCCGCCCCCTTCGACCTGAACGATCTCTTTCCTGGCCTGCTGAAGAATGCTGCTGTGGAGCAGGCGCCGGAGCAGGATGTGGTCAAGCGTCAGGTGCTGGCCAATCCGGACGGTGAACTGAAGCAGATCTCATTCCAGACATTGATTGGCGATCTGGAGCACAGTTTGTTCCAGTCAGCGCTGAGTTTGAACGGCGCCAGTGCTCCCGACTCCCAAGTGGATGAGATTAAACCAGGTCAGGCCGAGCTGGCGGAGAGCAACGATCACAGCATTGCCAAGCGGGCTCATGAGGTGGTGGTTGCCCCTGAGGTTGTCACAGTCTCCGAAGTGCCTGCCACACCTGAGGATGCCCAGGAGCGCAAGATTCTGGTGCAGACCACCAAGAAGGTGCCCGTGTCCGAGGAAGGTGGCCCGGCTCATCTGATCATCGATCGTGTTTCGGTGCAGCCACACAACGGTCTCTCTGTGCCGCTGATTCCCACCTTCCAGGTGCATCACACGAAGATCACGTCGGCCACCATCAAGGAGGACGCCAACAACGACAGCAGCGATGGTAAACAGACCAAGATCAGCATCACCAAGACTTCAATAACTTCCACAGCGCCCGTGGAAAGCGTCGAGACGCAGAGCACCAGCCTTAATCCGGAGGTGGTTAGCTCCAGCACCACAGAGCATTCAGCCAGCAGTAGTCCGCGAGTGGAGAGCAGCTCTAGCAGCAGCAGCACCACCACTAGCACCACCACAAGCACCACCACTGAGCAGCCCCTGAAGCAGGTGGAGGAAAAGCTCAAGGAGAAGGTGGCCGAAGTGGAGGCTGAGCCTGTTATTCTCACCGCTCGAGTCTAGAGCCAGCATCTCACTCTAGTCTTAGCCAACTCATAACTCACTCACACACACACACACTCACATACATATTTATGTCACGCCAAGTTCAATTAAAGTCATGTGATTTGATCTAAAGCCCAGCAAACTGACGCCTCTTTATTTAAACTTGAAATTCACACAATATCGAATTGGATTGGCTTGGAACTACAATCTCCGAGGGGTGTTCCGGAGTCTGTCCGAAATTCGAGGCTCTAATTGCTGAAACAAATAAATCTCGCCGACTTTGGATCACATTCAGCTCCAGCTTCAAACTGCGCAAAACAAAAAAAGCAAAAAACAAAGCCAACAATTTATTCAACCATGTCGATTTTCCCAACCATGTGAGTTTTTCAGTCATAGCAAATGTGCCTATGGAAATGGAAAGAAAACTCTCTGATACGTACTTTGTTTACTATGCAAAACTCTCAGCAAATAATCGTTTGTATTCTTTGGATTGCTATCAGTTTTCAATTCGTTTTCTCCGACGCAGCCTTCAATTGGGTTACCCAAATATTGCCCAACTTTTGTAGGAGTGTGTACACTTTATTATTAATTAATTATGGCGAATTTTGCATTCATGTGAAATTTGTGTGTATGCCAAATAAAAAAGTGCTAATTTGAAGGGGCCAATAATTTGAATAGAAATTGGAAAGGAAATCATTGCATCGAGTCGTCAGTTGGCCATAAATTATGCATAGAGAAAGGCTTCAGGGGAGATTTTTAGTTCATCTTTAGTTTGAGAAATTTGTAAATAAATATTAAAATATAATAAAATTATTCCATACACTTAAAGCAAGCTTTTTCATTTAATAATTTCTTTAAAATGGCAAACTTTCAATTTAAATGTTATCCCAATGAATTGCATAAATTTGATGATGATACCACTCAAACTTTTGAAATATATTTGCTTGTTTTTATAAAAATATATAAAAAATACAAAAAACAATATATTTAAATAACATATAAAGAATATGAATTTTAAATAAATATTAAAATATAATAAAATTATAGCACATACTTAAAAAAAACTTTTTTAATTCAATAATTTCTTTTAAAATGACAAACTTTCAGTTTAATTTTAGTCTAATGCATTGTATAAATATTTATTTATTTATTGTCAACTAAGTACAGTTGACCAGAATTAATGTTAAAAATAAAAGTTGAGTAACATAAAGAATTAAGTAATATTAAATGAATTAAAATTAAATTTTAATTTAAGTGAAATGATAAAATATTAAACTTTTTAAATATATTTGCTTGTTTGTAAAAAAATGTATTAAAAAAACATAAACAAATATAGAAAAAAAAATTTTAAATAACATATTAAGAAAACGTTTTATATATTTAATGTTTATTTTTGAATCTATCGAATAGTTAGCATGACAAATTGAGAATTCTCATTCTTCTTCGTGGGAAATTTATAATACACTACTCCAAGGGCATAACAAAAACAAAAATCCCAAAATACCTAATTACCGCATAATGTTGATAAGACATAGTTTTAAAGTTTGTTTTCGTCTATTTGATAATCATTTGCCTTTGCATACCTTAATTTTATTTAGAGGTCTGAGTGTAATTCCCCATTCTGAGACTATCAACAAGACAGTTCCATAAAGGAGTGCAATTAATGCGCACATTGCACCGAATCGTGTGTGGACTGAGTCATCCAATTTGAATCTGAATACCCCAGAAATACCCCAGAAGTACATGTGTTCCATGGTTCTCCTCCCTGACCGTCCCTTGCCCTGGAAGAGCACGCATATCAATCAGAACACGATCGTGAATTGATAAACACACGAGCACGAGCGCAAACATCGTTCGAAGAGCAAAGGAGAGAGTGAACCCAGAGGTGCCCACATGACCGTTAAGCATACGCAACGTGGTGCACAAATTACTCAAATACTTAAGACAATCGATCGCAGCTACAATAAATAATAAATATTTCCTTAAGCTGCAAGCCATTAATCATTTAAAATTAGCACAAATTGCTATTAATATTTAGGCGCACGCAAATTCAAAGCCTATATTTATTTAAGTATTTACCATAATAATACAACACTCGCACATTCAATGAATTAGGAATGTTATAAAGAAGTGTCAGATAAGAGGCGTTTGTTGGCCTATTGATAAGCAACATTCGTATTCAATTTGTTATGCGAGTGCGAGTGCGAGTATGAGTGCATGTATGAGTACTCCAACGGACAAAATACGAGTACTCTAAGCTTTGGCTGCCCCTGGCCTAGTCATGACTTGTTGTTATTGTTGCTGCTCTTGTTGAATTATTTTTGATAGCAAGTGTTACCCTTAAAACTTCATCAGCTTTATCTTATCGCAATGCCCGAAAAGAACAGAAGAGCACAACAAAAGAGAAGCAGCAGCAACAATTGCCGATGGCCATTCAATGGATGAGTTGCCATTGCTACCTGACTGTAGAGTTCCTGCTGCCAGTCCAAGAGAAGCAGCCGGCGAATGCGCTACGCTTCTCCACAATAAGCCATATTACAACAACGGGGCCAAAAGACGTCAAGTTCTAACGGTAAGCGAGATAAGAGCCAACGTTGAACAACTGTTCTTTATGGGCCAGACACCGACACATGCGTATCCGAATCTGTTTCTATACAAAATTCTATTTTATTTGAGTTTCCGCGTAATTCATTCAAGTGCAAATCGAATGTGATTCATCAATTGTGATTGTGCAAGCATTACTATAAATAAATAAAAAATGAATTCAACTGAATATTCAATAAATATTGCCCAAATTCCCCTCGCGAACTCATTAAACTGATAAGATACTTAATTTTGCCAATCTCATAGTAATTTCTAATTGAATTTATTACCCAAAGGTATTGCGGTCGAAGTCTTATCGCCGTTGAAAGAAACCAGGCAATAGATCATAGTTTTGGCCAATTTTGAAGTGAAAACTCTAGCCTGACATTCTAACTAATATACCCGACCACAACAGGAAGATGGCTGGAGTCAGCGTGGGATTCGCCAAATGCTTTATTCTCTTTATGGCCGTTGTCATATTGGTGAGTCAAAATTGAAACGAAAACAAAAATACTTTTGCAATCGCATCTTAAGCAAGGAACTCCTCTGTTTTTTATTTACCTCATACATCCATATAACAAAACAATGCCAGATATTTCTGTTGCAAAACATTGTTAACAACATTAAGCCACATTAGTCATCCTACAGATAAAGAGCAAGTATCAGACTAATCAAACAATCATTTTTTACTGCTTCCTCAGTAAAAGCTAGTGGTGTTTAAATATTTTGAAATTACAAATTTCTAATGAAAATTTAATGGATTTACCCAATAAAATTTAAATGTACATAAAATATGTCTGGTTTTAAGAAAATTCATTTTTATAGTAGTCAGAAAGCTCTTTTAACTTATCAGCATTACAGAGTTAATTATCTCTTGAGAGAGTATTGAAAATTAAAATCTATTTATTTCCAGCAGTATCTAATGAATTAGTTTTGTAAGGTATTGAAAATTTCATTGAAAATAAATTTGTTTTATAATAATTTTTATGTAAAACTTAATATAATTCGTCACAAAATTGGATATCAGAAATTTTTGTGGTTGAAAATGTTATCGTCACTAGACTTTTACCTCGTAAAAAGGGTTTTTTTATATAAACTTTCACTAGCATTAAAAATAATTATAATGAAAACCTAATTTCATTAGTATTGAAAAATACTTTCTTTTTAGAAATCGAAATTTTCAGTCCAATATAAACTGTTCTTATGTGTTTTATCTGTGACTTTGTTGAACTACTCCTAACTGATGATTATCC
The DNA here is from genome assembly GCA_963924055.1 of Drosophila limbata. Lineage (NCBI taxonomy): Eukaryota > Metazoa > Arthropoda > Insecta > Diptera > Drosophilidae > Drosophila > Drosophila limbata. The sequence goes on from OZ001354.1 coordinate 15,010,363, forward strand.
TCACAACTCCTTTACAGGCACAAGGCGTTATCTATTTGGGTCTGTCGATATGGGGAATAGCACTGAGTAATAGCTGTGAGACAACTTCGAATATTGTTGCCGAGCCCTTCAAGTTTGCCATGGATCTCATCTACTTTTTGAGTAAGTACTCACGAGATCTGTCCCAAATCGTTTACCTTAAGGCTTAAATCCTTTACAGATGAGGATTGTGGTGCGCCGACGCTGCAGTATGATGAAAACTCCATAGCTCTGACCATGGACTGGGCCAAGTCCTTCGCGGTGACTAATCGCGAGTACATCTTCATGATTACCTATGCGGTGATCAGTGGCCTGTGGATCGCCGCCTCATGCCTAATCATATGTGAGTAGGGGAATTAAATCTATACCAGCTTGAGATGCAGTTTCATCTTTAATCTCTTCGCAGTTACCTTGTGCTTTAAGACCACCAAACTCATTTCCGGCACCGTCTACTGGCCCTGGTTTCTGTCCGTGCTGGCGGGCTGCATTCTGGACGTGGTGGCCACTGTGTATCACGTGCTGGACATAACCAAGACCACGGTAAGGACTCAAGGACTTAAATGATTCACGATGGATCAAGTTTCTTTAACTCTTTCCCCTTTGCAGTCCATTCAAGATGCATTCGACTTCATTGGAGCTGACTATGCATACATTCCCGGTCAAGTCTGGAGCCAATTGGAAACATTTGGCGTCTACTTCTCCACTCCCGGTCTGGTGATGACCCTCATCAGTTGCCGTGTGGTGCTCATCTGGCTGCTGAACCTCATCGGCGGCGTGTTCTGTCTGTCCTTGGCGAATGTGATGGCCAATCAGGCATCAGCTTCCTCTGCATCTTCAGGAAGTAGCCATCAGATTCAACCACGTCAGCAGACACCACAGCCCGTAATGATGATGGAGCAGCAGCATGAGCAGGAGCAGCTGCCAACGGCACCTGCCGAATCCGCTTCAGCTTCCGTCGTCATGGAGCCAGTGTATGCAGAGCATGTGCGTCCAAAGCCGGCGCCAATTATCATACCAGCCCAGACTGCAGAGATGACGAGACAGGATTCGCAGTATCCACCAAACGATCGGACCACGCTGCAATCGCCTGTTTTGGTTTTGCCACCACTGCAGCAACAGCAACAGCAACAACAACAACAGTTCTCGCCCCAAGCTCAGCCGGATATCAGCACTTATCGCACCACAGATGCGCATCCGGATCAACTCAACTATCCACCCACCGACCCCACATCGCCACGACCCACCTCGCCGGCCGCGCAACAAATCGCCTCAGGATCAGCCCTAAACAGTCGCTACTCGGAAATTTATCCAGCTCAGCCCAGCAGTTCACGTGTCAGCTCCAATCAGGAGCTGCGCAACCAGATGCCCTGGTCCTATACGAGCATGATAACCAAACCACCGCCACCACCGCGAAAGCCACAGCAGCAGGTGCAGATCTATCCACAGATACCCGAGCCGGACTACACGGAGCACTAGATGACCAGGATCCAGCAGCCAGGAGCACGGCAAGGCGCTGATTGTGGTTCAATCAGTCTGCAGGTTGCAACATTTGTGACGTTGTTTTGAGTTATTGTTATCTTTATTGCATAAAGCTAATGCACATGGCCAACTGTTGTTTGACTTTGACTTATTCTGAGCTCTCCCTGCTGTTCGTGCAGCAGCTTTTGCTTGTGCCGCACATGCCTGGCCACCAGGCTCAGCACCTCCGCCACCTCCAGTTCAAGTTTCTCGGCACCACTTGCGTGGAGTTCCAATTTGGGCGACTCTTGTAGCCCAGCCTTGCCGCCGACCACAATGGTTAGCGGGTGTCCAAGACGTTTGGCATCCAGTAAACGCTTCCCGATCGTCAGTTCCTTGCGCTCATCATGCAGCAACTCCTCAGTGCCACAGATTTGCGTTAGTTGCTGCAGCATATCATTCTCTAGACTCTCTGCCACAGACTGTTCCTTGCTCCCTTGCTTAGGTCCAATGAGACACACATCGTAGGGTGCGAGCAGCTTGGGCCAACGCAGTTCCTGCTCGGTGGAGAGCACTTCCAAGGCTGCGGCTATGACGCGTGTAATGCCAATGCCAAAGCAGCCCATGACGAGCGTTTCCGGTTTGCCCGACGTGTTGAGAAACGTGGCTCCCAAGGGCTTGGAATACTTATCGCCCAGCAGAAAGGTGTGCGCCACTTCCACGCCCCGCACGCGACTCAGCTGCGGGCTGTGACAACTGGGACACGTGGTGGGAGTCTCTGAATCGCTGCCAAAGACTTCAGCATTCCCGGCATAGCCACAAGCGCTGCACTGCAGCAACGTATCCTCGCCGACGGGTGAAATGAAATGATATTCATGCGACAAACTGCCTCCCATCATTCCCGTGGCAGCCTCGACCTTGACAAACGGCACCTCCAGCTGCCTGAAGAAGCGTTCGTAGGCATCGCTAACAGTTGCATAAGTATTCCTAGCTGTTTCCATGGTCACATCAAAGGTGTACATGTCCTTCATGAGGAACTCCTTGGCGCGCATCAGACCAAATCGTGACTTGAGCTCATCCCGAAACTTGGGACCAATCTGGAAGAGACGCAGCGGCAGCTGGCGATACGAGATGGGCGCTGTTGAGGCCAACATGGCTGTAACCGCTTCCTCGTGAGTCTGTGATGGAAACAACCAGGTTAATTCGTGCATTATGAATACCATCCACATACTCACTCACTGGACTCATTAGAAACTGCTTGCCACTGCGATCCCGCACCATGTAGAACTCGGAAATGTCCCCTTCCAGCCGTCCGGTCTTCTTCCACAATTGCGCTGGTGTGAGGACGGGAAGACTGATCTTTTGACCGCCCGCTTCCTGCATATTGCGTTGCACCAAATTGATGCATTTGTCTATGGCACGCTGAGCTATGGGCATTATCTGGTACGTGCCATTGCTGCCCGGTTTGACCAGGCCGAGATCAGTTAAAAGCTTTAAAAAAAACATGAAAATTAACTTCTTGGCTGCTTTCGTAACAGGTCGCCAATTTATTTTGTTTACCTTTTGACTGCGTGACAGTTGCTCTGTTTGTTTAACCACGGCATTCTTTGGTGTGACTAGAGTTGGCCAAAAAAGACGCGATGCCTTATTCATGATTTGTTTGCATTAAACGTTTTTTTAAGAATTAATTAAAGTTAAGAAAAACCGGCGAAAGTAAACGCAAGTGCGAATGATAAAACAGCTGTTTAAACAATACATCGCGATGTTTTTCGATATGTTGACAACGGACATCGATATCGATATAATGCAGCACTATTATTAGAGTGACCATAGCTTGTTAAAGTAGAAAGTGTTTAGAACTCGCCGGTGTTTTGTTTGTGTTTGACATCAAAATATGACTACCAATTATAAGGATTTGTATAAAAAGAGTGTGGATCTTGGGGAGCAGCAAAAACTGCGCCAACTGCAGCTGCTGCATGAACAAAAGCACCGACGCCAACTGCAGCAAGACGCGGCACGACTCGTGCCAGACTCAAACGATGACGAAGAAGGAGAGGAAGAGGAAGCGCAAGAGGAAACTCCAACGCATAGCAAAGCGCAGCGTAAACAACGCAGAAGGCGTGCAACCAACAGCAACAATAACAACAAGAAGGGACAACACTTTCGGTTGCAACAATCGGAGTGGCTGCGTCATCGACCAGATAACCTGTGCGATTGGCTGTTGTTGCCGTGTCCAGTGGGAAAGCGTTGCCTGGTCATTGCCACAAATGGACGCACCAAGGTGCACAATAAGGCGGGCCGAATCATCATGCAGCTGCGCACGTTACTCCCAGGCGATGCTCAGATGCAAAGGTCCAAGACTGTCCTAGACTGTGTGTACGTGGCCGAGATGGACACTTTCTATGTGCTGGATGCCATCTCGTTTGGCCAACAGCAGTTGCTGGATTGTGAGGCCAGTTTACGCTTCTTTTGGTTGCGTTCGCGCTTCGATGAGCACGGAGAGTTGAGTCAGGCTAGCAAACGGAATGAGAAACCGTTCAAGCTATTGGATTACTACGACTTTGAGGATGCAAATGCTGTGGATCAGGTGCTGCAAAGATATCCGCAGTGGGAAGCAAATCAGCCGCAACTGGATGGGATGCTCTTCTACCACAAAGAGGCCAGTTATACCTGTGGCACAACCCCGTTGGTCTGTTGGCTATTTGCCTATATGATGCCCGATGTGCTGGAACTGGCAGTGAATGCCAGTTATACTCCGCCAGAGGATTATCAGCCAAGTGCTGCTCTAACTTATATGGATGAGTTCGACAAGAAGTTGTTGGCACAGAGGCAACAGTATAAAAAGCGCGGCAAGGTTGCTGAGCCGGCGAAAGAGGAAGCTGCTGCTGCTGCTGGCATGGACCAAGGACAGGAGGATGAGCTTGAGGAGTATGCCGATTTGCGCAATCTATTGGATTACCAGCGGCGTCTGGAGCTGGGTGAACTGGACATGGATTGCAGCCCAGCCTCGCCAGCTGTTGCCAGCAGCAGCTGCTGAGCGGCTGTTAATGCTGCCATGACCAATGTTTGGGGGGTTGGAGCTCAGGTGGTGGCTCTAATGCGCATGCGTATTGCACACTTTGGTCCCTGGGAAGCCAGAAGGCAGCCCAGAAAAACCCCAGCCACTTGAACAAACGCAGCGAAAATTAATGCACACACTAAATATCTAAAAAAAAAAAAAAACAAAAAAAAGGAAGGAAAACGGAAAAATTCAGATAAAATGGTCATTCAGCGCAGCTGGAAAATTCTCAGCGATTCGGCGAGCACAGCGAACAACAACAACAACACAACAAGCAGCGATGTGCAACAACGGTCGCCTGCTGCACTGCAGGCAAATTCCTCCTCCGATGACTCGGACTGCTCGAACCAGACCACACACTCTATGGATACACGCGTTGCCAGTCCCATAAAGCAGCCGGAGACGGAGGCAATACCAGAAACAACCACGCTGATTCTGAACGGAACGGAGCCCGCATTGGTGTGTAGTCTAAATTAGATAAGATTCCGTAAAGGAGTAAATTCCATTTGCATTCCTTGACAGAAATACGTAACCACCTCGGACATGGCAGAGAGCATGCTGCAGCGTATACGGCAACGTTACAACGGCGTCCACAACACGGAAAGCGGCGGTAGCGCCGAGTCGGCAATGCGGGCACTGGAGCTGTTGAGGATTAGCGTGCAGCAATCGTTTGATGCGGAGGTCAATGACATTATCAAGCGCTATATGAACGTGGGTTACGACATCAATCTGTTGATTAGTTCACTGACTTTGTTTGCCTACTTTTTTTAGAACTACTTTAAGCCCGCTTTTGGCAACATTAAGGAGAATCTTGGACAGCACGCTGTTAATGAGGAGACACTACAGAAGATGTCCTCCTGCGCTTTGCTGGAGAATGCCAAGGCGCAGTACACAAACTTTGTTGTAAGACAACAACGTGTCTCGGCTGCCACAACAGGCGGCACAGAGCAGCAGCGTTTGGCGCTCAAGCGACCAGCGAAGTCCAATGAATACGGCAACAACAACACCAGTAAAATGTATGCCAGCAACTTGGGCTATGCTGTGGCAGCTACCAAGCCAATGCCGGGAAATCCCTTGCCAGCACAACAGCAACTGCAACTACAGCAACAGCAACAAACGCCGCAGCAGCAGCAACAACAACAACAACAGTTGCAGCTGCAACAGCAACAACAGCAGGCAATGCAATTGCAACGCACAGCGATTGTGAATGGACCGTTGCCAACGCCTGTGCGTCGTCAGATATTCTGGAACACCGCACAGATCTCCACGAGCACAAAGTTCGTCCTGGACGTGCAAGCTAATCTGGCCTTTGGCTTTAGCATCGATGGCAAGGAACTGGGCGGCGCCAGACTGGCCAGCAAGCATCCCGAGATCATAAGGTATCTGCCGGATGCCGAGGATCGCGAGTGGTTATCGGCACGTGGCATTATTCCAGCCGAGAATCGCAGCTCACGTTTCTTGTTTCTCATTTACGACGAGGTTTGTCGGCTGCAGCAAACCCACGAGCTCTATCGGCACAAGGCCAACATTGATCTCAGCATGATGTTGACTTTTAATGTAACCGAGACTATGATTCAGAAAATGAAATTGTTCTTTGTTGATCTGAACATTAAGAGTCGTGGTCTAATAACCAACTCTTTTATTATGGCCAGCAATCAGCCGCAGCAGCAGCAGCAACAACAACAGCAGCAACCTCAGCAGCAGCAACAACTTGTCAGCAACAACAACAATAACAACAGTCACCTGCGTAACGCGCTGCTTCAGGGCGTGCCAGTTCCGCCTCAATCACAGCCCATCCAACAGACAACGACGTCCACAGCAGGCGAGGAATCGGTGTCCAAGGATCTGCCTGCCGCATCCGCATCTCCTTGTTTACAGGGCACCGTCGTCGGCAGCAGCACCGCCAATACCCAGAAAGCCAAGTTAATTGCCAGCAGCTCCGCACTCAGCTCATCGCATGCGACGCTTACGGCTCTGCTTAACCAGGGAGGAACTGTCGCCAGTGCGACACCAACCAGTAGCAAATTCCGCAATTAATCAGCTCTAAGTTTCAATAAAACAATAATCAGCACTCTTACTTTTTGAAGCTTCTCCTTTTCATTTAAAATACGTATCTATCTTTAGTTTGTAAATGAAAACCTGTTTCTACTGTCAGCATCAATAAACCAAATTTATTTTCTAAAATAAATATAATTTTGTGTCAACTCATAAATCTGTAAAAATAATTTGTAGGTTTTAACTAAGACTTCTCAAAGAAAGCTGTCAACACTTTAGTTACATATATTGTTAAAACATCTAGTAGTTTCTCATTTCAATTAAAAATATTAGCCATATATAATGTAGTCATTTTACTACGCCCCAATTATTTTGCAATCATTAATTATTAATTTTATGATTAATAATGTTGTAAATAATTATTTTGGGAAAAATAGCAAGCGTCAAGATTTTTAGCCTATTTTGTTTTTCACCATAAATAAACGTTTGTGCTGACTCAAAAATACTTCTTTACGATGTAATAATCTAGTGGCGAAAACATTTCATGCCCCAAAATTTATGATATTTAATTTTGTGTCGAACGATACTAAATTGTATATATAATTTATTCTTAAAAAAAGTTTGCCATTCGGCACATTGCGCAAAAAGGTCTCTTTACAAAAAAAAAAAATAAATTTTTAGCACAGTGCCGAATGCCAAATGGGTTTTTTTTAAGAATAATTTATGCGTACAATTTAGTATCGTTCGTCACAAAATAAGATATCATAAGGAGACATACAGTTAACAAGTAATATCTAGCCGAAACGAATTTTGACAGATATCATATATGTACGTATTAAAAAAGGTCGGAATTTTCTTAACTACAACATATTGAAGCTTTAAAGTTTTTCTTAAATCGCTAAAATGTCAGATAAAAAAACTTTATTTCAAAAGTGGCCTTTTACCTTTGTAGCTTACAAAAAAAGTTGAAAGACGTTCCTAAAAGCCATTAAAAATAAGATAACTAGAATATTTCTGTAGCTTCTGTCGTTTGCAAACTGTGGTAGTGTCAATTTTAGCGATTTCCCGCTATATTAGCATTTGTTTTTAAAAAGTCGTAGAACAAAAAATGTATGATAGGGAATAAGTTCACATTCAAGCAAACAGACAAACTGAATTTTCATCTCATAAAAGTTTCAAATTTAATTATCTTTTGAATTTGTTGTCGTATTTGGATGATCGAGGTATCATTCGACGCGTAAATTTGTAAAGTAACTTAGTCTGGATATAATTTTTAATTGAACTAATATACCCAAGGCATTGCAGGGTAGGTGCATTTCCTATGCGTTGTCTAGCGCATGCTTCACTGGGGCATTTCTCCATATCACGCTTGTTGTTGTCGTGCAATCGTTGTCTATATATGTATCTAAATATATATATACATATACATATGTGCGCTCTGTAACTCATACAGTATTTATGTATGTACATAAGTATATATATTTGTGTACATTGGGAGAACGCAACGCATCGCATTATAGCTCGCTGGCTGCGGATTCATGCAGCTTCAGCCTCGATCTGTACGCTCGTTCCTTGCTCCTGATTGGACCGCTGAGATTGCTTGCTGTATGTTTTTCGGTTTGGAAAACCACTATATGGCTCACATTCGCCCTCGTCTTGTCTTCAACGTGGTGATCGTGGACGTTCGGACGTGCTGCGATCGTTTTAATTTTGTTTTTGATCGCGCATTTACAGTTCTTTCTAAAAAACAATAAAATTCTGGCATCGGCGTGGAAAAGTGCTACATATTCCGAATTGTACGTCTCGGTTACGTCTTTGTGTGTGTGTGTGTGTGTGTGGCAAGTTCAGAGACAGTCGATCTGAACTTTTTGCGCTATATTTTGGAAAACTCAGACGCGTTGCTTCGTAGTAGGCACGAATACTCCGAGGTGATCAGTTCGTAAAATCTGTCAGATTCAGATCGATATTATTTTTGTGTAGTAACCGTACAAGCAGCAGCAACAACATGAGCACCGTGGTAAGATACCAGCCGGAGAAGGAATAAATGAATTAAAAATTAATCAATGAAAATTCCATTATCGAAAAAAAAAGGATGAGGATCTGACCCCCGAGCAAATTGCCGTTCTCCAGAAGGCATTCAACAGCTTCGATCATCAAAAGTCTGGCAGTATTCCCACGGAAATGGTTGCCGATATTCTGCGTTTGATGGGTAAGTTGAAGATCAAAGAGTGGACTTATCAGTTTATCCAGAATTGCATTTAATTTTCATTTTTGTTAATCCGTTTACAGGTCAGCCCTTCGACAAGAAGATCCTTGAGGAACTGATCGAGGAGGTCGATGAGGACAGTGAGTACATTTTCATATATTGATTCAATCTTCGATTTCCGCTTAATTGTGGCACAAGATTAGCCGCTTTTTAAGATTGTCTATCAGTTATACTCGATATGGTGTTGATATGGCCAATTGCTTGGTCATAATTCAATCTGATCGTGCCGTAAATTTCGTTGGCCATTCGCAATATTTCATATGGAATTATTAAATATAAAACAATTCCAGCCGTTTACCATTTTATTTATGGATTGAATAATGTTTTGCAGAGTCTGGTCGCTTGGAATTTGGTGAGTTCGTGCAACTGGCTGCCAAATTCATTGTGGAGGAGGATGCCGAGGCCATGCAGAAGGAATTGCGTGAGGCGTTCCGTTTGTATGACAAACAGGGCAATGGCTTCATTCCCACCACCTGCCTGAAGGAGATCCTCAAGGAGCTCGACGATCAGCTGACTGAACAGGAATTGGACATTATGATTGAGGAAATCGATAGTGACGGTTCCGGTACAGTTGATTTCGATGGTGAGTTGCCAGTTCTTAAAGATACAACAGTACAACAGTATCAGTATGTATCTACCAGATACAATGTGTATCTTTCTAGTAGCTTGCTAAGAACCACCCACGTAAACACACACACACACACCCACCCACCCACGTTTTGTAGCGTTCTTATATATTTTTTGTAAACATCAGCTAGATGGCTATGACATCGCTCTGTTGATCTTGAGTTCTCGATTCTTGACAACCTGATCATTTTGGAGCATATCGATGCTATTTATAGGACATCGCGCGCGACACAGAAACGAAATGAATTTCCGAATTTCCATACAAACATATGTTTGTTTTCGTGGCACATAATATTTAAAATTATTAATGGACGGATACATGCACATATTTATATTATTTTATTTCGACTAATTATACTCAGAATATCGAATATTGGAAACAAAAATCAGAAAACCAATTAGAAAATTGTAGCTTAGACAAACCCAACAATATTACGCGAATTTTCCCAATTTTTGAATGCTTTTCTCAACTGAATTTCCCTTTTTTTCCTCCTGATTTTAAAATTCATTACATATTTTTTGTAGTTTAATTTTTATAAATACATTCGAAATTCGTATGCGATTTTATTTATTTATAAATATATTTAAATGCACATTTCATTTAACGTCTGTCATTTTATTTCATTTACAGAATTCATGGAGATGATGACCGGCGAGTAAATAAAATAAGCGCAGTCCCAAAAGATCCACACACACACACACACACTCACACACCCACGTAGACACACAGATACACATATACACACAACTATTCACCTACATACAAAAGCAGACATACACACCTGGCACACACATACACACCCACACACAGACACAGACAGAGACAGAGACACGCACACCGACACACCTGTTGGGCACACGTTTATTTGTTTATATTTGCACATTTGTTTCATGTCGTAAACAAATCCACGTATTTAAATTCAAATTAATAGCATTAAACACTTTTGTACTACTTTTTTATACCAAAAAAAAAAACAAAACAAAATAAAAACCAAATACTGTGTATGCAAAAAATATATTTACAAAAAAAGTCTACAACAAATTTGTAATATGGTTATGCTATGCTGTCAATGCCAACCGCACACTTTGCTGATAAACTCGACGATGACGACGCCGGCGACGCGACGTCAGCAGCACACCAGCGGCGACGGCAGCAGCAGCGACTATCAGTGAAGAGGGCGCACCTGAAGAAAGCTGACGAAAAAAAGCTCGTCAAGTTTTAACTACGTTAATGTTACATACAAAAGCGCTTGCCGTTCGACGCTGACGTTGGCCTCGACGCTGCTGTCGCGTCGCTGCTGCTGCTTCTGTTGTTGTTGGTGTTGCTGGTGCTGCTATTGCTGTTGCTGTCGCTGCTGTTGCTGCCTGCCTGCCATTGACCAATTCGACTTGACGGCGTTGTCTTTGGGCCGTCGTCGTCGGTTCAGTTGCTTGGCTGTGGCTTTTGTGTGCGCTTGCCGTTGTTTGTTACTCATAGCTGCCAGTTTGGAGCTACTACACCTGATCGCCGATCGCTGATCGCATGTGCACCCACTAACAGCAACAGCAACAGCAACAACAACAGCAACATTGCCTTTGCTTAATTCTAACGTTCGTGCTTCGGCTTTGGCTTTCGCATTAGCTTTGCCTCGTGATTCGCGCGTCTCTCAGCAAATAGTGTGTGAAGTGTTTGCAATTGATAATAAAAAATATATCAAAAAAAATAATAACTTGCGAATTATTAACAAATATGCCGCAGAGGTAAACGAATAAAGAGTACCGTTATTTATTTATATATATATATATACAGTTGGTCAAGTAATTGTTTTGGCAATGAAAAAAATTATATTTAATTTTGAAAAATTAATTAATTAAACTGTAATCAAATAAATGAAGAAATAATAAATTTAAGTATTTCATTTAACCAAATAGCTAAACTAAATGGATCACATTTTATTTATTTTTAACCTGATCTAAGAGACATAAATAACTATAAAAAAAAATTAATTAATTTTTGCGATATAAATCAAACAATTTCTTGACTAACTGTATGCATTTTTATATGTACATATGTATGTGTGTTCAAAAAACAATAAACCTTTGTTTGTTTTGGCATTATGGGTGCTCAAGAATGTGTTAAAAAGCTCGCCGCTACTTTTTGTGTCTATAAAATTTATGGTCGCATAAATTCTTCATTTTTCTTGACATTGGGCTTATCAAATGAAAAACAAAAACACAAAAAAGTTTGATAAATACAATAACAACAACAACCACAAAAATCCACTGTTGGTCTGTGAAAATTTATGCGCGTGTTGTGGCTGTTTTGTGCTCGTATGTGTGTGTTTGTGTGTGCATGTGTGTGTGTAAAACGTCAGCAAACATCAGCATAGCTTGATAAGCGCTTGGTCGCCGTATTGTAATTTTAGCCGAAAAGCCAATGCCATTATTAAACTGCTGACACGCGCGCTGTGGGAACCCCGCATTACATGCAATTCAAGCGAAACGGGAAAATTTCTGCTCTTACTGTGACTGACTATCGTCGCGACGCGTCGTCGTCAACAGCTGCTGCTGCCACCATGAGTCATGCATGCGGAGAAGGGAGAAGGCAATGGCAATGGCAACAACAATAACAAAAGTATTATGGCAATTAGCACTTCACATTGAATCAAATCAAGACAAAATCAAACACACACAAATTTGTATGATATGATAAGGCAAACTCAATACAAATATATGTACATATGTACATATGTATATCTTATATATTTGTTCAACACAAACAAATCAAATATTAAATTGATTGACAAAATAACAACGTGTTATTTGTATGTTTTCAATAATTTGCAGCCCGACAACAAATTGGTCATTCCAGCCGCTACATCGACAGCGTAGCGGACAATTTCAGCACCATGTGCTCAACTCGGTACCGGAGACGGCCGTGTTGACAACACCCCCGCCCCTTCGAAAACGTAAGTACTTTCTACTATCAGCTGACTAGTGATATTTAATTTCAAATGTAGCGCGCCCTTATTTGACCATTCACATGAGGACGCATTTGCACTATAGTCGATAACATATTCGTAGACAACACTTTGCCAGGGCTGCACATTACACGCGTCAAGCTTGTAATAACAGTCATTTCATATACATTTTTATACTTATAAATAAAGTAAATCTCACAAGCATGCGTTCATTATAATCCACGCAGTTGTTATGGTCGGCGCTGATATATCGATTGTCACCAGCTGTTACCAACGCCACCTATGGGCCACAGGCGAAACAGGTTGCAACAGCTTGGCCAATCAGCGTCGACCAAAACATTTAAAACCTAGGATAGAGGAGGATCAAGGAATAGAAGATGACAGCAGGAATTTTGACAGGGATTAATTAGGTTAGGGAGTTAGTCGGGGCTGAGGGGCAATTTCGCGTGGTTGCCTCGGCGAGGCAGAAAACTTCCCTTCGTGCGGAAACGTGTAATATCTAGGAAAATAAATACATATAAATACGATCCATTACACGCCAAAACGGAAACAAATTTTCGTACATACGTGACACTCAGCCGACGAAGCAGCTACCCGCACACACACACTTAACACACGACGAGGGATCCACAGACAGGAGGCAGATCAGGCAGGATCGAGCAAAGCCCACAGCAAGCGGGACGCATACGTCACAGCCACTGAACCAGTGAGTCCGTCCCAGCCAGCAGCTTGGCGCAGTTTCGCTTGGCGCGCCAAGTGCCACAACATTTTCCCAGTTCACTATTTGATGTTGTCCACCTGCTGATTGTTGTTTCCTGCAAATATTTGTATTGTTATTCGTTAACTTGTCAAGCACATCATTGCATACATACTTGCCTGCATGTGGCTTTTTGCCGGTCTGTCCCATAAGAGCTCTTTAGGGAAGCTAGGCCCGAGTAAAACACTTACCAGCTAGATCACACACAATTACATATTAATATTATATTAGATACCTTGTATTGTTCATGCATTGAAACAAACATTTATACATTACAGTTTAAAATATTATATTTATCAGCTGTTTAGTTTTGTTTACCTTCTCGCGCCCATCGAAATACAGGGTTGCCAGGAAGTTAAGTTTTTGTTAGAAGTCGTGCGATAGTTTATTGTCTCAAGCACGAAGTATCGAATAAATAATATACAAGATGTAATATGTTAGGAATATTTATTAATAATATAAATTAAAAATTATAACGTTTAACTGAAATGAGTTGTTAGTTTTTTTATTAGGGTGAGATGGGTATGTGGTAGGTTGGGTGACGTTTGGATTAGGGAGTCGGCACAAATATCGAAAGCCGACTATAGGATGGGAGGGCGTCGTAGTGGTGGATAACGTCATCTGTCCACCAAATCCTTGCCAGCAGATTGTCCGTGTAGGTGTTGTGAAACCGAAGTCCGAGTATTTATTCCGAATTAAAAATATAAATTTCTTTGTTACCCGACTCGCCAGGTATCGAGGTCGTACTCATCCCTGAGTAGTGCCGATGGCTAGCCGGCAAATCGATATCTGGTTGCGATAGTCAAGTCGGATCATAACAAGTGGCGCCCAAAGGAAAAGAATGCGAAGATTAGGATTCCGCCTTAAGCAGGCGTCTTAAATTTAAATAAAAATTGTAATAGAAAACTATCGTCATCTTTGCCCGGCGCGCATCAGGCGGCCAGCTTTGATTGGACCGCGGGGAGGACCTCAATGCCTCACCTGTTGCTGCCACGGTTGGTCTGTCTGGTGTAGCGTTTGGGTAGAGATGGCGATAGCCAGTAGTCAGGTCTAGGGGCTGGTCCCGGAATGGAATTTCCTTATCCAAAGCCGCGTTGCCGTTCCTAGACCTGATGAAGTCCATATTCTTTGTTAATTAAAGCTCAAATTGTTTGTGTAGAAGGTATTTTTCAAAGTCATGACTGTGGTCCGCGTCTTGGAGTATGTTTACCAGTTCGTTGTTGTCCAGTCTTGTCAGTGTCTAGTATCGCTACAGTTCCATAGAAAAAAAAAAGTCGATTTGTGAGTAGGAGCCTGCTGGCAGGAAGGATATACGATAGCTACCGACGGATCCCACACCTGCCCATATTTATCTCACCCATTTTTGTTTGTGAATATTTATTCGATAGTTTGTATTGTTTTTGTTAGATGTTTTTTTTGTTTATTTATCAGTGTAGGCAATTTAAATAACCGAGCGATTATTATAAGAATAATTGGTTATTATTACAGGGTATTTATTTTGTTTTTGGTTGATAGATAATTGTAAGGCTTAGTTTAGGAATATTTTCATATTTATTTATATAGGATAAAATATATAGGATAAAATATGAAATTAGGAATAGAGTAGCTTGTCTTTTCTTGTCATTTTGTTTTTGTTATTTATTATTCTATATGTTAATTGCTTTAGGAATTATTGGAAGTATTTATTAATATAGGAAGAGGAAAATAGAAAGAGGTTAGAAGAATGGAAGGGGAACGAGCTGAAATACCAAGCGAGATACAGTCAGCAATCAACGTCGCACTGTTTCAAGCGCAGCAAACGTACATGGCAGTGGCGGCGACGGAGCTTTCCGATTTTAAAAATGATTTCCGCCGGGAGATGTTGGCGTTCATGGCACAGATCCGGGAAACGGTTCGATGCATGTATGCAGTGGATCCCGTGCCAGCAGAGCAGCAGCAGCGCCATACACCGGCAGCATCGACAACGGATTCCCTTCCATCAACTCCGCAGCAGCCCCAGACGCCGACAGAATCCTCGGTAGCTCTCGTGACCCAGTTCGCTCCAGATCTTCCCGGAAATGGGTGCCAAAGCGAGACACCGAAGCCACTAAAGGTTCAGGAACCGGCACTGCTAATTGCATCTCCCACATCGGAAGCGCCTCAGGACTACTTCAACGACGTAGAAGCCAGCAGAGAACCGGAGGCACAGCGGAGCGCGTCAGCGAATGATCAGAATCCAGAGCATGCGGAGGAGCATGACCAGTCCAGGGATAGCTCTCCGGGATTTCACACATCCGAACACTCGGCATCATGCTCGTATCCGTTAAAAGATCCGGAACGGAATGATTCTCATGTGCAGGTAGATGGTGGAAACAAGGATTGGCTTAATTTGCACTTGAGGATCAGAAAGGTGGTGAATTGGCGTAACCAGCGCTATGGCCGGCGGCAAGAAGTTCGAACTCCGGAGACCAATTTCGGGCAGGTCCAAGGAGCTGATGACCCGCAGCCAGTTGGAGGTTCTGGAACCGATCCAGCAGTGGAGGCGTTAAATCGGCCGCGTGCCGGCGGAGGAGAGAAGTGTCCGTTAGCGTGCAGGAACTTCACGGAGAGCACGCATCCGGTTCAGGAGTACGAGTCCCAGGAGAAAAAAATGCCTGTTGCCGCATGATTCTTCAAGAAGCGGCGATCAGACGGCGCAGTCGGGTTGTAGATGACCCACGGGCAGCGATCTGGAATGGAATGAACACAATCAATTATATTGCCCGGCTAACTCAGTCGGTAGAGCATGAGAATCTTAATCTCAGGGTGTGGGCGTGGCCTACGTTGGCGCCTGGGATGCAGGACTTTCACCTTCTCTGTTTTCTTCCCCCCCCCCCCCCCGGAAAGGGTGTGTTGTTATGGTCGGCGCTGATATATCGATTGTCACCAGCTGTTACCAACGCCACCTATGGGCCACAGGCGAAACAGGTTGCAACAGCTTGGCCAATCAGCGTCGACCAAAACATTTAAAACCTAGGATAGAGGAGGATCAAGGAATAGAAGATGACAGCAGGAATTTTGACAGGGATTAATTAGGTTAGGGAGTTAGTCGGGGCTGAGGGGCAATTTCGCGTGGTTGCCTCGGCGAGGCAGAAAACTTCCCTTCGTGCGGAAACGTGTAATATCTAGGAAAATAAATACATATAAATACGATCCATTACACGCCAAAACGGAAACAAATTTTCGTACATACGTGACACTCAGCCGACGAAGCAGCTACCCGCACACACACACTTAACACACGACGAGGGATCCACAGACAGGAGGCAGATCAGGCAGGATCGAGCAAAGCCCACAGCAAGCGGGACGCATACGTCACAGCCACTGAACCAGTGAGTCCGTCCCAGCCAGCAGCTTGGCGCAGTTTCGCTTGGCGCGCCAAGTGCCACAACATTTTCCCAGTTCACTATTTGATGTTGTCCACCTGCTGATTGTTGTTTCCTGCAAATATTTGTATTGTTATTCGTTAACTTGTCAAGCACATCATTGCATACATACTTGCCTGCATGTGGCTTTTTGCCGGTCTGTCCCATAAGAGCTCTTTAGGGAAGCTAGGCCCGAGTAAAACACTTACCAGCTAGATCACACACAATTACATATTAATATTATATTAGATACCTTGTATTGTTCATGCATTGAAACAAACATTTATACATTACAGTTTAAAATATTATATTTATCAGCTGTTTAGTTTTGTTTACCTTCTCGCGCCCATCGAAATACAGGGTTGCCAGGAAGTTAAGTTTTTGTTAGAAGTCGTGCGATAGTTTATTGTCTCAAGCACGAAGTATCGAATAAATAATATACAAGATGTAATATGTTAGGAATATTTATTAATAATATAAATTAAAAATTATAACGTTTAACTGAAATGAGTTGTTAGTTTTTTTATTAGGGTGAGATGGGTATGTGGTAGGTTGGGTGACGTTTGGATTAGGGAGTCGGCACAAATATCGAAAGCCGACTATAGGATGGGAGGGCGTCGTAGTGGTGGATAACGTCATCTGTCCACCAAATCCTTGCCAGCAGATTGTCCGTGTAGGTGTTGTGAAACCGAAGTCCGAGTATTTATTCCGAATTAAAAATATAAATTTCTTTGTTACCCGACTCGCCAGGTATCGAGGTCGTACTCATCCCTGAGTAGTGCCGATGGCTAGCCGGCAAATCGATATCTGGTTGCGATAGTCAAGTCGGATCATAACACAGTTACAGTAGCTTAATTACGACTACAATATTAATATAAAAACCGCAATCTTTTCTACTACCAATACAACGCTGTGGCGCGATAATCGATTATTCTATTAAATTACAGCTGTGTAAGGAACTTGCCTTTACACTGTTTGTAGCTGTTAAATTCGAAATTGAGTTTTGTACTTCATTTTTCTCTCAAGCTCACGAGAAAGGAGATCTATTCACAAGTTAAAAATTGTATTAACATAAATTGACAACAAAGTGCAATGAAATAAAAGATTTGAAAGGTCGCCGAATTGGCAAAAGAGAACAAAATTATCGCTCTCTGTTAATAACATTTCAGCAAAATGTTAAGTTTTGGTATATGTGTGTGTTGAGTTGAACAGAGGCAGCGAACGCATAGTAAATATTACTAAAGTTAGTTAAAGTATTATAGTAAATGCACTATAATATATAAAACAAATGTTATAACATTACAGCTCTTTCATTACACATTGCTGGCGTTGCTGCTGCTAGCGCTGCTGCAGCTATTAGTGACAAAAACAAACGGAGATACACAACAGCGCGCAAGAAGGCAAAATCCACAATGAAAATGCTTGTCGTTGACACGGAGCGAGAGGAGGCTCTGAATTTGGTATGTGTTTCTTTTTGTGTGGTGTTTGTAATTAAAAATCCAAAGGCAGCGAAACAATAATACCTAAAATGCAATGCAATTAATCAAGTGCGAAGTGAGTGCTAAAGCTAATTGATTATTGATTGTTTGCTTTTTTTTGTTTCTCTCTCTTTCAACTTGCGCGGCTGCCGATATTATTGATTTGTACATGAATCGTGAATTTGCTCTTTGTCTGCGGCCCAACGACGCTGACGGCGCTATCGCAAAACTCACTCACACCCACAACTCGCAAACACTCCCCGCAACAACAACAATCGACAAACAACCAACAACAAACAACAAAAATCGTGAATGCAGCAAATTGAATTCGAGTGGGTGCTGAGACAAGAAGTACATGCGATATTAAAGCAATTACGGACTATACTGGTTGTAAGTACAATGTAAACTCAAGTATCCCTGTATATATGTATGTATGTATATGTATGTATGATTTACTTCTGTAGGAGTGCGCTCATCGATTCCCCGTGCCGCTCTATGATAACGAGGGCAAGAAGACTGAAAAGTTCATACTCAGCGTTTCGCCAGATCAATTGAAGGCGGTGCTTACCCTAACGGGCGATGCGATTACACAGGCGGTAGGTGAAACCATTCGAAACAACCATAAATATATTTTATTTTCGTAATTTCCTCTTTTACAGGATATTAGCTTTAAGCTGTGTAAGGCGCCCAGTCAAACGCAACGTACCTCAATCACACACGATTCGCCTTGGAAACTGCAGCAAGTTCAGGATGCCGCGAATCATCTACAAACAGCAATCAATCACATTGACGACGTTGATGACTCTTATCACTTCAAGTGAGTGTCTGTCTGTGCATTTGTATTTGTTTATTATTCTTTTCATCTGATGATTAAATGTTTGTTTTTATAAAACTGTAGAACCTCCGATGAAGTGCTCCATGTGATAGGAAACATTCTGGATGCCCTGCAGCGCGGTCGCAATAGCCTGCTGGTGCCTAAGAAGAAACCAATTGAGGAGCTAATCAAAGGACGCAATATGAAATCACTTGTGCCTAATCTGCCCGAGGATTTGGCCGTTAGTTTTTATCTGCAAAGTCACAAGCTCATCATTGCCGTCTATCAGCTGCTTAACAATCAGGGAACAATGCAGTTCGACTCGCGCCAAGCGGAAATCGGTGTTCAATGGCTCAGCGATGTGCTCCTGCTTCTGATGAATGGCCAGAAACTGTGTCAGCAGCTGAAAGACAAGGTAAACACTTGTTCTTGAACTGATAAGCTACTGCTGACACATTTACTCAACACTCACACTCCCATTCCCACTCCCAGTCGTCTGCATACATATTCCCATGCGGGTAGCCAAAAGTACTAGATGCCAAGTTTTATTTAGTTATTGGCAAATTGCCCACATCATTATGCAGTTCTATACTGTGACGCAAGTCGCCAATTAAAGATATTATACACACAAATCTATACAGTATTTATATACTATATACTATATAAATGTATGATTTATGAACTATTTTTAATATATTTTTTTTTCGATATTTGCAGATTTCCGTATTTTCCGTGTATAAAGATTTTACAGTTGGTTCGCGCTCGCCATCAGCATTATCGTATTGAATTGGAGGGATATATATTTATTAACATGTGTCTGTTTAAATGGCAACACAAAACAATAACAACAATAATAGCTGATAATGAAATTGTACTTGTAATAGTTAAAGTAAATAATGTTAGTTGAGAGAGTTGCTCTTTGTGACAGCATACCATAATACCTACTATATATATTATACTATATATATATATACAAAGCTATATACACCTAACTAGTTTAATATACACAATCAACATTCATATTGTTCACAGCGCGACAATTTATAATAGAATTATAGAATTTGCTTTCATTTCTTCATGTCACTCCAATTATGCATCTAAATGCAATAGAATAAAAGGAAATTTACTGTGTTTTTTGTATATGTAACTAAATGAAATTGCTAGATAATTATTAATTAATTATTATTTATAGTTTGTACGATTTGTATGTGCGTACACATATTAATATTATAATTATCCATTTATGTTTATAAATTCACATGAAGAAGATGAAACCCATAAAGTCAACTAGTACTTAACAGATTGATATACATACAAACCTACATACATACATATATTATTAATCTAATGCGTAATATGAGCAGAAACATTAACATTTACAGAATAATGTTGTAATAAACCAAAACGAAATGTGAACAGAATTTTTAATTGTACTAAACACCATTTTGTATTCCATGTATGTATGTGTTGTTAATGTTTAAGCGCGCCTAATCTAATCCAAAGTCATTTGTATCAACGGCCTTTTACTTCTCGTTTACTTTATATTTATATATATATATTTGAGGAGGGATGCAACGAAAACAATTACCAATGTACTTATTGAATATTGAAATATGTCTGTGTAATTAACACGATTGATATGAGAAAAAGCAAAACAAGATGAAAAAACTATTTATGTAATCTCTAAGCCTATTTAATGTCCATATTCATTTAATTGTTGTTGAATAAAAATTGAATTTTACCAAGACAGCGGTATTCAAATTGGCGCTCTAAATGCCCTCGATCGATAGCTGAAAGTCGATTAGCGATGACTATCGATGACAACAGACTGCAGACTAACTTTAACAGGTGGCAACGCTGATAGCGCATTTGTAGCCCGTTTGTGCTCAAACTCTAAAACCGTGAGACAGTTATAAAGCGACAAGCAACACAAACTGTTTGCAACGGCGTTCAAGAAAAGGAACAACTGTGGTAAGGACGTTGTCGAAATTAATTCGCGAATTGCCGATGTAACGGTACACGGGTCAATTGCAATACCGAGGCTAAGTAGTAATCAATGAATGGCCTAATGTCCAAATGGACGGCTTAAAAGGCATTCGCAGTGCTCAATCACTTGACGCGCTGCTGTTGTTGATGTTGTAATAGACGCGGAAACCAGTTCGCTTGTAATTATTTTGAATGCTAGTTTGCCTGTTTTGTTGTTGCTGATGTTGTAATCGCAGCTAGCCCAACGTCAAGTCTGACACAGTAACTCTTTGTTGCTCTTGTGATTGTATCTTTCGCTGCTTTTGGCCAACACAAATTGACCATGGCCAATTAACACATAGAGAGGAAGTCAAAAAGTGCATAAACACACCGAAAGATGCTTTCAATGCTATTAATTAATATTGCAAAAAATATTAAAAAATAATTTTATCCCTTAAAAATGCATTATCGAAGTGGCGCCAAAGGTCAAAATCCAAAGTTGCCTATTAAATAAAGAAGCAGTAAAAGCTTTAACTGATCTCGTGTATTTCTTGGCTATGTCTTCATTATCATAACAACGAAAGCCGCACGTAAACCAGACTCTACAAAGCTGCCAAGTCATTCAACGCTAGCTGAAAACTGACCCCGCCGAAGGTTTCTGCAAGCCATGGCAAGCTACTTTGGCTAAGACATCTTTGAAGCTGCAAATGGGGGCTTCTCTTGCGACAGTGTCGCTGTCCAGGGGCGTAGTCAGGATAATATTTAGGGGGGTTTAGTGCTAGATTTCCTTTTTTTTAATACATGTACATATGTATGTACTATATGTGCTTTTGTCTTTTGGGTTTGGTTAGAAACTAAGTAAAAAATTTATATTTTTGAAAAATGTTTTTAATACAATCTGAATGTAGAACAAATTTAGAAGCCAAACCATCAGCCGAAGGTTTCCGATGCCTTTAGTATACTTAAGTTTTGTAAACAGAAGTCCACACATTTCTAATAATAATAATAGAAGCCAAAGCATAATCAAAATGACATTCCACTTGAAAATTTTATCAGTTTTGGCAAAGAAAGTTTGAATTTTATTTAATTTTCGACACAGAAACTTACCCATCAAAATTGAAGCGTGAATTTTGTATTTAAAATTAGAAAAACTCGATATACCGGTATTATTTGAAGATAAATAGACAACTTGATAAATTTTTTGTTGGCTTGCAGATTAAGATGCTTAACTTGATTTACTATTTGGATTTACATCACTATATGATAGCATCTTACGAGCTTACGAGTATTATTTTAAAAGCACTTTTTTCAGTTTCCCCCTTGGAGTTAAGTACTCAATAATATTCTATGAAAATTATATTTTATAGTCTGGCTGGGGGGCAGAGTTCCCCCTCTGTCCACACCTGGCTACGCCCTTGGCCCTGTCAGCGTGTTTTATGCTCCTCACTTGGCCAACTTGCGCATCAGTCGTTGCCTTTTTTTATGTCAATTGCACTTTGTAGTTTTATAAAATAGCAGTAATATAACACTATAATATTTCTCTGTCTTTTTATTTAAGTAATTCGTAAGAGACCACATTAGAGCATTTTAAGACACAATGAGCAGCAACGACGGTGGCGAAGTGGTGCTCGTTACGGGCGGCAGTGGATTTTTGGGTCAACACATCATTAAGCTGCTGCTGGAGCAGCGCCAGGAGTTGGGCATTAGGGAGATTCGATCGCTGGACATTGTGCCGTATAGGAACAACATTGGACATGTGGAAACGCCAATGCTTCGCACATTTGTGGGTGACATTGGCGGCGATAGCGACACTTTGAACAAAGTCTTTGCCGGAGTCGATGGCGTCTTTCACTGTGCCGCATCGGTCGAGATTGAATATCCACCCAACTATGCCGAACTAGAGCGGGTGAACATAAATGGTGAGCACTGTGAGGCCGTAGACATGCTTAGATTTTGAAAGTCATACTCTTTAGGCACCCGAGCTGTGGTGGATCTGTGCATCCAGAACAATGTGAAGCGCTTGGTCTACAGCAGCTGCACTTCGGTCTGCTTTGTGCCCTTCAAGGGACGCAGCACCTTCTCGGCGGTAATCAATTCCACAGAGTCCAAGACGGACACACCCACCTTGGATAGCTCCAAGTTATGGGAGCAGGATAACGAGTTTCTGATTGCTGGCTACGCTTCCAGTAAGCTGCGAGCGGAGAATATTGTGCTCAACTCCAATGGAGCACCGCTGCAAAACCAGCTGGGTGAGTCTATCACTCTCTATATCTCGCAATCAGTCTAGTAATCCGCTGTATCCACAGATTATCTGGCCACCAGTGCAATAAGAGCTCCACTCACCTACGGTGAATGCGATTCGCACTTCATCACGAACATTTTTGAATATCTGTCCAAACGGGATTGGGTTTTCCCTCGCATTGCCGGGGTTGGTGGCAAGCAGCAGTTGGTTTACGCCGGCAACGTTGCCTGGGGTCACATTTGTGCCTACAAGGCGCTTAAGGTGTCCACCAAAGCAGTTAATGGATTGCCTGTTTTTGTCACCGATGATACGGGCATCAACGATGTTTCACGTTTCGTACAGAAGATGGCGCTGATAGGCGAACGATTTAAGGTCAAGACCAGCTGGTGGTCGCTTCCCCACTTTCTGTTCTTCTTCCTGGCCTTTCTGCTGGAGTTCGTAGTCCGCGTGGCGTTCCCCTATACCAAATATCGCTTGCCTTACTCGCTGCGCTCCATCGCCTCCTTTACGTCCTCCATGCTGATGTTTAATCGCCTGCGCGCCTCCATACACATGGACTACGTGCCTCTCTACGATGCCGACATCAGTGCCGAGCGGAGTGCCAAATGGTATGCCAAGTGGTGGGATGACAAGCAGCAGGTCAACAAGTCCAAAAAGGCAAGATAAACTCTGTCCTATCCTGTATCTATATCTGTTATACTTGTTTTACTATAATCTGTAGCGTATACTGTGTTTTGTTTCTGTTTTGTGGAGTGAAATTATAATAAAATTGGGGATTGTTTAAAAATCATGAATTTGAATTCCTATAAAGAAGGAGGTAAACAGTAAGTTTAAAATCAAAAATTCAGCAAATCTTATTCTCCGTTAGTTTATGTTGGAAAAAGTACATCTGGCAACTCTCATAAACTACTTTGAGTTAATTGCGGGGAACTACTTGTTTTGAACTGTCTCTCTGCACAGGCGATTTGAAGTGTTTACAAAAGTTTGTTTAAAATATAAAAGTTAAAATCAAAACAAATTGTGTATTTTGTTGGATTCAATATTGAAGGCTGCACAGACGGTACATTTGTTCTCAAAGTTTATTTAGAGGTCCATCAACTAGAAAATGTACTTCTTTAACTTTAGAGTAAATTTTGAAATTTTATTCCTGAAGATCTGAAATTTGGTCGCCCAATCCCAATAATTGAAAAGACACGCAGGTGGTTTTTATGTTTTTGAACAATGTTCATATTTGTTTATTAATCATTATGAATTAATTTATTTATTTCTCAGTTATTTCATTATAATTTGTATTATATATATATTTTTTTTTGTTGCTCTAGAGCGCTTTCTTTGCCATTGTTTTTTAAACTTATGTACCATTATCTTAACTTATAATGCCATTATTTAATTTATATTCATTTCGGTTTAAAATCATGTTTCTTTATAGTTTATGTATATATATATAAATTTATTTATATTTATTTATTTGCATGTAATTTGCATGCACA
Organism: Drosophila limbata; assembly: GCA_963924055.1. Lineage (NCBI taxonomy): Eukaryota > Metazoa > Arthropoda > Insecta > Diptera > Drosophilidae > Drosophila > Drosophila limbata. The sequence continues at coordinate 15,034,874 of OZ001354.1, forward strand.
TTGATGTTCTTGTCTGTTGTTTGTTGTTTGTTTAATGCTTATGCCGATCTAAACCAGCTCATTGGAATTCGCTTTAGGCCTTTCTCATTCTCTTTCTCCTTCTTTTCGTGCACTTTATGTACTTATCTATACCGTTACACGACGCGAACAAAGTGATTTCTCATTATCCATCTCGATTTCAACTTGAATTTCCACTTTAACTTCAATATCAATTTCAGTTTCAGTTTCATTATCAATTTCATTTTCAGTTAATGGGGTACGTTGTAAGTTGTAAATGTAGCTGCTAAAGTTTTGCATACTTATTTGTTGATATTGTTGTGTGTTAAAAACTTTTACAATTTTCTGTTGTCCGAGTGTATGTGTGTGTGTGTCTGTGTGTATGTGTGTGAAGTGTGTATTAAAAGGCAATAATTGCCATTTCTGAATGTGTCCTCGTTCTGTCAGTTGAATGTTAATGTTAATTTCAATGCTGCTGTGGCCGCATATTATGTTTCCTTTCTGTTGTCCAAGGGTCCTTATAATTAATTGAATTACTTTAACCATCTGTCTATCTGTCTGTCTGTCTGTCTGTCTGTCTTTCATTCTGTCCGTGTGTTCTTTCTTCCCTCATATGCTTAACATTATTGAATTTAACTATATGTTTATTTGTTGTTCTTGGTTATATAACTATTATTTATATATATATATATATATATATATATGTGTATACATATATGTATTTTTTTTGTGTTTGTATGTATGTATATATGGGCATATTTGCGGTCGTATGAATAGTTTTGGGCTGATCATATATATATGTTTTCATTTATTTAGTATTTTGTTTTTATTTCTCATAGTAAATATACAAATTCGTTACCGGATTTCTTTATAGAAATGAAAAAATTATTTTTTTAAATTTATTTTTGTATCTTTTAAATTCTTGTTATGCTTCTATTTATGTGTATGGCTTTCGCTCGGTTGTCTTAATTGTTGTTTTTGTTGTTATTATTTATTTACCTTGTATAGTTTGCTGTAAGTGTTTTTCTCATAACTATTACGCTGTCATACATATAAGTATATGTATATAGAGCTTATGTACACACATTGGCGACGCCTTCTCTTATTCTCATTCTCATTCTCTATCTCATTTCTCGCTTTTCATTCCCAATGTGTCCTGCTGGGACTTTAGCTAAACTAAAGTTTTTAAAGTATTCGCGCTGCTCAAACGTGTGCCCGACTCAAAGATACCACGCATTATGCACTTACGTGTATGTGTGCTTAATTGATTTCTCTTTCTCTTTGCTTGCAAGCGCCTTACTCCCTCTCTCTCTCTCTCTCTCTTAATTACTTTTACTAGCTTAGTAGAATACTTACAAACTGTACGCTTTCTTATCGCGCATCTTTATAAATGTATCTTCAATTTGTTGTCTTGTTCTGTCTTGTTAAATTTTGCTTTTTTTGTTATTTTACTTTTAAGATTCTTTCTTTCGACTCGTATCGTGTATAAAGTATTAAAATGATTTCATTTAGCTGGCTTACCCATTTTGTAAATACAATTTTAACGCTGCTTCCGCCCATATTTGTCATTATCTTAATCATTTTTATCTTCTTGTATTTTTAATTATTATTTGTATTCTTGTATATATTAATATATAATTTGGTTTTTTATTTTGGTTTTTTTTTTGTTTTTTCCATATAGTATAGTGTAAAATATATAAGAGATATTGTCAATATAGTAAAGGTGTTTTTGTCAGTAGGAGTACCAACTGCAAACTGACACATTCCTGGGGGGAATTTCTTACTTATAGCAAAAATAGTCAAGTGATCGTTCGTATGTATGTATGTATGTATGTATGCATGTATTTTCTTACCATGTGTGCAAGTATGTGTGTGGTGTGAGTGTGTGAGTGTGCTTGTGTGTGGTGTATGTACATATGTCTATATAAAGAACTGAAGATAGAATTGTCTGATGTCAGTAAATTGATTGCTACCATTATGTATGTATGTATATAAAAGCATGTCAAAGTGTGTACAAGGCTCACAATATTGCGATTCGTCCCAACGTGCCTCTCTCTGCGCTTCTCAGAACGGTTCGTACTACTCGTATATAAGTATTAGGCTGGGGGGAGGGGCGTTTGCATTGTTGTTGTTGGTATAAAAAAGAAACTTTATCGACATTCGACATTCGATTAGTTAATTGTATTTCTGAAGTATCGTAATCGTATGCGTATTTCTCATACACATAATAAGAACTGATATGTTTTATAAGACAATAAGTGTAATAATAATGGTGATCATAATTGTAAACGTTATCGTACTCGTAATCATAATCATAAGTAGAATTAAACGGAAAGTAAGTCGTATATAAGTTGTAACTACATGCCAAACTCTGTTTACTCCTCTGTCTGTCTGTCTGTCTGTCTGGCTTTTTATCTGTCTGTCTTTTCGTAAATGTTTTCTTTTATTCTCACATTAAAACTATTTTACATACTTGTATTACATTACTTATCTCCTCGTCACTTCGTGTCTCCTCCACAATTCTGCCAAAAAACGCGACCACAAATTGACTTTGACTCAAAAAACGGCGTTTAGCTTAAAGTAAGTATGTTGTTTTTTATATCTTTTTTTAAAATCTTCTTCGGCATACTTATCTATACACGTTTTTTCATTTTCTCTATATTTATAAAAAACAGACATCGTTTTATTATGTTCAATTTAAAGCTTTTGCGCCTGCGCCATCGAAATTCCCTCTCACTTCCTCTCACTTGCACTCCCATCTTTCTACTCCCTCTATCTCCATTTGCCCTTTCACTCCGACGGCGCCTTCAGTAGAAAAATAATGAAAAAATTGTCGTTTTGGTTTTTAATTTTTGTATTTTTTTAATGTGTTTTTTTGTTGTTGTTGTCTGTGTGTTGTTGCTGTAACATTGTTGTTTTTTTCATTATGTTTTATCTAATTGACTGAAATTGATTTTGTTACAAGGACGCATTTTCTTTTGGTTGTTAGAGTTGTTGTTTCTCTTGATCCGGTATACCAATATTATAGTAATTTGCAGTTTTTGCTGTTGTTGTTGTTCTTGTTGTTGTAGGTTTAGCTGTCTTCAGTTTGTTTAACAATAGAGCGCTACAAATAATATTATCTGTTTTTTTCTTTTTGGTTTGCATAAAGCATGTTCTTCTACTCATAACGAACGTGTTAACAGGGGAAAAATGCTAGAAAAAAATTCAACAGTACGCTTAAAGCTGTTTTTGGGTTTTCACTTAATCGCACAACATACATCTATCTGTGTGTGTGTGTGTGTGTGCGTGTGTACTTTAATAACCGTCTCGGATTCAAAGCTAACCAGCTTTAACAACAGTCCCAAAATATTCCAAACTAACTTTCGCTTGTCCTTGGTTTTTGGGACTCGTTGTAAAAACCGATTCGCTTCGTTCCGTTTCCGCCTTGACCACTTCCGGCACAAGGCTTTCGGTTTTCAACTAACAACATAAAAAATTAGCTAGCTGACTGTACGAGTACTTTGAGCCAGCAAAGTTTAGCATACGATCCTTACAACTGGCATTAGAGTTGCCCAGAAATGATTTGTTTTGTTGAGAATTTGTTTGTTTTCGACTTGGATGCCATTTAACGAATGCATCAGTCTCTAAGTCAGATTGACAAGACTGTGAGACCGTCGGTTCTACATTATTTGTTGTTCTACGACAGTCACAAAATGTTTACAAGTAATTTACAATATGCATATTTTCTTTGAAAGTGAGAGAGTTTATTTCTCTCTCTTCGTTTTCTTCACTTTCCAATGCAGTTCATGCGATGTCGCCTCATACTCGTAATTAATAATATTTGTATATATAATTAAGGTGTATATATAATATATTTATGTATATTTATATATTGGTGTATATTTTATGTATTCCTTTTCTTTTCTTTTCTTTTCTTTTCTTTATTTTATTAATCCATTCATTACACTTACATATCTGCTTGATGTTGCATTTGCTTCTGCATTTTGTTTGCTGTTGCTGTTGATGTTGTTGTTTTTTTATTATTGCTTTTAGAACGTGTCTTAAAAATATATTTATTTATTTATTTAATTATATATGTGTATGTATATGCCTTAGAAGTTACGTTTTCATATATGTTTTATGCAAATATAACATGTTTTTTGCGCAATTTCTTGACTCCTTTTGAAAATATTTGCCATCGGATCTGCCTCAAGGATCTCTGGAATACGAGTACTTACAATGCATTTTATTAATTGTTAATTTTATTATTATTTTTATATATATATATATTCTTTTATATTAACAAATAGTTTAGTTAGCGTTAAAGTAACCATTGCCTTGACTCCCTTGCTAATAAATACAGTATGTACTCGTATGCGAGACAACATACAGTATACATAAGTAAAATGTTTTTGTTATTTTTTTCCTTGCTGGACAATCAGCAATCACCAATTCTCGGTTAATCTATATAGATTCTGGATTGCCTTTTAGCCGATTCATATACATGTATATGTATATATAAATATGTAATTTAGCAGCTTACTTTCGCCTATCTAAAAGTGGTTTTCTCCTCATTCTCTTTCATTTTGCTTATTATCTTTGATTATTTATAAGTATTTATTATATAATTATGTCCTCAATTGTGAATCAAGTGAAATGTCAAGTGAAGTATTGAAATTAATGAAATTTTCCCAAGTGCTGCTAAGTATCTTTACGGCCTATAAAGCTGTTGTAAAGTTGAGTTTCATTTTAATGTTTCTCTGGTTTCCTTTGGGTTATATCATAGAATTGCTTTGTCAACATTATAAACACTATTATTTATATATTACACTGCAACTCTAAATTGTATAACTATATGTATGGTATTCATGTATATCGTATATGCTGTTGTCATCATTCCTATATAGTTTTTATTTGTTGTTTTTTTTTTCTATTTGGTCCGAGACTTTACTTGGGCAAAGTCCTGGAGAGCGTTGGTTTGACAATTTGGCAAAAAAGTTATGAAAGGAACATTTTCACTGTTTCTGCTTCTCTTTTAGTTTGTTGTTTTGTGTTTTTTCTGTTTTCTGTTATTCGTATTTTGTATATGTTTGTCTTTGTCGCCTAGTGCAAAAATCTGAGACAGACAAAAAGCGCATCTTATTGTTGTTGTTGTTCTGTCAATTATAGAACAATATATGATTTTTTTTTGCTTTTTATTTAAAATTCAATATTTTTTTTATTTTTTTAGATTTTTATTTGCTTTTGTTTTTGCCACATTTGCTGCGTGTAACAAATGTTGTGTTTACTTAATTGTCAGATAGTTTTTTGCTTTTGTTTTGTTCCAATAATTGAATACTTCATATAGTTGTATATAAATATATTTTTCTATTACATCCCCCAAATAGCATCCATCTAGTCCACTCCTCCCACTTCCTTTCGTCCTGTCTAGTCGTGTCCTGGCGAGACGCGAGACGGCGCGACTAGAAAAATTAATTGCACATAACGTGGCCTGCTTTTCATCATGCTTCTCCTCAACATCTTCCATTTTCCATTGATTACCCATCCATCTTCTGGCTTTTTATACATACGCGATTACATACATAAGTATATATTTAGTTAATTGTTTAAACATTTGCGTTTTTCAGCAATTGTCTTTTTTCTTATTTTTTTTTGGTAATTCTTTTTATAAATATTTTATTTACTTAAATATAATATATTGTTGTATGTATAATAGTTCATTGTTATATTTGCATATGCGCTTAGATTGTAATTTGTTTAAGTTTTTTTTTTTCTTTTGATTCATCAGTTTTGCGGTGTGTGTGTGTGTGAGTGTATGAGTGTTATATGCTGTTTGTTACATACGTATTCATAGATTTTTGCATATCGTGTGCAAATAAATTGATTTATGCCTCGAGCTAAGCAAAATTTCTTCGCCGTTTTATTTTTTCATCTCTCTCACTGAGCGAGTTTTGCTTTCATTGTTGATAATAATGAATGCATTGCTTTAACATATTTGTCTAACTATCCATTGTTTAATTAGCGTTATTCATTTGCTTTCATTGTGAACACAAAAGAGTTGTAGTTTTCCTTTTCTTTCTTGCATTTTTAAATAATACATAACTTCAACACATTTAACACATTTAATTAATTAGTTTTCCATAATTATCGTCATCATCTTCATCATTATCTTTGACATTTTCTTAGCTTTTTACACAAGTTTTCACTTTTTTTTGTTTTGGCCAATAAACGATTGTTGTACTTTAAAATAAATTCATAATTATAACTTGCATCTATAATTGTTAGCACAATTTTGATTTTTGATTTACCACTGAAAAACAGGAAAACACGCAATACGACAAACTTATAACATTGCAAACTTTGTTTTTTTTTTCTTTTCAAAAAACAAATAAATAATTTGTTGTTGTCATTTGTTTGTTTGCCTTTTTTGATTCATGTAATTTTCTTTGTATATATTGCAGTTTTCATTATAAATATTTTTATTATAATATAATATGTATATATATAATTATGTTTGTATATATATAGAAGTATATATATATATATATATATCGACTTTAACTTTAAAAGTTACAACTTAGTTATTTAAGAATTGTAATAATAATGATAATAATAATCATTTGCCTTTAATAATAATACGCATTTAAATAATAACATTTTCGCTATTATTGCAACATTGTTTTTGTTTGTTTGTTTTTTTTAAACTTTCTCCTCACGCTATCGCTTGCTTTATCTTTATCTTTATCTTTATCTTTTTGTTTATAGTTTACATTTTGGTTTTTTGTTGTTTGTCATTTTTTGGTTTTCTCATTACTTAAAAATGGTGACGCTTCGGCCCCTGGCACAATGTTGTCATCGTTCTCTCCTCCAGGCTGGCCTTCATATTGCTGGTGTTTGTCTTTGCCTGTGTGTGTGTGTGTGTGCAGGCCACGCCTACCCGCCGCCTACCCGCTGCACTTGACGCAGTTTCGTTTAATTTGCATTTTAAACGATTTTTGCTGCACACGTTGCACCTTTTTTTTATGGAGGAACGCAGAGAGGGATGGTGGACGGGGGAGCGGGGGAGCGGGATTGCGGCTGCCGTGGTTGGTTATTTGGTTAAATTGTTGTTGCTCTGCTCCAGCTTCAGCTTCAGCTTCGGTTGTAGTTGTTGTCATTAAATTAAAATTAATTTTTTTTGTTGTTCGTTCATAGTTGTTTTTTGCTTGTTCTTCATATGGTTTGCTTGCGCGGCGTTCTATCATTTTTTGTTATATAAATTTATATATATTTAAATGTATGTGTTTGCATTTATTTATATACGTTAATTAATTAATTGTTATATGTATGTGTATGTTTGTGTGTGTGTGTGTGTTTGGTTTATTGCGCTTTGCTTGGCTGCTTAACAGATTTTTCATTTGCAATGTAGAAATATATTTATATATGTATACATATACATATGTATATTGTAAGTATATAAGTTATATACGTAGTTATACTTTTAAATTGATGTTGTGTCTGTGTGTGTGTGTGTGTGTGGTTGCAGCATTACAGTTACTTTTCGAGTCTGTTATCATTTGTTGTTGTTTGTGTTTTTTTTTCTTTATAGTTGTTGTTGTGTGTTGCTCTATTTGTTGTTGTTGCTGTTGCTTGCTTGTTGCTGTTGTTGTTGTCATTGCGGTTGTCGGCGCCACCTTTTAATGGTATCCATTTGTAAATGCCGCAGGAATTAGTGGTCCCTGTAAATAAACGTTTCGTGTGGAACAAAACAAATATACCAAAATTATTCAAATAAAATACAATTTCGTCTAGCATCTAATGCACACATACATATAGAAAGTTTGTCAACATTTATAGGTATACATACATACATATAATATGTAATTTAGTATAGTATATATAATTTATATAAGGTAAAGTGAAAAGTTTTAAGATAGAAAAAATTACGATAGTAGGTATGTCAATAATGAATTGTTCTTGTTGTTTCTGAATTTTGATAAAGAATTAAAATAATTTCTTATAATTAAAAGCAAACTTCAAATTCAAAATTAAATCCAATTGTAATCCGGAATAAATTGAACTGGTGCCAATGTGCCAAAAGTGAAGTTAATTCTTTATCAAAACACATTCATGACTTGTATAATGTGGTTGTGTATGTATGTATATGTGTGTGTGTGTGTGTTGTATGATGTAGTGTGTGTGTTGTAGCAGCGCTTAGATTTAATATTTATATAATACAATTGTAGAATTCGTAAATAAATCATAATAGTTTAATTGAAACGGCCTAGAAAACTGTGCTTGTGACGTGCATACATAATTTTTACTTGTATTTTTATACTTTTTTTTTGTTGTAATTTGGTTGATAAATAATTGAAATTTTTATTTGAAAAAAACACGCTGTAGTTTTGTTGGTGTGCCTACCTTGTGCAACTGCGTTTGTTATTTACTCTTATTACTTTCTTTTTCTTTTTTTATGCATTTATTTATATATGTATATATATATTTCGATTTATATATATATGGTTTTTTTTTTGTATATACTTTTTGCTTTTGTTTGTTTTCTTTGTTTATTTTTTGGGTTATCAGTCTTTTTATATATTAGCCATCGCAAAGTTCAACGAATAAATCTGTACGAAATGAAAGAGAAATACATAGTACAATATTTATAGAAGGTCGCAAATAACTATGTAACTAATATATTTAATTGATATATTTTATTTTTTATTTTTTTTGTTAATTCTACACTTGTCTTGTCTGTTGAGCTGTGTGTAATGCGAGACAGAAGACGACAGCTAAGCGGGAAATACATTGAAAACAATGCCCTCTAAATGCGCTCTCTCTGGTTAACGGACCACAACTGGGCCTAGATAACAGATAACAGCAGCACCCCCAGACCGAGACGAAGTATGCACTACTCTGTTTTATTTGTTTTTTTATTTATTTTTATTTTTGGGTGCTCTAGGCAACCCAGACCAACAGGGTGGTCGTCACACTTACCGGGCTGTAGTTCAACGGGGCACGGCTTACGGCAATGGGAAAGCCCGATGGCTGCGGACTAGTGGTCTGAACATAGCCCACATTGTCGGCACCAGCCGAGCTGTACATGTCAATGGTTGGTCCGGGCGAGTTGGTTGACGGAAAGCCCTGCCGTGTGGCCGTGGTGGCTGCCTGTGCATGCGGCGAGGCCGACGGACCAAAGCTGTGAGCAGCTGCAGCAGCCGCCTGATAGTTGTTCATCACTGTAAGCGAAAAGAATATTTGATGTTGTGTAAAGTAGTACGACTTTCAAAAGATCTCACAATGACACGAGCTTAAAGCTTGGGTTAATTTTAAAGCGCAGTAAACGATTTAGCCTTATTTATGCCAGATTTCATTTAGTTGTATTATAATAAATATATTTTAAGATTATAAAGTTTTTTTGGATTGTAAAGCTTTCAATATTTTAAATATTGACTATTTTTAAAGGAAAGCGTCTGGGTTTTCACTTTTAGTGAGCTTTTTTAAGGTTCTTCATTAAAATTAGTGGGTTTTAAAGCTTCCCAAGCTCAGCAATTAAAGCTTAATGATAATATTAATATTTTATTTACTTGCGTTATTATAAATTGTTTGTTTTAAATAGAACAAGGTCTTATAAACAATAAATTAATATTTTTTCACTTTTCTTGTTGTAATTTCTGCGACTTAAGGCTTGCATGTGCTTTTCTAATTTGACAAAGTCAACAAAACAACAGATAAGCTCATTTCATTGCGTCTTTTGATATACTTTATTTACTTTTGTATTTAATAATTTGTATATATTTAAAAACATGTCTTACCTGACAGTGCCTGTGTTAGCAGCGGTGTGTTGTTGTTGGGTGTCAGCTGCCCATTGGTTAGATCAACTGTAAGTGGCAAAAGATTACAAGAGTTGTGGCTTTAATAATGGAAAGACAATACACTAGGCAACTAGTAAGAGTTGGGCATTAAAAATACCTAAGACAAAGAAAATAAGACTGATCGCTAAGTGGAATATAAATATATATTTAAATGTACATATATATGTAGATATATAGTTGTATGATTATAGGTTTTTAATATATATGTATGTAGTGAGCGAGTATATGCGAATGTTATAAATGGATCTCAGATGCGACTAGACAAATATCGTGTGACATTTAGAAAAGAAAAGGCAAAATAGTACAGAAAGAAAGAACAAACCAAATGCGAGACTAACTAATGCATCAGTATAAAGCCCAAGCCCAAAAGCTAACTAATACAAATATATAAGAAGGTGTATAGCATGGTATAAATGGTAGTATATGGTAGTATATGGAATATGGTTGTGTGAGTAACTACGACAAAAATAGAGCTAAACTAGAACGCAGGTTATGAAAACACAGAATGCTGCTCGGTTTGCTTGGTTATTAAACGAGCGTTGTCGCCGTTTGCCCCGTTTACAATGATGGCAGCCAAAACCGAAACCAGAACAGAACAGACCTAAATGAAACTCAGTTACTGGGCAAGGAGCCGGAGGGGGGGGGGGGGGGGGGAGGGGGCAGCTAGGAGCAGTCTCCTTTTGGCGCTTTTTCTGTTATCATTGGCAGTTGCCGTTGTGTGGTAGTTGTAGTTGTAGTTGTCGCCGTTACGGTCACAGCTGCTGCAGCAAGTAAAAATACGCTAGGGCCAATATTGAAATGACAACAGAATGCGAATGGCATTGGTATGAGAATGGGAATGGGAATGTGAATAGCACCAAGAGAGGGATTCGGTTAAGATGTAACGGGTTATGGCTAACGGATTACGGGGTAACGGTAACGGCAATGCGAATTTCGAATGTGAATGGCATGGGAATGGAATGGAAGGGGAATGGGAATGTGTAGCAGTTGCATTTCCTGCGGAAACACAAAAATTGATGTAACGTAACGTGACGTAACGTAACGAGGCGTGGCTCTGCCAGACGTTTGCTGATTGTCTGTCGTTTTCTTCTCTTCGTTGTGCGTGTGTGCGTGTGTACGTGTGTGTATGGCGCCAATCAACTTTGGCTTACGTTTAGTTTACGCTTTTCAGAAAGCTCTGTGCGCCATGTTGTTTTCATTAGCGTCACAGCAGAGAAGCAACAGCAACAACTCTGTGTGTGCAAAAGCTTCTGGGCCACAGGAATAGAAGTAACTGCTTTTTCTAAATAAATAAGTTTTCGGTTTTTAGTTTTTCGTTGGCGTTGTCGTTGTCGTTGACGTTGTTGTTATGGAATGGATTTCCGGCTTTCATTTCTGTATTTATTTTTCCTCCTTTTTTTAACTGCGGTGGTGCAGCTGCAATTTTAGTTAGTTTAGTTGTCAGGCTTGTGGTTTAGTTGTTTGTCAAACCACAGTGTTGTTAAACGACACGCTACGACAGAGTTGACAGCGGTGACCAATAATGTAACCTTATTGCAATTTATTTGGATGCCGTGAAGCTAAACTACTACGAATCTGTACGTAGAGATGTGATCGTCTGAGTAGGTCATTAAAATGGTAGCTTGACAACCCTGGTTCCCTATAGGCTAAGAATTTACTTGGCAGCTCTGTTATTTTTAAAATTTGCTATCTAAATATCGTTGAATTGTCGGCTTCAAATTTATGACTGTGATCAATGATCCATTCAATGTGTACTTGGCAACCCTGGTTTAGTATAATCTAGCTACATTTAGTTTAAATATAAGTCTTCAGTTTACGTATCACAAAAAACTGTTAGAAAGAAATTAACTTAATTTTAATATTGGACCGTTGTGTTACTAAGTAGGCAACTCTGTTTTACTGTTACACTATCGGATTACAAAAGTTTCAACAGCTACTTATGTACTTTAGTAACAGAAACAAGTAAATTATTTGTAGAATACACAGTATATCTATGAGCTATAAATTTGCTCAGTTTTTCCAACACTACACAGATTATAGGAGTTTCTTCATTGTTATGTGACATTATTTTAAATTTACCTATGTTAAAGTTTATTAATTTTAGAAATTAACTACATAATTTAGCTTATATAAATTAGTTATTGCTTAAGAAGCTTTTAATTGATTTGTGTAAGTTTTTTTGCTGAGCTACAACTAATAATTGGCCGTGTTCACCAGAACAAATCGACAACAGAAAATCGATGAAATTTGCATGATTATTCTGGTGAAATGCAGTGATTAGCAATCATGATTTAAAATTTTGTGATGTATGATGACTGAAAATTCATCACCAAAATAGTACGCTGAAATTCTGTGATGTGATGCTTTGTTATCGAACAAACAAAATACATGATTACTGATTGATTAGTTCTGGTGAACACGGCCAATGTTTTCGTTCGAATATTTTGATGTTTAGTGTAACTACTTAATATGCCAGTTAATCGACAATCAGTTGATATCATTTGAATTTTGTGGACTCGCATATTAAGTAAAGTATTTAGAGATACATACGTATAATAAACTATAGTTAAAAGAACACTACACATAGATGTAGATATGTATGTGAACTACGACCGCCGCCTTTGGGCAGTTTACAATTTATTCAGATTGAGTTGTTTTTTTTTGTTTGCTAAAGATTCTATTGCTATAAAGTGTAGCTAACAATTTACGTTTAATTTAATTGGTTAATCATAAAGTGTTTTAACGGCTTTTGGATAATGCGCCCAAATAACAGATATATAAAGTGTTTATATATAAGAATGTTGTAGGATTATACATTTTGAGTAATAAGACGACCATTAGCTGACCTTGTTGGCACTTGGTTTTTGATCTCTGTCTTCATCTCGGTCTCGGTCTCGGTCTCGCTGTCGTAATCGTTGTCGCCGCTGTCAAGATTATTACGCATACGCATCGTTGGCCACTTTGTCATGCCACTTTCGGTCCGCTTTCAAACGCTAATAATACAAAAGCAAGAGCTTGTGCCTTGCGGCCAGAAAGGATAGACTCTGTTGTTTTTGTTTTTGTTTTCGGCTTTTGTATCCGCATATTTTGTGCATTTATTTAGTTAATAACTTTTCGTTTTTCGTTTTTGCATAAGCAATTTGAATTCTGCATTGGCATCTTTGTTGCTGTTCTTGTTTTTGTTTGAAGCGTTTTCTTATAAATCACAGTATATACGTGTAAAATACATAGATATGCGTTTGTGTGTTAGTGTATATGTGTGTGTGTATGCTATATATGTATTTGCGTATGTTTTTTGTATAAATAACTTGCAAGCATTGCATTTTATCCTTTAAATACCTCGAAGCAGTTGCTGCGACTTTTCTTTTCTCTCCTTTAGTTTATAAATTTCTTTAAATTGCCAAAAATTTGCGATAACTGCATTCAATTAACTAATTAACAGCTTATCAAATTCAATGTTTGCATGTGTGTGTGTCTGTATATATATCATAAAAATTAGTTATATATATTATATAGTATAAGTTTGGTAGCTAATGTGGAACTTACAATTATGCGTAAATGGAAAGGACATAGAAAAATTGAATTTTTCATCAACTTAAAGACGCGCTTCAAAAATGGATGGACATTAATATTGTATTATATAATTATTTTTGGTATTTTTTTTTTTTTTATTAATTTTTGTATACGTATTTGTTGTTATTGTAAAAATTAAATAGATTTTGCATTTGTATAAAACGAATATTTAAACTTAGCTTGTATATAACTATGTATGTATATAGTTAATATATATAGATATATTTTTATAGTTTGTGTATAATTTATATACTTAGAAATGACAATAAAAATTTCGCTCGTTTTGGTAGAAATTTGTTTTTTTGATTCATTTTGATGCACCGATGAAAGAATTAATGCAGGCTATATGGATATGATTTTTGATTTGGGTTTCAGATGGATATAGAATTAGAGAATTAAAGGATTCCGAATATTTTGTGACTAATTAAAATTGTAATCAAACATAAAACGCAGCTAATTAATAAACGAACCAAATCTCTGCACAATTCTGCTCATTATCTAAAACTCAGGGGAAAAACAGAACAGACAGAATGGCAGAGAGAGAGAGAGAGAGAGAGAGAGAGAAAGAGAGGCAAAAGTGGAAACAAATTATATTATGCAGGAAATTAATTAAAGGATAATAATGATACTACACACAAGTATGACAGGCCTGCTAAAATGTTGCTGTTATCTAAATGTTGTTCATGTTTTTTGTTTTTTCCGCTTTGTCCGACTAATTTATGCAGATGTACTACAAATAAAAATTTGCATATAAAATACCAACGGTAGAAATAGTTTTATAAATAATAGATTAGTGTCCCTGAAACAGCTACAAATGGGAGTAGTTTGTACGTTTTTATAATGAGAATTAATGTGGTGAAAATCAACGAAAAATGAAAATCAGGAACAGGAATAGGAATAGGATTCACACATGTCCCTCTGCTATAAAGAAGGAGCATATATGGAGTAATGACTGTTGTTCTTTTCTAAGTTGTATATAGTATATTGTGTTATTGTGTCATACCTCTAGGGTCAGTGAGAATGCGATTACGTTGGCCTAAGCACTACATATGTACTATATATAAGTATGTTTTCGATTATAGTTTATCAACTTGCATACAAATCTAAAGAAACTGCTCTATAAGTAGTACGGGTGCAGCTCTATATAAATATTTATGTACTGTAAGTATATAGTAGATATATAACTAGGTACTCAGCTAATATTGATTCAAAAAGGGGTATTTTCAACGCGTCTAGAACTATTTGGTAATGCCGTTATAATCCAAGTTTATATATAGTTTTTGTAGTCAAGTGTAAGTAGATAGGTTGGGGAGGGGAATAAGAGAGAGAATCTAAGTGTCAGCTATAGAGAAGGCCATATACAGTGTGTATATGTGTGTGTGTGTGTGTGTCTGGGTGTGTTGTACACACACTCGTATGCGCCAGCAGCTCTAAATGTGATTACATGGGTCTGCAATTACAAATATGTAAGTTTCGTTATTCGATTTTGCTTTTGGGGAATAGTAGTAGATCAACAAACTAACGAGAATAAGTTTTGATTTTATTGTTTGTGTTTGTGTTTCTTTTTAATGTTTGTTGTTACCATTCCAACCGTTGAAACATTCTAAACTATTTGTTTTATTATTATTTGTTGTGTTTGTAGTTGTATTTGTTGTTATTGTTGTACCTACTTGTCAAAGTACAAATGATTTATTTGATATTGCGTATTGTCGTTGAGACCAAAGAAAAAAAAGAGACAAAATGGCAATAAAATATTAAATACAATTTCGCAGGCCTCTCGCTTTTGTATTTGCTTTTAACTTGATCATGTTTTCTTTTTTATTGGGTTTGTATTGTATTTTTCCGCTCTCTCAGACTTGCGTTTTTTCGGCTTAGATTGTTATTGTTATTGAGTATTTTCTGCCTCTGGTTTTTTTTAGAAATTTATGTTGCCCAGAAATTGCGATTTGATTGCCGCCGTGCGCGCTGTCAACGCCGTGGCCAGTGGCAGAGTCAGGGCCTGGTGGTGTTGGTATCCCGTTTGGGGCTGACTGTGGACAGCTGCAGACGCTGCAGCACCACCGCCAGCGGTGGGGCCGGTGGTGGCGCCTCTGCTGCGTCCTGTATTCGTGCTACACGTGGTATTGTAACTTCTACCGATGCCACAAATAGTCAAGCCTACAAAATCACACGAGACACAAGATTTGCATGTAGAAAGAGACAGAGAGAGAGTGACACAGAAAGAGAGAGAGAGAGAGAGAGAGAGAGGCTGGTAGTTAGCTAGGGTTGGGACGAATGCGCAATATGAATATTCGCAAACGTGAAACTTGCACTCGTTCTTTATTCTTTAACTTGGAGTTGAATCATTTGTCGATTTCTATAACGATTGAAATTCGTTGCTACTGAGATCTATTGTTGGAGCTGGATTTGTTATATTTTAGATCACATCCGTTCCAACCCTTGCAAACAAAAAAACAAAACACACACGCGGATTGGACGGGGAGCGTTTTTCGGGTAAGTAATCCTAAGTACTAGCAACAAATGTGGGTGAGTGGTGTGAGGTTTAGCGTGTGGTGTTTTTTATTGTGGTGCAAATGATAAACACAAGATCAAGCTGCGTAAGTGAATAAAGATACAGATGTATATATATGTATATTTATGCGCATTTCTCTAGGGCAGCTGCCTCAATATAAAGAAGTTTTTGACTTGTTTTCAATTGCGATTTGTGCATTGATATGACGAACTCTAGATTTATTCTTTTTATTTCATTTATTGATCATCTTTGCCAGAACATGTAATACTCGCTAAACAGTCAGTTTCAGATTGATTGTTCGATTGATTGATTGATTGATCAGTCAGCGTTCCTAGGCCGTGCTGGAGGTGGGAGCAACCATGTAATCACCGATCAAAATACGATTCTCCGGCATTACGCCCATCACACCAGCTGCAATGGCATTAAAAAGAGAAAAGAAACAAAAAAAGAAAGCAATAAAAAAATAAAGAAAATAATATCGAATTGTTGAATGTTTCGCAAATGCGTACGACAAAAGAAATAATAAAACGAGCAAGAAATTAGTACTTAATGCTAATGCTAATTATAGACACGGACTAGTTTCGTCATATCAACTACACACAAATTGTAATGAGAGGGTAAAAAGGGGGACAGTTGGTTAGAAGTAGTCACAAAACTGGCTCAGAATCGGATTGAGTACACTCACTCTCACTCACAAGCAAACGAGTATTTTGTTGGGTGGGTACGAACGATAAAGGAGTCTATATAATATGTATGCTTTGCACGAGTGTGTGAGAGAGACAGAGACAGAGACAGCGACACATAGATTGAGAGGGGAGGAAAGAGAACTTACCAGTTGGATAGGGAAGTCCAAAGCTGGGATAGCCCGAGTAGCCGCGACCAGCGGCATAAGCAGCATACGCAGCTGCCGGAAAGCCTGTCGAGAGAAAAACTATGATGAGAAACTGTAGCGATTATTAATTAAGAAACTTAAAGTTAATCTATTGTTACTGCAACACAATAATTCTTACCTTCGGGCAATGTCCCCAGACCCCACATGATGTTATCTAAATATGGCGCATGAGAAACAAGAGAGAGCACAAAAAAGAAAGGCATAAACATAAATCAATTACTAACATTCATTAAGTGCATTTGTTGTTGCATTTGTTAAATATCTAAGACAAGTACTTGTAGAAAAGAAAGAGTATATGTATATAAGTCTAATAATATAGTATGAAAGACTATATAATTAATTAGTCTATGTAAATATGAGTTTATACGTATTATCTTAGCGCTCTAATTGCTTGTGTTAGGCTATTTTTGTAACTAAGAAATAAAAGATCTGTAGATCGTTCATTTCACTAATTATAATTATAATTATAGTTATATAGATTATATTGCTAAGACGGCTGCTAGAAATCGAAAGAGAGTTTTAGTCTAAGTTATGTTTTCATAACTTTTGTGTGTTGTTGTTTGTTTTTCTATAAAAACAGCCTTGACTTTTTTTGAGCTATAATAATTAAGAGTTACATATTGGATTCTGTTGTAGATATGACACAATTCTAAACACGAACACTTATTAGATATATGTTTATCTTTAGTTTATATAATCGGTACATAGATATATATATTTAAGTAGACATTGGTATATTGTTTTCTATATATGTATGTTGTTGACTAAACATTTAAAGTCTAAGTACTAAGTGTTTTTTGTTTATTGTTTCGGGAGGCGGGGAGGCAATTCTAATGGCATTGCCTCCACCCCCCGCGCAACTACACATATGTTAATAAAAAAGAGTTGAAACAAATACAAAACGCAAAAGTGTTTACACACACTCACAAATTGGCAATAACTAAATGGCTAATAAAAAACACTACAACTGAAATGGGAGTGTAAATAAAATAAATGAAATGGCAACAATTTGAGAGAGAGAGACAGACAGAGAGAGAGAGAGGGAGAGAGAGCTAATTGAATTTAAATTGTTTTGTTGTGGTAAAATTAATAGTTAATTTTGTTGCTTGATTGATCCATTTATGGCCATCTCATTCTCATGGGATTCGATTCGTTCATCTTTGGCATCAATTGTTGGCTTGTTGGCTTGCTGGCTTTTCAATCTGGCTTAAATTACATGGTCAAGTACAGGCTAGAATTTGGAGCGCTTAATGCGCTTATCGTAAGTACATATAATTATAAGTAAGTACAAGTATAAGGTAAGTATAATCAATAGCTAAGTTCATGTTTAGTCAAATATTAATGGCTATATGCAAAACGTATACATACACGTATGTATATTTAGATGTAAGTATGCATGTGTGCGTGTGTGTGTGAGTATTTAAGTAATTCAGTAGCTGGCCTGTTATTCTGACCATCAACTGTCCACGTTGTATTTTGTAAAGGCTTCTTCCTCTTCTTCGTCTTGTTCTTGGTCTCTAATTGACATTATCAATTAAAGCCGTGTCTGGTTACTTACAAAATAACGAGCAGACAGCTGCCATTCTAATACCGCATATTCAACATTCAACGGCATCTACAATTGCGATTTCTCAAACGTAAAATTGTTTTACAGACACAAACTCACACACACACACACACTCATATATATAAGTGTGTGTGTGTGCACTATAGGTCAAATGGACCCTTTTTCTGATATAAATTAATAACTCGAAGGCTTATCCAGTTTTTCGCGAAAAGTTTTTTGGATACCATTCTAGATCGAATTTGGAAATAGTTTTGAAAAAATGGGCGTGGCACTGCCCATCAACGCCCCTAAAAACAAAATAAATAATATTTTTTTTTTTTTTTTTTTTTTTTTTTTAATAAATATTGATCACGAATGTTTTTTTTATACTTTCTAAGTATGTTTCATATTTCGTGTTTTTTATTTCATATTTTTAGGAGCATATTTCAGATCTTATTTTCGGACTAAAAAATTTTCGTATATAAAAAATCTATTTTTTATTATTGTCTGTACGTCGTAATATTAATAACATCGATATGTCATTAAAAATAACGTACAACAGCATCCACTCCATCAGCATTTTCTTTATTTTTCCGTTACGCTTCAAGTATACCGGCATTACTCAAATATAGGTTATGTGCTAAAATGTTAAATTTTGGGAGAAGTGACTAAAAGTGACAACTAAAATTACTGTTATGAGTTCACAAGGAATTACTCTACAACATGTATATAGTCACTTCGCTGACAAGTGCTGACATTTTTTAAAAACTCTTCACAAATAATTATTTTCGTAAGCGTCACTTTATGGACACATACTACAGACCACACGAACAATACCTACACCACAGATCTACCAACATAAAGTACAAACCACAATGATCACTATTCATCATAATTTGTATTAAAACCGTTCAATTTAAAAAAACTTGAGCCACTTAAACTTCACCAAAATATTTGCACAATTTATGAGCTGCATGTTTAACAGCTGTTAACTTAACATCAGAATGTAATGTTAACATTTCTGGTATGCAACATTAAAGTTTGATGAATTCCCAATAAGAATCTAAAAAAAGCTTTTTAATTTGAATACTGTTGCAAAACTAGTTTATATCAAAAAAAGGGTCCGTTTGACCTATAGTGGTGTGTGTGTGTGCGTGTTTGTGTGTGACATTCTAAGCTCTGTCAGCTTCAATTTTGTTGCCTACTTAAATGCGCCTTTAAACTTAAATGCTAATTCAATACATTTGCTAAATATGCAGTTATTATAATTATTCATATTTATTATTGATATTATTGTTATTGTTATTGGTAAATTTTGTTATTGTTAGGTCTACAGAGAGTCATTTTGAGCATCTATTGTTATGAGTTATGCATGTATTATGAATATTACACAATAAGTTTAATGACTTTTCTCAACAATTTCGATAGTTTTGCGATTGTTTTGCACATCGTATTGGTTTAAGTTATTTTTTAAATTTTGCTTAATTTCTAGTGTTGCAGAGTTGTCTAAGACTTACACCGTTAGCATTACCGTTACATGTTACATGAAAACTTTACGATATTCGCCACTACTTAGTATCGTCTCTAAGTATCGACAGCGCCATTGACCGATTAATCGTAATGGAAAATCTAAGCAGCTCTCTAGGATCTGCTCTTAATAGATAAATTTATATATATGTATATATATAGCCTAGATCTTAAACAAATCTCTTAAGTGCTAAGCAAAAGAAATGAATGCGTCACTAAGTATTTAATTAGTTTAAGTAGGTTTATAACGCATACGCCGCGTTGCCTAAGCGCTGATTAGATCTGATTAGACACAGAATATACAAGTACAAGTAAATTAAAGTATACGTATGTATATATATATGGAGTATATATATACGGAGTACATATGACTAGGGAGATTCGTACACATAATCCTATGACCTAAGAGTTAATGCGACAACTTTCGCGCTTTGGACTTTGAGACGGAATGAGCATTGAGTGTGTGTGTGTGTGTTTTGAGTAAGTATTCGGTGCGTTTCAGTGTTGTAAAAGAGAATCATTCAAGACTGAGACTGAAAGAAAGCAGACCAAGGCAGAGTCAAGGCCAAATCAGAGTCTGTGCCACATTTAATGGACAGCGGTTCACTGTGGCCTGGGCGGTCAGATGCCGGGCAGCTGGTAGAGCGTCGCTGCCGCCGCCGCAGCCGACGCCGCTCCGGGCATCTCGAGACCCGAGGGCATGGCCAGCAATTCGCTCAGCGGATAATGTGCGGCGGCAAGTGCCGCATTTTGACGCAGTTGCGCCTGCTGGGCAGCGGCTGCTGCTGCCGCTGCTGGCGCCGAGGCCGCCGCTGTAAGGGCGCCCAAAGTGGCCGCCGTGGGCGTGGCTCTAAGTCCGCTGCCGACGGCGGCAGCGGCCAACAGCCGCTTGTAGCCCATGACGGCAGCAGCATCGGCGTAAAGTGAATTCGCCAGCGCCACATTGTTTTGTGTGGCATTCGCAGCTGCTGCGTATTGCAGCAGGGAGGGGCCGGAGGGGGCCCCTCCGGAGAGGGGCAGGAGGGAGGGGGCGCCCGCCGCAGCTGCCACAGCGTGAGCGAGACTTTGCTGCTGCTGCTGGTGGTGCTGCTGCTGCTGATGCTGCTGCTGGGCGGCAACAGCAACTGCCTGCTGTTGTTGCTGCTGCTGCTGGTTGGCAGCAGCTGCTGCCGCGGCCACTGCAGCGGCCGAAATGTGCGTGGGCAGCGGATAGGGAGTGTAACGCAACGAGGCTGCTGCTGCGGCTGCGCCGAGCAACTGTTGATGGTGATGATGATGTTGTTGATGTGTGTGCTGTTGTTGTTGTTGATGATGGTGGTGTGATTGTTGCTGCTGCTGCTGCTGTTGCAACACTGTGGCGGCAGCGGCTAAACTACTTGGCAAGAGGCCAGCGGCTGGTGCCGCCGCGGCCGTTGCCGCCGCCTGATTTGCGTGGCTGCCCCAGACTACCAACTCACCGTAAGCTGAGCGACCGGCCGCACGGGTTTTGGCCAGGTTTGCCGGCAGCATAACCTCCTTCGGCTGCGCCTTCTTGCACTCGACCTGTGAGAAGAAAGCGGAGAGATGGAGAAGCAAAGAGAATTTAAAGCTGCATCGTTTCATTTGGTTTCGCTTGACTTACCATTTTGTTGTTTATCTCATGGAAATGAATTTCGCAAACTTTGTCTACCACATCTTCGCTTTGAAATGTAACGAAGCCAAAACCTGTAAAAAAAATAAAACGGAAACCAAAAATAAATGTTAAAAACAGTTGACTCACAAGGGTGGAGAATGCGAGGCTGGGCAAACAAGTTTAAGAGCTGCAAAAATTGAACGAAATATGCTTTTGTGCGAGCGGCTAAATAATTTACTCAAGTGTCGAGACCGAGACGAACCCAGACAGGCCAACCCCCTCAACCCGCTCAACCCCCTCAGCCACTCAGCACCACTCTGGCTCTAAGCATGCACTCGCCTAGTACCCAGGAACCAGTACCCGTTACCCTTTACCCTTTACCCAGTACCCTCTATACAGTTGGCAGTTGCCTTCTTCTTCTTCTTCTTCGCTCCACAACTGACCTCAATATGCGGCACGGGACTCAAGTGCCGGCTGGGCCCGAGTAATTCAAACACTGCCCTCTGCTCGGAGTTTACATAGCAAACTTTGCCAGCGATGGAAATAACCCAGTCGAGTGCATAATAAGTTTGTCATGAAGTTTTCGGCACCATCCCCAAACTAGGGATGGCATAGAAATGCTGGATCAGCAACCACGTTGGGCGCCATTTTCTGACCAACAATTTCAAACACTGCACAATTTTTTGTTAGTTTTTTGGCCAAAAATCCATATTTATTTTAAATTCGCACCCATAAGTTGCAAAAGTGAAACGCAAACACTTTTCAAATTGTATTTTTAATCGATCCGCACATTAAACAGTTTTAAGATCTTATAACATTTATTTAGATATAACGACTTTTAATGCTAATGGCAAGAAAAAGGAAACTCGGGCAATATATATTTTCAGTGCTTGTAATGCTTGTTTATCATGGCCTATAAAAAAAGCAGGAAAACTGCGAGTTGCAATGACAACAAAGACCAAAGAAGCGAGAGAAAGAAGAGACAGGGGGGAGGGCGGGGGCGGGGTGTTGCTCTCAATTTAGCGAGTCGAGTTCGCCTTCGCCTTTGGTCTTATCGAGGTTTTTCAATTAGCGCAATTGTCTGAGATTTGGCCTGGGCAGAAAGGGCTATGCAATTAGCAAGGCCAAGTGCAGACACCTGATGCCACGCCTCCTTACTCTCTGCCTACCTCCATCCCTCTCTCTCTCTCTCTCTCTGTCTCGCTCTTTCCTTGTGCTTGTGTAGTTTGTTTGCTTTGGCATGCGGGCGTTGGGCGTAGCTGACAAATTAGTTGAAACAAGTAACAGTAAACACGCAGGCTTATTAGCGACATGTGCCGAGCAAGCAGCAAGCGGCAACAGCAGCAGCTTCTTCTTCTTCTTCTTCTTCTTACAGCTGCTTGCCTCTTCCGTTCTGCCCCTTCCCGGCTCCCTTCTGCCCTTGTTTGCTGCTTGAGACAAAGTGCGGGCGTCGCCTTTAACTTCCCTTCACTCTCTTCCCCTCTCTCCACTCACGGGCTGCTCCAGCGTGTTTGTGTTTGTTTTAATTATATAAAATTAGCGCACGTTGCAAGTTGCACGTAGTTGGCACTTTTGTTGTTGCCACTGGCCTTTCTGCTACTGCTGCTGCTGCTGCCTCTGGCCACTCATAAATCAGCCGAGTGGCGACCAAATGAAGCCAACAATTTTCGTTCGTTCGCTCGTTCGTTTATTTTTTTCGGCCTGCCCTGCTGCAACTTCCCCTCCTTGCCCCCTCTGGTATCCGCACCCACATGTAACTCAATCAAAAATGTATCTGCTAGCTACAAATGCGGCAAGACGGAGCATGAAAAATGCCTCGGCCAGCGACGCTTTTCTATTTAATTCTGCGGCTGCTTTGCTGCCATTTTTACCTGTCGAAAATTTCCCGCAGGACGAAACGACGACGACGATGAGAACGAAACGAACCTTCAACTCAGAGAGAGCGAGAGAGAGAGAAAGGGAGAGAGACAGAGACCTTAACCTGACGATGCTATTGCCAACTGCCAACTGCAGAAATTGCACACTCATGCATGTTATTGCCAAGTAAGGGGCATAGATATGGCAATATACAGCAATAGAGAGACAGCAGCAGCAGGAGTTTGAGAGTGGCAATGGTAGAGGGAGAGGGAAGGGGAAGGGGGAGCGGTTAGCCCGCCAGCTGTTAAGACTGCGCTGTACCGGCTTGCCAAAAAAAAAGAAGAAAAATTACAAAATTTTCAATTTTAATATTAGTGGCGGCTGGCGACGCCAACTGCCAAGCAGCCAGTTTCCACTGCACCCCACCCGCAACCCGGCTATCCCCCCGCTGCCTGCTTCCGCCCACGCTCCCGTTGGTTACTCCCACCTCCACTCCCAATCCGCCTCAGAGCGGCTGTTTAGGCGCACGTTGTGCATGTCCTTGGCTTGCCAAATGAAATTCATGGCATAGTTTAGGCCACTGCTGTCGTCTATCCCATATAAAACTGCTCGCTCTACAGTAGAAATCGCAACAATTCAGCAATTCAACATTTACCGAAGTTTTCGCAAGCAAAAGTTAACAATTAATTGCATTTTAAATAACTTTTTCGAAATGTACTTCGCTCAGGACAAGCGGAAATGAAGGACAATGTAATATAAGGAGAAGCTACAAGGATTATCTAGGATTGTGTATGTAGCAAAAGAATCCTACAAATATTATATTATGAAAATTATATGGATTTATTTTTTAGAAGAGGATTGTTATTCTTTCCATAATTTCTTGTGATGATCATTAAAGGATATCATTTAAATTTTGATGGTAAATAGTAAATTCAATAGAAAACATAAAGTTTCTAAAAATAGATTTCGAAATATTTTGATTGACTTTCATGTATATCTCTTTCTATCTAATGGCTTTAGCTATATTATTATTATATTATTTTGTACCATTCTCACACTCACACCAAAGATCCCTTAAGACCCTTTCTCAATAACCAGTTTTAAAACTACCTATATACAATATCATAACTTTTCATTTTTTTTCTTTTCAATTCTAGCACTGCCAAATGCTGCTTCCATTATTCCTACTGCCATTTGCATTTCAATTTCGGGCTGAGCTTAGTCGCATTTATGCAAGTGTTACTGTACTTGCAACTGCTGTTGTTGCTGTTGTTGTTGTTGTTGCAGATGTTAGTATGCCAGCCTATATTGTTTTATGGCATATTCATATAGTTTTCCTTTTGCTCCTAACCCCCCTAAACCCTCTCCCCCTCTCTTTCCCTCCCCTTTCTTCCTCAAGCGACCTTCTCGTCGTGTAGATAAAATGCTTCGCTTACATTTCGGAGCCAACTGCAGCCGTTAGTTGGAAAAACGTCGCTGCAAGTTTCAGTGACCAGGCTTCCATTTCAGTTTCAGTCTCTATAAAAGTGTGTGTGTGTGTTGGTGTTAGTGTTGTGTCTGTCCGTCCGCTTGTCTCACTGTGTGTATGTCTGTCTGTCTGTCGCTGCACACATGATTTATGAATGAGTAACAAACTTGCTGCCGTGTAGCCTGAGCAACCAGCGACGTCTTTGCTCGACTTTTTTTTTCGCCTTCTTTATTATAGTTGGTGTCCTGTGCTGTAAGTGAGTGTCAGTGTGTGTGTGTGTGTACACACACTGGCAATTGCCACATGTACGCTATGCTGTGCGATGAGAACCTTCTCTCTTGGATCGATAAAATGCAATTACAGGCATATCGCAAGTGCCAGTAGGCAGCGGAGAAACGGAGAAAGACAGAGAAGTGAGAAGGCAGGCAGGCATTGGACCCTGGAGCGGGCCGTTAGTCCGACTCATGGCAAAAGGTCGTACATCGTCCAACTGTACAAAAAGTCGCCATCGCCATCACCATCGCCATCGTTGTCGTCGTCGTCGTCGTCGTGGCAATGAAGGCTACCAGCTACAACTAATACCCTTTGATTAACGACACACATTTTCTATTGACTTGAAACGAAATCGTTGCCCGGAGGTGGGAAGGGGGAGTCGAGTGGTTCGGTGGGTCGCTGGGTCGATTCCTTGCTGTCCTGTGAAGTTGGGCAGTTGGTCTCGACTGTCGGTTGTTGTTGTTGTTGTCCGCTGACTGCTAACTAACAACGACTGCATATTTCATTATATATGTGCTCTGATCGACCCAAGCAATTGTAATTTGCAAAATTGACGTGTCCTGCACCTGAAGGCAACAAGCCATGTCAATAACAGTAAACGCCTTGCATGTCATATTAATGTGCAAATCACAAACCGAGGCTATAGTTAACAATCTATTTTTGTGTCAAGCCTAAACCCTCTACCCAATCCCACTTCATAATTCACAAACAACATTTTACAATTTATCATTGAAGTTCCTCGATATTCGATACTCGATATGTGGCCATAATATTCAAGTCCGTGTTATTTCAATTTGGCCTTGGGCTTGGAATTTCTTGCGAATACATTTGACATTTGCATTTTATTGATTCTTGTTTTTAACATTTTTAGCATGTCAATCATATCGATTCCCAGAATAACTTTAGGTATTTTATATTTACAATCGAAGCTTAAAGTTGCAGTGTAATTACGAGTATTAGTGAAGTATGAAACGAGTAACAAATTCCTGTTAAATATCTGTTTCAATTTACGCGTATTTCAAATGTCCAAAGTGTTCTAGGAAAATTTTTATCTATGATAAATTTGATATCACTTTAGGAAAATGAATAAATGAGAAAAGGAATCCATATTTTATCTAGTTAAGGGTCATTAAATGATAATTCAGTTTGGATTAAGAGTTTTGGCATATTTACATTTTAGTAATTGAGTATTTAATAGAAAACATTTAATAATTTTTTAATTTTTAAGTCTGTTAGAGAGATTTCAGAATTTGTTGGAGCCTACTTTTAAATTAGTTACAGGGTATCACATCTAACCCCTTTTTTGCTTGCTTAATTTAAAAGCGAATAAATGGGAATTTGCTCTGGCATTTAGACTAAAAAATTAATATAATCATTGCCTCAACGTTGTCATAGTTTTTTCTCTCTATTTTTTTTATTCTCGAATAAATCTACATGCTGGCAATTTCGCAATTTTATATCTTTCTCATGCATTATCTCTCTATATACCTATCTCTGTCCGTCTCTGTCTCTATCTCTGTCTCCCTCTCAACAAGTCGAAACAGTTGTTGCGCCTCGCTGCTTTTTCCGCTCTCTCGTCTTTCAACTGCCGAGCGCATCACATAATTTTTAAATGGGGCGCTGCTTGTTTTTATTGCCATTTGCAAAGACTGCCACTTCTTCCTGCCCCTCTCCCTGCCCCTTGCCCTTCCCCTTGCTGCTGCCACTGATACAGCAGCTGGTTGAGTTTCTGTTTTTCATATGACTGCATCATGATGCAGCTTTCAGTACTCCAGCGTCCAATTAAACGAAATGTTCTTTCTGTGGGTCGCGCGTCTGCTTATCTCGTTTCGCCATTGCCAGTGTTGCCACACGATGCAATGTGGCGCCCCGAAGTATGCAACAATTTTTTATGGGCCGCATACAAGCAAAAATCATGTTTTCTTATTCCCGTGTGCGTAATTTGGTTGGACAGTGGGCCGCCAACAACATGAAACGGAGGCCAGCCAAGTTAACAATGCCGCCCTGAACTGTATGACCATGATTCTGTGTGTGTGTGTGTGTGTGTGTGTGTATTTATGAGTGTGTCTGTGTGTGTAAGGCAACTATTGATGCATGCTGTCTCAATGTGTGTGGGCAGCTAATTACTTTTGGACAGCGACATTGTTAGTAGCAGCTTTATGTATGTGTGTGTGTGTGAGTGTGTGGGTGTGGGTGTACGTGTGTGTGTGTGCTGGCCCTGTTTGGGGCTTTAGCTGCGAAATGGGCACATCAATCTTAATGTGCCGTGTCTCAGGTGAAGAGCTGATGCTCCAACTCTCTTCAACCTTTCTCCATATCTCCATTTCTCCATTCATACAACTCCCAACGTCTCTTGTCACATGTCAATGGGACGTTTGGACGACGGGTTCGCAATGCGAATTTCGGCGCGTCATTTAAAACTTTAATAAGCGAAATTGACAACGGACAAGAGGAGACGCGGGTCACACAGGACTCAACTTACAGGACAAGCCAAGGGGGTCATATAAGGTAGCGGAGAAGGGGCGGGAGGGAAGGGGAGGGCTCTGAAAGGGGAGCAATGGGTTCAGTCGTGCGCTATACAAGTTCGTGTAGCGGATGTGCGCTGGAGATTTAAGCCTTTTGCCCTGGACAGCAGCTGGTCCGCCCACTCAAGCTACAATCCTATGAGCCCATCCATCCATTTATGTCTCTATCTCTGTGTGTGTATGAAAGGGTGTGTGTGAGTAAGGTTGTGTGTGTGCCCTGGTTATATCCGGTTGCATTGCCAGGTAATCTTTTCGGGTCTTCCTCTCACTCACTCTCTCTTTATACCTATTCTGTCTCTGTCTGGCTGCATCCTGTTGGCCCCGGCGATTTTAATGCCCCGCCCGCTAACGGTTTTAAAACTGTATTAGCCGTTTGGGCGAGTGTATCTATAACGGTATCTGTCATGCATTGACAGCACGAGAACATTGCGCAAAATGCTCGCACTTCCGGTTTCGCCTTCTGCATCGTTAAAGGCAGGAAACGAAGCTAGCTCAAATGTATCGACTGCGTATAAGTATTATTATTATTATAACGAAGCGTATTACATATTATTATTATTATTGTTGCCAGATGTTGTTGTATTTATTGTTGTGGCTGTTGTTAACTCACCTCTGTGCCGATTGGTCTGCTTGTCAAACATCAGCATGGCGTCCTCGATCTGCAAGTAGAAAACGAAGAAAACAACAATTGTTTTGTTAGTCAACTGGACAGTATGTGCTCTCTCTCTCTCTTTCTCTTTCTCTTTCACTTTGGTTTTCAAGTTTTCAATGAGCGCAACTCAATTAATAGCGGAATAAAAGCTGTGAGCAGACAAAACTGTTGCTAATTGCAAAAGTAAGCGGCCAGCACACGCAAACAATGGCCAACACAGATACACACACACAAACACAGACACATAGCCATACACAGAGTGAAAAGAAAGTTTTGGCCATTATGAGGCAAAAAAAAAGACAACTTATAATGATAGTTGACTGTCAAACAGGGCCAGAACTATGCAACTAACTAACCGAACAGCGACGACTTTCGATTTGGCTCATTATCGGTGTTGGCCCGGCCCTTTGCTAAACTGCTTGCTGCTTGCTTCTTGGCCCTGATGAAGTAACTTACGTCAGAGACTGACTGCCTTCCTTTTATTTCATTACGATAATTGATAGGTTTTCATCATTAAATGTTCTCTGGCAAAGTTCGATTAATTTGATGTTAATCGTGACACAATTCATCAGCAAAATCGATTGATTTAAGTGAAAGTCATAAATTGGCTGTGTGGGTAAGAAGAAGACATGATTAAGTGATAATTTTTGATGGCTTCTGGTAGACTTATTGAAGTAGCAACTGTTATTGTTGCTCTATCATTTGCAGTTGTGTCACTAATTCAAAATAAGGAAATATTTTGTAAAATTAACTGATTAAAATGACATCAATATTTAAGTCAAAGATGAAACTATCAGCTAAACATGTTTCTTTAAATTATGTATGTACAGATTTAATCAAAAGAAATAAACTTGGTGAAGAGAAAAGCTCTCTTCAAAACGTGACTATATAAAGATCTCTTGGTTGAATAGGAAGTCAAAAGAAACTATCCACTAAAGCACAACAATTGAGCTGTAAACAAGTGCAAATTATGCACAAGTTTCTTAAGACTCTTTTGTATTAATTGTTGATTACAAGACAGTTTTTTTATTTGTTAGCCCTGCCTTTGATGTGGTTGTGGTAACCCGTATTTTAGCCAATAGCCGGCTTGTTGCTTGAGCATTTCATTATCCCTTTGATAAATGCATATACTTGTCTATAGTTTTTGCTTAATTTCAGTGGCTTTGTGCATGTGTTTAACTTGGCCACGACAATGGCTTTCATCTTGGCTGCCATTCAATATTTTAATATGACAAGTTTTCGCTTTGGCCCTGACGCTAATTGCACTTTGCCTGTCAAAGTTGTGAGCGAACATTAATGAGCTGCCTAGAGCCGGTTCGCCTTGCCCCTTTGCCCCCCTTTACCCTTTGCCTCGCAACCTACATCCTGTGGCCTGTCTGTCTGTCTGTCTGTCGGCTTGCCGTTGATGCGATCCTGTCCTGCTTATGGCCATTGATTAAGTTTAATCAATGGGCTTAAGGCAACTTCTGTGCATTGTTATTAAAGTGCAGCAACTACAACGCTGGCAACGACGACAGCGATGGCGATAACAACAGCCTTATAAAAATTAATTAAGCCTCACGCCGCAGTTTCAACTCGAGCTCGAACTCGAACTCGAACTCGAATTCGACTCGACTGGAATTTTGTTGCTGTTGTTTCACAGCTCTTTAAGTGCAGTCGTCGGCGGTCGACGTAAGTACAAGTACAACATTGTTTTTCAATTAACAATCAACAACAATGCCGCAACAATGCGAATACACGATGCCACGATGCCATCATTAACATCATGCAACTGCAGCTCCAACTGCAACTGAAGGTTGCACGCGCCAAATGAGACAAAAATTACCTGCCGCAAAATGTTGCAATGCTTGCACCTGTAATTGCAATTGTTGTTGTTAATTAAGCGGGCAATAGTTGCATCAGCAGCGTGTTCCTTCGCCTCCCCTGCCTATCAATTCAATAGCCACGCCCACGCACACGCCTCTATGCCTTCTCTGGCCCTACAGTGGCTGTCATAATTAAGCCCTGCGCTGGCTCATTATGCTGAGCCCAGAGATGAGGGAACGGCAACCGCAAACTTTAATTCTATTAGCAAACGTTAAATGTGCTTGCCCCAAAATGTGGCATGGCCAGAGTCTGAGTCTGAGCCTGAGTCGGAGATCGAGTCTGGGGGCACTAACAAGCAGGCGCTGCGTAATTTTATTTAAATCTGAATTCATTAATTTGTCATAATCCCCCAATCATTGCGCCGCCTGCGATGAGAACTTCAAAAAGCCATCAACTACAGACGCTGCTTCCAGAGAGACAGAGAGAGAGAGAGAGAGAGAGCAGATCCTCGGAAGTGCTTCCCTAACACCCCTCCGTCCATCCTGCTGCCAGGCTGCCACTTCTGCCACAGTTAGTGGCTGCCATTCATTTGGCTCATTTTGTGTACAAAAATGCTGCGCCCGCTGGAAACGCCGACGCTTCATTATCGTAATCGTTATATAAAACAGCGGGTAGACTACGACTACGACGACGACGACGACGACGACGACGACGACGGCGACAAAGACAGACACTTCTCTGATGGTGTGTGTGCGTCTGTGGGTCTATGTGTTTTTATGCGTTCTGCGGCACATAATGTGGCTGTGTCCTAGACGAAGTCGTTGCTGCTGCTGTTGTGCCTGACATTAATGAATGTTGCTGAGCCAAAGAAAGAAAAGTGAAAGAAACGAAAAAAATATAGAAAGCAAAACTGCTGCGGGTGATTTTTATTTTTGCGCCCAAGAACAGGCAAATGTCGAAAGAAGAAAAAGTAAACTTGAAATAAAAACATCCATCGACAAGCGAACAATAACAAATTGCGCATATGTGTGTGCAGACACGTCTGTGTCATGTGTCTCCACTAAATTCACTTTCTCCACAATTTTACCTAAATTGCATTACAACAAACTCATCAGTTGAAATAGTTTTCAATTGACAAGAAAATTTTCTAGAAACGAGGACGATTTTATTATTTTATCAATGGCTTTAAAATACAACTGATGCAGATAAGATTTAAGAAAGATTTAATTGTCTTAAGCGTCATTAAATTTAGATGTCAATTTTAAATGTTAATTTTATTTAATTTGATATGAAGATGACATAAAGATATGTATAGAAGAAACTTATTTGGGTTATTAAGAGCCGAAGAGCCAAAGCTCTCTAATTTCCTCAGCAACATTTGGCTCACAAATCATATTACGCATTTTTTCTATATAGAGATTTTTATTCCTATTTTTAAAAATCTCTTACCTATAATTTAATTGGACTATGCATCTAATTTCCTATTTTGCAAGGGTTACCTAAAGATCTCTATGCAAAATGTCGTGAAATGCTTGCCAAATTGATTTAATTAAATCTGCCTTTTGCCGGCTGTAACAATCGTGCTTGAAATGTCCGTTAAATCATCAACATTGACCGCACGAACGAATGCCGAAAAGTTCTAACTGGATAATTTACAGTAATTCATCTTTCTGCCGGCTTTTTTGCTGCCATTTACTCCCATTTTCCCACTCTTTTCCGCCGCTTTTCCGACGCTTTTTCAGTCATTTTTTGCGACAATTTTTACGGTTTCAGGGGTTCCAGGTTTTCGCGCGTATTGAGAAAAAAACTCAAAAAATTAAAGCTGTCGCATTTAATGAAAGCCAGACGCAGATTCTGGCTAGTCTTTTGCCAGAGTGTACTTACACTAGACTACACTTACTCATTTTAATTTTTTTACAGGATTGCGATGGATAGAAAAAAAGGAGCAAAAATAAGATGAAATGAACTTTTTGGTAGCTGGACGTGCGAGTTGTCTAAGTGCCGGATTGGGGGCTGGAACATCTTTCAAAAACTTTTCGAGGCGACAGCAAAAAAACAGCAGTAGCTTTTTTCTCTATATATGCCATATATATCTGGCGTATATAGTGTGTGTGTGTGTGTGTAAGCACATGACTGCGTGCGGTTGAAATATAGATAAACTTTTTTAAGCTCGTATTTATTACATATTTGGCTGTAAGTAGAATTTAAGTTGCTTTTTGCCTCCAGCGGGAACAACACGACGTATGAGTAATGCGCACATACATTGCCATAGATATATATATATATTTATATATGTATTTATAAAGTGAGTGGAGTCGCACTGAGACTCACAGTGCACTCAAGCGTAATGTTTGTGACAAATTTGCAATCAAAAGCGCATCAATTGACAAGGCAGGAAAAACAGCAACAACAACAATGTCATTCATGAGCGGAGTCAGCATGGTACAGCACAGGATATACATATAAGTACGAGTGCGAGTGTATTTCAATTAAAAAAGGATTCAAATTTGTAATCCGCAACTTGGTTTTGTTTGTTGTTGTTGTTGCTGTTGCTGTTGAAACCGACGGACCGACAACATTAGCTGCACGAATGAAACGCAAGTATGAATATTAAATTGTGTATGGAGATTTGAGCAATTAAGTGAAAGAGAGACAGCAAAACCAAACGAGAGAGAGAGAGAGGGGGCAAAGAGACTTGCACTGAATGGCAAATGGCAGTGATGGAAAAGCTTTTGCATAGTTTATGCCCTTGGCTTAGTAGATCAACTATTAATGGAAGAAAGAGTGCAATTTTATGGCAAGCAAATAGGGCAAGAGAGAGGTCACACAGCTGCCCTTAACTTACCAAAGGTCACAGCACAGCACAAAGAGCACAAACAATATTTACATATGAATGTGCGTTCGTGTATGTGAATGTGTGTGCTTCTGTGTGTGAGTGTGTTGTGTGTGTGTGCGTTTAGCTTGTCACGGAAATGAAGTAGAGTTTTTAATGCGGTTGGTTGATTTGGGTTCTCAATTGAATATCAAGATGATGTTAGCAAAGGTTACAACATCAGCAACAATAACAACAACAAGTTGCCTGATTTGAAGTATGAAAACCCTTCACTTATTATTTATAACTAAGAAATTCCCTTTGTGGCCTGTAGATAAAGGCAGCTTCAGCCACAGCAATGTCTACAGCTTTCATTCCTTACTTGGTCACAATATCTCAGGAGTAATTTCGATTTGACTTTGTCACATTTCTATGCGATTCTCATAGTTGAAGGCCCTTTCAACTAACTGTGCCTATATTTTTAAAAATATTAATATCGACAATCATTTGACATGAGAAAAATATAGTATTTACCAAATATTTATGACAAATAAACAATAGTGGATAATGGATGGATAATGTCTAGGTGCGACTTTAAATTAGTCGTGTTTCCATTTCAAATTAGTTTTCAAATTTTTAAAATTAACATAGGGGATTTTGTGACCATGTTTCAGGAAGAAATCAGCAACAAGGATTAAAAAATATTGCTCAATGAGATCTCTATGATCTCGATAGAGAAATGTCGTTTAAAAAAATGATAACTGCACACATCGACTGATATTCCAATATTTATCATATCCCTAGTTTCTGTGCGTATCTCTCTTTTTCAGGAGTCTCAGCTCTAAAAGCGGATAATAAAATGCTTCACAATATAAATTAAGGGTATTATTACTCAGTTTGGGCATTTCTCTTTTGGGATGCTGATTCGCTCATTATTTTCCATCTACTCTTCGTGCTTGGGAATACAAATCTTAGGGATAAGTTGGCAATTGGGATGGGGGGTAAGGTATGGTCAATAGCTGCCGTTGGAATGGCCATAACATGTATTTTATACTAATGAAAAGAGCTCTGTAAAGCCTACAACTTGTCATCACTTTTAATGAGATGGCCACAGAAAAGTTTCGCCACCTTTTTTGCCTCTTTTTCGTTTGCTGGCAGAAAAGATTCTTAAGCTTTTGCATGGGCCACACGCAAAGTCCACACAGATTCGCGTTAGCTACTAAAATTTAATTAATATCGATTTCGGATTTGAAAAGGTTCAAACTCGCCTCCCCTCCCTTCTCTAGACTTGGGGTTGGACTTTTGTGCTCCAGCACACGCACACACACACATACACACTCATTTTGGACCAGATTTTGTGGCAGGCCAACAACTTGAGCGGGTTATATACAAAAAATGAAGACGAGCGCACAAAAAGCGACCCAGAAGAGGAAAAGGGAAGTGGGAAGGGCCGCTGGGATAGGGGGTTGGGGGGGGTTGTACAAAGATGTTACAGCTTAGGCAAGAACTTGCATGCCTCGGCAGTGAAAAACTTTTAATCTTTGCGAGCATAAGTAAGATATATGTACTTTGTGGAGTGCGATTCCACATGAGATCTCACTAAGAGTAAGTAGACGTCTATATATATATATAAGTGTGTGTGTGTGTGTGTGCTTTGATTCAAACGAAAGCAGCTGCTCAATATTTTGTAAGGACTTGGACTTGTACTTGGACTTGGACTTGTGCTGCGAGTGGAATTGGGATTTCTAATGGGATTGGTTTTTCGGCTGGTTCACAACTTTCTTAAGTTGTCCGACGTATGTATGTGTTTGTGAATGTAGGTGTATGTGTATGAAAACAACTTGCTGAACAATTTTCGTTAATTAAAATATTTTCAATGTGTAGTTATATGCTTGCTATGGTTTGCTCCGGTTCAGTTTGGTTTGGTTTCGTCTGCAGTTGGCCCCCAGGTCCTGGCCGGCCTGCTAAGGATGCTCGAATTACAAAGCAAATTATAATTTCATGAAAGTTAAACGAGCAACTCTCTGCTCAGCACTGTGCTCGCTGCTGCTGCTGAGGGTCACAAGTGGGCATGGTCGTGGCAGAGGCGGAGCGGGAGAAGGAGCAGCAGCAGCAGCAGCAGAAGCAGGAGATGGAAGCGCGTGGGCGAAACTCTTCTCGCTGGCTGTGCACTTGAGTGCAAAGGTGGCACCGGGTCGCACCGCTGTGCCTGAGATTGTGAATTAAACATGCTGAGATAGCGAGCCAGAGAGATGGAGAAAGAGATTGTGAGAGGAGGGGAAAAGGTGGGTGAAAGCGCTGTATATAGGAATAAAAAGTGAATGGCGGTAGTTTGACCGGAAGCATTCGACGATGCGCCAAAACTCAGCCAAAGAACGAGCGAATAATAATAATAACAAAAAAAGAGAGAGAAATAAAAACGAGCGTGAGTTAAAAGAGAGAGAGGCAAAGTGTGCTAACTGGTGAGAGAGAGAGAGAGAGAGAGAGAGAGAGAGCGCGGGAGGAAGGTGAAAAAATGGCATTTTTTGTGCAAGTGCGAATTTATGTCTTCAATTATTCAACGCCTCATTTGTATGCCCCAACTTCCAGGCTGTCTGTGTGTGTGTGTGTGTGTGTTTGAGTGTGTGGGTGCCATGCTAAAATGCCAGCATGCATTTCCGTTTCCGGCCAGTGCAATGCCGATTCCAACGCCATTGCATATGGTTGTATGGCTGCACATGTGCGTCGTCCACGCTCGTCCTTGTCGTCCTTGTCGTCGCTGTCGTCGTTTGCCTTTCGCCTTTTGTGCTGCCTGCTGACTTTAGGCCCCCTCCACCCTCTCAGACTCTTACTCCCTGCCCGCCCGGGCAATTGAAATTTCAACTGGCGCAAAAGTAATTCAATTCAACGGCAGCCCCGGAGACGTAGACCAGCCTGGCAACCAGTCTTGAGTCGTGAGTCGAGAGTCGAGAGAGTCCCTTGCATATCCTTACATTACTTGGGCCAGATGGGCAGATGCCTTCGCAACCGGCAACAACGCATTTAAGAAGTTATTGTCATAAATGTTTGAGTTTGTTTGTTGTTGATGTTGTTGTTGTTGTCCTTCCTCCAACTCCCCCATCTCCGACATTCTCCCCTGTCTCCTACACTCTGTAAATCAAATTCTGTTGCTGTTGCGGCAAAAGACACAACTTTTATTTAGCCATGTTGAATGCCTGCAAAGCCAGATCCAGAGCCAGAGCCAGATCCACCGCCGCCTGCCAATTTGCAATTCTAATGTAATTTTTTCGCGAATCATAAGTTAGAAAATGCCCCCAGACTCTGTACTGTATAATATGTCGAAGCCTTGTGTCGCCTGTCTATATGTTGCCTGAGGGAACGCCTTTAAAATGCCCTGGCCAATGTCTTTGACCAATTGTAAAATGCCCCTCGATTTGGGTTTTCCTTCTATTTATTTATTTTATTTTTTTTTTTTGGGTTTACTCGTTAGTTTCCCCCACACAAATCGATCAAAGCACAAACACAAAAAATATGGTAATTTCTGGCATGTTCATTGCTCTCTCGATGCGTAAGAAAATTAATTCGAAATCTAAAATGAAAATTAAAAAACGGAGTAGGTCGAAACTTTTTCCGAATGTTTCTGAAATGTCTACAGTCCACTTTTAAAAGCTTGATAAAGTTGGTATTAAAGCCAACTCTCCGGTCAGGTCTAGTCAGCATTTGCCTGCAGCTATCAATTAGATTCTCTAAGCCAACTCGTTGAGCCTGTCAGAGCGACCATTTTGTTGGTAAGGGCATTTTAAAAAGGGCCTTCAAGAATAACACAAGCAAAAGGCTAAAAGAAAAACAACATCAGTAACAACAACAACAATTGAGGCAAATACAAAGCCAAACAATGCGACGCATTTACATTTGCATTATTTAGCATTTAAGCGTCACGCGTTGCGTAAACAAATTGAATAAACAGCACAGCGAGACCAACAACAACAACAACAACACAAAGTACCGAAAAAACAGACGCGTAATTCATTAAACAATTTTTTATTTGCTTGAAAAAAAAAGCAAATGCTGAAAGCGGTTGTGGGCGTAGCTAAAGGCGGAAACCCAACGGCGATGAGTTTCAAGTTGCAAAGCCAACAATGAGCTTAGAGTCGCCCTGAAGTTCTACTAGCTAAGCTCACAGAGTTTTTCTTTAATAGTTTACTTTAAATATATAAAGCTAAAAACTTTTTGTACAATTTAAAGGCAGCTTTATTGTTGAAATAATTGTAATATTAAGAATTCACATTGTGAATTAAACGTTGATTTGAGTTGAGTTTTGTTCAATTAAACAAAGTAGAAAAAATATTGCACAAATGTGAATTGGATAAAGTAATAAGAATTGAGTGAAGAGACGTATTGAGAAAATTATCGTAAAGTAGACAATTGTAGAGTAGGGAATATTAGAGAAAAGCAGAATCGAAAAAATATATTATGTCAATAGCAGATGAATGTGAATAGAAAACTTAACCTTCTCTTGCTTGAAGTAAGAGACTCATGTGGAATAAATACTTTTTTCAGTGATATAGTTCTAAAATGAGTTTAATTAAATCTTATAGATATGTCACAGCTCTCCCCCTAAAAAACTCTTTCTTAGCAGTCAAAATAAGTAAATTAAAAGCTGCAGTAAAGTTAATTTAATTAAATTACATCTTAAACTGAGGGCTGCTGAGCATTTTTAAAGTCTGGTCACACTCTCCCACACACACACACGCACACACACAGCTGCACTTATTGGTTTACTTGTTTACATGACAAGCTGCTCGTTTTCACACTCTTTCTTATTTGCTTTAACATTTTCGCATGCATATGAAAGCAGCCCAAGAGCACACACACACACACACAGGATACACACATACATAGGACACACACAAACTTATGCACACACACTAACATATAGAGGAATGCGAGAGACGTAAAGGAGATGCCTCTGTGTCCAGCCAAGCTCTCATTCTATCGTTGTAGTTGTTCGACGTTAAGTCCTGCGGTAGAGTGTGTGTGTGTGTGTTATGTGTGTGTGTGTGTGCACTTTAAGTGCGCTTGTGTGCGTTGCACTTGTTTGCAGTGTTTTTACATCGAATGTTGATTGTACAAAACCACTGAACAAGAAAAATTAATTATACAAAAACGTCACCGCCAAACAGCTACCGAAACTGTTGACCCAACCCCCAAGGTTGTTGTAGTTGTAGTTGCTGTTGTTGTTGCTGCTGCTGTTGTAGTTGTTGTTATGGAACCTACGCTGACGTGGGTGGAAATATATACGCTGCAGATAAACGAGTTTATGCCTAACCAACAGACAGATTGGACAGTTGAATAGCACGAGAACAATTGGACAGATGAACATATGAAGATACAACAAGCATTTGCATCTGCATATATTTCATTATGTTTATTTATTATTTAACGTATTTGGCATTAGCAGACTGCGGGTATGTGTGTGTGTGAGTGAGTGTGAGTGAGTGAGTTTGAGCCATGTCCAGGCAAAACCGCAATGTTTAAAACGAAACTAATAAATCAGACAAAAAGCAGACAAATAACCAAGCAGATAAAGAGAGGGAGATAGAGATGAGAGACAATGTTGCAGCTGTTGCCAGAATATTCTATTCTAAATAAATCAATTTATGCAAACGCTTGAAATACGCATCAAAATATTTAAAATCGACTAAGGCAAGAAGAACAAGAACAACAAATGACAACAAAATGGAAAAAGCATTTTGGCAAACATAAATTGTAAATGGTAAATGCCATTTTCGACCAAAATTGGTTCGAACGACTCCCAAAAGCCCCAAAAAACGTACGGCTTTTAAGCAAATGCGAAAACTTGTAGCATACTTTTAAGCTGCCAGTGCTTAAAACGCAGCAAACGCAGTGGGGAGGGGGGAGGGGCAAGGGGGGTTGCAACGCCGCAGGCTTGCTACGTGTTCAAGTGTGAAGCTCGCAATGCCACGCCCCCTTTCCGCGCCCAACGTCTTGGTGGGCTGTGCACAAATCGACTCTGCTAACGCTTAAGTATTTTTTATTTTTTTTATATTTTTGTTGTTGCTTTTTTTTTTGTTTTCTGCTTGTTTCGCCGCCCGGAAACTGCGTTTTTTGCATTTTTTCTTGCTATGGCATTGCATTTAGATGTTGATGTTGTGCTCAGCTTTTGTTGCGGTGCTTAGAAATTGCTGCTTACCCAACCACACGCCCAACTTCCCCTAGACCTTCCCCTGTCCTCCCTCCACCTTGTACTGTTCCCTATAGAATCAAGTTTTTATTTCAGGCAGCTAACGGAAGTGTTGCTCTTATTGTTGTTGCTGTTGTGTTTATACGAAATTGCAGCTGAGAAGTAAGCGGAGGAACTGCTGCTTGAATATGGCCAAGGGTTGGGGGCTTTAGGGGGTTAACAGCCCGCAGGGTTGGCTGGCAACTTGGAGTTTTGCACTCGCGCACAGTTTTAGTCAACATTGTGGCACATGGAGCTCAGCAGAGCTGATGACAGCGACAATAACTGTAATGAAACTGAGATAAGCCGAGCTGCTGCTAGTGCAACTCACGGTCCACAAAGAAAGCATGGAAAGAGAACAACAATAGGAAAGGAAGGAGTATGCAAAGGGGAAGTAAGAACTACGACTATGTCTGTTGGTCGCCACAGGAGCAAATCGCTTGCTCATTTGTTGCTCCATTCATTGTTGTTGTCGTTGGAAGAGTTGGCGGAGTTGCATTGTTGCGGACTGAAAGATTTACACTTTTCGACTTGAATGCGATTTCAAATGGAATACGAGTTAGACTTGTAATTGAGCGCAGAAAGTTCACTTTGGAGTATCGAACAATGATTTGAAAATAATAAATAGAACTCTTCGGAATCCTACTGTAATTGTACGATAGTTTGAAAGAACTTTTTTCTTAAGATGAGATAAATAATCTTTGGAAAAATACAAGTATGTATCTTTTATTAAAAATGTTTCAACTTGCTTTCATAATTTTTTTATTGTTAGAAAATTTTTAAGCATCAATTGAAAGAATCTTAAAATATGTTTCTTTTTCAAAATGTTTTCAGTTTATTATTCAGATGTAATGAACTTAATTTGTAGATCTTATTTCATTCAGTTTTCTGTCATTTTCCTTGACAATCCAATTAACAATTCAGACACCTGTTGAGATAATTACATTAATTGATTTACTGTGAATAAATCTAATGCATTGAAAGCTTTTAATGCCTAAAAGCTTATACTAAGGCTTTCAATCAGCATATTTATATAAATTATCCTCAATGCTTTCGCTTTTCTCCATGATTTCCGCCAATTTTAAATGAGTTTTCATTAGAAAATTAGTAAAAGTCTCTGCCCTGATTAGCTGACCATTTACCCTGACAAACTTTAGAATACTTATACTCGTATGTATATCTGGGTGCATAAATAAAAATATTTGCCAAACTGTGAGCATCCCCCTTGTCTTTGTTTTTCCCTTGCTCCCTCGTTTCTGGAAGACGAAGAGAAACAAACCATCGTCATTCATTCTCGCGCACAAAGTGGACTGACAGCCGCAGAGTGAGTCGCCGCCTTCTCCGATTCCAATGTCGTCGTCGTCGTTGCTGTCAGCTTCAACTATGCTCCCGTTTAGGGCACACATACACACTCACACACACACACACACATACAAACGCTTGACGTTGACATTGCCTGAGCCTGCAGAGGCCCAAAAATATATTTTGCGTGCTTCTGTCAAGTCGCAATGCTTGCAGAGAGGGGGTGGCGGGTGGTTGGGGTGGTTTGAGTGGTGACTGAGTGGTTTAGTGGTTCGTGCAGTGGGTGGGTCTCAGTGCAGCCCCTTCCCCTTCCCCTTCCCCTTCCCCTTCCCATTCCCATTCCAAATGTTTTTGGGGCGAGTGATTTATTTGACTGACACTTTTTTCTGCGTTGATTGCATCGTAATCCCAACATAATGAGTACTGTTATATTTCATGGCCATTTTCGTGTTGCAGAGGCCCAAATGAAGTAGACAATTTTTCAAAAACAAAGACGATATCTAATGGTGTGGACAAGTGGAGGAGTAGGGGACTGAGAATGGGTCTGGGAATGGGAATGGGAATGGGCATGAGACTGATGCCTTCCGAATGGCGAATGCTCCATTGTGCATGTGACACACGTAGGCCACTTGAGGGTCCTTCACTCCCTCTCCCCTCTTCCAAAGCACGGACACGGACACGGACTTGCGGCCATGGTCACGAAAAATTTCCTCGCTCAAATTTCCATCATTTGTTCGCGTCATCAAGTTTTGCGCAATTTTGAGTTGCCAGCTTTGTTGTTGTTGTTTTTGTTGTTGTTGCTGCAACCAGAAACTACTTATTTGTAAAGCTTCGCTGCAACTAATTCAAATTGCACAGCACGAAAAGTGGCAGCACAATAAAATAAATGAGTTTGCGGCAAAGCATTTGATTAATTTTTGAAGCGACTTCCTTCATTTATTTTGAGTTTTATTTATCATTTCATTATTTGTCTAGAAATGTTTCGATTGTCTGTCTTTTTTTAAATCGTTTTAGTTTAGATTTGCTACAAATTTAGTTATCTATTGCCAAATTTGTGTGAATTATGTCACATGTTCGCGGGTTTCGTGCTCTAATCATGGGTCTCCCGGGCAGTGGCAAAGGACACATCTCCGAGAAGATTGTGAAGAAGTACGGAGCAGTTCACATATCAGCTGGGGATATTCTGCGCAAGCACATCAATGAGGGAACAACTCTTGGCAGGGAGGTGAAAGAATTGACCAGTCAAGGCATTCTGGTGCCGGATTATTTGATGCACGGCATCATTGCAACAGCAGTCTTTAAAGCCGGCACTCGTAATTTCATATTGGATGGCTATCCGCGCACTTTGTCGCAGGCCAAACATTTGGAGGACCTCGTCAAGCTGGACATGGTGATTAAGCTGGTTATTCCCCACTCAACCATAATCGATATGCTAAAGGATCGTCTGGTTCACGTGCCCTCCGGACGGGTTTATAACGAAAGCGCCAAGGCGCCTTTGAGGCCGGGTCTGGATGATATAACTGGAGAGAAGTTAATCCGACGACCCGACGATTCTCCTGCTGTTGTTAGTGCTCGTCTCGCCGCCTTTGATTATCACATGCAGCCGGTCATCCGGTTCTACAGAAAACGCAATATTTTGTTCACGTTCACGGGACGACAGCACCGGAATTTGTGGCCTTTGGTCGAGAAGTTTCTCAACAAACGCTTGGGCAAAGTTCCAGTGAAAGCCTTTAGGCCACAAAGAAATCTTGATTTGCTTAAATGCCCAAAGTAGACAGTGTTCATTTCATTGCCCATCGACTTGAATCCATCTATATTTTATACTACTTTTTCAATCAATTATTATAAGAATGAAGTCTAAAATAAGATACTTAATTGGCACCTGTTGTGAGCTTACGAAATCGATTATCAAATTCATAGATTTTGTAACGACTTATTAAACAATTATCGGAGAAGACCAGGTATTTTAATTTAATAAAAAACTAATTATTTCAGAGATCAGATGTTCGGAATTATTTATTATTGTAATTAATATAGTCGACAAAATAAATATTTTGTATAATAAAAAATTGTTGGAATTATACAAACTGAAACTACGACAAAAGTGTGAAGACCATGCACTGATCTTGGCCAACAGCAAAATCACACCACAGTTGAATTCTCAGTTGAATTGCCGGAAAAGACGGGAAAAGGAAGCCGCATGCAGAGAGCAGTGTTGAGTTAGTACATTTGGAATTTGTTTTGGGCTATTTGACATTTTTCCAACATTGTAGGACAAAATTTACGACTGAGATTATTCTAGAGAGAAAACGAATGCGAGTATGAGAATGGCACGAATTCGGGTACTCGTACTGTGTGTTTGTTTTTGGTATGCCGAAAATGGCTCAGACGAAGGCTAATTTCTAGATCTACTTCGGCCCTGGCGCAGCTGCTGTGCGATGCCAATAAAAACTTTTATTATTGTCACACGTAGCAGCAGCCGCAACAGTCCAGCTTCAGCTTCAGCTTCAGGCCCAGTTTCAGCTTGAGCCTCGGACTCCAGCTTCATCTTCGTCTACACTTTCAGCTGCGGGCTGGAGCTTCAACTCCTGTCCGTATAACCTGCGTACACACTTCCGTTTTCCGTTTTTGTGTTGTCCTTTATGTTTTGTTGTTGCGTCTCTTCTTCTGATCCTCCTATTTTTATTCTGGTCTTGGTATGGAGGGCAGCAAAATTGAATAAAATGGCCTCAGTTAATGGTTGTCGGGCTGATTCAGTTAGCGCATAAAATGAGCTGAACCCCAAGCCAGTCTCCGTCTGTTGCCTGCTCCCCTCTCCGTCTCTTTCTCCTGTTTCCTGT
Organism: Drosophila limbata; assembly: GCA_963924055.1. Lineage (NCBI taxonomy): Eukaryota > Metazoa > Arthropoda > Insecta > Diptera > Drosophilidae > Drosophila > Drosophila limbata. The sequence continues at coordinate 15,078,127 of OZ001354.1, forward strand.
CGCTTCCTGTGCCATTCTACTCCAGCTCCAGTGTCTCTCATTCTTTCGTTCAGTGTGTGTGTTTGTATTTTTGGTCACAAATGTGGCACGGCCTAAATCTCGGTTTTACGAGCGCATTCTTTTGTTTGTTGCCAGCTGCCCTTCGCCATTGTTTTGTTTATTATGTATTTGTTTCATTTTTACATACTTACATTCTCTTTTTGCTCTGCGCCAGTCTTTAGTTGGCCCATTACGTGCTTTGAGTGGTAGTGGGAGGACAAAGATAGCAGATAGGGTTGGGGATGGGGATAGGGACAGAAACAGGAACAGGGACATGATGTATGCGCCAGTATTAAAATTGTAAGCTGTGCTCTGGCATGCATATTTGGCTGCTATTCAATGTATAACAGTTTAAGCTCTATGACAGTATAACAGTTGGCAATATAACAAATTACATTCAGCGCATGAATAAATGCATTCAAAGTTTGCAGCTCTCTTCCAAAAAAAATAAAATTAAAAAAGAAAGAAAATCGGAAAAACGCACGAAAATTTGCAAGAGTAGGAGAATATTTTAGTCGGTTGACTGTGGCAGCCTCCAAAGCCGCATTTAAATGAACGCTGGACCGACAGACGGACAGACGGACAGAGGAACAGACGGACTGAAAGTCCAGACAGTTGGACATGAAAATGTCAGCTGACGAGCTGGATGAGACTGTGGCTATGAACAGGATTGCGGTGGAGTCGAGGCAGAGCTCTTGATGAAGAGCAGGAGAGGAAGAGGAGGAGGAGTTGCTCTCCGTGTTACTGACGAAATGGCCGCTTCTCGTTTCTCGATTCTCGTTTCTCGCTGGTTCGTTGGTTGGTTGAGTGTTTAAAACGGCTATTGTGCAGCTTGTGGTTGCTTTGCAAATTGAATAAAAGTTCATTCGAGTGTAAGAGAACCGATAGCAGAGCAGCACACCAACAACAGCAACAACAACAACACACACACACATGTGGCAGAAAAAAAATGTAAACTGCGAACCAACGAACATTGAATGAATGTGAATGTAATCGTTTTGCAAATGAAAATTGATTTTTGAATTGTGGGCACGCTTTCGTCCCGGTCTTGTCCGGTTCCCGATCCCAATCCCATTCCCTGTCCCTCTCTCTCTTTATCGCAACTAAATGAAATCAGCGCCTGGATATGGACAGGCAACAAAAAATAATAATAATCATATAAAATACACGTAAGCATTGCCGTGGCGCAATTTGGTTTTTAATTTAAAAACGCGCAATTTAAATATACATTTAAATCCCCAAACTGCAAGTCAGCTTCAGAATCCCATAAATGATGCAGCTCTTAAATATTTGAATGCATTGCCTGACTAATAATAGTGCCAGTTCTAATTGTGTGCCAGTGTGCGTGTTGGATGGGCGCAGAAAACTATGCTATACATTTTTAATGCCGCCCCCTCCGAGCATAACAAATAAGCGTGCGAGAGAGAGGGAAACATACGGAAAATGCGCCAGTTGCCAGTTGCCAGTTGGCGGCTTGGCTGACTCGCTTTTCTTTTCTTATGCCACAGCGTTTTGCTCGAATCAAAAGAAAGAACAGAACGAAAGCTGGATTGGACTACAACGACGGACAATCAGACAGAGAGAGAGAGAGAGACAGTCAGGCAGGCAACAAAGTGGATTTGAATTATTCAAAAAATGCGATTGTTATTTGCAAAATGTGCAGTGAATTGAGACGCGCACAGACAACTCGACAGCCGACAACGAGGCAAACCAAGACCCAGACCCAGACCAAGATAAAGATGAAGATGAAGACCAAGATGTAGACAAAGACCAAGACCAAGACCAAGACGAAGACATGGATGTCGATGTCGATGCTAGCTGCGATTCACCGTGAAAATAATGTTGTATTTATGAGTGGAACAAAGTCTTGTCTTGGCCAAAGAACGTTTATGCACAGCACATGAATTGAATGGATTCAATGATAGTTGCGAATTGATGCAAGTTATGGCTCTTGAATGTGCAATTTATGCAGCTCAACGGCACCATTTGCCGTAATGCACATAAAACTTATCGTATAACAGTTGTTGGCAACCAATTAGAAAGCGCTAGTTCAATGGCAGTAAATGACGAACGAGTATAACAGCTTTTATGACTGGTATTAAAGATTAATAGACGGTAAATAAAGACTCGTGTAATTGCTGTCGAGTAACTAGCAAGGAAAGTTGAACAAACTTATTGAATGTTGAATTTATGAAGCGAACGATTGCTGTTCTTTTTTATTGCTTCAAATGATACTTTAGTTTTGTAAAGTCGAAGGGTTTAACAGCTTAAATGTTGAAATGTTGATGGATTTCTTAGACTTAACTAATAAGTCTAGCATTTGTTTTAATGGGTCTGAGATATTTTTATTTAATTTGCGCTTAGCTTTTTATGGAATAAAATGCTCTTATATCAAGTAAATCTAGAGAATTTTCGTTATTTTGTTTAGAAAAGATGAAAAGTTTCTATTCAGTTTTTAATTTTGCATTTTACTCGATTGTATTTAACTTGTTTTGTTAGCGACATTAGTTACTGTTTACTAGACAGTTTTAACTATTTAAAGTCAATATCTATAAGTATCAGAGTTGTTTGACGGTTTTTCGCTTTACAGTTTAACAGTTTCATTATAAAAGTTATTATTTTCTCCATAATTTTGATAGTATAACAGTTTTCAAAACATTAACTGGTCCTTAGTCGTAATCGACAACCGCATCATCATCCTGCGCGTCTCCTCTCGTCGATTATCGTGCGTCGTTTGGACAATTTCTATCCACATAACAGGTATTTATCATTACAGCAAAGCCACAATAGCCAAACCCGGTGGTGACACTGCATTCACTCCTCCACTCCCCTCGCCACTTGTCCAACGTTGGCCACTCATTTGAAATGAAAGCAGAGCCACAAGGCATTCAAAGCGGGCCAGGACGGGGCCAGGTTTATGCCCATGCCAGGCGAAAACCAAAAAGGTTTTAATCAGTTATTCATGAGACCGAGAGCACGACGTCAAACAAAAGCCGCTGTGCCGGTTGACATTGAAAGCCGCCGCCGTCGAGCAGCAAAAGGAGGAGATTGCGAAAAAAAATTTATGAGCTGGAAAAAAGGCTGCATAAGTTGCAGTTGAAGCGACTGCCAACTTCCAACTTGCAGCTTCCCAACTCGGAGCATAAATGCGACAACGCGGCAAATGCTGCAATAACAATTGGCTGCGACTTAAAAGGCGTGGCAGGGGCAGGGGCAGGGGCAGGAGGCGAAGGAAGGCAACAAAAAAAAGGGTTTGTTTATTTTGGAGCGGGACAAACAGATACGAAGACTGACAGACAGGCTGACAAATAGAAGAGGGATACAGACTGCAAAAGATGGTGATGATGATGAAGACTGACTGACTGACAAGTCGACAAGAAGAAAGGGAAGGAGTGGGAAGGGGGATGGGGTATTGCTCGTCTTCTGTTGACGGAACCACTCCAAACTAATGAGTATGCATATTGTATGCATGTGTGAGCTGGCGAGAAAGTAGAGGAAGCATTTGCCTTTGTGTTTGTTCTTGTTGTTGCTGTTGTTGCATGCACTTGGACGCCTTTAAGGCGATAAGGGAGTGGGCGGGGCGGGACTCTGAACAAGTAGCAACATGTCCTGTCAAGCAGGGACTTGTCGCTGATTTCGTTTTGTTTCGCTGACAGCAGCTTCAAATTAGTTGGCACAAAACATAAATGCAAATGAATGCGAGCAGCACTTCATCCCTTCAACCCTTCAGCCCTTCAGCCCTCCATCCTTTTGCGCAGTCAGAGCCTCATTAATACAAGCCTGATTGGACTTTTTGTTTGTTCACACACACAGACATGACTGCACTTAAGTAGCTTGGTTTTAAACAATTACATTGGACGCCTTTGCACATTACGAGTATTCACTTACACTCACTCGCACACACTCACTGAGTGAGTTTGAATGCCGCTGCTGATTGAAAATTCTTGTGCAAAAATGTTGACGTCGATGTTGGCTCGACATGCAGCTGCTCATTACATTAATTGCTTTGGCTTGTCTTTTGCGACAGCAGCCGCCGCAGTTACAGTCAGCATTCGAGTGCAATACGGTGCGTATACGTATTATGCATGCGTATGCTGCTTCTTCAACTCTCTGTCTCTGTCTCTGTCTGTCTGCCTGTCTGTCTGTCTCTCTGCCAGTCTGTGTGTCTGACGTTACAGCAGCACTCGCATTTCAATTTCAATTTTGCAATTTTGGCAGCTGCCAGGTGGCGCTGTCTCTCCAACTGTCTGTCTGTCTGTCCGTCTGTCGTATTCGGTAGGGCCCATATCATGGTAGAGTCAGAGTCAGACTCGGAATTGGAATCAGCATGAGAATCAGTATGCGAATCAGTTTGTAGGCCTACAAACTGCAAACTCTGAACCCATTTGGCAGGCAATTCACAAGCCTTTTTATCGCTGCTGCCCCTCATCAATTCACTGACTACTGGGCTAACACATTTGCGCAGCTGTTTTCGCAGCAAGTTTCTCTCTCTCTCTCTCTCTTCCTTGTCTCTCCTCTCTTCTCGGTCCATCTGTGCTCTGTCTTTCTGTCCTGTGTGCAGCACGTGAAATGTATGTCGGCTGTCAAATTACTTGAATCTCTGTTGCTGCTCTACCCCTCTCTCTCTCTCTATATCTTCCTCCCTCACTCTACCTCCCTTTCTCTGTTGCTGACTGCCAACTCAATGCAGTTGGACCCACATTTGTGCGCTTGGTTTGTCGTGCCAGTCAAGCATAATATGATTATGTCGATGCTGCTCCCTTTCTCTCTTCTCTCCCTCTCTCCCTCTCTCTCTCTCTCCACACACACATTCACATGCATATCCGTTTTGGTTCTGCCAGCGCATTATAACATTTCCCTTCGCCCAATTCTGGGAATACTTGGACTATCCTCAGTCCTAAATATATCTACAATAGTTCGCTGTCAAATCGTATTTATTATTTTATGTTTTCATTTTGTAAATTGCCATTGCCGATTGCTGCCAATGCGATTGCTGTTGTTCTTGTTGTTGCTGTGATTACATAGAAAAAAAAGCACTATCTGTCGATATTCGTATGTGTCTCTGTAACTGTATCTGTATCTGACTATTCGAGTGTGTTTCCCTCTTCTGTCTCGTTTTCCTCCTCTGTCTCTGTCTCTGTCTGTGTAACTAATCGACTGTTGCCGGCGCGCGTCAAGTGCCAGCAGTGCCAGCCCCCACCTCCTGTCAGTTACCTCGCCCCCTCCCTCCCACCGCTTTCTCCCTGTCTCCACACTTTTCTACTCATTGTGTGTGACGGCCAAACAAAAAAAGAACCCACACACCCAGAGTCATGACTTTTAGCAACAACTTCGAAGGCACACGTATGTTGTGTGTGTGTGTGTGTGATGTGTGTCTCCAAAGTCCCTGAGCAATCAGAATTTGGTATGCAAATTTGTAAAATGGAATTGCATCAATATTAGAAATCAATATTTGCTTCTCAAACGATTAAAAGATAACCGAACCGGATGGCAACGGACATTACCGGAAACGGAAATGCTGCCCGTCCGCCTTATTCAGTGTGTGGCAACATGACAAAACGCTTTCATTACCAATTGACTTAATGCGACGCGAAAAGTTGTAGACACCTTCCGCCAATTGGCATTTCCATTTGGGCCTAAAACGTGTGCTTAACATGCATCCACAAAAAAGCGGAAGTAACATGAAGTGCCCCCTCCCACCACTCCCAGCCCTGCTCTTGATCCATCCCTTGACCTGCTGCCGACACCCATCTCTCTCTCTCTCTCTCTGTCTCTGTCTCTGTCTGATGGAAACAGTTTGCAACTAATTAAGCAGCACGCACAATCTAGCATGCAAGTTAACACCACCAGCAAATGGCAAGAGGCATTAGAGTAAGGGGAACGGAGAGAGAGGAAGGTGTAATAACTCGCATAGTGGAGCAAAGTTGTCGGAGCAGGAGAGGAGAGAATGACGCCCGTAGATACTTATCACAGTTCTTAAACAATCAATTAAAGGCAGCCAGGAAAGTGGGGAGAAAACTCTGTCTCTGTGATTATGCTACGGGCTAACTTTCTTTTTTTTTTTGGGCTTCCTTGAACTAATTTCTTTAACTAGTTTTGCCAATTTTGCGTTAGTCGGCTTTGTCATAAGTTCATATAAATCGATATTTTGCGTTTGAGAATTAAGATAAAGTTATAATTAAATGCTTGTGGCTGATGATTAGTTAATAGAGTGATAAAGCAAGTGACTATAGACTTTAAAGTGTCCATTGTTATAAATAATTATATTTATTTTTTTACCTAACAAATTCCACCTCAGAAAATTCCGAAATTTAAGTTGATTTATTTTTAATAAAATTAGTACTATTTTTATTTTCAGTATTCAGTGTTTAAATTTATTTGTACTATGAAAAAAAAGAGTCTAAGAATAATAAATTCTAGCCAAAAAAAGCTAAAAATATTTATAGTAAAATTTCAGCTGCATTTTAGCCAGCTTTGCCCCACTGTGCCTGTTTTGGAGTAGGTAATATGCAATAAAAGCGATATGCTGCCAACCAATGTTGCCTCAGGCCCCGTAATCGACGCGATATGCTCACCACATTTGACCGCAGTTAACAAAGTTCACACACACAGACACACACACACACACTTTGACATACACACACACACACATAGAGACAGAGTCCCGGGCACAATAATAAGTGACGCATTTAATCTGATTTGCTTTATGACATGTTCATGACGAGAACAATTAAAATGTGCGGTTGGCTAGGCAGCAGGCCATCTAGACAGCCTGGAGGGTAGCTCTGTTATAGCCAACATTGTTGTTGTTGCTGTTGTTGTTGTTATTGGCCGGCGTAAAAAGCAAATTGTTTAATGTGCTGTGAATAAGTGACAGAACAGCTGAACTCTGCGTAGGCCTCTCGCATTCTCCTTCTGCCCAACTCACACACCGAGAGTGTGTGTGTTATGTGTGTGTTCCCCAGTGGCTGGTCATGGGGCACGCTTCATGTTGACTTTATCGATGTGTTGACTGCATCGAGAGGAGGGAGCAGAGGATGCCTGTTCTTATCGCACGTAAGGGATTGTGCCATTAACCAAAGGACCAAAGGCTGCTGCGAGCAGTTGACTGCTCCTGACATTGTTGATTAGCTCATCTACGTCTTCCCCTTTCTCTCTCTCCCTCTCTTTCTACTGCCAGTGTTATTAATGGCACTGGCCCAAAATGTCAACAATATGCATGCACTCAGTAACAGTAACAAGTCTCAGGCATTGACTTGGGCTCAAAACTAGCGCCAAAACTGACAATTGTCTGGCCATAATTGCGACAATAATTGCACATAATGCGACAATGTGCTCATGCAGCAAAGCTCTCTTTCTCTTGTTCTTACTCTACTTGTTGTTGTTGTTGCTGTCTACTTACACATGGCTCACTGCCTCTGCCTCTGTCTCTCTGTCTCTGTCGCGTTTGCCTGTAAACTTTGTTGCAGTTTGTTTTTACTATTGTTTTGTAATGGCAAAATTATAGACCCAAGCGACGACCCTTAAGCTTCATTTCTCTAGCTCAAGCTAGCTCCCCTTCTCCACTATATGTCTCTTTCACTCAAACTCTCTCCCTCTCTTTGTCGCTCTCTTTTACTCTGGTTGCTCCTGTGTGACTGGCATTTCCAAACAGCAGCAACGTCTTCGCCTTGTTCATCTTTGGCATTATCTACTTCCGCCATAAACAGCAACAACTTTTCATCTTTGTGCCAAGGCAACATTTTTGTCTTTGTCTGCGACTCTTTTCCTGCTCCTTCCCTTCTCGTCCTTTTCCCCTCTCCCTACTTGCCTGGGAGTTTAACAAACGCGCGCCATGTTGTGCATTTTTATGATTTTTATTTTGATTTCCTTTAAACTAACTTTGCTGCCTGCCACAACAAACAGTTGGAGTGAGACGGAGAGACAGAGGGGAGGGAGAGGGAACTGTGGACTGTGGCAAGAAATCGTTGCTATTTTTGCAAATTGCCTACAATGATGGCCACAAGTTCATCCTGCGCCACTCTTCGTCATCCTGGACTGCAGACTTTGTGCTTCTCCTCAGTCTCTTTCTCTCTCTCTCTCCCTCTGCTTTTTTCAATGTTACGCTTCGAGTGATATTTGGCAGAGCAGAGAGTGGGAGAGGGAGAGGCAGAGGGAAGAGAGAGAGAGAGGCACAGCCAATTGCTGTTGTTTTTACTGGTGGTTTTGCTTTTGCCTGTTACCCGGAAAATATTATTTCGCTTGACTTTTACAACGGCCCAAAAGGGCCGTCACCATTCGACTTTTCCCCCGCCTCCCCCCGCCTTTTACCCTGTCTCTAAAATCTAGCTACTTTTATTTCTTTTTGTTTCTCTGGCTTTTTTCCTTATAGCTGGTGCTGTTGCTGTTGTTGTTGTTATTGTTTGTGTCAATGTCGCCATCGCCGTCGAAACTATTTTGCTATTTGTTTTGCCTAACTCGATTTTTCACTGGCTGCCTTTTGTCTGCTTGACTGCCTTCTCGTAGGGATCCTCTCCGCTCTCCGCTCCTCTCTCTCCTCCTCTTAGGACAGCGCCTGACTCTGACACATCTGAGACAACAACAACAACAACAGTTGGGGAGACAAAAACACCAAAACACATTTGACAAAGCAATGACCGAGAATTTTTCTATTTTCGGACCCTCAGCCTGTCATTTTTTTTCTCCTCTCTGTTTCACTGTTTCTCTCGTCCGCCACTTTTGTTTGTTGCTTTTGTGATTTGCCATTCATTTTGTGCTTGTAATGATTTTCATGCTAATCACAGCAATTGACGCGTATGCGACTTACTCAGTCAGTCTGTCCATCCATCTGTCCGTCTGTCAGTTTGTCACTCAGTCAAAGTCCAAATAATCGATGCCCGCAGTTTTTGTGACCGTCCAAAACAATAATGTGAAATGTTTCGCAATACTCTCGTAATCGCAGTCAAATCACAATTTGATTATTCTTTTTATGTCCTCACATTGAGCGTAGTATTCATAACAACTAACTTGGTCTATTGGCTGTTGGTCTGACACACATTCAAGCTGAAAAAACATCAAGTTGTTGCCCGATTAGCATAACTGGCTAAATCAATGATGAACTCAACTCGTTTCTATGCTAAGCAAGTTTGTTTAATATGACCAAAGTTTTTACACAACCTTTGGATTGTTCAATGGTTCTTTTACGATAACAAATGAATGCGATTTTTGAGCAGCTTGTACATTTTCTAGAAAGTTTTTTATTGCAATTAGTCTCACTTAAAGTTTAAAGCGCGATTCAATGCACATCTTTCTTCAATAGTTTGTATTTGTTAAATAGGTAGATAATTCAATTGAATTTAGTTAACACATCTCTATCAGGCCTGTTCCGGCTTTCACTTTTTATTTTATAGCATTTAGTGAAGTTCATTTATTCACTTTCAATTAGGACTAAGTATTTCAGAATAATCGTTTTTCACTTTATATGACTTAAACTCATCAAGTCAAATTGATTTCAATCCGCAGAATTTCGCCAAAATGATATTAGAGAAGTTTGAAAAAATTCACTTCCGCAAAATCTTACCGAAATTGAAAACCGGAACAGGCCCGTATAAAATGTTGTTATAATTTGGAAATATTAAATGGATTTCTTTTTACCAACATAGCAAGCTTAAAGTAATGTTCCAAATGCAATTAATTTTACTTATCACATTGATTTTGTCCTAAAGCTTTTCATGAGTTTTAATTGACAAGACGGCATGCAATTAATCTCACTTAAAGTTCAAAGCACGACACTATGCTCAGCACTCTCTGTCCCATTGTGATACTAGGAATAACAATTACAACTCATTATGCAAAGTCTCTGTAAGTTTATTTGCATTTCATAAAAAGCAACATCGAAATTCTTGGAATTCCTGGAGCTCCAGAGTTCGTTTACTTTGTCTTTATAAATGTATTTAGTTAATTTTTAATTTTGTTGCAAGCGCAGGATATTTTTATTTATTGTGTCAGTTTGTAAAAAGTGAATTGAAAAATGAATTTGTTGTGCGCCTCGAGTCGCTTTTATATTGCGAATAGTGGGAGTATTGACAGCGAACCGCCATTGATCTCGTTTAATGCGAGGGCATTACGTTATCATTTATTGAAAGGAAAATTGAAAGTATTTATCACGTTGCTAATAAATGAATGCCTCGATGGCTCAGCCATTGCACAATTTTTCAAAGTTGAAATTAATAACGTTTTTTCTTCGTTCATTTTTGTTGCTTTTTTCAGAGGACGAGGATGAGGACGAGGTCGACGACGACGACGTTGTCGTAGACGACTTTCATTTCGCTTGCCTTTAATTTTTCTTTTATCTGCCATTGAACAATGGCCAGCACAATTTGGGTGATGAGCAGCAGGAGGATAAGGAGAAAAGGGGGAAGCAGACGCAGAAGGAGCAGCAAAAGTAGATGGAGTGGAGGCTGATAAAACGGGGGAGGGGTGGAGTAGCTGGCATAATAAATTAAGCGCTGTGCTGTTGGCCGTTGCCTGCCACTTGGCCAAAATAAATTGCACTAAGCGAAAAATAACAACTCAATCCATGGAGAAGCGACAAAAACTGGCGGCCAGAAAATTGAAGCAGCTCCAAGCGACACAAGGACAGCGGAGCAGGACAACGACGACGATGAGCACGACAAATGGAAAAAGTGCGCAACACAATGGCCGAAAAAGAGGAAAGCACAAAAAAAAAAAGGGAAAAGGGATATAAACAGATTACGTCGTTATTGGCGCTGACCAGCACGTGCCCACACATGGACACAGACACGGATACGGACATGGCCATGGAGCATGGGGAACAAACGGGAGCATTGGAATAGAGAGTGGAGAATGTCCATATTCCCGGTTAGGCGAACATCTATGCATGTCCCATGGATTTCTCGATTGATTTTGTGTCGTCGTCGTCGTCGCTCGCGTCACCTGCAGGCTAAGCTGCTTTTCAGCTCAGTCCGGCAAATGGAGATAGATGAACAGAGATAGAGATAGAGAGACAAAGGATGAGAGAGAGACGGAAGACAGATTGAGCTACTACCTGGGCGTATAACTGCCCCAGGGATGCAATGAAGCGTTAACGTTAACGTTTTGTTTCGCCTTTGTCCTGCTGCTGTTGTCCTTTTGTGTATTGTTGTTGTTGTTGCTGTTGTTGTTGGCCGCGTTGGCAGCGCTGCATTAATTTCATGTCCCGTGTCCTGTGTCCTGCGTCTCCGTTCTCATGTCGCCTGCGTTGACATTCCTTGCCCCTTGGCTTGAGCTTGAGCTGGCAATCGTGCAACAATTCACGGCAAGCTCCGCTTCTTAATTAATTTGTTCATTTATTGCACGAAGGACAAGATGCACGCAGGTCACAGGACTCGAGAGTCGACAGGGAGCTGGCAAGCTGCTTAGAAGCCACGCTGATTGAGTCCTTAGAGCCAACTTTTAGGGTTATCTCCAAGTGGCAGCTGTGTGTAACTTTCCGCTTTCTCTCTCTCTCTCTCTCTATCTTTCCCTGTTGTCTCTGCAGCTTTTCTCACTTTACATTCTTGCCTTTGGCCCGGGATTATGAAAAACAATAACAAAAACATAAATCAAGCAAGTCGGATAATTTTTCTGTCTCTCTTCTTACATTATTTTTTTTGTTTTTTTGGTTTTTTGGTTTTTTATTATTCGCTGACCAACGTGAAAAACAACGCCGACAAAAGCAAAAATTTTCAGCAGCAGCTGCATTTTTCATGGCCCGCTTCCTGCCAATGGCAATGGGAGTGGGAATGGCAACAGCGCTGTCCACGTGAATAGCAACGACAGTGGGCGACTCTGAGCTATGAGCTATAAGCCATAAGCTTTAAAGCACCAAGCCCACCAGCAGCGCATTGTTCAATGCCCATGCTCAGGTTTTTGGTGAAGAGCGCCAAAAGACTACGATTTTGCCACCGATTCCATTCACAAGTTCTCCTATACGAGTATATAGCCCTGCGGGGTGCCAAGGGACCAGCACTTGATCCAAAAGAGGATTTAATTAGTGCTTAAGAACGTGCTTTCATAGTATATTCACTTAAGATTAAGTGAGAATTTAATCTATACCCCAGTTATGTAAAGTTATTTAAGTTATATTGAAGAAATGTATCTTTGATTTAAGTAAAAATAATGATGTAAGCAGATTTAGATAAAAGACTGAACTCTAACTTTGTATTATTGATTTTTTTTTAATTTTTCATCAGTAGTAATGTAAAGTTAAAATGAAAGAAAAGTAAATAAATGGTTTATTCAATTGATTTTCTTAAAAAATCTGAAATTATATAAGTTAGTTTATCGTAGTTAAAGTTCAGTTAATATTATATTTTGAAATTAGTCGAACAAATTTAATTAAATTTAAATGCAGAACGCATTAAATAATTAATAAAATAAAAAAACATGATTAAAATGACATTCCGCTTGGAAATCGGGTAAAATTTTGTATTTTTTTCAAAACATCCTTACAAATGCAACAGTTTTGAAGTTTGTATGTATTTATTTTATAATTTCCTGTGCATTATGTTAATTGCTAATGATGACTTGAGATGAGCTACAAAAATTATACAAAATTGTTGCTTCATCAACTTGTGCAACATTTATTAAACTTCTGCTGGAATAGTTAAGTTTAAAGGTAAACTTTTGAGCGTCATTAGTGGCAAATGCGCAGTGCTAATGATATTTTTGGAAAGCAGCTTCAACTGGTTGCAAGAAACAGACACAGATGCAGTTGACTCTCAGCAGAGTCGTCGTCGTCGTCGTCATCGTCGTCAACTGGCCCTAATCACTGGCGCATCCTGTGTAAATCACTTGAGGACTTGGCTTGGACGTTGAGCTTAACGTTCTCCCTCTCTGTCTCAATCTGTATTTCTATCTCCTTTTCTCTCTCTTATGGCCACTAATTTAGCATTATGCAAGTCAGCTCAGCTCAGCTCAGCGTAGTTCAGCTCTGTTCGGAACCTCAAGACGTCGTTCATTATGCGCCCATTCTGTTCAGGTTAAAGTTGCAGTTTGCCACTGCCACTGCCACTGCCACATGCCACACAGCCTCCTTGCCACCTCCTTGCCACTGTCTGCTACTCGTACTTATTATTTATTGCGCCTTAGGTAATGCCCAAGTTCCAAGTGCCAAGTTCTTTCAGTCAACTTGCAATTTTTCATGCACGTTCATTATTATCATTGCCTTGCTCCCTCTCACTTTCCATCCCTCTCTGTCCCTCCTTTCTCTTGCCGTCTCTCTCTCTTTCTACTCGAGTTAAACTGCAGGCAGCCGTCGCTGATAAGCGACGAAAATGTGTAGAAAGCTCAAAGTTTCGCACAATTTTTTATGCCGCGCCAGCGGATGGCGTAATGGCAGCAAAGAAGAAAGACCAAGCAAAAGAGAGAGAGGAGGGGGGTGGGTGGGTGTAAGGGAGCTGGCAATAGCATGAAGAAATGCTAGAATTTATCACTGCAAGGCATCATCCTCAGTCTGGGCAAATAAAAGGCGAAAGGCAACTGCAACGCGCCATTCAATTTGATTACTTGCATCATAAATACCGGAAGCGTCAGAGTATTGAGGCGCCACAGCAGCACCCCTCTCTTTCCGCTCTCTTCACTCCAGTTGCAGGCCAGCACATGTGCGTGCCAAAGTGCTGAGAGGGGGAAATGGGGAGAAAGAGCAGAGAAATGCAACCAAGGCAACTGAGACAAGCAACGCATCCTGTTGTTCCTGCTCCCTGCTCCTGTCCCTCTCTCTCCCCCCTATATCGCTATCTCTTTCGCTGTCGCTGCCCCGCAGCTTGCCTCATGAATGACGGCGGTAATATCCTGTGACGCATTGACGCAGTGACGCAGCTTTGGTGGCAATAGTTGATAGCTGAAGCAGCGGCAGCTCCTTAGCTTTTGCCGCCGTCGTTCTCCTTTTATGCACTCGAGAAGGAAGCTGCCACTGCCACTGCCACTGCCACTGCCGTTGCATGCTACATGCTGCTTGCTGCATGAAAAGGCATTAAAATGGCAGCACACTGCAAAAACGTATTAGTAACAGACTATTGAGACGCTAAAGTGACGCTGGATACGAGTGCGGGTTTCCACTTGCAACGCGCTACTTGCAACTTGCAACTTGCGTGTGAATTCTTGCAAGTGCGCTGCAAAATGACTTATGTGCTGCAGGCAACGATGACGACGAAGAGGACGATGACGAGGATGTGAATGAAAAGCAACATGAGAAGCAGGAGTAGAGAAGAGAAGCAAGGCAAGAGAACGAGAACGAGAACGACGACACTATCGCCAAATCAGCAGCGCAGCTTGCATAAAAAATTTAAAGCATTGGCTATAAAAAAGAGTGCAAAATGACTTTGGGGACTCACACATACACACATGCATGCCGCATAAGTGCTTATGCTATAACTGGCAGCCTGTGTGTGTGTGTGTGTAATGACTGATCGTGTGATTTTTTATGCCCGCAGTTGCGTTGAAAGGCGATTTATCTTGGACTGGCTGGTTGACTTCTTGTTTGGCACAAATCAAACTCACTGACTCCCACACACACACACACACAACACACACATCGACAACGTCTACGAAAGTGTATAAAAAGTGGCTGAAAAATAAGCAAACAAACAAACAAGCAAACACAGAACGAATCTCGCTTTCTGTAAAAACGTAAGTTGCGGTCTGGCCAAAAGCGAATCAGAAAGAGATGGCAAAGAACAAACACAGCAAAAATATCTAACCAGTCTAAAAGAGTTAGCAGCCAGAGAGAGAAAGAGAGAGAGAGAAGGGAGTGGGGCACGCTGGGGAAAATGGGGTGCTGCCTTGTGTAGAGGGAGTTCAGTTTGCCTGGTCAGCGGTTGGCAGAGATTAACTTTTAGGTCGCTCAAAGCGACCACAGCAAGTGCTTTACATTTAAAACACGGCAAAACACACCAAGTGGAGGCGCAGAGGGGCGTGGTCGGCAGAGCGGAGCAGAGCTTGTTAGTGGCAACATAGACAACAAGAGCAACAGCAACAGCAGCAGTTGCATTGCTGTTGTTGATGTTGTTGCTGTTGCTGCTGTTGTTGCTGTTGCTGCTGTTGTTGACAAAAGCGCATATGCCAAAGCCGCAAGCCGCACAGATTAACAATTAGCTTGCTTTTTAATTTATTTAATATTTATAAACGCGCTCTGCAAAGTTAGAAAAGCTGCAACGTCGGCCCAGGGGATCAGAAAGCAACTCATGCATGCAGTTTAAGCCGATTTATGTATTTCCATCTGATACAGTATGTTCAGTAAACGGTTTACCCAAGGCTGTATATTTCTTAAATATTGGAAAATATAAACGAAAATTGAATACAATATTTTCACAATTGTATTCCATTTATTCTTGATTTGAAAAGCCTTTATAATTCTCAGTATAACAATTGCTGACATTTTAAGTACTAAAAGTTACGATTTTGATTTCATAACAATTTTAGCACTTTGGAATATCAAGCTGGAGTGAAATTTTGGATATAAAAAATGAAATAGGTATATTTCAAATCAAATATATAATTAAGTGAAAATATGTGAATTTATTTCCTGTCAAAATGATTACTTGACATACTGTAATTTAGCTTAAAATTACCAAAAAAAATCTGTCTCTGCACTCAAAGGTATGCTCTAGTTTTTGTGCTGTTGAATATTAAGTATTCGTGGCTTGGGTTAGAAATTATGAGGAATCAACTCAGCCCATCAAAGTACGCTATAGTTTCTGTGCAGCTTCAAATTAAGTATACGACACGTGGGCTGAGACGAAGACTGCCCTGTCAATTGGCTCTTGATTGCTTTTGCTGCAAGAGACAGACGCACACATTCATATATAATACGTATTTACAATGTATATTATACATATGTATAAATATTATGTCTTATATACGTACATATGCACATTATGAGGAATTTTGTGTAATTGCCACGTACGTCTATGTCATGTATTTGAATGTTGTTTGTTTGATGAAAGTTGTTGCTGTTGTTGTTAGCCGTTGGCTGTTGTTTTGATATGTATTTATGTTTGCACGCAGCAGCCACAACAAATAAACGAGTGCGACAGCCAAAACTGCAGTTAAAATGAAATAAAACATGGAAATGAATTATGATACATGTGTTACTCGGCTAAAGCCAAACCCCAACCCCAACTTCAACTCAAAGCCAATTGCTGTGAGCTACCAAAAACAGCGACTGGCAGCGACTGGCACAAAGTGGCAACGGCAACTGGCAACTGGCAGCAGCAACATGGCAACTGGCAACATGGAAAAATGGGTCTGGTGGCAGCCACTCATTCATTTAAATGCCATTTTAAACTTAAATGAAAGTTTATGGCCTTTTATTTGCATTGTGCGAGAGGCGCAGGACGGTTCCCATATTCTGTTTATACCTCTACCTCAGTATATATCTACCATACATACAATATACTGGGGTACATTCGCTTTTGTGGGCGTGTGTGAAACAACAACAAAAGTACAGTGACTGCAAAGTAGCAAGGTGAAGAGCAATTTAAAATTCAAATTGTTTAAAGCCGAATTTTTTCATTTCAGTTTTATTTTTTCCTGTTAGCAATGAGTCTTCATTAAGCTGCAATGCAAACACGCTTTTCACGCTCAAAGTCACACTTGAATATTAAATAAATTTAGTAGCAAAGTAGGAGAAAAAAGAAGAAAAATTGCGTAGAGCGAATGCGTAAAGCAAATGAAGAGCGCTCTGGCTTTTGACCTAATTACTATTAATCATGGGTAAAGTTTTCAAGGGTTTTCAGAGCTACCTGATCTGAACTTGTGTAAACACTGGATAAAGTTCAACTGCTAGTTAAATAAGAATTTCAAGCTTTTAAAGCCATTTTTAAGCTGCCTGTTTGAATGTTGGACAACGACTTAAATACTTTCAGAAATAAAACTAAATTACATTGAGTGGACAGAAAATAAAGAGAGCTTTGGCTTAACTGGTCAATCACATTAAAGCTTTCATGTGATTTCAACAGATTTTAAAGTTATTTTTAGGCCACTTTATTTTGAAACTTTTTTATTTTTAGGTTTATTTCTCAATTATATGTGGCTTACAAATGTGAATATATGATATTTCACAAATTTAAGTACCATACTTCAGGGTATAATGGTAGTCGGTGTTCTTATTGTGATTACGTTTGTTATGTAGGTTGCTGCTGTTGCATGTACGACTTGACACATGTGGATGGGCAACAACGGGATCTGACACTCACATAGTAGATCAACAGCAACAACAACAACAACCGAAACGCAGCAGCGACCATGTTAATGTGTCATGTTGTTGCTGTAGTATTAGTCTCGTTGTTGTTGTTGTTGTTACTGTTGTTGTTTTATTGCAAAGACGTGAAACACATATGCCACGTAAAAGTCGACACTTTACATTTGGCCAGGGCAATATATTATTTTTATTTTCGCTTGTTAGTCAGAAATTCGCTACCTGACCCGGGACAGACACAGGACCCAGGCAGTGTTATAGGAACAACAACAACAGAAATTGGGAAACAACATGTACACACACACACTGACAGCAACTGAAAACAGCATAAATCAAATTAATTTTGTAGGCGGCACAACATGCGCCATTTTGTAGCCGAGTGTGTGTGTGTGTGTTTTCTTTTGCCAGACACTGTTGCCCCCACCACACTCATACTCTTTTCCCCCTCGCTATCACTGCTTGTATCTGCAGCTCCCTTGCCGCATGAAAAGTGCGTTTTAATTGCAAAGATGCCGCCGCGTTGCGAGATTTCGACGCTAATTAGGCGCACAATTGGCACGAAATAAAATGACAGAAAAACAAAGCCGTGTACGTGACTATCTCAAGCTGTCGATCCCGCAGTCAGAAGGACAAACAAACAAACAAACAAACAGAGAGGCAGACAGACAGACAAAAAGACAGACAGATAATATCCTGCGATAAAAACGTACTTTTAAATTGTCGCTGGATGGAGAAAGGCACGTGTAACAAGAGCACACACTCATACTCAGATTCAAACTCATACTCATACTCATACTCATACCCAGACTCATGCTCCTTATCGTCAAATGAATATTCGCTTATTTGCATCTCTCGCGAGTTGCCCAAAGATACACAGATGACAGAGTGGGAGAGAGAGAGAGAGAGAGCTGTAACTGGTTAAGTTGTGTATGTGTGTGTGTGTGTGTGTGAGGCAGAGATTGAGGTGTGGCACACACAGCTTGACAAAATGAGTTTTTAGCTCTCATCTTGGCTATGTGTTGTTGAAAGGGCTGAAAGGTTAACCTTTGATTCAACAGCTGGGCTTTTAAATTAAGATTTTCGCAACTGACAAAAAAAATAAAAAACAAATAAAATAAAAAAATAACGAAGAAGAGAAGAAAACACACACACAACATTCTTTCGTCGAAAATGAGAAAAGTTACAGAACGCATTGAGGTTGAGTCCTGGCAAGGAATCAGACTAAAGAAGACTAAAGCCGAACTGAGAGTTGTTTGTTCAAGTGACTTGGGCAATGATTTTTTAGCCAACAACTCGTGATGATATAAAAAAAACAAACTTTGCCTTTTGACCATTTCTCATAAGTTGCTGAGGATAGTTTTGTATACGATTCTTAAGCAGTTTAAAGATTGAGATTTGAGATTTCTTTTGACTCTGTTCGGTCACTTGGCAAACTAATTTGCTTAGCTTTGACCTTATCCAACTGCTGCAAGGATTGCTTTAGTTTATGCATAACAACAACAAGAACAATAAGTAGAATAACTTGTGTAGAACATCTGGCATTGCTACCTCATCTTCATCTAATGATATTGAATAAGCACTTGAAAAACTCATATAAAGTAAACAATTGATTTCCATTACGTACGTGGCCAGACTCTGTATTCCCACTGCGAGCAGCAGCAGCAGCAACAGAGAGAGAGAGAGATAGACTAATAGAAACAGAGAGAGATAGAGATAGAGGGGGAGAGAGACATGGGGAAAGCTTGGCGCTGACAAGGATACGAGAAGCCGCAGACTTTACAACTTGCCATTTGCTTACCCACCGTTTACTTGCAAATTTTCTTTTGGCTCTCTGCAGATTTTTGCATTTTTCTTGCCCACTTTTCACACACACACGCAAACACACAAATACACATACGAGTGTGAGCTGCTTGCAAGTTATTTTCATATTTGTTTAAAGTCTATTTACCGCAAGTTGACAGTGAAATATGCGAAACTAGCGCGTAGCCAAATAAGTGCGACAGTTTCCGGTTACAACTGTGGCAATGCCAATGTGCGGCAATGTGGCAAGATGACAGCGGGAGGGGTGGGGGATTGGGGGTTGGGACAGTGGTAAGCAGCAGGAGATGCAGCCTGTGCTTTGCCTGCATGTCATTGCGGTTTGTTTGTTTGCTTGACTTGACTTGCGCCTGGGTAAGGATTTCATGTGCTTGAGCAGCAACTGAAGCAGCGGCAAGAAGAGAGAAGCGGAAACAGATAGAGATAGAAATAAAAATAGAAAGAGAGAGAGAGAGAGTGGGGCAAAAGTAGAGGTTAGATGAGACCAACCGCAGCGTTGGATGTCTGTGGATATGTGTGGGCTGCCTGCCTGTCCGCATGACAATTTGTTGTGCTTGAAATCTGCTCCCGTTGCTGCTTTTGCCGCTTTTGCCATGTTTTTTGCGCAATTTGCCAAAGCCATGCAAGACACGAAGCAGATATGCAGAGCAGCTGTAGACGAGACGCATGAAAATCGAGTAGAGAATCCTACACTCAGTCCCAGTCCCAATCCCAATCCCAGTTTTGCAGTCCCTGCAGTCCCGGAGCAAGGCTCAGGTTTTATGCTGAGGCCATTTGGGCCAGGCAAATAGTCGTTCCTTGTCGGGTCTCTGTGTAAACAAACAGTTATCCCTCGCTTTGGCGAGACGTATTAGATTTCTGTTGTTGCTGTTGCTGTTGTTGCTGTTGGTGGTGGCGTTGCTGTTGCAGTTGCCTAACCACTGAGACGGAAGTAATGTGTCTATCAAAGCATTAACAACGAGCGTCTTCGTCTGCATTGGCTAGGTTCGTTATTTTTGCCCCTACTGCTTTTTATTATACCCTGCACCCATTGAAAATGGCCAAAAGCGAGTGATACAGTTTTCTGGAAAGTTAAGTAGCAAAGAGAAGCAGGCATCTCTGGGAGTTTGAATAAATTTAAATCTAAAATGATTATGATCTTTAATAGTTATAATCAGAAAATGATCTAAATGAATAAAAAGTCCCAGATATACAATTTGATAATAAAAATCTAAAGTAAGAGTTAGTAACTAAGTTTTACAGAGTTATTTTTCTTAAGTTTATTAACTTTACTGCCACTCATTGAGCTCGAGTTAGAGAGAAATTCGAGTTATAAAAGTTCAAGTTATGGAAGTTCAACTGTAACTCAAATGTTTCCTATGAAAACCCAAAAAAACAGCTACAATCAAGAATAATATGATCACAATCAACAAATATTATTTGGTATTTTACAATATTTATAGATAAAATTATAATTCTAAAGATTCCCTGTTTAAGAATATTTGATCAGTGAATCTCAGAGACTGTAAAAGCTGTCGTATACTTTTGCTGAGTATCTCTGCGTTGGGCATTCTTAAGTAAAGAATTCTTAGTCTGTTTCTGGTTGCACTTCCCTTTGCAGTTTTGTCTTGTTCAAAGCAGCAGATGTGAAAAATCCATTTATACAATATTATATAGAGTAGCTAAACACGTCGATGACTTAAATGCGGCCATTAAACGCCTTTATGCCAAATTGAACACAATTAAATTAGTTGCGGCTAAGGTAGGGGATTAAGGTAGAAGTTTGTCAGCCCGACAGACAGACGGAGAGACAGAAAGTCAGACGGCCAGAGTGCTCGTGCTTCTTCTTGTTGCTGCTTCTATAGATGTTGTTGTTGTTGATGTTGTTGTTGCTTATGTACAACTAATTGGCTATGTAAATGACAGCTGGTAGAGTGCAGGATTTGAGCATAAGTGTATACACATATACATGCATACATTCATCTACACATTCATACATGTGCATATGCATATACATATACATATTTGCTGTTAATTACGAGCTTAGGTGGAGGTGCTGAAGTATTTGTGGCTTGTCAAAGCCCCTTCTCATCATCCCTCTGTCTCCCTCTTTTCCCTCTTTTCAGCCACATTGACATGTCGAGCAGCAGCAGCGTTGTCATGAAACCTTTTGCTAAGGATTATGCAAATCTGCCACTCATCGTGCATACACACACATGCACATATACACTCACACACGCACACACATATGTAGGCACAAAGCCTTCATTTACATTTACATACGGCTAACTGAAGATTTGCGCTTCATCATAATTTATGCAACTGGGAAGAGACACTTCATTCGCAATGCCTCAAAAATTGCCCACAGTTATGGCACGGACGAACAGACAGACAGACTCATGGGCACAAGGACAACACAAACAACAGGGACCCAAGCCAACACATCGACCCCCGAACTGACTAACTGACTGACTGACTGATACCGCCAGGCAGGTGGGTAAGTAAACAAAATTGAAACTCTATCTACGGCACCACACACAGTCCTTATACTTACTATATATACCCTTTGCCGATTACAGAATGTGTGCAGAAACTGTTGTCGTCGTTGAGGACATGATATATGATTTTATACAAACATAGTCCCTTAACTTGATCCTTCTAATGTCCCACTAACTGTTTGTTAAGGCGCCTAATTCAAATTTAACAGTTGCTTAACATTAACAGCGTGGCATTAACATTTCTTAGCATTAACAGCACTATATTATCATTTTTAAACAGGGATTAAAACCGAAAGGAATATCGGTTTCAGTTACGGTTTCGGTTATGTTCGCATTTCGGTTTTCGGTTATAGATTACGCAAAATCTTTGAATAAAGGTTTCGTAACGGTGAACCGGTTTTTGTATGTATCGGTTTTGAAATACCGGTATGGTTTCGGTTCACAAAAAATTTTTTTTTGCAAAAAATATAGGTATATTAATATTATAATAATAATAATTAAAAATGTATTACTTTCTTAAATTTTCATTCACACATTTCTTTCATATATTCTTCAGTTTATTTTAAATTTATTTTATTTGCGCATATTCAGTGCTATGAAAATTCGATCATTAATATCAAAAATAAAAATTGAAAATTAAACATAAGAAAATTAAAATCAAAAATCATAGTAAAAAATGAGAAATAATTTTTTTTTAATGTATAAAAAACCGAAATTAACCCTTATAAATGAAACGGTTACTAAACGGTTATTTCGGTTTACAGAATTTCGGTATTAAGGTTTCGGTCAAATGAAAGTTTTTTTTTTCGGTTACGGTTTCAGTTACGGTTTTAAATTTCAATCGGTTTTTACCGGTTAAAGGTTACGGTTTCGGTTAGGGTTTTAATCCCTGTTTTTAAATAATAATAATTTAGCTCTAGAGAAGTTTGGAGAAAATAAGTTCAATCTTAAAAGGGCTTTATTAAATATTTCTATTTAGATATTGAATTTAAGAATTTTTTATGAGCTAGAAATCAACATAATTTTAATTATTTTACTTAAATTTAAAAGTTATGCAATTTCTGGTGCACTTTAATAAATATTCACTAAAAATTATTCAGAACTCTAAACTATGTAAAATTAATAACAATTCTAAAACAAAAATGTTGAAAGTTATCATACAAACAAAATATAAAATATGTAATATGCATACATAGAAAAGTCAAAGGACATCTCTGATCTCCTCGTCAAGCTTTGCAACTATTAACTCGTTATAAAATAATTAATTTCTCTTTTAATAAAAGTAACTTTTTTAATAATTGTTGCAATTTGTTATGCATGATTTGTCATAATTAATGCTCCAGAGAGTTGGTACCACAGCAAAGTCCTTAGCCTTTGTGGCTGTGGAGTTAAAGGGACGGGCATCTTTAGTTTGGTCGGACATTCGGCAGCTCCGGCTGCACTTTTGCCACTTGCTGTTGCCACTTGGCCTGGCCTGGACCCTCCCCCCATAAAATGCTTATGAAAAGCGCTTAAATTAACTAACCCTTGGGGCATGGCAAAGCAAACACCGTAAACACCTTTAAAAGCCACAGGACGATGTCTGCAGGCTGCCTGATAGCTATAGTTGGCCACTGCGAATTTCCATAGCAGGCTATGGCTCAGGTCAGGACCACGAGGACCACGAGGACCAGAGGAAAGGCACGGATCAGGGAGCAGGTTATAGGGGCAGCTGCTGGATGGACAGGGCGGACAGGGGGCCATACAAAATGTGTAGTTTATTTGCAATTTTTTAGCCAAAGAGCTTTGCATTTTTGTTATTTCTTTACCCTTTCCTCTCTCTCACCATTTCTTTTTCTCTCTGTCCCTTTCTTTCTCCGTGTTGTGCATCTTAGTTTCATCTCTTTCCACTCTGTGCATGTGAAATTTTTGTTATCGCAGTGTTTGCAGCAGCTGCAGCAGTTGCAATAAAATCAGTGGCAAAGGTTGCAGCAGCTGAGGTCAGTTTGGGGTCCATTTTATGTATGTATATATGTGTGCGTTTGTATTGGTATTGGTATGTACGTGTGTGTGTGTTTGTCAGTTAAATGTAAAGCATTTGCACTAAAAACTTGCACACTGAAAATTTGAAATTTGCCATTTGTTTTGTCGGTTTTGCTTTTATTTCGCATTTGGCCAAAACATTTCTCTGATTTGCATTTAAAAGGTGTGGCAACTATCACTGAGGGCTTATATGCGGGCTCGGGGTTAAAGGGTCATCAGCTTGAAACTACGACTATTTTTACCTTTTGCCTTCTCCATCTCTTCCTCCAACTCTTCAATGTATCAGTTTGCAAATGAGCCTGACTATAGTTTTTATAGCCTCACAACGGGGCATTAAAACTTTGCTATTAAGCAAGTAACGCACCCAAAAGTTAAGCTCTTAAGTATATTCAAAATATTTATGCAGCGCCATCTATCGGGTGGAAGTTGTTGCAGATTTAAAGAAAAATGAAAATTTAAAAAAGAAACTTTTCTGAATCCTAGCAATATTTTATGTTGCAATGATGCTGCGATATAAATGAAGCTTACTTTAGGAAAAAATAGTTGATTGAAAAGAAAAGAAAAGAATTGTGCCAGATTCTATAAAATCATTGAAGGCGACTTAAGGATCTTTTATGTAAGAAATTCGATCTGAATAGATAGAAAGCAGTTGACTGTAAAAAGGATACACTAGAGCAAACAATAAATACAGTTAACTTTCAGATTATTCTTAAAAAATTTGAATAGTAAATAGAATTCTTATTAAAATAAATATTTTAAAATATTTTAAATTTAAACCATTGCATCACATCTTTTTGATACATTAATTTACATTTTTATTGCTAGAGTATTGAAGTTTCGTTTTACTCTATTTAGAACGAGGCTTAAAAAACCAAATGAGAAAAAAATGCAAACAATGCAGTGCAACATTTAAAACATAAAATGAAATGCAAATAAAATATGCCGTCGACAAGAGAAAAATAATAATAATAAAAAACAAAATCGAGAGAGCAAAATAAAATAGGAATTCTCGTAGTGGCAACATGAAATTGGCTGGTTGCTCGGGTCATAAATTTCTATATAGACAATCTCGCGCTGTTGTTTGCGCTATTCCCGGACTATTGTATTGTATTGTTGTTGTGTTGTTGTTGTGCCCGTTGTGATTGTCGCTATTCTACTCAACATGCAACAACTATTAATCATATTGAATCTGGTCTGGGGGGTCGAAGGACTGACTGTGCCTGACTGTGTCATCCTGGCTAATCAATCTTTGCCGTGTGCCATCGTTTCCAATGCCAATGACAACGACAAAGGCAATCTCTACCATCTACCATCTACCATTTACCAACTCTCCATCTACCATCTTTGCCAGCTCCTCTGCTCACTCTGCCCATCTTTGGTCGAAGAAAAATGGCCGCTAAAGTCATTAACGCCTGGATGGCCACCTGGCCGGTAGTTGTGATCCGTATCCCGGACACGGATACGGCTAACACGGGCCAGCTAACGTCTAAGCCGCCATCGGGCTGTTTTTGCCATTTTGCTATTTTGTTTATGGCCGACAAACGTAAATCTCTTTGCGAGCCGCTGCTCAATGAGGCGTCAGGCAAAAGCCAAAAGGGGATTAGTTGTAATCAATAACTTGGCCAAGTATGTGAAGCAGGCAGGCAGGCTGGCAGGCATTCATGGCAGTTGCTTTTGCCTGTCGAAACTTTTGCAGAGCTTATTGCCAAGACCCCGTCGTATTAACGGTACGTACTACCACCCTCCTTTTGTGTTGTGTTGTATTGGCCAAGTTATTATTATTATTATTATAATTTTCTTTTGCAAATGCGGATTAATTGAAAAGTTTGCCATTAAGCATTTGCGCTTGGTTGGTCGAGAGCAGCCTTTTGTTTCGACTTCTTCTTCTACCTCAGGTTAGCCAAGCCTCATTCCCTGCAAAAAATATAATTTGTAGGTGTTTCAACTATTTGATCGTTATAGATTTTGACAGCTTCATTCGCAGTTATGATGAAAATTACTTAAAAGCATTTTGCACACAGCGCTGATTTGATTGATGGGCGTTTATGTGCTTTGGCACTGAGTGCTAGCTAAATCAGAGGGAAACCAGAGAGGTGGAGGGTGGGACCAGTTGCTGGGTGGCGTACTATAGAGCGGCGTCGTCATTATATTCGCATTATCGACTGTCGTGGGCGCGGGCGCAATGAGGCATCGCAAATGCCAGTTGACGTGCTGGCGGTTTGAAGAGCTGACAAAAAGTTGCGCCAATTTGTGTCAATTATCAGGAGGTTTTTCCTTCACCCACCCACCCACCTCACCTCTTTGCCCTGCTCTGCCCAAGGTTGCGTATTACCTGAGAGAAGTTTTGAAATCCGTTGAGAGAAGATTGCAAAATGTGGGGCAGTATTAAATGACAAAATGATGACTACAGTCACTACAGGTGTGAAATGAATGAAAATGTGTGGCAAGTGGAAAGTTCCTGAGTTATGCGCGGTAATACGAGCTGCAAAAGTCTGAAACTCTGAATATACATTTCATCGCGGCAAACTTAAGAGCTTATCACTTGGAAAGTATCAAAATGATTGTAGCAAATATTGAAAACAGCTTAAAACGCATGCTATACAGTATAATGCAAATGTATCAATTTATTGGATAATAAGCTGATAATAAAAGCACATGAAAGCTTCGAGTTATATTTAATCTTATAAAAAAAACCTCTTTACGAGGTAAAAGTCTAGTGCCGAAAACATTTTCATGCCCCAAAATTTCTGATATCCAATTTTGTGACGAAAAATATTAAATTTTACACATGAATTATTAAAAAATAAAATTTTTGTCACTGGCACTTCGCAAAAAAGTACTATTTATTAGGTATGAAAAATTTAGCGCAATGTGCCCAGTGACAAAAATTTTATTTTTTAATAATTCATGTGTAAAATTTAATATTTTTCGTCACAAAATTGGATATCAGAAATTTTGGGGCATGAAAATGTTTTCGGCACTAGACTTTTACCTCGTAAAGAGGTTTTTTTTATAAGATATCAGAAATTTTTTAATAAGACATCGGAAATTTTGACAATTGCAATATTTTTTTAAACAATTCAATAATTATATAATTAAGAGAATTAAAAACACATTCAATCAGAGACGTTTCAATATTATATATATTTATAAATATATTTCGATCTTGCTGTAATTGGAATTACAAAATGTTTCATCTGCCGCAAAAAGAATTCACCACTTGCAAGCAGTATCTTTAAACATGCACTGCAAGCAGTGCAAGTAGTGTACATGCAGTAATATACATGCAGTAGTGTTAAGGTAAAAGGTATATTCAATTAACAAGTAATATCTTGCCCAAACGAATTTTGAGAGATAGGTGTTATATGTCAAAAGACGCGGAATTGAATTGACTACAACATACTACATATTTAAAAGTGATTTCATTTGTAGATTTTTCTTAAATGGAAAAATAAAAATTATTTCACCTGTAGCTGTTTACCTTTTTTCTTAAAAAAAAAACTTTGAAGGTATGCCTAAAAGCCCTTCAAAATACCTTTTAATCGATATATAGATCATATCTGTAGCTTCTATAGTATGGATGCTATGAGGGTTTTAACTTTAGCGGTTTTTAGCGATTTCCCGCTAAATTAGCTATTTTTCGAAAAAGTCGTAGAACAAACGTTTCTATATTTTTGAGCGGGAACAAGTCCTCATTCAAACATTTTAGCTAAATCATCGCTTTGATACTAACAAACAAACAAACAGACATACTGACTTTTCATCTCATTTTCGAAAGGCGACTAAAAATTTCAAAATTAATTATTTTTTGAACCAGTAATCGGATTTCGATGATCGAGGTGTCATTCGACGCGTATTTTTGATTAGAATAGTAAAAAATTAAAAAAAAAATCAAAAAGGCCCCAACGGCCCCATTTGCCCCAATCATTTAAATTTTTTCCCTCCCACTTACACCTGTTTGTCTCACGAACCAGGTGAGTTTCCAAAAGTCTTAGTATGCACATTTGTAAGTTAAATTGATACCTTTCGATCGGTATATAACTCGACCCGATCGGACGGTCATAGCAAATTTTCCATTCTTCCTGTGTATATATGCTAGTCGCCTTCGCACCCTTCGTGCTGCTTTCGTCACTAGCGCGGACTGCCGTCCGCAGTGATGAAAAGTTAAAAAAGTTTAAAAAAGCTGCTTCTAATCTTAGCTCGATCTCAATGAAAGAGCACATTTTTAATGCAAGTTTTCATACTCGTAAGTTAGCTTTGAGAACTGCTTAAAAATCTGCCACTCTCGATAGCTGTTTACCAAAACACATTAACCAACTTGTTACAACTTAACAAGCTATCATGTCAACTACACAAACTTGGCACGGAAGTCTAAAGTGAATCTTAATACTTATGTTTTTTTTTGTTATATGCTGAAAAACTTTTTGTTCCCTTAACGAAAGAAAAAAAAACTTGCTTATCCCTTATACTTATTAAAGATTTACGATAGAACAAGCCCGCATGCTTCAGAGATTTGCCTTTGGAAAACGTTTTCTTTTTCTTTAGCATATCGTTAATGAAATCCCCTTTTGGTAGGCTGAAGGATCTAGTCGCTCATTAAAATCGAAGAGAAGCGTTGAACAAATCGATTTTCGTTTAGTATCGTAATCAAGAACACAACAATTTTTGTTCTCGTGCTAAAAATTTGTTTGGTGCGCTATAACAAGTCTGGTCTACCCCTGGCTCACAGTCTGCTTCCCGCTTCAGCCGAACATGGCTGAATGGAGAACTTAAAGAGCACTCGAACAGCACTCAGCCGCAAACACACTCACACCCACACAGACACTCACTAACACACACACCAGCACTCAATCTGCATGTGTGTAAGCCGCTGTTTAAGTGGAGTTTGCTTTTTGCTGCAGGTTGGCAGTCGGAGAATTGGGTAAAATGATGAGTGTGGCAGGGGTGTCAAGGGGGTTGAGGGGGTCGAGGGGAAGGAGGGGTCGGCATCGACGTGTCGGGCCATCGTCTGCGTTTTGCAGTACTTGTCAAGATTGAATTTGGTACGGATATATATTCCTCTTCTTCTGCTTTTTCCCTTCTCTTTTTTGTAGTATTTTTTGGCAGAGTTTTTCTTCACTTTTCTTTTTTTTTTGGCGTTTTTATTGATCAAACAAAACGTTGCAAGTGGCAGCCAGTAAAGGTGTCATTGCTCAGCAGCGTTTACCGGCAGATATACCATACCTTTCTCATATATAGAGACTGAGTTGCGGGGGGTCGAGGGGAAGCGGAGGGACATGACACGCGCAGTGCGCATAGATTGCATGATTGGTTTCATTCGGCAACTGTCGTTCTGATTTCATTTTATTATTATTATTATTATTTTGGTAGTTGGCAGTCAAAATGTTTATAGAGGTATTACTTTTCGCTTATTTTTTGCAATGGCTTGCTTAGAAATTCTTTACTTACCGGACCAAACTGTTCAAAGTAGCTTTTGACATCCTCCAGCGTGGTGGGCGCCGAGAGGCCTCCCACAAAGATTTTCTTCGTTCTCGTCACCATCTAGAAGAAAGAAGAGGAAGAGCACTGATATAAGCGACTGATTCCTCAAATCATGAACATATCTCTTAAATATTTTAATATTTAATATCCGACTACCATTTGAGCTAAATACTAATAATAAAAAATATCAATATTTTTACTCCAGCTTAATGATTTTTAGCATTTATTTGACGAAAATTCCTTTTTCTGAGACCAAAATCTTACTTTTTGACCTCTTTTTATCAACGTAGCGATCGAAACAAAAGCAAAGTAAGAGAAAGAGAAGAGTAGAGAAGTATTAACAAATGAACGAATGAGCGCGTAAAGCGCAAATGGAAACGCTGCTTAATTTAGCTGTATCCTGACATTTAAAAATACATTTATGGTAAGTCAGAGGAAGAAGCAGGCAGGGATGAGCATATATATAATCGAGCGGGGATCGGCTGGAGGGGGTTACGCCAAAAGTTATGGCCCGCCAGACGGCAAGGAGCCATAAGAGTCGCTGAATACTGTAACTTACAGTTGCAACTTTCGCTATGCGTCGACCATTTTGTGCACTTTATGTAGTAGCCGTATGTGTGTGTGTGTGAAGTGTGTGCCATTGCATATGTGTGTGTCTGTGTGCAGCTGGCATATTTAAGCTGACAGTTTCAAGTGCCAACTTTACGCAGTTAGCGCAACAGCAGCACCAAAAATGATGGCGAGGCAAAAGACGCCCGAAGAGGCAAACTACGGCAAATGTATATGTGTGTGTGTGTGCGAGTGTGTTACCATGTTAGTGTGTGTGTATTGCAACGCCAGCCTTTTTAGCCCGCAGGCAAGCGTAAACTGTTAACGTTAAGTGACGGCAGTTAAGCGACAGTGGGCCACAAAATTGTTCATTCGTTCTATACAGCTGAATTGCAAATTCAGCTCCAAGTGACCGTAAAAAAAAGAACTAGTTCATTTGTTAAACTATTTGACAGATTAATTAATAGTTCTCAAATCATAGCAATTGAGCTTTCTCTCTGACGACTTTTTGATATTATAATCAATCTATTTTACAAATCATTTTTACTATAAGGTTATGTAATTTTAAAATCTTTTCTTAAATACTTTTTTCTACATTAAAAAATGTTAGTTTGTTGCCTGTGACCAACAAATCAAAATCTGTTGTAGTAAAGGGATTCCGGAAAACAGTTTTAGATTTGGTTTAGATTTCTCTATACAAAATTTTTAGTGTGCCCTGATTTTTCCTTGATTTGTTCTGGGCACATTGAAAATGTTGTGTGGAGAAATATAAAACAAATCTAAAACTGTTTTCCGGAATCCTTTTTAAATATGTAAAACCTGAAAAAATGTATATCATCTATTTTCAATAACTGAATAAGGTGCAGTACATTTTTTTTATAAAAACTATTAGTTAATATTGTATTGTTATCACTTAGAGCTTTTTCGACTTCTAACTTTTTGTCAGTTTAATGTAGTTGATATTTTTTAATTTCAGAACTAGTTTGCTGTCCGATTTTTGTTTTAAATTTCAGATCGGTCAATTTGGGAACACTTCGATTCTCATTTTGTGTTAACCCATTCTTTTCAATTGTTTCACTTGCATTTGCATTTTTGTCTACAGTTGAAAATTGGTTTAGCTCAACGTTTATCAACAGAACTAACTGGGTTCGTTAAACAATTTTTTAGTGTTGCAATTTTTTGGGGTTTTAAACCGTTTAGCAGCATTGCTGTGGTACGCAATCGCTCCCCTCCCTCTCATTCTGCCTCCCTCTCACTCTATCTGTCGCTGTCTCTTTCTGTCGCAGTCTGTTTTGGCCCATGGTCCTTCAGTCAGTTCGCTGCAGGGCCGGATGAAGCTGATGACGCTGATTGCACTGAAGCTTGCAAGCTGCAATTTATGAGCACGGCATACTATACAGACAACTGAAGGGCTGAAGAGGGGCCAGAATGGTGTATGAGGGTGGCTGGTTAAGGGAGGAGTCAACAGACGCTGGAGAAGATGTGGGATACGTCCGTTAAGGAAGCTAACGATATGTAACAGCGGTGCTGATGTTTCTGCTGTGCCAGCAGTAAAATTCATACAATGTCGTAAAATTAAAACACTTGTGCTGTCGCACCAACTCACACACACACACACACACATACTATACATAAAGATATACACGCACACAAGGACAAGAAGAAAAACTACAGCTACAACTACAACTACAACTACAAAGTTAGTCATGCAGCTTTTGGCAAAGCAAATCGCTTTAGCCCGTGTCCTGTCTGGGTCCTGACTGTGTGCTCCCTCTGCTGCTGCGTTGTGTTGTGTGCTCTTCTGCACTGCACTTTACACAGGTTGGGCAAATACTCGTACATGCCAGAGGTCTCGGTCTTGGTCTCGGTCTTGGTCTCTGGCTCTCCATCTGGGTCTGGGACCTGTACTGAGTCTGAGTTTACATCTTAGTCTCAGTCTCTGCCTGCTCGCTGCGGGCGTGCTACTAACAATTTGCAAAAAAAAAATGAAAAACCATCAAGTTGAGTGGGCTGCAAGAAAGTAACAACATGACGTCCGAGACAAAGTTGTTGTTGTTGTTGTTGTTGGTCAAAGAATTGCAGTGTTGTTAAAAAGCGATTCAAACGACATCACTTCGCTCGAAGTCCACCGCTAATCACTGCCAATGAGGCAGCTACTTAAACTAATAAACTGGCTTTGCAATGTCATCATCAGCACACAACAACAAATAACAAATAAATAAATCGGGGACGGGGAACGGGAAACAGGCAGCGGGAGACTTAAACACGCCCAGAGCTGATAGCGACGCATGAATCAAAAACAAAACACACCCAGTCTAAAAATAAATAAAGATAAAGAAAGTAGAACTCGAGGAAAAGGCTGCAGTCGAGCGTGTTCGACTGTGTGGAGACCCTGTAAATACTCTGTAACAGAGAAAGTATAAAAATAAAATAAAAGGAACTATAAAAAGAAAAAGTTGTCTATATCAGCTCGGTTTTTGAATATCAAACTTTTTTATTTTCAGTCAATAATTTATGAGTTTATATTAATTTAATTAATAATATATAATTTTAGTTTTAGTTTAATTTTAATACACCTTAATAATAATTAAATAAATTCAAAATAAACAAATTCCACTACACTTATTATTCCACAGACTTTATAAGACCTTTGCCTTTTTGAACTACAGGGTCATAAAGTAAGCAGTGAATACAAAAGCGAATCAGTTCCCGTGCCAAAACCAAAACCAAACCCAAGTCCAAGCCCCAATTCCATGATCTGTCCAAGGCGAACTTAGCCAAATGGAACCACACACGCATACTAACGAAGTGACACGGCATTTTATCGGCCAACACACGGCGCTGCACAGATTAGGAATGTCAATATTAGCCACAGTAAGAGAGAGAGACTTCGACTACGACTACGATTATAAGGCTGACAAAGGAGTAGGGGTTGGGGTTGGGTTGGCCTTCGACCCTTGCTACCAAACATTTTTGACAAATGACGTCAGGAATGGGGAAATGGGGCGTGTAGGCGTTGTAACCAAGCTGGAGGCGTGCTCTCGGACAGGTTACAATGCAGTCGAACAAGAGACTGAGCTGGTATCGAGATACATGCGAGTATAATGTCAGAGATAGCCAGGGGTACGAGTGGTCCAAGTTGTAGTCCACATTTGGCATTTGGCTACACCATGCTAAAGTTGTTTTATTACAAAAAGGTGTTGCTCACGTTGATATTGGGTGGACACAAGCTGTTAGCCAGAAATGGAAGATAAAACGGAGTTCAAGGCAGCTCAACTCCAGCTCAGTTCGAATATGCCTGATGAAGTAGCTCTTTGACAGACTTCAATTTCGAAATTCCTAATTGAATATTGAAAATGAATTCTCCATTGGGGCCGTGTTTGACAATGAGTCCCCTGCTATTTCATGTGTTAGAAATTCATGTGAACTGTTTAATAACTGTGAAGTTAGTCAGGTCAACTCGAACTCTATTTAGGAGCTGATTGAAATTGATTACAATTTTGGGTAGACTGCAATTTATATCCCATTAAAGTTGGTCAAAAAATAATCGGATGAACATATTAAGTATAAGATATTTTCAGCGTTATAATATCTTAAATTCAGTCTATATAAAAAGATCTTTAGTTTGCTTGTTATTATTAAAATGCAAATATTTTTAATAACTTTCTCCTCCCATTTTGTTCTTGCTGTAAAGTAAGTATAAAATAAATTCCAGAGAATTTCAATCTATTCTGCTTTAAATTAGCAATCAAAGTGAAATGACTTTACAGTGCCTTATAAAATTGTCGGATTTTACAGCTCGGCATAAATAAGCTTGTGTGCGTAATATTTCGCTTAAAATTCCCAAATATAGTTGATGTCATTTTCGGCACTCTTAAGCTCATTTTAATGGCCCTTCAGGTGGTTTTCGGGGTAGATTGGAAAGGATATATAGTGGGGAAGGAGCAGGGGTAGGAAATGCCCATCAGCGCTGGCAATCAGGACAGCATTGCCATCATCTCCGACGTGGATTGTGTGTGTGTGAGTGTGTGCATGTATGTGTGCGAGTACTCGTAGTGAAAGGGTAAAATCAATTTAACACTTTCAACTAAATTATTCATTTTGCATAATAATTTTCAAATCTGTCAAAATTCACACACACACATACTTATACATTGTAAGCAGGCCTTTATTTGATACATTCAGCGGTTGTCGGCGTCTGCACTTTCACACGCTTAGGACCGTGATAGGGATGTTAACTGAGGGCAGGGGAGAGGAAGCAAAGGGAAGGGAAGGGAAAAAGCACTCAAATAATTCCCAGGCGTAAGCTAAACCAGCGCAAAAGTTGCCACGCTGCGCACAACAATAGCAAACGCAGGCCAACTGAGAAGGGGGACCTGGCAAGGGGGAGGCGGCGAGGGGACGTCGGTTATATGGTAAAGTGGAACTGAGACTAAAAAGTAAAACCCTTTAACCGAGCGTAGGCAACGGCGCCACGCGAAGCGTCACAAATTCTGTTAAGCGAAAATTTCATCAACGACGACGACGACGGCACGAGAAAATTTCCATTCGCCATTCAACATTCAGACGTGCGACGCCCGACTGCCCCAGCCCCCACATCCCCTCTAGCCGCCCGACCATCCGTCCGTTCGCCTGCCCGTCTGTCCGCTCGTCCTCGTCCTTTTGCGTTGTCAAAATGAAAGGAAAATGTCTCATAAATCCTTTTAATATTAAATGAGCTCGTTCTGGCAGTGTCCCACTTCCCCCTCCCCCGCTCTTACAGTCTTCCTCCCTTCCCTACTTGGCTACTCGCAACTCCTGCCACAATTCGCGCCACGCACACACTTAAAATTATGTGGCTAATGGGAGCAACTTGGCTGGAAATTGCGCGAACCTGTCGAGAATGCCATTGCCAATGCCATTGCCAGCCAACTTTAGCCCGCCACTTTGACTCTACACATGTTCCCCCTACACCCCCCTATTGCCATACCCTCCCCTTCCCCCTCCTCATATTTTGGTGAATTTGTTTAACTGATTGTGGCCAGGGACTGGTTTTTTCGGTAGCTGGTTTTTCGGCTTCTGCAATGCCAATTGTCATTAAATGTAATTTTTAAACCTGTTAGCGTGCATGTGTGTGCTATAAAAAGGGGTAGGCTAGCCTAACTCCCCCTCCCCCACCACTCCTCGGCACAATCAACTCTTGTCCCTATGTCCCTTTTTATTTTTTATAGGTACGTGTGCGTTTTGTGCCCGAAAACATTTGCTTTTTATTGTCAAATTAGTCGGCAAGGCGGGTTTATTAAACTTGTTTCTCGACAAAACTCTTCATGTTCCTATTATGTTATATTATACTATGTGTGTGTGAGTGTGTGGCATTTACACAACCAACTCCATTACGCCTTCCCCTGCTGCCAATTCAAGCCTCTCTTCGCCTCCCCCTCCCGCTGTCGGCTGTCAGGCAACGACAACAATTTGTAACATTTGCCGCACTTCCCGCAAGCATTTTTGTATGTTGTCGGACGAGGGGGAGACGAAGGGATGGACGGGATGGAAGGGGGATGCTGTGCTGTGTCTAACCCACTCAAAAAGCTTCAACATCATTCAAAGTGACAAATTATCCATGCAAATTTTACAAAATGGCTGCCAGGCGGTTGCCAAAGGCTCGTGGGAAAAAGTGTTGCATACTTATGAGCGCGTTGAGGCGCCATTTGAAATATGAGAATTGAATGGCAGGAAAACTTTGACAAAACACATACACACACACATACGTATACACCTAACGCAATGCACAACAATGTCTAAAAGGCCTATAGAAGCAATAGACTCAACAAGGATTCTGTCTCCAAAGAAGACACGCTTTTAACTGTGACTCGATCTGTCTGTGTGTCTGTTTTTGTTTGTGTGTGTGTGTATGGCTGTGTGCGTTGTTGTTGTCTATGCATATTCGATCTGCTCCATCAATGCCATTGTGCTTTTGTCTTGCTTTCAATTAAAATGACCACACAGCGAGACAGCTAGGGAGCATTTTGCCATCTCCCTTCTCTGCATCGCATCCTGTTGTTATCCCTACGAGTTGCTTGACCGAAAATTTGTGCAATTTCCGTTACTAATACTTTTTGGTCAATTTCCTTCACATACACACACACAGAGAGAGAGAGTGAGAGAAAGAGACGGGGACACTCTGTTGATTTATTGCCCTGGCAAATATTTTGCGCCTTAATTTCGTTGATATTTATGCGGCAATGTGTCCTTGTGTGTGTTGTGCAGAGCCAATAAACACGTTTGTGCCACTGACAAGGGATAATGGGCTTCCTTTCCATAGTTGTGGGGAAAGAGAGCAAAATCAGCATTTGAATATGCCCCAGGGACTAAAAGCGACCCATCAAAAGGAATGCAAATCGTGTGTCCTGTCAGTCGCCTTGTCCGGTTTGCTGCTCGGACCGTTGGCTTGTAAATCAAATGAAATATATTACAAGCGCCGCATAAATACATTTCAAGATTGATGTGAGCCAAAGTGAGAGAAGAAGAAGCAGAAGTGGAGGAAGAGAGAGCAAAAAAGAGTTGTGGAAGTGAGGAGAGAGAAAGGAACGGAAAGGAAACTTAACTTTGGCTGGCATTTTAATGAGCTGCAACATAAACTAACAAATGAAAATGTGCGCAGCTCATTCACAAATTGAGTGACACACACACAGACAGAGAGAGTGAGAGAGAGAGAGAGAGTGGGGAAGAGAGGCAGCGTCTCCTTATTTATGCATAACAATAATGAATATTATACAACAAGCCCGAAATGTAATTCTGTGTAATTAATTATTAATTTATGCGCATACATTTAACTCACACGCATTGTCGTCGACAGCAGCAGCAGCAGCAGCAACACATGTGTGTGCCAGAGTTGTATGCGAGTGTGTGTGTGTGTTTGTGTGTGTGTGGCATTGGCATCCTGGCACAATGGCGGCTGGCGGATGCGGAAACTGTTTTGCTGCCGTTGATGCTGCCAAGCCAGTCATTGTTGTTGTTCAGATTGTTGTTGCTGTTCAGATTGTTGTTGTTGCTGTTGCAGCAGCGACTAACGACCAGCAAAGTCTGCGCTTGTTGTTGCTGCTGCTGCTGCTGCTGGTCGCCTGTCGACATTGTTGTTGTCGTTCTAATGTTAAGTTGAATTGTCATTAAAATTGTCGTCCATAATTTCGACATTAAATACAAACACACACATACTTGCACACATGTGTGGCAGTGTTGCAAGAGGGAGACAGAGCGTTGTATGTAAATTGTGTGCGGGCTCCTCAACGTATGCAACACTTTTGCGACTACAGCATAAATGCTTGCAAGAGTATACGTGTGTGTATAAGTGTGTGTGGCGCGTGGTTAAAAAGTGCCAACGCAGCATGTTTTCAACATTGTTTAAATTTATATGGCAGACACAGGGAGACACTCACACACACACACACACACATGGGACACACGGGACACAAAGCAGTAGCAACAACTTGTGCTTAAAGTTTTAAATTTACATAACTGAGTGCATAACGACAACATGAAGAAGACAAAGTGATAAAGAGAGAGAGAAGAGACAGTAGGAGACTGAAGTAGAATAAAAGGGAGAAGGAGAGTGAGAGGAAGAGGAAGACAGAATGATAGCTTGCAGGTTGCAAGGTGGCAGCTACAGTTTGAGTTTGGGGCTTGTGGACTGGGGACAGTTACACTTACGGCAATTACTGCGCACATAAACTTCAGGAGCCGTCCCCAATCATCATTAGGCAGTGGCCATTACGTAATTATCGCAATCACAGCCAGAACCAGAATCAGAGTTGGAGTCAGAGTCAGAGGTGGGCATATAATTGAAATTTGTGGCCCAAGACAATAAGAGAAGGGAAAAACAATTTGGAGTCAATTTCGATAAAGTTTTAGTGTGCTCGACTTTCATTTAACGCTAATCACTTGCAGTAACGAAACTAAACGAAGCGAAACAAAAACAAAACTATGGCCAAAACCAAAACCAAACTACCCAACAAAATGTAGTCGATCCCAAATGAAACTGAATTCAACTGAAAGCGAAACAAAATGGAATTCCTGACTTGGCCAAATAATTTGTCTTCTTATCCGCCGCAAAACAAACGTGGCAGCAACAACTGGAACTACAACTACAATCCGGGTTTCTATATGCTTAGAATTTTGTTTTTGGCCAAGGTCAAATGGCAGCTGAGCGGGCTTAGGTGACGGTTTTGCTTAATTAGAACATTCATTAATCAAATCAAAACCATTTGCCACCCAGTGGCAATAGAAGAGACTCGAGACTCGAGAATTGAGTTGGAGGCTCGGAAAAAACGCTGGCCAGGAAACTTTTGGCGAATGGCTGGCAAACACGCACAAAGATATATACAACAACAGCAACAAGGACTGAGAATACATAGAGAATGTAGCTAAAAGGAGAAAGGGAATAACCAAATAAATTCAGTCACATAGAAAAACGACAGACGGCATAACAAAGCGGCAGAGATTGCGACGAGCAGGACGAACAGGACGAATGACGAAGGACGATGCGAAAGCGAACGCGAGGCAAAAAGCGACCATTAAAACACATTTGTGTATCTATTTTTAGGGCAAAACCAACCAACAAAACTCCAACTCAAACAGCGGGCGGTACCAGAAATGCTGAAACCCTTCCCCAAAAAAAAAGAAGGAAAACCCATTCCAGCGTAACCCAAAACCATCAACATCAACAACAACAAAGACCAATAGAAATGGCCACAAACAGAACAACAACAAGAAGAAGAAATAAACAAAAAAAAAAACAAAACTTAAAACTACTTTAATTTATGGCGCACGCATTTCTGTGTTTAGTTTCGTCCTGAGTCCTGAGTTTTGTTCTTGTCTTGGGCGCCGCCAAAGCAATCAGTCAACAATATGAGCAGGAGCTGCTCTCTGGCAATCCAATCCAATTCAGCTCAAGAGTTTGTGGCACAGTGTAAAGAAATGCTCTCGCTAATAACTTACAGACACGACAACTCACACAAAAGTCTGCCTTGAATTCAACCAAAATTTAAATGGTCTTTGCTACTTTTGCACGTAAACTCAAGAGTCGTGTGAAATGCCTGACAAATATAGTCATAAAATCGAAAAACTATTTTAAATATTCATATTTTGTATATCTTATAAGAAATATGAATATATTTTAAGGCTTTCCAATGGCAGTTTTGGTATTTGGACACATAACTGACGTTGCACTTAAGCATTTATTTTAGTTAAATGCTAATTTAAAATTGGTAAACATTTATGCAAAAGCCGACTTAAAATTCAGATTTGATACTAAAATTATATAAATAACAGAAAATATTTTGTTGACATTTTTATGGTTTAAGTTTGTGCTGAACTTGTAAAGGTCCGCTTGTCGGTTAAATTCATAGTTAATTTTTTTTCTCAACTTGATTCATTTGGCATAAACATTTTTTTAGCATCCTAGAAGTAGGCCACATAAAGTTGACTTATCTGTTTTGCATAGCAGTCAACTTGCCAGAGAACAGCTGACAGCGCCACGCAGCGGCGAAGTCAACAATAGTTGGTATTTAATAATAAAATAATAATAATAATAGTAACAGAAATGAAATGTATTGATAGAAATAAGGAATCTAATATTAGTATAATATGGAAAGATAAATGGAGTTCTCCAATGTTTCGGTTTCACCCTCTAGCGGCAACTTTAGGAACTAAAAGTTGGTAGTACCCAATTTGAGTTGCTTAGCTTGTACCCCTGGTAGCAACCAAAACTGCAAATATGCAGCACAAAAAGAAGTCCTAAAGAAGTAGGCCTCTCTGCTGCTTAAATTTTCACAAGCGTTCTTTTCACCTCGTGGCCATCAAAGAATACGCTTGTGCGCGAACGTCTCGCTTATTTTTTTTCTTCTGCTTAACCACAAAAAGATAAAAAAATCTTTTAAGAAGTAAAGTGTTCATAGTTTTGTGTAATTTATTCCAGTGGCATATGTAAGTATGCGCAGTGAATATACACCAATTGAATCCCCCTAATTTTTGTATTTTTTGCGCAAGATCGCCGTTTTATAAATTCTTTTGCTGACCCGCAGCCACGAATTCTACATTTGAATTCAAATTCAACTTTAGTGGTGCCGAGTCCGAAACGGGTAAGCAGTGCTTTTTGATTGAGGTGAACATTTATTAATTAGTTTGTGTGTGCGTCTCTGTTTATTTTCTCACGTGGGACAGAGTCGGCACTTTGTGCATAATCACAGCTGTGCAAAGCTTAGCTTGGCGAAAGCTCTGCGCGTGCGGATCCCATATGTTGGGTTTGTGTCTCGGCTACCGTGACGTCACAGCGAAGATCTGACCGATTTCGCATAGCGCTGCCGTTTAGACGGATTTATATGTTGTGAGCGGACATCGAGGGAATTCGATCTTCTGTGTTCCGGCTAGTGATTGCCATTATCATGTCCCTGTCTAATCGCCCCAAACTTGTTTAAAACATAACCTGCCAAAGTTGTGTACCCAACCTCAAAGTGACCTTTGAGCTGTGGCTGCCCAAGTGGCCTAAATGTGAAATCGTGCTGCTCACTCTACTTAAGGCCTTCTGCCACATTTATTTAATATTTGCAATCTAATTTTCTAATGCTTTTGTAATTTGCGAGTGCGGTATGGTGTTGCCTACAAATCAAAAGAGAATAAAATTTTTAAATCAATAAAGGGAATTTAAAAAAAACCAGGCCAGCCAACGCCAATTATGCAAATGCCTTAAGCATGAAGAAATGCCAATCCAAAATCGAAATTTGAATCATAACTTAATTTTGTTGCCAATTAAACATTTAGATTCGCATTGTGAACTCGCACCCTAGACCCGAACCCGATCATAAGCTTTTATTTCAGACATGCACCTTTTCGTCATCGGCCACACACACACTGAAAGATCTTTCATCGTGGGATAATAAGCCGTAAGTGTTATACATTTTGTTTATTTTGTATCTTGTACCCAACATATAAAAGCTTTCGGTCGGTTCAGAATGTCTTAGCAACCAACAAACAAATAATTGCATACTTTCGGGCGAGAATTAAAACTATTGTTATTTGCGACAAAGTTAATTGAAAAATAATATTTCTAATTGATTTGGCATTACTGATTCTGGAAAGAAACATAAAACTTAAACTTAATGTAAAAGTAAAATATCGCCACCCACTCAAGCAAATGCTAATAGAATAATTTTTTTATTTTTCATTACGTCTATCTTAAAATTATGTTTATTTCTAAATAATAATGTCTAGTAATAAATTGAATATGAAATCGAATATGGAATAATTTTCAACAATTAGGGAAACCATGCCGCAATACGGGGACATAGGTTAGTGTTCTGGCGACACCTTCTAGGGATCCTTATTTTTGTTTTTCTGGCCCATAAGGATCATGGCAGGGTGGGCGTTCACACCTGATGGTGTAACATAATGAAAGTGTCGGATTGATTGTATCTTCTGTTCCCTTCTTCTGTTCCTAATCCTTAGTTCTTCATCCTAATTTCCTCCTTTCCCCTCAGTACGCGAATTCTTTTAATATTTTAATACTCGTTCTGTGAGCAAATTTACTCGTCACTCAATAAAGCACCCACCCAACTTGCCGACGAGCCGGAGCCGGACTGCAAGCGCGTACTATCCGACGAGTGATACCCTACACCAGCTCAGATACATACCTAGCAGTATGAGAAACGTTACAGTATTATTTATTTGGCGCCCAGACGTGGAGCCGATA
Source organism: Drosophila limbata (assembly GCA_963924055.1). Taxonomy (NCBI): domain Eukaryota; kingdom Metazoa; phylum Arthropoda; class Insecta; order Diptera; family Drosophilidae; genus Drosophila; species Drosophila limbata. Next base: position 15,119,453 of record OZ001354.1, read on the forward strand.
GTTGGACAGTAGTATTTTATTTATTTGGCGTTCAGTTGGACAGCTCAAGTTTTTAAAGTACATGTTTAATTATTGGGCACCCATTCATGTAATTTTTGAGCGATTGAGTTGCACAGTTATTTTCTTGAAAATAGTTTTGCGGCTTAGTTTCTTAAAGATTGCATCCCGACTTAGGAAAAATAATAACTGTCAACAACATCTATTGACTTTTCTCCCCTTAATTCTCCTTTCTTTTCCCGATTCCCAGATCTTGGATTAAATAGATATGAGGAAGAGTTAGTGTTTCAAAATACCACTAATGCCATATCTCATTTTATTTCAAGCGTTTTGTATCCCTGTTTTGTATTAAAAGGATATGATGAAGAGTTAGTGTTTCTAAAATAACGCTAATGCCATGTCTAATTTTAATATGATTCGCTTCTCGCTTTGATGCATTGGATTCAAATAGGTATGAGGAAGAGTTAGCCGTTTCTAAAATAACGCTAATGCCATATTCTTTTTGAATTCAAGTGGCTTAGATACTCAGTTCATATATATGCATTCGCATATATAGACGATATCCAATAGCCGACGCATTAAAAACCCTTAATTGTTTTGCTTGTTAGCTAAAGCTCTCGCTGGAAAATGGTGTTAACGTGGACATGTTCTACGGCCATCCGCTGAACAATAACAGCAAGCGAAATTTTTATACCCTTGGTGATATACAATCAAATATGTAGACCTTTCCTATTATCCATATAGCATATGCATGGTTTTCCCCAATTATTTTTATGATATTTTCTTTTTGAACATATAAATATTGTTTTGATTTATCTTTCGCTCTCTTTTTGATATTTCTCTCTTTCTAAATAATTTCTCGCTATTGAAAATTTTGGTTATAATTAGTATACTATTTGAAGTATTAGTAGTAGTTTGTCTCTAGTCTAACTAGCAGTAAGAGTCATGGCACATATTAGTCAAGAGAATCTAAGCCAGGTTCATGATCGGGAGCCTATTTGCTGTGTTTGTACTAAGGAAGTCGAACACCCAAATCAGCTCTTAACCACCGGATGCAACCATTTCTTTCATCACGTATGTTTTAATACTCGAACGGGTAATAAAAAAGTATGCCCAGTTTGTCGTACAGCTCTCAGTAAATCAACATTGTCTTTAGCTCAAGAATTAGCGACCGCACAAGCAGCAACCTCAGGTACTTTGACCAGGTCAAAGACTGCTTCACGTACGAGTGCACTCCCTCAAACAGAATCAAATGTTGCAAGTGCCTCACAGGATGCCAACATTGCAATAGGTAGCGAGGATTCAAATTCGTCTATGCAAGAACAGGCAAATCGAGCAATGGCAAATGACTTACAACAGTCAATTATAAATGCTATGTCTGCAGTAATGACACAGCAAACTCAATTTCTGTCGCAAGCAATTGCAGCCGGATTTAAAAACTTAAATCTGCAAACTGCAGCTCCTTCTGCTCGATCTGTATCGGAACAAAGACCGCCTGTAGATTCCCCTGCGATGCAACACCAATCTTTTGAAGATTTTGTTGGTTTGCCGAATCGTGTAGGAGGTGAGTTCAGATCGCCTAATATGAATACACCTGACGCTGGATCTCAGCAGTCTAGTAATTTGCGTCCTGATCGCATCAGTCAAATAATTGCAAACTGGAAAGTTCGATTCTCAGGACACTCAGCCATTTCAGTAGATGATTTTCTATATAGAGTTGAAGCTCTCACGCATCAGACACTTGATGGAAATTTTGGCTTACTTTCTCGCTATGCGAGCAATCTTTTTGAAGGTAGCGCCAGTGAATGGTTTTGGCGTTATCACAAAAGTGTAGACATTATTGAATGGAAGGCATTAGGCAAAGCACTTCAAGCCCAGTTCAAAGATGGCCGAACCGATTTAGAAATACGAACAGCCATTTCGGAACGTAAACAAAAGCCCAACGAGTCGTTTGACACATTTTATGAGGCTATTGTTTCGTTAGCTGATCGACTTGTACAACCTATGTCAGAGCTATCTTTATTAGAAGTGTTGCGTGCAAATCTATTGCCAGTCACCCAGCACGAGATTTTATACGTGCCAATATTTTCGATAGTTCAGCTACGTGAGATAGTACGCAAGCGAGAGAGGTTTATGAAAACCGTGGACAAACCTATTCAACGTGCTCCTCCAAAACGATTTGTTAGCGAAGTTTATCCGCAGCCCGAATTGGTTAACGAACAGGAGAACGATACCGATGACGTTGATGGCGACTTAGCGGCTTTAGTTCTTTCCTGTTGGAATTGTGGCACTAACGGGCATCGCTATCAAGATTGCGTAGCAGAGCGCCGTGTCTTTTGCTATGGTTGCGGCAAGGCCGATACTTACAAGCCTTCTTGTCGTAAATGCTCAGCAAAAAACGGCCAAGCGCGTGCGCTGACAAGTGCACGCAAACCAGTAGCTTCGATAGCAACGAACACCGAGTAACCTTTCTGGTACCCGACTCGGATTGTAAATTACCTGATTTGTCCTTAATACCAACCATACCACTGCATCAACGGATGCAACAGCCCCAACATGAGATTCACAATTTAAAGCCGGTAACTAATAGAAAGAAAATTCGTTGGCAGATTTATAAAGCAGAGCAAAAAGAACTGAAGAAGGCCCTGTTAAGCTCAGTAGTAAGCAACAGTTCAGATTGGCGTCCATACGCTGAAGTTTCATTACTTAACAAGACGCTGAGTGGACTTATGGACACTGGTGCCTCGATCAGTTGTATTGGAGGCAATTTTGCCACTGAGTTAGTGTTAAAGAAGGATCTTTATAAACCAATTTCGTCTGCAGTACGTACAGCAGATGGCCAACAACAATCAATTGTTGGCAAAGTCACAACGCCTGTTGGTTTTCGCGGCATTAGGAAGTCACTATCTTTCTATATTGTTCCCAGCCTAGCACAGGACCTGTATTTAGGCATTGATTTCTGGAAGGCGTTTGATCTTCTTCCTGTATTTTTAGCAAATAAATGCCACAGCCCTGTTGTTAGTGAACTTAGTTGTAATGACCAACAAACAGTTCTTACGCCTCAGCAACAGGATTTACTAGCATTGACTATCAAGACGTTTCCCTCTTTCGTTGAGAAAGGACTGGGCAGAACCAACTGGCTGACCCATGAAATAGACGTAGGCGAAGCCAAGCCTATAAAGCAGCGTCATTATGCGGTATCGCCAGCCGTGGAGAAGCTTATGTATACTGAATTAGACAGAATGCTACAGCTTGGAGTCATTGAAGAATCTAACAGTCCTTGGTCGTCTCCCGTAGTTATTGTTCAGAAGCCCGGAAAGGTGCGATTGTGTATTGACAGTCGCAAAGTCAATGGGGTAACGATTAAAAACGCTTATCCTATGCCGCTAATTGACGGTATTTTAAGTCGATTGCCAAAAGCTCAGTATATCACTAGCATCGATTTAAAAGACGCTTACTGGCAAATCCCTCTTGAATTTTCTGCGCGGGAGAAGACAGCATTTACTGTACCGGGAAGGCCTCTTTACCAGTTTACGGTAATGCCATTCGGTTTATGCAATGCCCCTCAAACGATGTCCAAATTAATGGACAAGGTCATACCAGCCTCTTTGCGTAATGAAATTTTTATATATTTAGACGATTTGCTTGTAGTGTCCGATACCTTTGACAAACATATTATCGTGTTGAAAGAATTAGCCAGTCGTTTAAAGCAAGCAGGATTAACAATCAATGTAGAAAAAAGCAAATTCTGTCGGCAAGAGGTCAAATATTTAGGTCATGTCATTGGGCATGGAACAATCAAAACCGATCCAGAGAAAGTTTCCGCCATTAAAGAATTTCCAGTTCCTCGATCAGTTCGGCAAGTTCGTAGATTTTTAGGTGTCACGGGATGGTACCATAAATTCATTCAAAACTATGCTGGAGTGGCTTCACCTATCACTGACACTCTAAAGAACCGACGAAAGTTTATTTGGACAGACGAGGCTCAAAAGGCATTTGAGTTGTTAAAAATTAAAATGTGTAACGCTCCAGTACTGCATAGCCCAAATTTCTCTACCCCTTTTGCAATACATTGTGATGCAAGCCACACTGGCGTAGGCGGAGTATTGATGCAGAAAGATGAGCAAGGAAACGACGTCCCTATTGCCTTCATGTCCCGGAAGCTCAACCAAGCACAGCGGAGTTATTCTGTTACCGAGAAAGAGTGCCTTGCGGCCATTCTATGTGTCAAGAAGTTTAGAGCATACGTAGAAGGTCATGAATTCGCCATTCACACTGACCATGCCTCCTTAAAGTGGCTAATGTCCCAGACAGACTTAAGTTCTAGATTAGCCAGATGGTCTTTAAAATTACAAGGCTATAACTTTAAGATTTTTCATCGTAAGGGCAGTGAAAATCTAGTGCCAGATGCACTATCTCGTGTCTTTACTGAAGACTTATCAGCCATGAGTTTAGATAGCCTAATAGATTTGCAATCTGACCATTTTTCTTCGCCAGAATATATGGAAATTAAAGCTAGCGTAGAGCGTAACAAATCCCAGTTGCCAGACATAAAAGTGCTGGATAATTATGTCTATCGCCGTTCTGAGCATTCCTCTGGAGATGCTGTAGCGGATGATTTGTGCTGGAAGCTGTGGATCCCCGTGTCGATGGTGCCAGAAGTCTTAAAGCATAGTCACGAGGATTCGTTAGCCGCTCATAGTGGCATAAATAAAACGTTAGAGACATTACGACGATATTTTTACTGGCCCAATATGGTATCGGATGTAACAACTTTTATAAATAATTGTTCAGTTTGCAAAACTACCAAGCACCCCAACCAAAGTTTGAAACCACCATTAGGAAAATCATCGGAAACGAACAGATTCTTTCAAAAGATTTATGTCGATTTCTTGGGTCCATATCCCAGAAGTAAATCTGGTAACATTGGAATTTTTGTGGTTTTGGACCATTTTTCAAAATTTCCTTTCTTAAGGCCCGTTAAGAAGTTCACAACAGAGGCCATAACTCGATTTTTGGAGGAAGACTTGTTTCATTGCTTCGGCGTACCCGAAACGTTAGTTTCCGACAATGGTGTACAATTCAAGTCCCATAAGTTTAACGAGTTGCTACACAAATACGGTATAAAGCATTTTTATACGGCGATATACTCACCGCAGGCCAATGCATCTGAAAGAGTAAACAGATCGGTGATTGCCGCCATCAAGGCGTATATCGAGCCAAATCAGTTAAACTGGGATTCCCAATTAAGTCACGTTAGCTGTGCATTAAGGTCTAACAAGCACTCGGCTATTCATACGAGTCCTTATCGTGTAGCTTTTGGTCAGCATATGATCACCAATGGTGCAACATATCAGCTACTCCGAAATTCGAACATGCTGGAGGATCGGACAGTAAGATTTGAAAGAGATGACTCTTTTGAGCTAATCAGACAAAAAGCTCAACAGGGTATTCAGCAGCAGTTCGCTCGCAACGAGCGCTCTTACAATCTTAGAAGCCGGGATGTTGACTTTAAAAATGGCCAAGAAGTTTATAGACGCAATTTTACACAAAGCAACTTCGTCAAGGGATTTAGTGCGAAATTAGCCCCAGTTTTTGTAAAAGCGAGAATACAACGTAAACTTGGTAACAGTTATTACGACATTGAGGACTTAAGTGGTAATTACGTGGGCAAGTATCATGCCAAAGATATAAAGCCATAAAGTATCCTCTTGGATAACCGGATTACATAGCCTCCAAGCGGTGATCACTCTTTAGGTGTTTCCAGCCCCTACGTGTGATTTTGGCCGGGGAGAGTGTAAAGGTCCGCTTGTCGGTTAAATTCATAGTTAATTTTTTTTTCTCAACTTGATTCATTTGGCATAAACATTTTTTTAGCATCCTAGAAGTAGGCCACATAAAGTTGACTTATCTGTTTTGCATAGCAGTCAACTTGCCAGAGAACAGCTGACAGCGCCACGCAGCGGCGAAGTCAACAATAGTTGGTATTTAATAATAAAATAATAATAATAATAGTAACAGAAATGAAATGTATTGATAGAAATAAGGAATCTAATATTAGTATAATATGGAAAGATAAATGGAGTTCTCCAATGTTTCGGTTTCACCCTCTAGCGGCAACTTTAGGAACTAAAAGTTGGTAGTACCCAATTTGAGTTGCTTAGCTTGTACCCCTGGTAGCAACCAAAACTGCAAATATGCAGCACAAAAAGAAGTCCTAAAGAAGTAGGCCTCTCTGCTGCTTAAATTTTCACAAGCGTTCTTTTCACCTCGTGGCCATCAAAGAATACGCTTGTGCGCGAACGTCTCGCTTATTTTTTTTCTTCTGCTTAACCACAAAAAGATAAAAAAATCTTTTAAGAAGTAAAGTGTTCATAGTTTTGTGTAATTTATTCCAGTGGCATATGTAAGTATGCGCAGTGAATATACACCAATTGAATCCCCCTAATTTTTGTATTTTTTGCGCAAGATCGCCGTTTTATAAATTCTTTTGCTGACCCGCAGCCACGAATTCTACATTTGAATTCAAATTCAACTTTAGTGGTGCCGAGTCCGAAACGGGTAAGCAGTGCTTTTTGATTGAGGTGAACATTTATTAATTAGTTTGTGTGTGCGTCTCTGTTTATTTTCTCACGTGGGACAGAGTCGGCACTTTGTGCATAATCACAGCTGTGCAAAGCTTAGCTTGGCGAAAGCTCTGCGCGTGCGGATCCCATATGTTGGGTTTGTGTCTCGGCTACCGTGACGTCACAGCGAAGATCTGACCGATTTCGCATAGCGCTGCCGTTTAGACGGATTTATATGTTGTGAGCGGACATCGAGGGAATTCGATCTTCTGTGTTCCGGCTAGTGATTGCCATTATCATGTCCCTGTCTAATCGCCCCAAACTTGTTTAAAACATAACCTGCCAAAGTTGTGTACCCAACCTCAAAGTGACCTTTGAGCTGTGGCTGCCCAAGTGGCCTAAATGTGAAATCGTGCTGCTCACTCTACTTAAGGCCTTCTGCCACATTTATTTAATATTTGCAATCTAATTTTCTAATGCTTTTGTAATTTGCGAGTGCGGTATGGTGTTGCCTACAAATCAAAAGAGAATAAAATTTTTAAATCAATAAAGGGAATTTGAAAAAAACCAGGCCAGCCAACGCCAATTATGCAAATGCCTTAAGCATGAAGAAATGCCAATCCAAAATCGAAATTTGAATCATAACTTAATTTTGTTGCCAATTAAACATTTAGATTCGCATTGTGAACTCGCACCCTAGACCCGAACCCGATCATAAGCTTTTATTTCAGACATGCACCTTTTCGTCATCGGCCACACACACACTGAAAGATCTTTCATCGTGGGATAATAAGCCGTAAGTGTTATACATTTTGTTTATTTTGTATCTTGTACCCAACATATAAAAGCTTTCGGTCGGTTCAGAATGTCTTAGCAACCAACAAACAAATAATTGCATACTTTCGGGCGAGAATTAAAACTATTGTTATTTGCGACAAAGTTAATTGAAAAATAATATTTCTAATTGATTTGGCATTACTGATTCTGGAAAGAAACATAAAACTTAAACTTAATGTAAAAGTAAAATATCGCCACCCACTCAAGCAAATGCTAATAGAATAATTTTTTTATTTTTCATTACGTCTATCTTAAAATTATGTTTATTTCTAAATAATAATGTCTAGTAATAAATTGAATATGAAATCGAATATGGAATAATTTTCAACAATTAGGGAAACCATGCCGCAATACGGGGACATAGGTTAGTGTTCTGGCGACACCTTCTAGGGATCCTTATTTTTGTTTTTCTGGCCCATAAGGATCATGGCAGGGTGGGCGTTCACACCTGATGGTGTAACATAATGAAAGTGTCGGATTGATTGTATCTTCTGTTCCCTTCTTCTGTTCCTAATCCTTAGTTCTTCATCCTAATTTCCTCCTTTCCCCTCAGTACGCGAATTCTTTTAATATTTTAATACTCGTTCTGTGAGCAAATTTACTCGTCACTCAATAAAGCACCCACCCAACTTGCCGACGAGCCGGAGCCGGACTGCAAGCGCGTACTATCCGACGAGTGATACCCTACACCAGCTCAGATACATACCTAGCAGTATGAGAAACGTTACAAACTTGACTGTCATTTCAAAGTTTTTGTGAATTGTATTGTGAAGAATTAATAACTAGCTATGACAAATGAATTCCTAGGCAATTCCAGTGATTGCTTTTGTGTGAAAGACTTTGTCAAAACCTGAAAAATTCTTTATAAATACAAGACTTTTGTCTTCGAACGTAGATCCTTATTTAAAACCCAAGTGAGAAAAAAAATGTTGCATGCAATGCTTTCCTATAAATATTCATTCCTTTAACTAATTAAAAGCAAAACGGAAAATTCGGATTTAGGTTTTTATCAAATGAATTTTTAGAAGCTAGCGCAGTTTAGTTTAAACATTTGCTTTTTTTTTCAACAAAGCGTTAATCTATTCGAGCTATATTTTGGTATGTTATTCAATCTAAGTTCATTAAATTACTAACTGAAATAAATCACCATAAAACTCGAGTAGTTCTTATTAATAGTAAATATTTTTGATTCAGTCTTTTCATTATATAGAGTATTTTAGATTTTTTAATTTCAATGAGAGTTTCTTTTTAAATATTTTAGAAATTCAAACTGTGAACTTGACTATGGTGGCATTCGGAGAGCGAGACTTGAGGTCTGCTGGCAGTTTACAAAAGTCAAAGCGATGTGTCTGGTGACTTTGCTGGGCTTTTCAGCTCTGACATATCTCCCTCAGCCTCTCTCTTTCTCTCGCACTGTCGCTGTCTCGTTCTTGGGCTGACAAGCGGGTAAATTATGCATAAGCGCACTACCAGCCACATTATGATGAGCCAGAGACGTACGGCTGATGCAGCAGGCCAGGATTATGCATAACAGTGAGAGGGAAGTGGGGAGAGGGGAGAGGGGAGTGTGCATGGCGGTTAGGCAGCTCTCTTGTCAACGTACTCATCACATTTTCTACTGCACTCCCCCCTTATGATGAAAACTCCCCTCGCCATGGTATTTATGCGCACTAAAGCAAACAAACAGCAAAATATTTGTATGCTAAGCCAACACATGCGACGCTGGCAGCTCGCAGCTGCCACATGCCGCATGCCACATTCTACTCGCCTCTCGACCAGCCATTGGCCCTGCCACGCCCCCTTGACTGACGCCTATTGCGGCTCAAGTATTTTGCATTGCTAAGCAGAAATTATAAATCAGGGCAATTGTTGAAGATTTGCAGCCGCATAACGAGAGCGGGAGATTGGGAGAGAGAGAGAGAGAGAGAGATAGAGAGAGAGAGAGATAGAGAGAGAGAGAGAGGGGGAGTGAATTGGGGGACAGGGATTTCAGATTTCGAGATTCCGTATTCCGTATGCCGAGACAACGACACCAACACCGACAACGACAACGACAGCGATACCGACACCAAGAGCACGCACACACACACACACACGTACACACACGCCTCAATGCGGTTGTCCCGCTTGTTGACTAACTGACTGACTAAGTGACTGAAAGCGGGGAACTGAAGACAGGGGGGGGGGGATACTGAGACAGGGACAAACGTTGGCTGGAACGTGCAAAAAATAATACCAAAAAACAAAATAAATAAATAAAAAAAAACGCACCAAAATAAATTTAACGAATATGAAAACAGAAAGACAGACAGCCGAGGGTAGTTGAGGAGTAAGGAGGAGGAAGCGAGCATTGCAGATGAGAGATGAGAGCTCAAGAGATGGGCAAGGACTGAAATCATAATTTAATTTAACGTATTTTTCGTTTGCCAAAAGACAAGACGAAAAATCACACACACACACACACACACAGACAGACAGACAGATGGGCCGACAGAGCTAAAAGCAGCGGAAATAATGCGACGTTTAAAAGTGTAAAAGCCGTCAAGAAGCTGTAAAGCAGAAACAACAAAAATATAAGAGAAATAGTAACAAAAGCAGAAGAAGAAACGAATATTTCTGGTATTCTCATTTTATATTTGGGTGTGAGTCACTTTTGGTAATAGAATCGCGAGACGCGTTTGCCGCGCGATTTTAATTTTAGTAATGGAAGACAAAGGAAGAAAGAGAGAAAGAGAAAGGCAGATAGACGGACAAAAAGACAGTGAGACAATCAGACAGGCAGATAGACAAATAAGCTTAGCCAGCGCTGCAGCTGCTGAGCGTGAAGATAGAAGCAACAATGAGAAAAGCAACAGCAGCCAAAGAAGGAAGTGAAAGAGGAGAAGAAGGGAGAGAGAAGGGCAGCTGTCAGAGGGGCAGAGAGATAGTAAAAGGGGAGCTCGTGATGCCTCTTGTAGCTGAGATTTATTGCGCCACGTTGCAGTTTGAAGTTGTCGGGCCACATAAATCTGTCAGAAGCTACAATGCAGTATCAAGTGGGTGAAAGGGAGAGAGAGAGGGAGAGGGACAGAGGGAGAAGAGGTGGCGGAACAGGGCGTGGGTGATGCACTGCAAAAATTTACACATGATTGTTATTATTTAACGTTTCTGCTGCTGTTGCTGTCATGTGGTTTTTTAAACGATTTTTATTAGTGGCAACGCGTAAAGCGGAAATAACGGCCACGCGCCGTAAAGTAGACAATACATTTGCATTCGGATTCGTATTCGTATTCGTATTCATTCACATTCACAATCACAATCACATTCACTTTTGCAATGCATTTTGCATGGCGTGCACGTAAATGACCGCCAACGATTTAAATTGTTAGCCTTGCTGTTGTTGTTGTTGTAGTTGTTGCCTTGCGTGTTGTCTGAAATCAAAATGCATTACGTATACGCAATAAAAATTACGTATACGTAATGTGTGACGCACACAAACAACAAGAACTGAGCGACGACTGCCAACTGCAACTGCAACTGCATTTTATGCGTGCCGCGCATTATCATTTAACATTTCCTGTGCACAAAACGGGCCAAGCAGGATGTGGCAGGATGAGGCCAGGAGTCCAAATGGAATTGAACAAGGGGAGAGTCGCAGTGTTGAAGGGAACGGGAGGAAGCGACTGCAAGGTGATTTCGGTCAAATGCGCGTAGTTCAAATCATTGATTGGGATTTGAGCAAAGCTACAACTGACAGCGCAGTAAAGGCCAGTCGAGAGCGAGGGAGACAGACTGACAGAAAGTGAGCGAGAGTGAGAAAGGAAATTTCTGTTTAGCTTGCAATCAAATTAGAATTCCAGCTGCCAAGTTTTATTTGGCAAAAAAAAGATAATAATACAATCAGAAAGAGAAAAAGACGGAAAAGAACTCGCATCAAATGTTTATAAAAATTACGAGAAATCATCAAATTGAAACTTTGCTGCAGTGAAACTTCCGCTGTAAAGGACACAACTGACACTTGGGCCATATAAACAGGACATGCTGTATTCAGGCAATTTTATAGGCAATATTCAACTGTCAGGTCAGTAAAAATGATGTCCATAAATATTTTAGCACGAAACATGATGGTGAACCATGATAGCAACATCAATGTGGCTTATAAAACATTTCTGGAAACATTGTCTGCTTATTATGCGGCGATCTCTGTGTGAAAAATTAAAATGAAAATTTAACAACCCTTATTTTTTAAACAGATAAATCATTTATAACAAATTCACTAAATCTGAAGTTTTTCAGAATTTTCTTTAGCCTATTGCAACAGAAGCTCAGTTATTAAATTCATTATTGTTAACTTAGTTGTATTACTTCAATCTGTCAAAACTGTCTGTCAATTGTGATATCAACTGTTTTTAATCATTTCAGACATTTTCCAGCATAATTTTCTCATAGTTCTCATACATTGTTAATGCACTTTTGAATGGCATCAAGAACAATGGAAAACAGCATCAAATATTTGATTGCTGCTGGCAATTTTGATCGCATTTTCCATTTCCATTTTCATTTGCTTTCTTGCTTTACTTTGTTTTTTTCTTTTCGTTTTGTTATGTTTGTTTTTGCTTTGTCAACTAATCATATAGAAAGCTTGGTTTTCTCCTGCCTCAATCTGTTTCACCTATTGCAGGATTTCCTGTTCGCTTCTTTGTCTTCGTTTCTTAACAATTTGGCACAATAATTTTGTAAATTATTGCGCATACGCCGCGTGTGCTTGCCAAAGCAAATAACTTGCCGCTTTTTGTATTGTATTTGTTTTGTTTTTTTTCGGCGTCTTCTCTTTATTTTTTTAGAATGATAACTTTGCACTTTGGGGCCAAGACTGTCGTGGCCAGCTCATTTCCAGCTCAAATAAGCGTAAGTAAATTTATAAGACAAACAAACAACAGTTGTGGAACAACACAAAAAAAGAAAAGTATGGAAAACTTGCTGCCAACAGGACAGGTGGTCGCCAGAAGCAGAATTCTGTTCTCACGCTCTCTCTCTCTATCCTTATATATCTCTCTTTTTTTGCTGTCTCTTGTCAGCAGCCAAAGCCAGGCGAAAGCCAAGCCAAACAGCTTCAGGGCGGACCAGGCAACTTGGGCAATATTCATTCTGCTGGCAAACAAACAAGCAGCAACAACAACAACAACAACAACATTTATAATAACGCTTTTGGTCGCTGCTCAACTCTGGCAACGCGTTAGTTGATGAACTTCGTGTTCAACTTGTGTAGCACAAGAGTTGACGCCTGCTGCTTCTCCTGTTGTTGTTGTCGTTGTTAGTGTTGTTAGTGTTGCTGTTGCTGCCGCCAGCTGTAACACTGATAGCAATTCCAAGAGACAACAGCAGCAGCTGAGGGGGGAAGGGAAGGGAATAGCGTCAGCTCGACCCGTGGACAACAACGTGGCGTCGCCTCAGCGTATTTCGTGAGTTTTTGTTTTACTTTCAGTTTATTTTACTTTCGTGTGACGACAACAGCAGCAGCAGCAGCTTTACTTGCTTTGATTTTATTATGTTTTTCTTTTGGCACCACTTCTCTTTCCCCTTCTCTTGCCCTTTCCCCTTCCACTTCCCCGTCTCTATACACATATACACATTGTACTTGCGCTGCTTTCGGCCACATGCTGCCAGCCAAGTTCTTTGGCTGCTTCTTTGTTATATTTGACTACATTGACGAGGCAAGTTGCAAGCTGCCTCCCAGCCCCTTCCCCTCTACATGCTGCTGACCTTTCTTGAGGTCTTGACTATTCTGTGGGCTGGGGGAGGGGGAGGGGAAGTCGTTTCCCTTTTTACAAAAGCCGTTACAATATCAAGTTAATTGTTTGAAATAAGTGCCGCCCCAGCAGCGGCAACAGCCTAGTCTTCCATAGTTCAACCTTTCTGCCACCCCCTTCCACTCTCTTCCCAGCCCACACAGCATCCCTTCCATTTCTTCTTCTTCTTCTTCCTCTATCAAAGCAACTGTTCTGGTTTTTTGCTTATGTTGCGGTTTCTTTTGTGCCGCACTCTCGCTTTGGTGGCAACTACCCACATTTATAGTGTTGCGGTCGTTCTCTGTTTGCAGCCTTCTCTTCCTTCTCCCCGCTGTCCCTTTCCCCCTTTCTTCTTCTTCTTGTGCCCCTTTGTCATCAACGGTTCTGTTGTCAACGCCAGCAGCCCCAATTTTCTTTTTCGCCTGTTGTATTTTTCGTGGGCGTTTCATGAACTTTTTCCTTGCTTCGGCCTCTTCCTCTTAAAACAGACCCACAAATTTCACTTTGACTGACTTTGGCTACAGTTGCAGTTTCCATCTCCATCGTCATCGTCATCTGCAGCTCCATTTCAGTGTTTGAAGTGCACTTTTCCGTACAACTTGAAATGAATCTAATAACTTGGCTGTCCACAAACACACACACACATACGCACACACACTCGCACACGGTAAAAACAATGGGTTTTGACCAAGCTGCTGCAACTTTTGTCTTGTTTTTGGCCAAAAGCGGATCGTTCTTGTTGTTACTGTCTTCTTCTTTTCTGTTGCTTTTCTGCAATTTTCTAGTTTTGTGCACTCAATTCAAATATTTTACAAGCATCTTTTGCTGGCTTAGTTATAAGTTAGCGAGCGTTTGGCAAAAACGTTAACAGCTCCATTAGTGCAATTTATTTGTCTGACGATTTGCCCCAATACCCAATACTCCCCACCCCTGTCGTTCCACCCCCCTCTTTCCAGTCTTTAAGTCAGGCAAACAACACAAAGCTGAGCTGATGCTGTTGATGACAATGATGAGGACGTCGCTAAAGATAAAGATAAAGCTAAAGCTAAAGACAAAGGCTGCTTGTCAACTTGATTGTGTTTGCAATTTCATAAAATAACAATTCACAGCCTCCTCTCCAACAGCTCATCATCTACACATTCCTAAACTCATTCCTCGTCTGATTTATCCCCTCTCCTCTCTAGACGTCTTATCTAGAAGCTCGTCTTGTTATTTTGTTGTTGTTATGCGCTGATTGCCGCCGGTGGTTGTCACTTGGCGCCTGCTTCCTGCTTCGTTCCTGTTCCTGTTTCTGTCGCTCGCTTGCTAAGTAACTCAAATGGAATGCGTTTGCAAATAATTTGCAAGGTGTGGGCCAAGTTTTCCACATAACACACACATATATTTTGCCACTTGTCCTCCCTCTGGCATGCCAAATTCAATTCACACAAAATACCCGTAATTCAACACCCCGGCAAAAGCCACTCCGCTGACTGATTGGTTTTGCCAGCCAACAGTTTTCATTGCCCTCTTTTTCCCCGCTCTCCGCGTCCCCTCTTCCACCAACCATTCGATTCCCAGTCTGTCGCACTCCCCAGGCACATTGAAATGAGCTAAAGCCAAAGTCTTCCAAGATATACATTGTCTACCTCTTCTCATTCTCTTTTCTCCGACTGCTGCTGGAAGTTTCTCTCTGAGATTTTAGCTCGACGTTGACGTCGACATCGACATCGACATCTCAAGCGGCTCGTTGACATATTTGTATTGTATTCAATCGATGAATTTCTGCAGCAACTGCGACTCAGAGCCAGAGTCAGAGTCAAGGCATCTCTGCTTTCCCCTTAAGGGAAAATGACTTATTTTCTTACGCACACATTGAAGCAGCTCAGCGTTCAACCAGCTGGTCGGTAGTCTGCTGCCTCGCTGGGGTTGATTGCTTCTGTGCGTCGACATTCGTCTTGGCCAAAAGAGGAAAATCAAAATACAAAATACAAAAATAAAAGCCAAAAAAAAAGAAGAAGAAAAGTTTCTGCCGCACACACACACACACACACACACACACATTTTTTACTTGGCTGGCTGTCGACTTTCTCCGTTGATATTAAAATTTTAATAAACCCACGCATGCTGCCCCCCATTTCCTCTGTTCCCCTATCCTCCTCTCTCCTCTTCTCCGTGCGTCTTCAGCTTGTTGCACTTGACGGAAACGCGTCTGTTGGGCTGCCTCCATCTTCTCTTCCTCCTTCCTACTTCCTTCACGCACATTTCGATGCGGCGACGCGTAAAACGAATACGTCGTATTTGTGTGATTGCCTCTCGACTCTCTACTTCTCCCCTTTCCTTTCTCTTTGACATCCCGCTGTGCCTGTGCTCAGTCCCCAGCTGGGCTGACAATGCCAGCGATTTTTGTGTCGCACGTGAAACATGTTGATAAATCAAATCTCAGCGCAGTCAATGCCAATGCCAATTTGGCTGACAATTGCTTTTGGTTTTTGCTTTTGATTTGCGGCTTCCTTTCATTTTGCTCAGCTCTCACTCTTCACTCTGTCTCTGTCTCTGGTTTCCCATATGTATGATAGCTAATTGCTTGTGGCTCAGCATTTCCCAAGCCACAATTCACCACCCACATTTTGGTGCCTGCTCCATTGTGACAGCTTTATGGAGGAAAGGCGTCGCCTAAGCCCCTCAAGCAGCGCTTAACGGCAGCTGGCAAAAAGGACAAGAACCAAAGCTTGGACTCACTGACTTCCTGCTCCTTTTTGCTCTCTCTTGCTTCTTTTTGCTCCAGACTGACTTTGTTGGCTGGGCTGTGTGTAAGCAGCCGGATGAGTTGTGTTATTCGCCAGCTGATCCACTCGCAAATAAACAACAACAGCAGTAAGGACACCTTATACAAGGCATGACAAAAAGCAGGAAGTATGTGAAAAAACAAGCCGTAAAATACATGCTTAGATAGTAAACTTATTAAATAAGCAAGTTGGGAGTTATAAACCAGCTTTAACCTAGATATTAAATCCAAACATTGTCGTTTAAGCAGTTTTCTTTTAGCAGTTTTATTTTGTTCCAGTCCAAAGTCTGCCAATCACTTAAGCCGAGCCTTCCATGACTAAAAACCTTTCACATCAAATTCATTTTATTGCTTAGAATCCATTTTTGGCAACGGCTTTCTAGCTGGCACTTTGATAATCCTCAGCTGCCTTTGGCTTGTCACTAAAAATTGGCTTTGCGGTTGAAATTCGAAATGCGACTTAAGGCCTTTAAAAGTGGCTGGAAAAAGGGAGCAACGGCAACGGCAACTGCCAAAATTAAATCAAATCAAATAAAATAGTTAGTAAATAATAAAACAGTCGAGAGTCGAGTGAGTGAAAGAGAGAGTAAGAGAGAGATAGAGCTCAAGTGGATGGCAGTTTAATGCTCGTTTACTTTGCCAGCTTTTATAGCCACGGCAATAGACGAGAATTTTATTATAGAAACGTTTTCAGGTTCATTCTCTGACTAAGGCTGAAGACTCGGTCTCAGTCTCAGTCTGAGGCATCGGCTCAGTCATTGGCAGAAGGCAGTCAACAAACCATTAAACTCAAGTGTTTACCACAAGCCAAAGTCACTAGACACAAATCTAAACTGGCAGTTAGACAGAGCCACCAGCAGGCACTCAAAACTGAGCATGTGAATAAGGATGAGGATGTTGATGTTGATGTCCTCGTTGTGCCCAGGCAGGATCTGTGCTCTGCCAGAGGCATCAATAGGTGTAGCTGACATTGCACATTGCACTCGACAGGAGTAAACTACGAGTACTCGAACTTAGAAACTGAGCGAGTTACTCAACGATAAAGGCGAGCTGGAAATTTATGGACAGTCTCGCAGCAATGCTCTTCGAATGTTTGATGAAGATTTTTGCCACTTCAATTTCAGCTGACAGCCTTAAGCAATGTTTTTGGCAAAGCCTGAGATGATAACAAATCAACTGATAAGCAAGTGCTTAACCAAATTCAATCAATCTTAAAAATGGGCGAATGCTTTCTTGAGGACTTCTACACTGACTGCACAGTGGTTAAAGATTCCTCAACTTTTTTGTAAAATTTAAAATATCAACTGAAATTTGAAAATCTTAATTGTAACCGTAGTTAATTATAATTATTATAAACATTTTTATTTATTTTTTTTACATAATTATAGCTGACTTATCGAAGATTTTACTGGAAGATATCAATAAGCAGATTCCACAATAATTTTTAGCTTTAATTGAACATAACAAAGTTATGAATTTATAGACTCATGATTTGCTAAAGATTTCCGAAGCTTGTTTTCAAATTTAATGACTTTTTCAAACTAAAAGTTTCAATTATTTGATGGACTTTTAACGACATTCCCGCACCCGCAACATAAAGTTTGGTTTAATTTTAAAATTTTCGACCAGCAGTTAAAATTGCCAAAGCTCAAGCTCAAGTGTTGTATTTCTTGTGCTGCCTTCATTTTGCTGGCCACAAGCTTTGTTTATGGCCAACATTAGAGTTGCTATTTTTGTTAGCAACTTCCGTCAAGTTTATGGGTTAAATAGAGTCATAGACCAAAAAACATTCATCAAGACAACAGCAGCAACAACAACAGCTGTAGGCTGTCTTTTCAAACCGAGCTGAGCTGGGCCCAAAAAACCGCACTATAAATATATTGTATATATATTTCAACTTATTTATGGCCACTTTTCGATGAGCCTTTAGTCGCGTTTACAGCTGTGCTATAAAATTTATGAGCACGAGCAATGAGGGGGAGTAGGGAAAGGGAATAGGGAGAAGGGAGTAGGAAGTAGGAAGTGGGAAATAGAGAATCGGGAGGTAAGTCGCGTTGAGACACGCGAATTGCCAACGCGTCACGTTTATACAACGCTGCGTAATTATTTTTATGACATTTTGTTTGTGACTGTGTGTCCTTTGTCCTTTTTGTCCAGTTCCTCGTCCTCGTGTTGAAGTGTTGGCGTTTGCCAAACAAATTAAAAGCAAATTATAAGCAACGATATTATAAACAAGCGCACAGCACAGTAAAGATACAAGTAACAGAGAGAGTCCTGTGCCCGCCAGGACTCTATCTGGAATTTTAATTTCTCTGTTTGCTGCTTGAGGCGTTCTGCGCTTAAAACGATTTACTCGCCAAATCTTATAAACGACGCGTTGTAATGTAATGGCGAACAGGTGAGAAACGTGCGCCCCAAGCGCAAAGTCAGCTAAGACAGAAACAGAGAGAGAGGGAGATAGGAAAGAACAGAGACGAACAAGTGGCAAGTGAAATGTGGGTGGACATTTATTTATTTTTTTCTTCTTTTTATTTTTACTTCTCTTTTGTTTGGAGCTGGGTGCGAAACGTGCCTGACGTTGGACATAAATTAATTTATTGCGTGCGAAGCGAAATATGTAAAAATAATAGTATCCAAATAATTCATTGCATACTTTTCGGGGCCACTGACCACAAACTTTGTATTCACATTAATGATTGGAGAAAAATGTCTTTAAGGGAAATCAAGAAAGGGCAAAGGGGAAAGGGCTAAGGGGAAAGGGTATTGGAGTCACGACGAGTACTTACAACGAGCTTCTTTGTTGGAATTGTGGCGGTTGTCGCTGACAGCGGCGTCGGCGTCAAGGGCGGCGCTGCTGCTGCCGCTGCTGCTGTCACTGGCGGACTAATCGCTTTAATTGTCGCCGGCGCTGGCAGCGTTGGCAACGGCGGAAGCGGCGGCGGCTGCTGAAATAACTCCGCTGGCTGCTTCACGTAAAACAGATTTACTCCAAAGTGTGAAATTTTGATTGAATTTATTGCAACACTTTCGACAGGAAAAATGTAGAGTGGGCTCTAAAGTTGCCGATAGCAACCCGTCGGCCGAATAAACTTGGTAAGCGGTAAAAAGAGCGCGTCTCTTGGACTTTAACTTGTTGTTCTTGATATTATTGTTGTTGTTGCTGTTGTCTCTGCTGTTGCTCTTGTGCTTATCGTTTGTTGACTGATTCGTTGTTGTTGATATTTATCGCTATGTTTTTTTCTTTTTTTTCACAACTAATTGAGAAGCTCTTGAAATTGCCGTTTATCTAAATTGCATTGGTTTTTTATTTATGTTTATGTTTATGTTTATTTTTTACACTACTAAAGCTCAAACGTTAAACAGCGCGTTGAAAATGTCCTGCAAAACTATTTTAATTTCTATGTTGTTTAGTGTTGTTGTTGTTGATTGCACTTTTGAACGCGTTGCGAATCACGTGAAAAAATGTCGCTATTATTGGGCAAAAAACGCGTCGTCGTCTACCGAAAAATTCGCCGCTATTGACAATTTAAATTGAACTCAGTTGTGCTTGTTGTTGTTGGTGTTGTTGTTGTTGTTGCTTTTAGCCGAGTGCTGAGAATTCGAGAATTGATTTCCTTCTTGGTTTTGCTTTTACTTTTGGTTGTTTGTTGGTTATTTGGTTGTTGGCTGTGTGTTTTCACTAGGCTACTTTTGCACGGCTAAGGAACAGAACGCAACGACTGCTGGACTCGCTTGTCTGATAACGACTGAAGGACTCTCGCAAATTGCGTAGGATTTTTAGCAAAAGTAAAACGGCACGCCAGGCAATCCTCAGCGTCGACAGCGACGTTGACGGTGACGTCGACAGCGGCAGCGGCAGCGACAGCGTTTCATTTCTGGCAGCAGCAGCGCAGAAGCATTACAACAACGGAAGCAACTAACAGCGACACACACGGACAGAAAGAGAGCGAAGCTCTGAGAGAGAGAGAAAGAGAGAGAGAGAGATGAGGAATAAAAGAGGGAGAGAGGGACAGTAGCAGCGGCAGAGAGAGCATATCTTCGTGTACACCCCCACACGAAGTCTGTTAACTTTTGTACTGCGAGTAGATGCGGGCCAGCTGCCAGGGTTGTCAATCTGCTCACAATATTTAACACTAAAAGTTGATCTGTTTTATGGTCAATTCACTTCGAATTTATGAAAACTTGTTCAAATTACAGTCGAACTTCCCAAACTCGGATCACCATTATCCAAGCAAAACGTTCGACTTATGGAGATATTCGACTTATAGAGTTATCTTTCTTAAGTTTATTTATTTTCGTTTTATTTTGCTCGAGCTAGACAGAAATAGAAGTTCGAGTTATGGAAGTTTAACTGTATTTACATTAAATAAAAATTATTTGTTAATTTTTTGATCTAGTAATTAAAAGAATCAGATACATAACAAAGTTTAACTTTTGGTTTAAAATCATGATATATCAAATGTAAATAAGTTTTTCCAAGTTATTTCAAAATTTCCTAATGAAATATGGAAATATATTTCTTTTTTTTTTCATTATTTTTAAATTTTTGGAATGTGCATTTAATTTTAATTTAAATATTTATATTATATATTTTAAAATAGGGTTTTTAACAATTTAAAATATATATGCTATATATTTATTTGTTTATAGAAACTGATAATAAGATCTTTCTTATGATTTATAAAACATTAAATTAAATTTAACTGAGGTCTCAAAATTGTTTTCGCTTAGTTCAAAAATACGAATTGCAAGTGATTTTATAATAACGATTGCACAAAAATGTTATATCTGAGCTTCTTCAATTCATCCAGATAATTTTAATTTAATTTAAGTTAATTAAGAAGTATTTGATGATTAATTTTTCATTCATTATTTGAGTTTCCCCCATTAAAATTAATGAGAAGTTGCGCCTTTTAGGTATGCAAACCTTTTAGCCTGCATCGATCGATGCTGTTAACGCTGCGTATGAGTTTCTGTTAGCCACACAGCTTGACTTGGCTTACTGCTGCTGCCGCAACACTTCGCCTGCCTCTCTACGTGGCAGCCACACAATGTTGCAATCATACACAAAACAGTCGCTAGAAATTCACTTTCACCAACCGAAAATTACTTAACAGAGGGAAATCGACAAAGAGAAAGACAGAGAGAGAGGTAGAATGAGAGAGAGCGCTAATTGCAACAGTAGAGTCTGAGAGTCAAGAGACTGAGAGTGTATCTGGATGTGTGTGTGTGTGTGTGAGAGAGAGAGAGAGAGAGAGAGAGAGGAAGCGGGCACGCGACAGTTGGAGAGTTGGAAAAATCTACGCGCGTCATTGTTGCACCTTTATGTTTGTTTTCGTGGGTGGCCGCCACGAGTGCAAAAGAGATGGGGCGATATTGTTGGGCAAATGGCGCAAACAAACAACAATAGCAAATGTAACCTCTATAGAGGGTGTTCGCTGTGCCAGCTGCTGCTGCTGCCACTGATGTTGTAGAATTGTAGCTTGTAGCCAGTGGAAGTTGAAGACTATGATGATAATGATGATGAAGATGATGATGAAGATAATGATGACGTTGTTGTTGAATGTGACTAGTGGCAGGTGCCAAAGTCAGCAACTTCAACAGAGTAAAGATTTTAAAAGTAACTTCATCATTAAGTTGAAGCTCATCATCGTCTTTGTCATCATTAACATGCTCATAACTTGTCTGTTAATTGCCTGAGTTCGCATTGCTGCTGTGTTCGTAGTGTGTGTGTGTGTGTGTGTGTTTTGGTGAAAGTGTCAACTTGACATTGCCTGGAGTGCACGCGGCACCTCTCACACATAGCATCACACTCATACACTCACACACTCTCACACACACACACAGAAGCCGCGCAACTTGCGTCAAATATTTTGTTGCCTACCGCCCGGGGCAGTTTTTGTTGCCACAAATCGCTCGCAGCGACACTTGTCTGAGCAAAATTTCCCACCAAAAAAAGCCCCATCTCTCTCTCGGAGAGCGTGGCGCTCTCTCGACGCGCCGACGCATTGACTGCAGATTTTCCCCAGTTGCGCTGCCAGCGGCAGCTGCGAAGTCAGCGTCTGATGCTGCCGCCGTCGCCGTCGCTGCTGCCGCTGCCATGGCAGCTTTATCAGTGCCATGAAATGTTGTTCCCGGAAAATAACCCAAAGGAAATGCTGCACACGCACACACTCACACACACATATGAGAGTCGAGCAGCAGCAGCAATAACTGTGTACATGTAAATCCTGGTTTGTTTCATTTGCCGATTTGAAGCTGCCCCGCGACCCGCTCGCTGCCCCCGAACTCTGCAGCCGGCGGCACTAACTTTGTACGCTTGATGATGATAATAATGTTGCCCCTTTGCGCCTTTTGCCATGCCATGGAAAGGAATCCAGGCAAGCAGCAGGCAGCAGGCAGCCTGCAACCAGCAACCCACAAAGCCAGACATCGTCTATGGAAAATCGTTCGCCGATTTTCGAGCGATTGCAATTGATTTGTAATGTATTTCATTGTTGTGCGACTGACTCGCTCTCTCTCTCTCTCTATGTATTAGCGTGTGTGCGTGTGTGAATGTGTGTGTGTGTGTGTGGCGGCAGTGAGGTTATAAAATTTGTATTGATTATTTCGATTGCCTTTGTTCGTTGACTGCGCTTTGTTCGCCCATCTAATGATAGCTATGGGGGCATTAAAAATGTCAAAGCTGACATTTTCTGCACACGATGAGGTGGGGGGGAGGGGGGGGAGTACTTCCGCTAGTGGGCATAGGATTAGTAAATATACAAGTACAAGTATATAAATAAATATTAATCTATATGTATATGTAACGCCACCTAGGCACGCATCAAGGAGGCTGAAGATGAAGCTGAGGCTGAGCTCGACTTGGGAGTTGGCATGTGTACAAGTCAATTATGGGTCAAAATCCACACAGGAGTTGGGCAAACACCAAACACTTGACGCCGTCGCTTCGCACAATTTTATGAGTTCCACTGGCCATTGTAAGATGAGAGATGTGCAGTTGAAGGCGGAGACGAAGCTGGAGACCAAGTCGAAGCTTGTGCTCCATTGCAAATGAAACATGTTTGGTTTTATCGCATTTATTGACGACTCCATGGGGACGCTTTGCCTGCCTGCCTGACTGACTGACTAACTGACGGACTGACTGCCACGCAGTCAGCCAGCGAGATCAAACAATGGACGCTAGAGATGCCTTCAGTAGCTGCCTCCTGCCTCATTCCTCCTGCTCCCAAAGCATCCTCTCTGCTTTTCAAATTGCGCTATCGAGCAGCTCAAAACAGCCACATAAAAAGATTATATTTATGCATGTGTGTGCTTGCCTGTGTGTGGATTGTGTGTTGTGTGTGTTGATAAAGAAGGAAAAGCTACGCACAACAGGGCGACGGGTGGACGGGGAAGGGGCAGCAACTAAATTCACTTAGAAAAGCGATTTGTATGCGAGTGTTGCATTGAAATGGAATGTGCGTGTTCCCGGAAAACTTTCCAAAATACTTTCAACAATATTCTAAGAATGTTCCAAGCGATAACTACTTTCTACTTAGGTAAATCGTCCGCAGCAAACGCAACAAAATGTTGCAACCACAATTCTCACTTTGAGCATTTCTACTACTTCTTTAGAATAATCACCTCAATTTTTTTCGCTTTAAAACTCGCTTGAGTTGTGCATAAATTAATTGCTGCTTAAATTAACTCAAGCGTTGAATAAACCAGCAACTTGTTCATAAAAGAGAAAAAAATCTTTAATGAAAATTAAATTATTAGGAAACTACTTCATTGTAAGTTTCTGAGCTTAAAGCATGAATGTTTAATATTATGTTTAACAAAAAAGTTGCATTAATTAATTACAGCTTCGAAAAGACCATAAAAAGCCAACTCACTAAAGTCTTAAATATAACAAAAACTTGCAAAACTTGAACAAGTTAAAACAAGCAGAGGTAGTTTCAAAAAATTGTATTTAATGCAAATTAAGTTGTTGCAATTTAATCATTTAAGGGCATTTATATTAAGTAAAATTTTCAGCTTATGCGATTAGATTTGGCAACAGATTCTTTTAATTTTGTATATGTATGTTATTTCTTTCGTTGATGCAACGTTGTCTGTGTATATAATTTAGATAAATATAATAATTTCTGCAACTTTAACTAGCAAAGCAATTGTTGTTTCATTGTTGTTATTTTTGCCGTGCGAATATCTAAAAGCACTTAAGTTGCGTTAAGCCACAAAACAAAACTTGATATGAATAACTTATTTAGTCATTCCACAGACTGCTCTAGACATCTCTCTACATGACTACTTAACATTCTCATACACTTGGTGGGCAGAGAATGTCTGCGTGTTTCCCATCTCTATCTTTCTCAGCTTGCAACACCCTTTAAGCCAGCCAGTCAGCCAAGTAACTCACGCTCTGTCCATCCCTCTCTTTGTCTGTCCCACTCTCACTGTCTTTGTTTCTCTTTCTGGTTGCTGTCCAGCAACATTTAAGCAATTTCGCTTGTTAAAAGCTTACGCCGCGCACTTTACTTTAAACCACACTAACAAATGCCACTTCATTCAGCAGATATTTGCGGCAAGCAGCAGCAGAGGCAAAAACTCACACACACACACTCGCACACATATGCGAAATCACACACATCCTTTTGCCATCAATTCTCTAAGCAACAAACAAACAGGCGAGTCCCTCACACACGCACACACACACACTCGTACACACACACACAAGCATGCCACAACACGCAAAGCTCTTTTCACTACAAAACGGAAGTACATGGAAGAAGCAGCAGCAGCCGAAAACACAAAAAAATAAAAATGGAGAATAGAACTGAGCTGGGAAAACTGCGAGCTTATAGAAAAATACAGTGGCAGAAACTAAAGACACACACACACAGACACAACAGTACGAGATATTCATTCTATCGTAAAATAGGTGAGCAGCAGTTGTGTGTGTGTATTAGAGTGTGTGTAAAAAACAAGCGCCAACGCTCTGGTCAACGGATAACAAAACATAAATAATAACGACAGCAGCTGCAGATGGAGGAGAGAGGGGAGCGAAAGGGAGGGAAAAACCAGAGTTAAAGCCAACCAAGGATACTGGGAGCAGCATTCATGGCGCAAGCAACAAAAAAGAAACACTCAGATATTGGTATACACTCAGATATTTTGGCCATGGCCAAAAGCTACAGGCTGCAGGTCTCTGAAAATCAAATAAGATTCGTCGAATCACTTAGAAAGTGCCAAATAAACTATCAATGGCAATAAACAATAAACAATAAGCATACAGATAACTGAAAAAACAGCATAAACCAACTCGAGTTACGCAACAAGTGTTTGCTTGATTAAAAAAAGGACAAAGTTTTAAGAGAATCACTGAAAAAATGAGTTCGTTCATTCTCAAGTTAGAAAAAACTTCAAATTTACTCACATTTCTTAAAATATTAAAATTCGTTCAACAAACATTCTCAAGTTTCCAATTTGCTAAAATACATTTCAGATTAGGTGAAAACCCATGAGAATAATCTATCAAATTGTAAAATTTATACAAAAACTTTCAATAACTTTCACTCAGCTGCTTTCTAATCACAAACATAATTATTTAAGCTTAAAATTATAGCATTTTCTTGAAGAAAAACATTTATGGAAAATCAAAAAGAAAATGCCACCGCCATTGGGGCCGGATAACAAATTTCTCCTTGGACATTTATAATACATAGTGGGCCAATTTCAGTTCAATTTATTTCTGTTTGCTGAGCCTTAACTCACTTCCTGGATCCTGCTGGGTGACTTACTTACTAACAGGGCCAACGCAGCCATAATGGCCACGTCGTATCGGTTTCCTGAAAGATGAAAAACACAGAAAAAAAAATGAAATACAACAACAAAATAAAATAAAATAAAACGGGACACGCGCTCCGGTGCTGAATGCCCGGTACCAATGCCAATGCTGATGCTGATGCTGATGCTGATTCGGATTCTGATTCGGATTGTGATGCCGGGCAATGCCAAAAAGTGGCAAGCTCAGTCCAGGACACAGGGCAGGACAGGAAAGCGCCAATGCCATGGAGAATAATGCGAATGCGAATGCGAACAACGCGCGCATATAACTCATTTATTTACTTACTATACACACATGACTGCCGACCATATGTGTGTGTGTGTTGTGTTGTGTTGTGATTGTGATTGTGTGCGTATCCATATCGCCATGTTTGTATCTGTACATACGGGTGTGTGTGAGTTTGCGTGCAGTGAAGCTTGAGTTTGATTTAATAGTTTATTAAGATACGCGCAGCAAGTGAAGATTAAGGCGCGCGGTTGTGGATTCGCCTCAACGGTGGTTGTTGGTTGTTGCTTGTTGGCGCACTTAAATGACGACGACCACTGGATTTTGGCCGTGGTTTATGTGCTTTGCAGCAGCCAGCCATAAATAGATTTTGCCATGTTACTCGTGTTGTTGTTGCTGATGTTGCTGGTCTTGTTTTGTGGCTGGCATTGCTGCATTTCAAATGGAAAATGCCACGGAAAGCAGAAATTGCGACTGATAAGCGACGGCGTAAGACAATAATAATAACAAATTTAGCTAGCAAAGCACCACACTGAATTATAAATTTAACAAAACAATAATTAGAATCCCGGCTTATAAAATGGTTAATATACGACCATATTAAAGCACCAAAAGCGGCATTTCCTACATCATAAATTATGTGTAATCTTAATTTTCTTTTCCTTTAGCTGCTGGCATTAAATAGCTCTCAATTAAGTTTTTGCCTTACAGACATTGAATACTTAGATAATTTGCAACTATTCTAGTTTGGAAATATTATAAAGCAGTAATAGGAAATCTTATATTCCTTTTAACTAATTTTATTTGATTTTAACTTATTTGATTTCAAAATAAAATAATCAGAAATTAAAGTGTGATAATGAATGGGGAAACAAAAATAAACAGAAAATGAATCAGTTTCAAAGTGAAAATGCCAAACAAAAACTTTGTAAATATACAAGTAAATGAGAACATGAATATTTAGAAGGCAAATAAATATAAATATTAAGTTTTAGCTATCTGCAGATGTTGGCCAAATAGTGAACTTAAATGCTAAGAGTTTTGTAAATTAATAGTGTTTTAAACTAATACCTACAAGATGTTAAAGTCAACTAATTAATAAAAGAAACAATTTTATATAAATGAATATAAATCAAAAATTCAGTATTCACTTAAGCTGATCATAAAATTTACTGGCATTTATATTTTGGCATTAATGTGGATATTTATTTGGAATTTATGTTGCATTTGATTGAGTATTTATTACATATTTTCGTATTTAATTCGAATTTTGCTATTCATTTTCACATTTATTGCGACTTTCATACGCATTCATTGTCGACAAGGCGATGCAGAAGAAGAAGCAGCAAAGCATTTGCCAGCTCATTTTAAAAGCCCATAAATTAATATTTTCACGCTTTAAATGTCGTTCACAACACACACACCCTTAAATGCTCAGACACACACACACACACACACACACACGTGATTATATAGATATATATCTATGTAAGTCTGTGTGAGTTGGCAGCGATTAAAATTGCTGTTAATGACAAGCGAATGTTATAAATTACAGCAATGAAGCAATTTTTTGTTGTCAGGCTCAAAGTTGATGACTGCCTGTGTGTAAGTGTGTGTGTATGTGTGTTGACTGCCTGTAGCAGACACAAAGTTTGTGCCTAATTATTTAAGATCAACGCTGAGGCGTCCGATGCTGTTGCTGCCATTTCAAGTCTACAACAACAAAATGAGGAGCAAAAGATGAAAAACCAAACAATGAAAATTGAACGCGTCTCAGGGTTTTGATAATGATGTTGTCTCTGTGCCGAAAGAGAGAGACAGTCTCTCCGCTATGTTTCACTGTTATTAATGATGTCCTATATGAGGCTGACAAACACGCACACACACACAGATACCAATAAAAACACACACACACTGAGAGAGAGTGAAACACACCTAAAAGCTTGGGCCAAATTGAGGTTGTGGTTTGAGAGTATCCATTGCCTTAAAATTATGCGCCATATTTTCTGTCAGCATTTTGGCTCGTCGCTTAGGCGAATGTCGGATGTGGTGGCCTCCAACTGAGCTGCCGAATGAGAAGTAGTAGGAGAGAGAGGGAGCAAAGAGAAGAGGGGGCAGGGGCAGAGGCGTTGCGGTTGCGTTGCCAGTGCGAAATGAACGATTGAACCCGCAATGGCAACGACAACACACGTTGAAATCAATGTGTGTGATTTGCCAATTATGTGGGTTATACATGTATCTGTATCTGTGTGTGTATCCAAGCATCTGTGTGTGTGTAATGCTGCGTTTGGCTCGTCATTAGCGCTGTTTCCATTTCCGGCAGACAGAAGCAACAGCAGCAGCATTAGAGCAGGAAAATGGAAAATGAGAAGAAGCAAAAGCAAACGCGACTGTCACAGAGTCGTCGGCATTGGATGTCAATTTCATAAGCAATTTACGCAGCGACAGAGTTCGATTTACCAACTGTTGATGCCGCGTTGAGTCGCGTCGCGTCAAGTGGCTGAAGTGGCCGGAATTATGGTATTGGTTGGGAAATTGAACTCTGAAGATTCCTTCAGGAATAGCGTTTGAGCATTTGAATGTTTCGGCCCCACCATTATCGACGGCGTCTAATTAACTAATTTTGGCTCCCACACAGCGGTCGGCCATTCAAAATATCATTTTCTATGAGCCTGAGTGGAAGGAGGAGGAGATGGAGTAGGAGTTGTGTCGGGTGGCTGTGTCGGGTTGAGGTCGAGGCTCAACTTCATCGTGTCGTTATTGTCCAAAACTGATGCGTTGCGCCATTGTCCTAATTATTGTCCTGCCATAAACAACTAACAGAAGCAGCAGCAGCAGCAACATCAACAGCAATGGCAACAGCAACAACAACTATTACAACAGCAACAACAACTGGCATTGAAGATTCACCCTCACAAGCAAGACAAAAGTAATGGCCGCTATAATTCACAGTTACTTATTGTTTATCTGTTCGTTTGCTCAGCTCGATGTGCTCCATAACTTAAATGGTCGCAACAGCAGCAACAACTAGAGATGACAACAACCCGACCAACAACAACCCGACCAACAACAACTCGACAACAATAGCAACACTAATCACGTAACACGAGAACCTAAGAACTATACAACTCGAACTAGTTGTTGAAAAGTGTTGCAGCAACAACACAACAACTTTATCACTAATACAGTAAATCAAATAAATGTCAAGTAATACTTTAAATTAAAAATAGTGCACTAATTTGGAAGTACAACTTGTAGTGATAAAATAAATAAAAGTGTACATACTTTTTTTTTTATTTAAAAATAGTTTATAGAATTAAAGAAATAATTAATGAAATTACATACTAAATGAATTTAATATTTAATATAATTTAATATAATAAAAGTTTACTTTGCCTTAAATATGTTAAGCAATTGAGAAGACAACAAAGAGGTCTTAAGTTTAAAATTTCCAAATTGTTGCTAGGAATTTTCGGCAGAAAATGCGCCTAGAAACGATGTCTTAATCATCATACTATTAAAATTGTTTCTATCTTTTAAAAAAGTTCTAATGTCACTTTAAATTCTTGGTTTAAAAGATTTCTTTGTGCATTTCAATATAGCTTACAGAGTTTCTCATTAGCTTTGCTTCCATGGTCACAATCGCGGACACGCGTCCATCTCTAGCCCAACAAGGATACTCGACTCGACTCGCTGTGTTTGTAAAGGACTCGCTTCGATTTTAGCGGGACGAGACTCTAAAATGGGGAAGATGTTGCCCTGCTTTGCTTTTGCTTTCGCTTTGCTTTGCTGAACTGTCTGTGATTTAAATGATGCGAATTAATTTGAAATTTGAAAATGTATTGCAACCTGAACAATTGTCAGCTCCGCTCAGCTGAAAGCTACACAACAGTAAATAGAGAGAAAGACAGAGCGAAAGGCACAGAGGGAGAGAGAGAGAGAGGTAGAGAGAATGTATTCAAGGAAAATCAGTGCACATAACCGAAAAAGCCGAAAAACCGTGGCCATAACTATGTGCGGCCAGCAAAAGGAAACGGGCAACAATGCAACAGCCAAACACAGAGAGGAGGCCCGTGCTGAGAGCAGATTGCACAAAAAATAGTTGAAGCAGCAGCAGCAAGAGAAGTAAGAGGAGCAGCAGTGGCAGAAGTGGCAGGGGCAACCACATTGGTGGCAAACGGCTGTTGTCGGGGCATTGGGCAAAAGTTTAAACAACTATTTATTATGAAATACAACAAAAAGTGGTAGGCAAAAAAGAAGAAGCAAGAGTAGATAAAAAATAAAAAGAAATAAAGATAAAAAATACCATTTAACACACACACATACACACACGTAGACAGTGAAATGCAAACAGACAACAGCTGAACGCGGAGGCGGCATTGGTGGCGACTCTGCGGCAATCCTTTGAGCAGCTGGAATCCAGCTGGGGAATGAACGGCTGCAATCCACACGATTCATCCCATCTTCCTATCCACATGCATATATCCATCTCTGCAAAGTCGAAGCCAGAGACAGAGAGCTGAGAGCCGTGTTGAGGCAGCAAAGGAGCAACTTTTACGTGAAAATGTTCAAAATTTAATCAAATTAAAGTGAATGCGCCGCAGGCGAACATATTTCGCACGCGCCGGCGAGAAAGAGGAGCGCCAGGATCCAGGATGTGGAATGAGAATGTTGTCAGAGGATGCAGAGCAGAGGCGCAAGTTTAATATGTAAATTGTTTTTGTTGCTGTTGTTGCTGTCGTTGCTGTTGTTGCTCCAGCTCGACATTAAGTGGTTATCATAGCCATTTATGAGGCTGCTAAAAAGTATCTCATTAAACATAAATGGCCAAGCGGCAAGCGGTACGCGCAACACTCAACTAGCAGTGGATAATAGATACTCGAGTTTGAGTTTGAGTTTGAGTCAGGCCAACAAATTAAAGCCCCAACTATGCCACGCAACAGCAACAACCTCTACAACAACATGAATTGAGATTGGAAACGAGCATTTACCATATGCAATACTCTAAGCCACCCACGGGCAACAACACAACTCACGGCTTATGGCCATAACCAAACCCATATCCCAGGGACCAGGCACACATTCTACCAAATTCCGTTTACCTGTCAAACTTTTGCCATTTGTGGCCAACATATTTTGAAGTTAGCCCCAGAGTGCCACACACCACCAGCAACACCACAGCAACAACAACAATAGAAGTGGCAGCGTTTTTGTCATCCCACCCAACCAAAGAACTCATGCCACAATTGAACCAACATCGTAGAGAAAGAGCCACGTTTATGCCTAAACTTTGTCAATTATTTGCGGATTTAACATTTGTAGCTTGTGCGGATTTTGATTTTTGATTTGAGTTTAAAAAGGCAACGCCAACAACGAAAACTCGAACAACAACAACAATTTTCATGCCACAGTCATTAGAGTTTCATTTTATGAGACAAGCAAAATTGTTTAAGGAATTTCGACAACTTAAACTCAAGCTTTTCAGCATATTACATTATAGTTTCTAATGAAAAAGGGATAACCCAAAACTTAAATTTGTCTTAGTGCAAAAAAAATCAAAAACTTGCTACACTTAAATTTTAAAGTGCAATCGAACTCTCTTTTAAAGCAATAGCTGCTATTTTGACTCTTTTCACATGTCACCGCAATTAGCAAAATTATTTATTTAGGTACAAACAGTGAACACGTTAATAGAACAACCAGTATATCTTCTCGGAAACTGATACCCTTTCAAATCAGATAAATTCATTAGAATTGGAAAAAGCTGAAATTCAAATGAATTGATTATGGTTTTGCCATTTAAAAATTGATTTAAATTGCCTAAATTTAGATACCTTTTATTAAAATAATTAATATTATGAGTGTCTTCTTGGAAATCTGTTCCCAAATTAACAAAATTTCTTAGAAGTCAACAACAGAATTTTAAATTTATTAATTGTCATTCTATGTTTAGTAAATGTTTTAAAGGCCTGCCTAATCACCTTAACTAAGGCACATAATTTACAGTTAATTATATAATATTTATTAATTACACATTGCCGAAAATCAAATCTATTCTTTTTAAAGCCCATTTTCATTTCCGAGAATATTTTAATAGAAAATTCGACATTTAAAAGCAAAAATGAAACATCTGAGAGTCAAGTTTAATAATAAGTTGAGAATAAATGTTAAAACTTTAAATTAAAAATTTTGAAATTTCTTAAAAAGAACAAAATATATCGATAGCTCGATTGATTTTTGTCGAATTTTAGATATCGATTTTAATTTCGAATCACTGTTTGAATTTGCATCCTAGTTTAAAAGAAATATCTTGCAAAACATATCAATACATTTCACTTCCTTCCTTATAAATGTACCACGTAGCCTGTTACAGTTCAAGTATTGCGCTTGCCTCTCTTTACCTACATTCAATTACAAGAATTTCAATATTATTTTTATGATTTTTAGTCAATATATGCATATCAAATAACTATCAATGCCGCACGGCTGCCACTCGCAAATGTCAAAATCTCGCAACAAATTATCAGCAGAACCGTCAATAGCACCTGCTACATAGACAATCCCTCCCTACCCTCCCCTCCCGCCAGTTACCCCTATCTTGCTACACAAATATGAAAACAGAAAAAAATATATATATAAAAGAATGAATATTGGCAGAGTGAGAGACCAAAGATTGGTAGTTGACGGCGACAATGACAAGGACGAAGCTGAGAAAGGGAATTGGAATGGGAAC
The DNA here is from genome assembly GCA_963924055.1 of Drosophila limbata. Lineage (NCBI taxonomy): Eukaryota > Metazoa > Arthropoda > Insecta > Diptera > Drosophilidae > Drosophila > Drosophila limbata. The sequence goes on from OZ001354.1 coordinate 15,152,175, forward strand.
GGGAATGAAAATAAAACGACAAGCCAACGCTGCAATTTTGCAATTTGATTATTTTGCAAAGCAAAATATGTATATATATATGTGTGGTATATATAGAAAATGGTTGTGGCAAGGGTCAGGTGCTCTAGACAGTATGCAGAAGCAGGAGGAGGGGGGAAGGGGGGTCAAAGGGCAGCACCTGGCAACGTTTGCCGCCTCTCAAAATGGTGACGTCGGTGGCTGCCGTTTATTATGCGTAGCTCTCAGCACAACTTTTGGAAAGTAATAAAGCCACAAAAGTTCAACTTCAATTGAAATAAATTAATTTCAACATTCGGACTGACAGCGCCAACTAACTGACAATTACACACCACACACACACACACACCTAGATAGTTAGAGACAGAGATAGATAGGGCTATCTAGTGAGAGCGAGAGAGAGAGATGAAGAGAGAGGGAGTAGACACATGCTCAGCGGTTTGCTCGCTGCATGAAATAGTTGAGTAACTTTTCACTTTTATTTTTGCATTTTTTTTGAGTTTTTTTTTTGTATTTTCTGCCTGCCTTTTGTTGTAAATGTAAAATAATAACGACAAAATTGCACTTTCAACTTTTGACTTTTTTTCCACACAGAGTGAGTCGAGTCGAGTCGTCGTTTCCTATGCTTGGGTCTCTGGCTTTGTATTGCTCTCTCGAGTGCCTGGCTGGGTTGCCTGGGATGCTCCCATTGTCTGTGCAAAAGTTGAATTAATCGCCCATTCAACCTCCCTTCTAGCCTCCTCCTGCACCCCTATCAGAAAACTCGTCGAATACCTCAGCCTTGTGCCTTGTGCCTTGTGCCTGGCAAGTCTGCAACTGCAGTCAGACGCATACTTTCGACATAGTTTGGCTGCCTCAACGACTGTTTCATCTTGATTGATTACATATTTTACAAGTTATTGCACACACACAAACACACACACACAGAGAGAGAGACCCTACATTGAAGAGGTCTCTGTAGGGGGTGAGAAACACACGTATTTATTAGATTTATGGCTTGACTTCTCTACGTCTGTCTGTCTGTCTTAATGTGTATATTGTAATGGATTCTGGCAAGTGTATTCACACAACTTTAAATGTATTGGAAATATCTGGTATATATCTATGCTCTATTCTTTCCTTTCTTTCCCAAATTGTTCCTTTTCCTATTCTTTTCTGCTCTGTTGAAATGCGGCAGTCGAAGGTAGTAAAAAGTAAAACTCATGTCGAAAGCGGTAAGCTGTGGCAATTGACTGAAACTGCCGGTTTAAATTAGAAAAGTTTGCACAATGTACACAAGATACACACACACACACACATAACACATAACAGACATATTCGAGCGTGTTAATTTAATGGCAACATGACTGAAGCAGCAATGAAAGATGCTTTTCCCTCTCGTAACAAACACGCAGCTAACTCAACTCACTTGTCCATCCATGGCTGATACGTCCTCGTATCTGTCAATTTGGACAGAGCCCGAAATGTGCTTCATTATGACTTGGTCATGCAATCGAAGCCACATTGTTGTTCTCCAACTGAAATGGAAACAATGGAAACTGGATTTGTGCCTTAATTGCATACTTTATCGTTGCATACTTATGTATGTGGACAAAACTTTATGTTGGTTTCCCACTTCATCCTTCTGCTGCTTTGTAATCTATTTTAAAATTTACCCTCTTGCTTCTCGAACAAAAACCACTTTGCAGATTCCCAAACGCAATCGATAATTTGACAGCTCCAATTGCACACATTTTAGCCAACATCTCTCGAGCTGTGGTTTCGGTATCATTTTGGTCTGGCTCTAACAACAACAGAAAAATACATATTTTCATAGGTACTATGTGATATTTGAGGAATGCCAGCTCAATATTCACTTAAATAATTGCAGGATGTGTCCATTATAAATAGCCCATGCCCTACGAAAATATGTCCTTATAACAAGCATATCAATCGAAAGTTAATTACGACAAGCTGTTTAATTTATCATACATTAGGCAAGAACTTTATTTAGGTAGAGTTTTAATTTTAAAACTTTAAATAATTTAAATATTTAACATTATATTATCCTGTTGAATACCTATCATTATTACGCTATCTCTCTCTATTAAATAAATTAATTTTTAATTAGTATTGAAAACTGTTAAGTCTGCCTAACAGAGTATATCGTAGGCGAGCAGTATAAACTGTTACATTTTTTCATGATTTACGTTTGAAGGAAAAATCATTTTTGGAAAATCTACCACATGAACATGAAGATAGATGGAGTAAAATTTGACCCTAAATTCAAAAATAGCAGAGATTTTTGTTTACTTCAATTCAATTTTGCTCAGATTACTTTTCGAATATAAATTCAAATCCATGATACAAAAGTCAGCCAGGGCGGAATATGGATACAGATCAGTTGTTACACAAATTTATTCTAATTTTTTCTTATCTGCAATTATAAATACGCATTTTACTATAAAACTAAATACTTTTATAATAATATAAATTATTAGCAGGTTAATTTCTTTATAAAATGTTTTCCCCCTTTTCGCTGATAAAAATTCGAGCATTTTTTTAGACCTTTAGCACAATGTGTCTCCATCCATTCAAAACTCTCGAGAATTATGTTAAGCGTTAACAAGTTCATGCGTTGCTTTAGCTTAAATTTGATTTCGAGTTTCCTTTGTGTGCATGTGTGTGTGCGTGTGTTTGGTGTGCATGTGTGTGTGCATGGCGCTTACAAATATTCCATAAATCCTGCTCAGCAAGTTCAGATGACAGCTCTGCTGTCTCTCCACAGATTCCGTTAGAAATGTTTTGCTCTTCTTTTTGAACGCTCTGCATTCTTTTTTTTTTATTGTTTTTGTGATAGTTTTTTATAGCATACTTATGTGGGACAACCAAGCGAAATCCGTTTCACTTATCCCATGCACTTTTATGGCTTTGGCCACCAAAAATTTTGCACATTAAAAGCGAACTTTATAACATGACATATGTAAGCCAGTCGCATCTCTCTCTCTCATTCTATCACTCGCGCTGTCTCTTTCCGTCTCTCTCTACGCCTCTCGCTCCTCTTGCAGTTGCAATTGTCGGGGCACCCATTGACCAAACACAAGTTGCACAAATACACATTTCATATTCATAGTCTGAGAGCTTAAAAGCAAAGAAATTAACTTCACAAAAGTTTGCACAAACGTTGCCAGAGTCGAGATGTCGATGCGACACACATGGCGTATGTGTAATGTGGGTAATGGATAATGTGTAACCAACCCGGATGGGAGTCTCTTTTGCCACAGCAACAGCAGCAGCAGCAGCAGCCTACTCAAAATATGCTTCTTCTTTCCTTCCTTCCTTCCTTCCTTCCACTCGCTCCAGCTTCATCATCTTCTTCTTCTGCAATCTCCACACTATTTTTGTGCTTAGTCGGCTCATCTGCATTTTATGGTCCAAAAATATCATCATCATTTTTTCGCATTTCATTATGTTTTTCAATGGTTGAGTGTATGTGCGAGTGTATATGTGTGTGTGTGTGTGTGTGTGGCACACTGAAAACTTAGCAGCCTCATTTAGTATGCTTCATTTCATTATATAGCCCGTTTCGAGTCCCAGTCCCCTAACTGCCACTGCCTGCCTATGACTACTTTAAAAATGAAAAAAAAAAATAAAAAAAAGTACTCTTAACTTTCGCTGCAACCACAAGCATTTTGGGCCACATTTTGTGGGCAATCCTTCTGGCTGTTCCATGTCCCATGTTCCATGAGCCTGCGCCCCGACAAACGGTGCGAGAAATTGTCCTCTCGTCATTTTTTCTTTTATTTTATTTTATTTTTTCGTTTTTTTTGCTTTTGATGTCGCTTGCAATTTTTTCTTCTTCGTTTTTTGAGCTGCGTAGCAACTCCATTGGGTGTCTCCACGACAGGCGCTGCCTTGCCTGTCCTCCTGTCCTGCCATTTGGTTCCTGCTAAGCTCGTCTACAGCCTTCCGCCTCGTTGTGTGCCACCTCCCCCCCTCCGCCCTTTTTGCCCCTTTCTACGCGCTGTGTCACTCATTTTTTTCTCGTAATTTTCGTAAGCAGCCGTTAGACGTTGGATTTATGCTTTTAAACGCCTTTTAATATGCGAGCGGATCTTCGCGCTTCCCAGAACAGGACAGAACAGAACGGGAAAGAAGAGGAGAATGGAGCAGAGCCCAGAACACAAAGCTACTCGCAAATGCCGCGTAGCCAACGTCTCGTTGTCCTAGTCGCCGTCTTCGTCCCTTTGCGCCTTTCTCCTTTCTCCCTGCTCGGCACATGGCATGGCGCAAATCCAGTGAGAATGCGTTTAAAAAAATATTATAATAATAACATTAAGTAAATAATTGTTGGGTGCTGTCGTTGCCGTTACCGCTGCCTCTGCCTCTGCCTCAGCCGCTGCCTCTGTCAAGAGTGTGCTGGCCAGGGGGGGGAGAGGGGCTAACAAACGGCAGCAACACGCGCCTCAGGAATAGCAACGGAAATCAGCTGCGTGTTGATAAGCAAAGCGTGGCCAGAGCTCCATCAAGGAGACACTAAGAAGAAGGAGCTGCCTTTCGGCTTGCTCTTGTTGTTTTTCTCAAGGCTTTCGGTCTCTCTCTACACGTGTGTTTTTTTTTTTTTTTTTATATTTTTTAATGAAACGTAGATAGTTAGTACATATAAGACAATATATAGATATAACAAGTAGTGGGTTAAAAAAATAAACAATATAGAAAGGAAAGAAACGAAAAGGGGCTTCTTCCGCTCCCGCGGGATTGGGCTGTGGAGTTCTACTTCACGGTGCGGTTGAAGACATGCTAAACGCCTGGACCTAGTCGGCGATTCTGCTCCTCTCTCGGCGGCGCAGCTCCCTCATTATGGTTGCTGCCATCCGTCCCACGGCGCTCCAGTTCTCCTGATTTTGTAACATATGATCGACTATGTTGTCCGCCGTCAATTGGTGGCCGTCTGTCCTCATTCTTCTTCGTAGTGAATTGAATAAAGGACACTCAAAAAAGGCATGTTCGGCGTCATCCACCACTTCGCCTCGACAATGGTCGCAATATGGGCTGTCAGCGTGCTTAAAGCGGAAGAGATACGCTCTAAAGCAGCCATGCCCTGTCAACAGCTGACAGATGTAAAAATCGACTTGGCCATGGCGACGTTTAATCCAGGGTCGAATGTCACTTATAAGGCGTCGTGTCCAGCTTCCATTGACGGAGTTTAGCCACCTTGCTTGCCACTGCAAAACTGTGCCTTCCCGTTGGGCTCTGTTGCCTGCTATGCCGCTGGATCGTTCCTGTGCTAAGAGATCCAGTGGGATCATTCCAGCTACGACGAGTGCTGCCGCTTCGGAGACAGTGCGAAATGCACAAGTCACTCTTAAAGCGCATCGCCTGTACACGGCCTTGCAGTCCCGGCTGTACGAGGGGACACTCATCGCTGGAGCCCAGATAGTGGATCCATACAGCAGGATTGAGGTAACCACTCCCGCTATGAGCTTTCTGCTTTGCTGCCTTGGACCTCTTGCATTTGCCATCATCCTGCTTATGGCATTGCTTGCGTGAGCTGCTTTGATGCTTGTAAGCTGCAGGTGGTCTTTGAAGTTTAGCCTGTGGTCTATCATTACGCCCAAATATTTGATTGATGGCTTGGTCACAACCGTTGTGGCACCTATGCGGATTGTTGGATTTTGCGGCTTTTTCCTGCTGCTTATTAGGACGGCTTCAGTTTTATGTTCCGCGAGGCAGAGACCGTGATTTGTTAGCCATGTGATGATGGCGTCAACGGCGGCGCTACAGCTGTCAGTCGCATCAGCTAGCAGGTTTTTGACTGTGATCAGCGCAATGTCATCAGCAAAGCCAATGAGTTTGCATCCCTCTGGTAGATCAATGCGTAGGACTCCATCGTACATTATGTTCCACAGCAATGGGCCAAGAACAGAGCCTTGTGGAACTCCTCCCGATATCTGGTAGAGCTTTCTGCCATTTTCTGTCTCATACAGAAGAGTGCGATCCTTAAAGTAGCTTTGGATCAGCTGGATGAGGTATTTCGAGACTCCCAATCTACATAGAACCTGCAAGATTATGTCCCACTTGGCCGAATTGAAGGCATTTTTAACGTCTAGCGTACAGACCAGGCAATATTGTTTTTGTGCTCGTGTTCCTTCAATAGCACGGCTTGCTATGCCTACGAGCTCGCCGATAGCATCAGTCGTGCTTCGATGCTTTCGGAAGCCGTATTGGTGGTCAGAAAGGCCACAGAGGTTTACTACTTCACTCTCCAGGCGATTGCAAATTATCTTCTCCATGATCTTGCCCGTGGTGTCCAGCATGCAGAGTGGCCGGTATGACGATGGGTCCTCAGATTTTTTCCCTGGCTTGGGTATAAGCACAAGCTTTTGTTTCTTCCATCTGAGTGGTATTGTACGCTCCATGAGACACTTGTTAAACATGTTAACAAACACGTCAGTATGTGCAGCAATGATTGTCTTCAACACGGCGTTTGGAATCCCATCAGGACCTGGAGATTTTCCTGGCTTGATTCTGGATGTTATTTCCAATACCTCGCTCGCAGTTGCTTGGACTACGTCATCTGAAGTGACCGGTAGATGCACTAGAGCACTTAATGGAGGTTGCTGGGGGAACAGGTGCCTCACAATAGATTCCAGTTTTGTTGCGCAGGTTGGCATTGGCTGCTTGTCGAGTTTTCCCATAACCATTCTGTAGGCTGCGCCAAACGGTTCAGCATCAGCTGCGTCACAAAGCTCCTGACACACACACGTGTGTGTGTGTGTGCGTGTGCGTGTGCGTGTAAATGTGAGTGGGTCGCTTTGGGTGCGTATTATGGTGTGCTTTTGTGGTTAGTCGCCAATAGCTAAAGCTGCTCAACAAAGCCGCATTAAAAAATACCCTAAGACTCAGAGAAATCTAAGCTGGCTACAACAGGATTTCAGTATTTGAAAATTCTTGGACAGATTGTTAGATGCTCAACATAAGAGAGATTTTCAAGAATTTCTATTACATTTGAAAGTTAACATTTTGAGCAGATTCATTAATCAGCTTGGAATTGTGAGAATTATATTTAGAGAAGTACTCGGCAGATTCTTTGATTTTTATATCCTAAACACTGTAGAGTACATCTTTGAGAGTTGATTTGAAAGCTTATAAAATCTTTTACTGAGAGACAATTTAAGCTTAATTCAGTAGCTTAGAATTGAAAGGTTCTTCTTTTATTGTTGTCAGCATAACAATTACTTGTTCGGAAAAAATTATTAAATATTTAAAATGATAAGCAGGTAGGTACAAAAAAGAAAAACAATGACTCCATTCTATTGTCTGTCTTTGCTGTCTTTTAAGCTACATATATTCGAAAAGATTAATCAATATCGAATAATGAAAAGTGCTCAATCCAAAAATAAGTTTAAGTAGATTTAGGGCCGTTTTTTCAATGTACATATCAATTTTATTTAACATATAACACATATAGTTTCAAATTTGACATTAATTTCCATACATTTAATGTCAAATTCTCTATTCAGTTATCAGTTATCAAACACCTTATTTAGACATTGTTTTTATATTTTAGTTTAATTTGCATGTCAAGCTGAATCTTAAAGCTAAACAGACTCATTTTTTTCTTAGAGTATTTCAAGAAAAAACCGAAAAAAAACTAAGCACAGAGAGGCACATTTGTAACTCTGTCTAACCGAGCGCAGTGGCAAGCAGCGAAATGTGCGTGTGGCATTTAGTAGGCAGTGACAGTGGAGGGAGACAAAGTTACAGATACAGATAGAGATAGAGATGGAGAGACAGCGGCAGCAAGAGGCCCAATAGCATAGGCACACCCATCTACACACACACACACACACATCTAAACAGACACACACGCACACTCATATTGCTGTCGAAATTTTGTTGTCATCATCACTTTGCAGGCAACGCAATAATAAAGGGCGGGGAAGCTGCCACAGAAGGGGGTGTGGTGGCAGATGGAGTTGAAGCGACCGCCGCAGCCTGTCAGCCACAAAGTTATCTGCCTGCCACTTTTTCGTTATGTTTTTCTGGCTGTTGTTGTTGTTGTTGTTGTCGTCTTCCGTTTTTAATTTCATCTGCCATTTACTGCTACTTATGACACATCCTTTGGCCCCCACCCCCAGACATATTTCTTCCTACTTCCTCACAACAATTTCTCACCCATTGGACTACAGTTTTCCTTATTTTTTTCCAACTTTTTTCTTCATTTTTGTTTTTTTTTTATATTTTTTTTGGTAATATTTTTGTGGGTACTTACCTTGGGATGTGCACGTCGCGGAAAAGCTACTTTCGGGTCCACCTGCAGCGGCGAAGAGAGAAAGAAAGAGATAGTAGATGTGAGAGTAAGTGAGACGGTGGCAGTATATGCGTAGTGAGGAAATCGTATGCTTAATGACATTTAAATGAAAAAGCATTTCGAGCAACTCTTCATATTAATAGCCCAGCATAAATCTTGCATAAGCCTGCATTGCGCATTAAGCGGGAATTACTCCTAGGATAGGATGGGGTAGGGTAGGGTAGGGTGTGCTCGACTTGAAGCTGAGTACGCACGAATTAACGCGTAACAAATTGCTCGGCCAGCGGACAGACAGAGAAGGAGTGTCCACTCTCCCTCTCTGTCACTCTCGCTCTCTCTCTCTCGTCTTTGCTCAATAAGCAGCGTCATTAAAAATAATTAAAAATCATAAAAATTCAATTTTAAGTGCTTGGCTTGCTTCATTTTGGCTTCCTCTATCCCTCGCTTCCTCGCACTCTCTGTGTGTTTCTCTCTCTCTTTATCACACATACAACGAGTGACAGCTCGTCTCGACAGCTAACGGTAAACCTCAAGTGGATTGAAGTTAAGGAGTGAGGCAGAAAGAGAGAGGAAAACAGAACGATTGCTTTGGGGTTTTCCGAGCTAAATCTTTTCTGAAGTGACTTTGCGCTGCATTTAGTTGCAAGTGCGGGTAACTTAAGCCAATGCCGCAAATAAAATGGCAAATAAAATGAAGAGATATTGGCAAAGATAGATGCGGCTAGTGAATGACGGGGAAACGGGGAACGGGGAGATGAAGGGAAGACAAAAGGGGAGAAAACCAACGCAATATCCTCTGGCGATAATAATTCGCACAAAAATTGTCACAGGACTGAAACAGCAGCAAATGCTGACAGGACGGCAGTTTGCCGTGTTGATTTCCTGTGTTCAGGACCAAAAAAACAAAAAACAGCAAATGAAACAACAACAACAACAGCAACAACAAACATGAACAACGAAACCTCGAACGTCATGGGCCAGCCGCCTGGCGGGAAATTGATTTTTAGATTAAAATTAAAACTAATCAGCGCTGAGTGGCAAACGCCGACGTCGCTGCCGCTGTCGCTGTCGACGCATCGACTTTTCGGAAAATACATGAGGCCGAAAAAGCGTAACGAAATAAAATAAAATGAATTCGCATCATTTTCAGTTTTGCAGCTCTGTGTTGTGCAGCCAAACGGAAATACGAAACACTGCACGACTGAGTCACACACACAGCATACACACATGTGCGAGTGTGTGTGCAGCAAATGCAGTTGGTTAAAAGTATGATATACATATAAATGATGGCTGCGCATTTTATTTACAGTTGGCCAGCTGTATTTGTGTGCTGCCAGCAAAAGAATGACCAACAAACAGAGATAGACACTCAGACAGACAGACGGGTGGACAAACAGACAGAAGGTCAGACAGACAGGCAGACAGAGAGTCGAACAGATAGTTTAGACAGATTGATATGTGCAACACATAGACAAGCTGCAGCTAATTAAGCTAATGCCAGCGAGTGCGGCGTATGCGTAACGCCAACTGCCCACATGACAGGCACATTGCAGTCTTCAATGAGAGAACTTTTTTCAAGCTGTACAGCCAATCAAACTGAATTTATTAACGATAAGAGCTGCTCCCCCTTACTGCTCTCTTTATTCTGTTGCATTTTGAGCAAAAAATTTGAGTTAAGTTTGAGATTTAGTGTTTCGATAGTTGTGCATCGATTTCAGCTTATCGATGCACTTAGCCAAGCTTGAGTTGCATTCGTCTTTTGTGGGAATTGTACGGACGTTTTTATATAGAAATCTGCGCAGTTCTATTTACATTTAAGCTATCAGTATTATATCTATAAAACTTGAATTACTACAAATAGTTCTAAGTGCTTCTATTTTTTTTTTTAAATATATTTAATATCCGATGTATACAATTTCTTCTCAAACGAAATGTCGGGGTTCTATGTGTCTGATTATAAATTATTCTAATATGAACAAACATTGAAATATGTAATTAATACAATAATAACTTCAAATCAATCTAATACGCAGCAATTTAAATTGCAGTAGGTTTCAAGCTAATAATTCGATAAAAGTTTGCTTTCACAATACAAATTAAAAAATGGTTTCTCCGTCGATTTTTCTGAAGAAATTGCAATTTACAATGAACTTTTAGATGCAGGCTTTGATTTTTCTGAAAAATATGAGAGTGCCTAGAAAAGTATTTATAGAGAACAAATTTTATGGAAACCTATTGCAAAGCTTAAATTGATCGAATCCTGTAAAAGCTTTTGAATGCTATTCTTGGAAAATAAATGCAGGTGAACAATGGCCGTTTTTACATTGACTGAGGTACTTAATGTTGAGAAAAGAAATGCAAACTCAACGGAAAATTCTATAAGCCTGCGGGAAGTATGAACAAGAAACTTGTACTGAGTATTTTGGTTTGTTCTAGTTGCATACCAATTTTCTATTTTTCTAAATTTAAAAAAATATTAATCTCTCGTTACAGGTTGTAAAACAGAGAAAATAACTAGGCACATTTAATGCCCAAGCACCTGCAACACACGTGGAGTTACATGCCTCCATTCCCCCAAAAAAACCTCATCACGTAATTAAAAATTGTTTGGCTTTTGCGAAAAATCTCCCGTTGTCAGAGCCTTTAACTGGCAGGTCATTGAATTTTTTTTGTTGCCACTTTTTTTTGGCGTTTGTTTGTTGTATTTTTGGTAATTCGTTGTTGTTGTTGCTGCTGCTGTAATTTTTTTAACTGCTCTGATTTGGCTGTTTTTGTTAGTTGCCTGTCATTGCTTTGAGTTTCTAATTGCTGTCAATAGACAACAACGAGGCGAGACGAGACGAAAGCCAATTTATGAAGGCAGCGAGACGAGCGCGTTGCTTTGTGCAAATATTTTGCATAGCTGGTGAAGTTTTTTGTTTGCCAACGTTTCAGGTGAGCATTTGGCTTGACAGGTGAGTGTGTGTGTGAGTGTGAGTGTATAGTTATATTACCTTTTTGCCATCCAGCTCATGTGTGCCTTGGGTGAGTACTTTATCTACGCTATTTGGATCGCTGAATGTGACAAAGCCAAAGCCTCTGCAAAGAGAAATAAAGAGCATATGTGAGAGAGATACACAAAAAAAAAATCATGTATGTATTCAGGATGTTATTCTTAAATTAATAAGGCTACAGTCGAGTTCCCAACTATACGATACCCTTTACTAAAATAAATATACACAAAATATTTTTTATTGCACACTTTTAGGCACATACATTGCCTAAAAACTTAATTCCACCATTACCACCTTTCTATGTGTTTTATCTTGTTGCGATTTAGTAGGATAATAGCTAATAATAGTAGCTAATGCTAGTTAGCAAAAAAAAAAACAAAACTTTTTTAAAAATGCGGCATGGAGCGACTCCTAAAGAGCAGCAATAATCAAAATATACTGGATTTAAGAAATTTTGAGACTCCAGAGCTTTTAAAACCGTTTGCGTTTGATTTTATCCCGGAATCCCGGATATTTTTGTCTGTGTATAGATATGCATAGATGTAGATAGAGACAGATATGTGGATTTAGATAGAAGAGATGAATGTAAATATCAACATGGTTAGACAACTTGCCTAAATATTTGATAAGAAGCCGGTAAAAACCTGAATCAGTCACAGTCTCTGCTCTGCCTCTGTCCCAAACTGTAACTGTAGCTGTGTGGCACGTGCGGCAATTAGAAGCTCAAATTACATCAAAATATTGGCTAGCAAGTCGACTAGCTTAACTTTGTCGACTTGTCTACCCATTTACCCAATTGCCACGGTTCGAACGAGTCGAGTCGTCTCTGTCGCTAATGGCCAACCTGACAGACGCTTACAAGCCATTACACACACACGAAGAGAGAGAGAGAGAGAGAGAGATGGAGAGAGGAAGGAATGAAAGAGAGAGAAAGAGAGAGACAGAGTTACAGGCACACACACGTAAGCTATGCGTTTCAGTTCCCCCCGTGTCGTGTTGTGATAAACTTATTCTTGTTAAATATTTAATTAAAATGCTTATTATCTCGCACTGCATTTTAATGAGTCTCCCATGCCCATGGATAAAGCAGCACAGCCAGGATACGGAAGAGGCAGAGGCAGAGAATGAGAGGAAGAGGAAGAGAGGCGCAACCTTAAACCAGACCAGACAGCCAAAGACAACAAACCAGCTCCAGAGATTATGGTTTTCGCTCTTGCTACCTATCGCCCTCTTTCCCCTTTTTCTCTCTCCCTCTCTCTCTCTCTCTCTCTCTCTCTCTCTCTGTGTGCACGTTTATGTTTATTTGAGTTTTGCCACTTGGCAGCGACGCTTAACGATGCGCCAGGCGTTGCCGCTGCTTCAACTTCTTCTGCTTCAGCTTCAGCTTCAGCTTCTTCTCTGCCAGACAGACGCCACAGACACAGTCAGCCAACGTATTTGTCTTGCTCTTTTAGGCGCTACACATACATATATACAAACATACATATAAATGTATACAAGTTTTATCCAATCCGGGGCAATAACAACAACAATAACAAACCGCAAGCACAGACAGTAATTAACGACGATTCTATTGCAATTGTGGCGATTGTTACGGTTTTGATTATACTCCACACACTTGCCACACTTGCCACTTGCCACTTGGCTCCGATGGGGCAGCTATAGAGCTATACAGCTGCTCCTTGTCCACTTTGGCTTTTTATTGCAGCAACTTTATACACAAATTGCTATGCAATGGCAACAATAACAATGAGAGAGCTTGTTGCAAATTTATAAAAACAATTTGCATATGGAAAAGGTTGCCACACAATCCGATTGCACTGCATCTAAAGCTTAAACTAGACAAATAGGGGTTAGGGGAAGTAAAAGGGAGGGGGAAGAGGCTTGAAAGAGTTCTCGGCACCGCCTGGCACATATTAAATAAACATTTCTGCCGTATTTATAGACGAGCAATTTGTGCAATGCAATTCGAAAAAGCGGCCTACGCTATTAATATTGATTTAAATCGGGGGTGGACTAGGCCAGAGAAAGGGGGCGAGGGGGTTCCTTCTCAAGTCCTTCGACAGGGGGGCGTGTCTGCGTTCAAGTGGGTCACACAAAATTGCAAAAGGCAAAGTGACACAAAGTTGAAGTCAGGAGACTGTTGCAAATGCCTGCAATCTTCCTTTCTCCCTCACTCAGTCGCTCTCTCTCGGTATTGCTCTCTTGCTCCGTCTCCAAGTGAAAAGCCACAAATTTAAAAGGCAAAACTCAAAAATAATGTGTCTCCTGTGTGCAATTTACTCACAAATTCAGATTCAATTTATGCAACTCGAGGCAAGGAAAGCAGCGCACCAGAAAACCCAGCGAAAGCAGACAGGACCCGGATAACAACAGAATAGGAACGTGTGTGTCTCTCAGTGTGTGTGTGTGTGTGTGTTGTGCACAATAAAAAGCAAAACAGTTTTAAATAAATATGCAATAAAGACTCTGGCATACCCTGCAGCAGAGTATGCAAACACATAAAGTACGTAAAAATACAGCACACTTTTAACTATCGTCAGTTTTAAAGGCAACAGCATTCAAATTGATTCTAAAGGCAACCAGTACTGAATTTATTTACACCATGATCTAATCCAAAAAAAATGTCACAATGTCTAAAAAAATAAATAATTAAAAATTAAGAAAAACCAATTTTGCTGATTACGTCTTTAAGTAAATAAATATAACTCCGAACAAAAACTTTGATACTGAAAATGCATGGAAGTTCGCTTCTTTCAGAAAGCTTTCCTGAAAGATATAATTTTCCATAACTATAAGATATACAAATAATTATTTTTAAATCTTTTATTTTGTATCTACGTTTCAAAAGAACTTAAAAGTTTTGATTAACTTAATCTTTTATTAAGGAAAGATAGCTAAGAAAGCTGAAAATTGAATACTATCAACTTCTACCTGTTAAAAGTAAAATTAGATTTTTAATTAATAAGTACTAACAATTGCTTGGTTTAAGCAATATTCTTCCAAAAATTATTCAATATTTCTGAAACCATTCAACCAATGCTTTTAAGTGTCAAAATATTTCTTGAAAGATTTGATAGAATTTTAAAGGTTTACCATTAAATTATTTTTAATTTTTAAATTTTTTAAAAATGCAACAAATAAATACATTTATTTATAACAGTGGTGTCCAAAGGCTTTCTCTATCTCATGGGTTAGGAAATGTCACATTTTGAACACTACTGATTTATAACATAACATAAACCAAAAATGAATTTCTTCCAAAACTGAAATTTACGGTCATTGTTAGGTTGTTATTCAAACAGTTGTCAACTCACCTGATAGTTTATCTACCCAAACTGAGCTATCATTATGATAAGCCAGTGTCATTGGCGCTTACAACAGTTTTTATAGCTTTTAAGCTCCTTAATTACTTTCCTATTCAATGCAGCACACCCCTTTAAGTTTTATACTTAGGGTATGCCACAACAACAATCAAAGACATGCAGACTAGGGGATCCACAAGTAGAAACATGCAGTCTGAACTGGGCAGGTGAAAGGGTAATGGAAGTGTGGAGGGGAAGGCTACAGAGACTGGAACTATGAAGGGTTTTGCTTAAGTTGGGTTTCGTTTGGTTTGTAGTTGTAGTTGTTGCTGCTGTTGTTGGTTCGTTGGATTGTTGCTTGTTGAATTTTATAAAGCCGTTTCAGAATGCTAATGAGCGCACGCACAAGCTGCCAAGGTAAGCAGCAGTTGGATACATATGTATATATAGAGATTCTGGGGCGAGGGGGCGTGGCAATCGTGTAACACACACGCCGCAAACACGTACGAAGGAGACCAGAGCTGGTAGCTAGAAAACGAGGCAGCCTCAAGAGTCGCCGCAGTGTGTTGCAAGGCAACATAAAAGTCTTATTTGAATTGCCATGCAGAGCTTGAGAAAGTTTACTAGACGCAGGATCTGCTTCCTTGTTGCTGTTGCCAGTTGTTGTCTATGCTTTTGTTGTTGTATTTGTAGTTGTAGTTGTTGCTATTGCTATTGCTGGCTTACGCACAATTTAGCAAAACAACTTGCATGTATTTAGCCTATGGGTTGAATTGCCTTCCCTTTCCTCAGCTTCCTTCTCTCTCTCTCTCTCTGTTTCTCTTTCCTTCTCTAACCAGAGGCAATCGGAGAATGTGTGCAGTTTAGTTGGCCGCTTGCTGCTGTGGCTGCCAAGCTGGCTTGCGTCTTGGATTACCGTAAATAATCTAACTAAATGAGTTAGCAAACGGTCAAAGTTCAGTTGAGGTGTTGCCAAAAGGCGTCCTGTCTGCCCGTGAATATGTTGCCAACTACCACATATCGCCAGCAGCAACAACTACAACTACAACAACATACAAAACCTCTACGATAAGCAGGGAAACCTCACTCCAACGCAAAGATACGAGTAAACCCGACATTGTTAATGCAACCATATTTGAGTGGAACATATGTACTCACATCTATGCACGAGTTTGTCCAGTAAACATGTGAATGTACACACTGTTTTACTGCGCTTAGTAAGCAAATTTAGTATACAGACTCTGGATTATCCAAAGTGTCCCAAAGGACTCTTCAAGATGAGCTGATTGTAGCCCTGTCCCTTAGATAAGCAAAACGGGATAAGGAATTGCTTTAAAAGAGCAGCTTCTTAGCTTTAAGGGTATGATAAACACAGAACACAGAAAGAATTAATTAAGCAAACACTTGACCAACTACCATAATGATAGTTCATAAACGAAAATAGACAGATGATAAAAACCAATCCAGTTTTTATTTCAAACAAAATCAATTATAATAGCATAGTAAGTTAAGAAACATAAATAATTTATTGCAATAGCATTTTATTTTGAGACAACTAATAATACAAAACAAAATCATGAAAACGTTGAGTAAATTGCGTAAAAATAGCTTATAAACTAGTATAATTAGTTAATAAAAACCGAGTGCTGCTGTTAAACTGACCTAAGCCTGTTAAACTGCAACTGATGGGAATCGCATAGAGAGGCGACAAATTGCGCAAACTTTGAGGCGTCGTACAACACTGTTTGGCAGTATGTACAATGTACTGTTTATTGTCGCCATTTGTTGCAGCAGTCGCCCAACAAGCAGTCAGCAGTCAAGGCTGTGAGGAGAACATTAATGGCAGCCGCAAGTCATGCCCTCAACCTTAGCTCTAACTTGGATGGATGCGGATGCTTTGGATGGATGGCAGGCAGGCAGCACGACGACGACGAGCCCAAGTAGCTGACGGCTAACAAAACTTTCAATCCACTGCGAGAGAAGCGAGAGAAGCAGTCGAAATGGCATCAAGACGACTGGCAGCAGGTCGAAATGGCAGGGGGGAGGACAGGAGAGGAGAGGAAGGCCAGAACAACGACGCATATTCAAATGACTTTTTCGTGTAAAAATTCAGAACAAAACAAAAGCGCCCGAACAATTGCAAAGGAATGCAACTTAACAGCGAGAAAGAGAGAGAGAGGAAGAGGGTAAGGGAAATGGAGGGGAAAAGACAGACTGGACTGGCACTTCTAAGCTTTTGGCTACATACAGAACAGAACAGAACAGAACAGTCGACGTCAATCCCGACGAGCGCACTAACAAGGCACTTGCAGCTGCCTCCCTCGACAGGCCCAAGACGACGACGACGACGACGACGGCGACTCTTGGCGACGATGCTTTTGTGGTGCTTCCTACCGTGTTTTGTTTTGTTTGCTGTTATTTTTTTCTTCTCCCTCTCTCTCTCTCTTATTTCTTTCTTCTCGCTGCTGCCCCCGTTGGTAGCTGTCGTGTGAAGTGGGGCCGCGTGCATGAAACTTTCACAAGTGGCTTCCTGCCTTGGTCCTGTCCTCGCACTTTATAAGCCTATTGCCCGACGCCCACGCCCATTTTGCACGTTTTTATGCCTTTGTCTTGTTTCGTTGTCGTTGTCGTTGCTGTTGTCGTTGCCGTTGTGTCGTTTTCCTGGGCACCAAAATGCATCCTTGAACACGCACACTTAACTGGGCCTGCGTGAGTGCCAAGCTGCTCTGGCAGTTGAGCTACTCAAAAAGCAAAGCCCCTGCTGCCAGAAGACATTTACCAAGTCGGGTAACCGCCTCCAAGTCTCGTCTCTTCGCTGCTTCTTAAGACCCAAAAACAGTTCCACTCTCCAACTCTAGAAATCTGCCTCTGTGCGTGCCCTTGCTTTGATATGAACCAACGAGTGCTGCCCACATCCTTCAGCCTTTCTTTCTTTCATACTTTCTAGCTATCTTACTTTTCTAGACCGGCTATCTATGCGGGTCGTCGGTAATTTGATTAATCCAGCGAAAAAGGAAGACAAACCGGGCATTGGTTTTACTTGTAAGGGGTTGTTCCCACTTTTACTACTACGGCTAAATATTTAAATGGCCCAGCCATTATGAAAATTTATCGATTTAGTGACAGTTTAAGGACACACATTATGGCGCCCATTTGTTATGTTTTTATGGTTCGTATGCCTGCTGCTAATGTCAATTTTGAGTGTTGCCTTCTTTTGTGACGCGGCGCAGACATTAAATTCTCTTCTTTTTTTTCGGCCATCCCTTGTTCCCACTGGTAACTGCGACAAGGCGTGGGGCAGGGATAGGAGTAGGGGCACATCATTTAGTTGGCCCTCGAAGAAAAGGTAACTTTATTTTATAATTCATTTTATTATTATTATTATGTAAAAGTGCTGCGGCAAAGCAATTACATTGGAGTGAGAGCTCGTAAAAAAATAACAAGTAACTGGCACCTAAACATTTAGCAGCACGGCTAACAGATACCCTGCACTTACTTTGGGAGAAGTAAATGCATTTTAATTAGGCAATTTTAAGGTTTTAATGCTGCTCTTTAAGTTGAGCTGAGTAAAAAGTAAACTTTAAGTCAATGAGTTTGGGTTCAAGTGTTGATTAAGCTTATTTTAGGAACGAAGTTAAATATTTACAAAATGCTAAATTTCAGTTCTCTTCCCCTCTTAAAAGATTCCCCTGTCTACCCGCTGTCAAAACTCAATTCTTTTTACACGAAATTTCAAAAAAACTCTTATTGAAACCTTTATTAAATAACACATTGCCATATATGTATGTATATATTGCAGAAGCAAACACGAAAAGTAAATGTTTTTTTTTTTGGGTTTTTATTTATACATATATTTATTAAATATTTTTACCATTAATACATATGTATTTGCTTTTACATTTTGCATTATCATTGTTTATTAATTAACCTCAATAATCAATCTAAAAATTCTGGTTCTAAAACAAAGCATCCGTATCTGTATCTTAAATTACATCCGGATTCAAAGTTAATGCAACGTAGTTTTAGATGCTTCCATTCACATGTGCTGTAGGGACACACATGATATACCCCTTGGCTGTGGACATAAAAAAGAAATCGCTGGGCATACGAGTATGTTACTTTTCGGAGCATTTCTTTTGCAAAATTCCGGCGGAGAAGAGCGGCAAAAATACAAACATAAAATGCGCATAAAAACGCGCAGAAAGCGCATGAAATAATCAACAGTAACAACAATGGTGGGAGCTGATGATGGCCAGGGTAACCAGAGGGGGCAGGGAGGAGGCTATGTTGTTGCCTGTACATGCACACACGAGTTGACAACATCCGAGTGTGCGACTGACATCTCAACAACAGACAGAGGGGGAGAAGAGAGGAGGGGACGGTGGGCAAAACAGAAGGCATCAGGAGGCAGGTCCTAATGGTCTTTGGCTTCGTTTGTTGCTGCTGTGCGGCTGACTGATGTTTGCCACAGCCAACGCCATAATTAATGATGAAAAATTGCTACACACACATGGTCACAAAACATATGCAGTTGAGTTGCGCTGAGTTGGCTTGGGGTGAATGAAAAAAGAAGAGAATATATGTATGTATGTATAAAGCCATTTGGTATTGTGCTGCAAATTAACATGAAAAGGGCAAAGCATCGATGCCAAAACAGCCGTCGACCAACTCTCGTCGAGTGGTCAACTGAAAGCCCAGTTAGCAGCGGGGTCAGATACTCTGGCGAGAAGGTCAACAACAACACAAGTGAGCCACTAAAGCGTCGTGCCAGCCCGAGGGAGGTGTCGGGTAGAAGGCGATTAAATTGAGTTAATTATGGCCACGTTTTTGGATTGCTGTGGTAATAAGTGTGATGAGTGATTTGAAGCTGACAGAAGGACAGCTGGCAGTGCCAAAGGCTTCTTTCTGATGAGAGCCAGAGAAACTTATTGCTCCTGTATACAATGCTCATAAATAATATTAAAGTGGTTTGTTGTGCAGCTAAAGTGAGGGTATAAATTAATCCTACCTCCTTCCACCCTGCACTTTCGCCTTCATCTCCTGTTTCTAATGACAGAAATTCTCTCTGACCTTTTAAGTAATCAAAAGCAATTTCTGATAAACGAAATACCGCAAACCATTGTAAATGTGAGACAAGACGTTAGTCAGCAGACAATCATGAATTTCTGGGCCGAAAATCATTGGCAAATGCTTAATTGTAAAGCCATTAGATAAGCATTGCTAAGCAATTTGCATCCACAAACTAAATTCTTGGCCAGAAATTGACTATGACAGTAGCTGAAAATGCTGCTTAAATCACAGATTAATTACGAAATTTGGGGTCATAAATAAGATGTTAATCTTATTCATATTAATTAAAAATCATGATATTATTTCCTAATTTAACAAGTACTAAATGCAAATGCTGAAATGTAGGAAATCCAAAGGAATTCGCTTTATTTTCGGAATAAACATATTTATATTTTAATTTTTATTTTATTTATTTATTAAAACATACATATTTATGAAAAGGATTTTACAGAGAAACTCAAAATGATAAATTAAAGTCTCTGAATTGACGAATTTCTATTCTAAACAAGTCAATATTACAATATCGATCCTATTCTTTACATATATACATATATTTACATAGGTTTACTTCAGTCGCATTTTTATGGCAGCAGGGCATAATAAAATACTATAAATGTTTATAGATTGTAAACAGTTAATGGTTTTAAAAGTGCTTCGTCGTGTTGTACAATATTCGTTGTTCGCTTTTCGACACAACACTTCTTATCTAAGACCGTTTAAATTTATTGTGCGAACAGAGCATTTATTGTGCACCAAATGTGATTCTGAGTTATTTCGCCGCTCTCGATACAGATCCAGGTAAATTTATATTGTACATACTATTCATATAAAGCATTCGCTGAGCGTCCAGCAAATAAAATAAATAAAATTTGGCGCGTGTAAGAAAAAGAAAAGAAACCTACGAAAAGCAAACAAAAACAAGAAAAGTGAGACATTAGTTGGGTAAGCCGAACATTAGATACGCTAACTTTTTAATAATAATTAAATAAAAAAGGTCTTAATTAACTGTTATAAAATTATATTTGAAATCTGCACATCATTTTAGAAATCGAAGTAAGGCTCGATTGAAAACTGTTTCTTATCAATTCTTATCAATAATTTATTTATAGTATTTTTAATTTAATTCTTATTATTTTTAATTAAAATTTGTAAATTTCAGCATAACAATAGTAATATTTTTGGCTAGGAGTGAATTTTTTGCCAGATTTGAATTTATTTGCATTTAGTTTTCTATGTAAAAACTTTTGGTAGTCACTGTGTGGTGCTGCAAGCTGCATGACTAATGTAATGTGCCTAGCTGCCCAATGGCAAGGGCATAAAAACATTAACAAGAAAAAGAAAAATTTAACTTAATTGCCATGCACAAAAATGCGTGAGGTGGCACGCCCCTTCCGCCCACTTTGCTTCCCTGCCCCTCGCACACACACCTCTTCTGAATGCTGGCAGCTATAAAGGGGTGTTATTGTTGTTGTTGTTGTTGCTATTGCTGTTGGTGTTGCTGTTGTTGCCGCGAGCGTATTTTGTGGGCTTGCTTGTGGTTGGTGGATGGAGGAGGGGAGGGTGCAAGCGGGGGAGGGGGAGGCGGAGGAACTGGGTCTGACTCTGTGTTTGGCGTGCGTGCGCCGTGCGATATAATTTATGTTTCAATAACTTTCGAAACTCATTGAAAAGTCGCTTATGTTTGCTTCAATGGTGGCAGGCAGGCAATAACAACAACAACAACAGCAACAACAACACAAACAGCAACAACAATGCGCATGAGAAGAATGTTAAAAGTACAACAATAAATTGTTTGGATTTACTTATGCTGCTGGTGGGAGTCGCGAGAGGAGAGGGGCAAAGGGACGAGGGGAAATGGAGAACTGCTCTCGTTCTCTGTCGCGTTTCCAGCAGCTGCCATTTGCCATTTTACTCAATTTTTATTGTTGTTGCACTTCAGCGACCCGCTTTGTCTCTCTACATACAAAAAAAAAAAACGACAAAATAAAAAAGAACAAAAAAAAACAGAAACTCGCTTAAGTTGCGAAAACTTTTGCTATTTTTTGTTCACAATTTTCCTCAGTTTTCCACAACCCGCAAGTCCCGCTTTTATCTAATGTTGTGCTGAATGTGTTTTGTTTGCCATTTGCTTTGCTGTTGGCATTTGTTGTTGTTGTTGTTGTTGTTGCTACTTTTGTTTCTGTTCTATTTTCATTTTGTGCTTTTAAAATTTATTTGCAAGTTTTCTAATTTGTACTTCACTCCATTTTATTGTAATATACAATCTCATTTGCAGCGTAGTAGGAGTACGAAGTGCTGCCATATCTGTAGCATGTATCTCAATCTATCTGCCCGTTGTATCTAAAACAAACAGCAACAGGCAGAAAAAGACGAGAGAGAGAGAGAGAGAGAGTGGGAGAGACAGATAGAGAGAGAGAGTTGGAAAAGTGTCGCCTAGATGTATGCAATGCTTTCTTTTGCCAGCAGCGGTTAAATGTCTGCCCTGGTGCGCATATTTATTAACCGCACTGTTGACTCTCGCTGCGGCAACAACTTTGTGTGCAGCTTGTTGCTGTTGCTGCTGTTGCTGTTGCTGTTGATGTTGCTGCTGCTGTTGCTGTTGCTGCCGCTCTCAGTTTGAATTTTGTTGTCGCACCTTTTCAGGAATTCTGTTTACATTTATTACTTTGCGCAAGTTTAAGTGAAAAATTTCCATAAACATTCTTTTAAGCGACATAAAGTTTTTATTAAATTTTGCTAGAAATCCCTGACACGATGATATCAGCAGCGACATCAACGACAACGACAACGACAACAACGACGACAACGACGATGGCAACAAATAGAGCTGCGGAATTTACAACTACACGGGTCCTTAGATTTAAGCCCCCCCCTTTTTTGCGTTCCCAACTGGCGTTGTCCTTGTTGCCGTTAAGACAGCAGCCAATGGCGTTGTCTGTTGAATCAGTGGAGTTGCCACAGTACGTTACTCTTCTTGGCTCGGCGTTGCACGCAGTTCATAAAAATTTTGCCAGCCAACGTGACATGCACAAAGGCAAAAGGACACATGGCAGGAGTCGTAGTCGTCCTCGTAGTCAGAGTTGTAGTCGCAAAAAGCTACAGAGAATGTGGCATAAACTTTGGCAACAAACGGGGCGCTTGTTAACCTGAGACCCGTGTGTAAATGTCGAGCAGCTGCAGCCCCCTCACAGGACATTAGATGAAATTCAATTAAAACAAGGATATATTTCGCTCTGGCATACCTTTCCCTCTTTCACTTCCCCTCTAGCCCCCGAAACAGTTCTTTAACAACAATGAAGTAAAAAATGCGCTTAACTTTTACACGCGCTTCGCTAGGCGATGTCCTGTTGACATCGCGCATACGCCGCGTGTGCAGCCATAAAACGCTTAATTTGAGTGGCAGGTAAGAGGGAAGATAGTCAGTGCAGGAAGCGATGGATAAAGAGGGAGAGAAAACACATAAATCATAAAGCAACGCTAGTTTATAAGCTGTCAGTGTTGTCCGCTTGTTGTGATTATCGGAGCTCAAATTCAATTGCAATTGACTCATTAAATGCCGCTCATTATTCATATTGTCCGCAAAAACCAGCTAATTTACGTTAAGCATTTTTGAATAAGGTCAAAGGGGGACCAGGGGTCAGCGGTAACAGGGGGCAGAGGGCAGAAAGTGAGAGGCGGCACAGAGTTTGTGCAGCCAACCAAAAGCTGATCGAAACCGCAACAAATGACAAACGATGTGAAAATACACAATACACAGCAAGTAAAAAAGAGAAAGAGACAGGGAAAACGCCAGAGACCGAGAGGGAGAGACAATGGGAACAGCAAACATACATATCTACATATATCACGTGGAATCGAGCAATGTAAAAATTTATAAACACAGCAAAAAAAAGAAAGCAGAGAAATCAATGAAAATGAAAACCAATTAGCGGTTAACCAAACTGTTCAAATTTGGAAATGGATGCAGCCGCGCATGGCCATAAACAACAACAACAACAGCAACCAGAACAACACTAACAGGTTTTTTGGGAAGGAGTTGAAAGAGCAATATAGCTAACAGGGGTCAGCAACAACAGTGTGTGTGTGTGTGTGTTTGAGTTGGGAAAGGTAAAAGAGGTGACCGAGATTTACCAGAATAATAATCAAAGTGTGGTCAACAGCCAGTGCCAAAGTAAAACTCAGGGTAGTATATGATTTTAAATTGAATATATTAATAAAAAATATAAACAAAATATGAGGGTCAAATTAAGGTCGAAGCGGCGGATAAAGCTTTAAAATAGAAAATCAATCTATTTACTTTAAATGTTTTCCCAAGTGGCTTGAGTTCGATTATTGTTGTGTTCAGATTTAAATCAAAAATGTATTGCAAATCCATAAAATATTCAACAACCATAATTGATATTGCAAATATTGATTGTTACTTTTGTGAATACTTTTGTAAAGACTTTGTAAATATTAAAAACACATAACATTCTTAACTGCTGAGTTCGTGGAACTGAGAACGGATTTCAGGCAGAGC
Organism: Drosophila limbata; assembly: GCA_963924055.1. NCBI lineage: Eukaryota > Metazoa > Arthropoda > Insecta > Diptera > Drosophilidae > Drosophila > Drosophila limbata. The sequence continues at coordinate 15,176,373 of OZ001354.1, forward strand.
CAGAAAATATAGCGAGTTATTTTTACTATTTTTTCTTTCTTTATTTTACTTATCAGAAAAACGTATGTAAAGGATTATTTAAAGGTGTTGCTTTAACTTTCATTATAAACAAGTTTTCTTGGATTACATTTTTTTTCTCTCTAATTTTGTTTACTCACCTAGATCTGCGTGTCGTGGGATCCTTCATGACCATCGCCTCAGAGATATCGCCATAACGGCCAAAATAGTCGCGTAAGCTCTCTGCAAAACAAAGTAAAGAAAGAACAATGAAGTATATAAGTTAAAGTGTGTGGTAAACTTGTGATAAATAATCAATAAGAAGTTTATGAAATGTCAGGAAGCAGTCATCAAAAAAATGTTTGCCTCAACAACGAATGTGACTAATTTTGGTTACGGTCTTCATAAAAATGCGCGCAATAAATAAATGACGTCGTCTGATATACAAAACCTTATCCAGTCTTTTCCCCATTGCCACAAAAGTCAAACCCAACTCCAAGCCCAATTGCTGGACATTATTCACATGCACACGCTTCAAGGCTCAACAGGAAAAAAGCAAAAAAAAAACAGTATAAATTCAACCAGAAATGCTCTTTCCGTGCCATCTCTTCGGCACTTGTTGGGAGCGAGACTGCCCCATTGGAGGGAGGGGGGAGTAGCTGGGGCTGATGCTGGGGCACGGCAGCTGTTGTCTGCGGTTTTGTGAGCTAATCTGGCAGCCAGTAAGCGCGCACTTCAGTGGCACGTACGCACACAAACGCAAAACTGAAGTTATTTCAACAAAATTGCCAGACAAACAGCGAGAGTCAGTTGCGGGAGTGTGTGTTGGGGGAGCGAGGGGGAATGTTGATGGGCCTGGTTACCAGTTTGGCTGCGATTTAATGCAGCAAAAAGCCGATAAAGTCATCTCAGCCAAAAGCCGGCAAAGAAACCCTAATCCAGTCCAACAGCAGCAGCAGCAGCGGCAGCCGTCGCGTCATAAATTCAAACTACAATAAAAATTCAATAAAACAAACGATTTTTTGCCAGCAACACAAACACAAACACACGCACAGCAACAGCAACAGCAACTAGTTGCTCGTGTGGCAGCAGCAATGGTTATGTATATGTGTGTGTTTTTTGTGGCATGAAGTGGGTGCATGCAACGCGAAAACAAGTCGGGAATGCGTCGCGTGATTTACATAAGTATGCACAATAATTATGAACAATAAAAAACAATTTGTTTGCTTATGACAGTTTCGGTGCCATAAATAACAGCAGCAACTGGCGCAACGCTGCATGCCACACCATGGGGCAAGTGCTGAGAGGGGAAGGAAGAAGGGCAGGTCTGAAAGTGCCTTTGATACTCTGGTGTCCTGACTATGCGTGTGTGGCATGTAAATTGATGGCACACACAGCGCAAGTGTTGCCTCCACTAAGTGAATGTGTGTGTGTGCATTTATAACGCCACCCCATGTTGCATGCTACACTTTAAGTTTTAATAGGGCGGCTCGCTCGACATTTGAAATTGAATGACCTGCCATTTAGCTGCAGGTGTACAACATTTCAAAAACTTTGCAATTTCCATGAGTTTTGAATGCTGGTGCCAAACGATGGGTAAAGTAGCTAAAAGTTAAACACCCTTTGCAGTTCAGACCGATTTATAGAGTGTGTGTTAGTTTAGTTGAGTGTACTTAACACTCTCTGACAGCCTAAGCTGTAAGTAAGCAAATGTCAGCATTGCTGGTTAATTGCAAGTTTTTAAACTCTCAATACTTTAAATATGTTGACGCAAGGTCTATCAGGAAATTTAGACAGATTGTAGCTGGATTATGTGATATATTTTCATTAACTTTCGTTAGATAAAATGAGTATAATCATAGAATTCTGACAAGTGAAGCAAATTTAAAATTAGGTGTATTATTTAGGAATGTAAAACCATGAATAAAAAAACAAAACAAATATATAGTCAGGAAATTACAATTAGAGAAAAAGAATTGGCAAAAATTAGTTAAAGGTTTCCATTCGAATTTAATCGAATCTTACCATCTTACCATTTGTTATTATATGTGAAATCAGTTGAAAGCTAAGATTCAAATTTCCATAAATCAATACCTTTGACCATTTGTCACATCATCAGTCTGTGATAAAGTGAACGAGCATATCACACACACTCTCAAATGGAGTTCTTAAACAAATAAAAATTGTTAATCCTAACTTAATTAAAAACGTATACCCAGCAAACGCCACTTGTGCAATGCACTTTAGATGATTCCACTTTAGATATTCAACGCAAACCTTCTTCAAACATCCATACACACATATGTCGTTTTAGTTGCTCTTCTCTCCTCTCCTGTCCTCTCTTTTCCCCCTTCACGCATGCTTTTGGCTAAAGCGAAACGAAATCCGTGTATCCTTTTTGTCAACGCTTTTGCTCTTGTGCTTCACCGTTTCTCTCTCTCTTTCTCTCTATGTGCGCTGCTCATAACTCAATCAACTGCCCGAAATTAACTGTCCGTCAACCTTTCATTTACCTTTCTAACCCACTTTGTCGCCACGGCTGTCGTTGGTCGCTTTTGTTGTTGCTGTGCTCGTGTTGTTGTTGTTGTTTTAGCAGTTGAATTGCACACTTTCGTTTCACAGAGACGACAACCATTTCGCATATCCAAATACCTTTCCGCCCAATTAACCATTTCACATTTCTCACAGTGCATGTTGGCTGTGCAACTAGCCCCGTTCCCTCTCCCCTCATCTTATACCCTTGCATAGGGTATTATAAATTTGACACAAAATATGTAACGTCTGATATTATTCTTATCACTCTCTCAGCCAGTCATAGAAACAATAGGTCGAAAATAAATACAGTCGAACTTCCCTAACTCGAATCACCATTATCCAATGAAAAGGATCGAGTTATGGAGATATTCGACTTACAGAGTTATTTTTCTTAAGGTTATGAATTTTACTGCCACTCATTTGGCACGAGTTAGAGAGAAATTCGAGTTATAGAAGTTCGAGCTTTGGAAGTTCAACTGTAAATAGAACTTAATTCTTTTTTTCGAGATGTCAAAACGAATCCCTTTGGTGTTGTTTTATTAGTTCTGATCAAATATGTTTAACATCTGTCACTTTTATGATAGAGCTGTAATAGGAATGATCGTAAAAAGAAGTTTAAAAATATCTAAACGAATCATATTTACTCATTTTCTTATCATTTCATATTTTATTTAAATAAATTTCAATATTAATATTTTCTTTAAATGCGTAATGGTGTTGATTTCAGCTTTTTGCATTTTTTTATTTCTATGAAATATTAAAATTAAGAAAAGAATTATAAATAATCTTTTTAAATTTTATTATTTTTGACACCAATCAGCTGAACGTTAAATAGTTGGCTCTGCAAGGGTATCAAATCTTCGGTATGGCAAAGATATTCTTTCTGCCTTGTGTCACCTACCCCTGCCTCCCCCTTGGGTGTCCTGCATAAGCACTTGGCGTATTCCGTGCATCGCTTTGTTCGCTGTCGGAGCTAGAGATGGGCACGGGTCGGGTCGGACCACGGGACCCATGGGCCTTTTACAAAATTGTCGGGCTCGGGCCAAAAAATCTCATTTCGGGTCGGGCCGGGCCGGGCTCGGGCCTAACTTCAAAGTCCGAAAGCCCGGAACACAAAAAAATCTATTGCATTTAAGAAAGATAAAGTTCACGAATGACTAAATAAGCTTGTTCAATTATGTATTTTCCACATCTGAAAATGTTTTTTGCGAAAAAATAACTAGGCTTGCTAAGTTCCAAATTGGAAAAGATTTTATTTTTAAATAAATTTGGCTTTTTTTTAATTTTTCGGGCGGGCTGGGCGGGTTTCGGGCTTTATAACAAAAGTATCGGGCGGGCTTGGGCTTTTTTTCCATCGGGAATTTCGGGCTCGGGTCGGGCCGGGCCTGAAAAATGAGGCCCGCGCCCATCTCTAGTCGGAGCCACTGCGACGCTCATTTTTGAGTGACAGCTGCAAAGTTTGCTTTGCATTTCATATTTGCGCGCTCTCTCTCTCTCTCCCGCTCTCTTTTTCTCTTGTGTGTGCTCAGCGACAACTGTCACTTGACCGGCTGTCAGCGGTCTCCTCCTCCTCCCACACTCCGGAGCCAATAGAAAAGCTAGCAAACAAAATAAATGCGCACATGCATAAAGTGTAAATGCGAATAAAAACACAGAAAATAATAAAAATGAGAATGAAAAAAATACAAAGCGAAGGATGGCAAAAAAGTGGACAACAAATTAAAACGCGGCAAAATAAAATTAAAATTTATTTGCTACAGTAACAACAATAACAACAACAACAACAGCAGGAAAAATACAATATAAAATATGAGAGGCGTTGGCGAGTGAGAGAGGGAGAGAGAGGAGAATGAGAGGGGCAGTGAGAGAGTAAAACAGAGTGGCAACAACGACAACAAAATATATTGTTGTAACGAAGGCAGAAGCCAAACTTGGATTTAATTAAAATGTTTACCACAGTCATTTCATTTTCATAGCCAGCAAACATAAATTTTGAAACGCACAGCCAACAACAACATGAAAAACAACAGCAGGAAAACAACAACAACAACGAGAGTGTTGTGAACCACAAAACGAAACAGCTGCAAGAAAATGCCCCAAAAAACCATTAAACTTGGCCCAAAACACATACAATCAAACACCCAAAAAACACATTCACACTCACACACACACACTCAGAATCTCTTACACTCATATAAACTACCTTTCATATAGAGCGAACCGAACTCAATTCGGCCAATTTTGATTGTTGCAATTCGTAAGCAAATTCCTTCAATTTGCGTCATGGCAAAAATAAAATGAATTTGCAGGTAATTAGTTCAAGCAGCTACCACACACACATACACACACAAACGCACACACACTCACACAAACATACACGCACACATGCTTAATGTCAGCATTTATACCAAATCCATTTAGTAAAATTATTTATAAGAAAAGTCATCTCTCTCTCCCCTTTAGGCGAAACACAAATCCGAAATCCGTTTGCGGTTGCAGGCATATTAACCCCTTAACGTTGGCCACACTTCCCCCAACTCCACCCTTACACACACACACGCATACCCGCAACGTGCCCCCACTTGGTTGTGTGTGTCAAAAGCACAATGCTGAAACCATAAATTTATGTGCTTTCTATTGTTTTTGCCAAAGAAAGCGGAAGTTGTGTGTTTTCTGTGGCTCAGCAACAGCAACAAAAAGCACTACACAAAACAACATACAAAAGAGAGACAGAGAGAGAGAGAGAGAGAGAAAGAGGAAAAGCTAGAGAGAAAAAGGTGTGCGCTAAGGGATTTCAATCAATTGTGAACCAAGCCAAAAACAGCAACAAAAACTAAAGCTCAGCTCTCAGCTTGTTTTGTTTGAAAACGCAAATTGCTATTTTGTCTGCACACACTGAGTGAAAAAGAGACAGACCCAGAGAAAGAGTGAGAGAGTGATAGAGGGGGGGAAGAGACCTGCTCTCGACTGGTGTAACACATCCCGTGCCGTGTGGCATCATTTTTCATGCGCTCCAACAACTTTTGACAAAGGTCGGTCAAGCAAGTCTTAAAAACTTTGCGACAAGACAACGCACGTTTCATCTCCAGTTCCAGCTCAACCTCCCCCTCAAATCCTCCCCCCCCTCTTCCAACTTTTAGCCTGTATGCCATCTGCATCTGCGTCTTTTTGGCCAGAAGAAGCAGCTTTCGCTTAGTGAATTACGTCGACTTTAAGGGGTTAAAGTTCAGGCCGTAGTTCTACCGGGTAACAGTTGTCGCTTTTGGCTCTTGGCCCTAAGCCGTAAATAATAATATTTAGACAAAGGCCTCCACAAAAGCGTAAACTGTCAACTTTGCCGCACTGACGTTTTGATGCCCTAAATCCATTAAGAAATTTGTTGAAAGTTATCACTTGATAAAGTTCTCTCTCGAAAACTCACATCAAAAGAACTCCATTGTAATTGATAATGCCCTTCTCTTTTTTTATTACATTGTTTTTTTACATTTAACTAGCAAGTTTAAGTTATAGAAAAATAACATTTTCCCAATATCTTTTTTTTTTGTATGTCAGTTTAAAAGTTTTTTTTTGCTATTTCATCTAAAACAAAACTTTTCGATAGTCTGTGTTCCCAAAGGTTTTAACGTTATTTATAGGCCCCCTTGGTACTGTAATACCATCGAATTGGTAAAGAGATTGCTGCCAACCTTTCCACGAGGAATTTGCAAGACATTTGTAAAATAAAATAGATTTCAAATATTATTTCTAGAGTATAAATGTAGATTAGGGGTTATGAACTGCATTTGATTTTAATTTCTGATGTTTTTCAATACATAAGAGCTGTTCTATTTTTGATTTTATTTATGAATTAAATTTTCATATTTTTTACATTTATTTTATTTTTAGCACCATTTTTAAAATATATAAATAATATCAATTTAAAATTGTTTAGCTATTTAAAACACAATAATGCTTTCCATAAAATGTATTATATTTTTTTTTAAGCTCACATCACTAACACACACTAATCTCTTTGATTACCGAAATAAACATTTAAGCAAAGATAACAATTTAAAAATAGAATTGCGAAATATTAGATTACATAAATAAGATACTTTCCTTCCATAAATAATTTCACAAAAGTCTCAGGAAAAAACCCCTTAACCATTCCACTGAAGTGGCAGCCAAAAAGCAAACCTTAAAACTTGTTTACATGCGTCAACATTCATTTTATTTTCTTTATTTTTGGCCTTATACCTGGAAAAATGAATGGTAGAAAGTTGAGCGGAGAAAATTTGCCTAAGTTATCGCGATTTATGGATAGAAAAGTCATAAACTTATGGATTGCCTTGACTTATGTAGCACTTACGATAATTGCATTGAATGAGAATCGCACAGAAAGGCAAAAGACGCGTAGGCAACTTTGCATAATTTATGTGAGCGCCGTTCAAAGTTGAAACGACGCACAAATTAAAATCAACGCACAAAATGATTGATGAATAGCCCCAAAAGAATGAGAGTAAGAAACTGAAGGGGAACTTGTGTGAAACAGAATGAGAATGAGGGAGAGATGAATTGGAAATGTGGCCCTTTGTTTGGGCCAAGTCATTTAAATAGTTTATGTAGAAATTGGAGACCGAAGGCTGCTTTCTTGCGCTCCGATAACCGATAGTGGATTGGAGCCCCAAAAAAACAATGGGACCCATAAATACATTCATACATTCTATACTTATGTGCATATATAAATAGGACAAGGTAAACTGGCGAAACCAAATAGAATGTCAAAAATCAAAGTCCAAGCTAAAGTGCTTGTGAAAACAAAAGCCAAAGAAGTCGCTGCACAAAACAAAAGGCGGCCAAAAACTTTAGCACAAAAGCAAAGCAACTGAAAGCAAAGCAAGGAGAGAAAAGTAAACTTTGAGTGAAGTGAGCGGAGCGAAGCGAATTCTGCTTATCTTCCAAATACCCCAGAGCCCAGACACCAAAGACCCAACCGGAGACTTGGATGAGGACTTGGACTTGGAAGTGGACTTGGACGTGGGAGCATCAAAAGCATGCTAATGTCCAGCTCTGGTCGCAACGCCCAGCAACGCATGGGGACTGTATGAAGGATGATGGAGAAGAAGAAGAAGTCGCTGCAGATACAGATTGAAGGCGAGCCGAGAAGTCAAGCACGAAAAAAGGGTCAAGAAATGAAAGCTTAGAAAGCTTGAGAGCTCTGATATGCGAATCAATTGATTTTGAGCCGTAACCAGAGAAATGGAAAAACCATAGAGTGTGTAGACAGAGAAAGAGAGAGAGACGGGGGATCGCGGGTCGCCCTCATCGAAGGGGGAGAAAATGCAAAGTTTGTTTTTGCGAATGCAGTCGAATGGAATAAATTTTTCGCAGCGCAGGTAAATCGTCGTGGAAATCACTGAAGGCAAATTAAAAAGTAACTGACAAAGAGCGAGAAAGATAAAGAGAGAGGGGAAAAGCAAAGTAAACCGAACTCAAGTCAGCTATGTAGCAGATATCAAACTGAATGTCCTGGCAACTGGAGGACAGTCAAGTCAATCGGTAAACGGAATAAAGTAAAAGCGAACAAAAGGGTCAAGCGTTGTAAAAGGAAATGGAAGGGGTCACTCAGTGGGACAGGGAGATTGGGACAGGGGTGACTGTGGTGTCAATAAACCAAAAAGAATCTAAGGCACAGTGAATAAAAGCGCCTTTTGTATTATATCATAAGGTAGATTGCGTAAGGGGGCGTGGCATATTGCGTATATATAGTATATAGTAAATGCGTACTGAGCCTGAGCAATCGTGAACGCTTCTAAGGATTTCCTTATAAATTATTGTGAATTTATGCGAATCATTTCCAGTCGGATTGCGCCCAACCGGGCAACTCTCAGTCTCATTCAGCAGCGCCAACGAAAGCCGCCATGGATTTTAACTTTATAATTGAATCCATTACTTAAGGAACGTGCAGAAGGCGGCTTGCCAAGATTTCGATGTATTAAAGTGTTGGAAGGCACCAGGCTAAAAAAGGGGAACTTCATTCCCCCGTCAACAACAACAACAGCAACAAGAACAACAAACTCAGCACTGATTGCAAGGAGGAGGGGATGCTTCGTGAATTAAGTTTTTGGTTTGTTGGCTACACAAAAACCTCGAAATAAGTTTTAATTACGGGCATATGATGGTGGCCGATAATACGACGAGAAAACCAAAAGTTTGCAGCCAAGGCAACCGGCGTCGGCGTCGAAGCCGTTGACTGACTGAAAAATTCTATTATAATTAATAGCAGAAAATTATGAAATTAATGCAAGACACCCACAAACACACACACACACACACACCAAAATTGGATTCATTAAAAATGAAGTGGGTTTTCCACGAGCCAAAAGGCTTATCCCAAACAAATTAGAAATGCTGCAGAAAATGCACGAGGGGCAAACAGGGGTTAATGCGTAAGGTTAAGCTTCAAGGGGTTCATAGAATTGGGCTAACAATGGTAATAATAATGGGTTATAAAAAAACCCCAAAAGTTAAGAAAAAGAATTGAAATGATAAGCATAATGGCTTAAGATACAGATTTCACTCGAAATACAATAATCAGCGAATGAAATGAAATTAATTTAACTGTAATTTAATGTAATGAGCTGGAATTTTTTGAAACTTCTTAATACTATAAGCCCGTTTAATCTTTAATAATACAAATTTGTTATTATTAACACCATAATATTCTGTGAATTTATTATTTATTCTTGGATTTATTATTTTGCTGATTCTTTTAAAATAAATTTATAATTATAAGTTAGATTCTTAAAAAAAACCAATAATATTTAAAGTAAACAAAATAAAATCAAACCTCAAAAATGTGAAAAACTTTAAATTCAAAAGTTATTATCTGAAAAGTAACAATAACACGAATTTCCGACTTTAAAAATATGTATAAATTCCGTACACACGCCCCAAACTTTGACTGTGCCACATTATATCCACTTGATCCACTCGGCAGCCACTTGGGTAAGCTCATCCACAGCTATATTCGAACAACTTTCAACTTTTCACGCAATTTTTCATACTAATTACCAAGCAATTTAGTTTTGTGTTTACACACTTCTCTTTCTAGAGTGAGAGAGAGAGAGAGAGAGATGGGAAAAAGGCGGCTGCTGGCTCCATTTTGTGACTGGTGGCAAGTTGATTGGCATTGGCGTTGGCAGCGGCAGGTGGCCGCCTCATTAGTGGCTTAACTTGGTGTACAAAATGCCGCACTTATGGCAAATAGCAACGACGACAAGAGGCTGGCTGGCCATCATGAAACATGAAAAAGCAGCAGGACCAGCAACTGAAACAGCAACAGCAGCTGAACAACAAGGGAAGGCAGCATCAAATTGACACTTAACCAAAGCGCAAAGTGTTGGCTGGCCAAAACCAGAAGAGCTGCCAGAGACACCAACAAGAGCAACAACAGCCACGCGTTGACCAGCAGCCAGTTGCCAGTTGCTGAAGAAGAAGCAACCAGGAAGCAAAAGAGAACAACATTGGCGCTGGCAAACTGTGTAAACAAAGGCGAGAACAACGAGAGGACAGCAACAGCAACACCAACAACAAAGACAACGACATACGACACACGAGCAACAGAGTGACAAGCAACGAGGCAACCCCGACTGCCTGCCACATATCAGTCAGAGAGCGAGAACTAAAGCCAAAGCTCTGAGGAGCAAGCAGCCTTTAAAGTCTGGGGGCACTTGTTGGTGTCCATAAGCTGCCTGGGCAAACAAGCAAACAAACCCAACTAACAAGCCATAAGATGACAGCCTGCCAGTGACAAATTGTGCCAAATCGAAATGGTAAACAAATGCCAGGCCAAACAGGCAGACAGACAGACGCTCAGAAAGACAGACAGACAGGCAGACAGACGGACAGTTGGTCAGGCAGGCAGGCGGGCAGGAATCACTCACTCACCACTTGCAGGAGAGCATTTCTTTCCATCTCCGGACCAGTCAAATATGCAAATTTTGCGCACAGCTGTTAATTTGCTAAGCGTACGAGACAAAAAATAACAAGAAAGAAATTTTTACAATGATATGCCGAAGATTTTGATGCACTTGCAGAAACCTGGCTTCAATTTTCCACTGATCGTTCCCATGACAACTATATGATACTCTTATAGAATTAGTTGAAATTTGAATGTATAAAACCATAGCAAATATGCAATCTACAAGTTTGGTTGAAAACCCCTAAAAAAATAAATAAATAAAATAAATTATATTTTCTGATTAAACCTAAACTTTCGACAGTTCGTTCCTATAACTGTTAAATGATGTCAGCCAAACTTTATCTGAGAGTCTCCTTTTAATATCTGAAGAAACCAATCACAAATTAAGCCATAATTTTCCAATAATCTTTCCTATAATAGCTGTATGATATATTAATTACTAGTCTTAATAACCAATGCAAATTTTCATAAATATTCAAATTTAATCTGCCAAGCCTTCTCTAATATAATGTGCATTTAGTGAAAAAATTAAAATATCCTGCATAAGAGCATAAAAAAAATATGCGAGCAACAATTGAAGAAGAGAGAACATGCAGCTTGTAGGCAAATCGATAGCATTACATTATTTATGCACAGCAATCAAATGTGCCACGGGGCGTATGCGCAATGCCACAACCGAGATGGACCTTGTCCAGGACGACCTCTTGATCCCCCTTCAACTTCTTGCGCCTAGCCCTTGCTCACTCCGCGACCACTTTGTGCGGCATTAGCTAAACAAATAATCATTACTTTTTCCATTTGTTTTTGAATGCTTGATGTCTGTGCTTCCCCTTCCCCTCCTTTTTGTCGTCTCGCACACGCACATATGTATCTTATTGTCTGTGTGTGTGTGTTTGTGTGCGCATTTCTCTTAGTGTATCGATAGCCTCGACTGGCAGGCAAATAAAAATCTCTCACGCATTCGCAGCACGTAGCGAATCTCCTTTTACCTCCCTCCCGCCTTCGTCCTGTCCACGCCCACCACTTGACTAATGCAGAGTTACAGCGCCAACAGCAGCGGGAGGGGGAGGGGCATCAGCTCTTGAGGCACAGTTTACCCTCCACGCTTGACGCAACACCCCGCTCCATCCCTTAGACTCATTTAAAAAAAAAAAAGTATCAATTTCATTGTTACGCGCACTCGATTTTTTCTTTACTTTTCTTTTCTGTTTTTCGTTTCTTCTGCTTCCATTCTCTATTATACTCTTACTAAGGCTCTTAGAATATTATATTATTAAGCTGGAACTTGCAACACTTACTCATGAATTGATAAATAGCTCGAGTTATGAGACCTAGATTGAGACTTGATTAAAGAAAACTTTTAAGCTCGGGAATACGCTTTAAATTTGTTACTTGAAGTTCATTTGTACTTTTACTTTATTAATTCGAAATGGGAACAGAGTAAATTTCTTATTTGCATTATTTTACGAAAAATTTTCAAAAGCAATTTATATAATTCTTAAGCATTCTATAATCCACTTGAATATTGTCTAAGACATTTTTTAAATCCAGTTGCTAATCTGAGAAAAATTTATTATATTTTATTTTACAACAAACTATATTTTACTAAAGGTGTAATTTAACAGAGATCTACTTTCATCTTTCAAAATAAATGGGGTGTATAAATTTATAAATGTTAATTTACATCTTTTATAAAATTGTTTAATTGAAATATATAAATATGAAATATATATATAAAAATTTATTAAGCTGTGCTGCTTTGTACTATATTTAAATTTCTTCTCTCCCACAACTTTACAGATTATCTATACATATATTATATGCCTAGAAGAGTATAGAATATTCGTTAAGTCTGTCAAAAAAAAGGTTATATTTTTCGGGCCTTTGGTTTATTTTTATTTGCCAGTGCAAAGTGAAATAAATTTTGAACACCAATTGTAGGGGCCAGGGCAATATTGGAAAATGTTCTCAGGCCCGTGCTGAATGAAAATTATTGGCCAGTCATGACGTGAGTTTTGGTTTTATTTTCATTTTCATTTTGTTTCCTTTTCGTTTGTTGTCGTTTTGTTACGTCAAACATTACGTTATACATAACACTGCATTACATTACATCTTCTGGCCTTTTTGCATAAAATTTCAATAAGACGATGCTGTGGATAAATGAGTTTTCAAACTGTTTGCCATTGATTACAAATAGTTTGTATTTTATTGGATTCTTTTTTAGAAGCTATTGTTGTAGTTGTTGTCATCGTTGGTTCTTTTGTTGTTGTATTGTTATTCCCTGGTGGCAAATTTCAGAGCTAATCCCGTGCTTCAGCTGGACTGAAGGGATAATGCATCATTTGTGGTCAAAATGGCAAACGCGTTAAGTTTTTATGGCCAACGACTTTTTGGATCTGGACCAAAATCAAACTCTACGTACATACATGTGTGTGTGTGTGTGTATGTGTATGGATTTGCTGTGTGTGTGTTTGTGTGTATTTTGCTCTGCTCGTTTGCTTTGTACTTTATTTTATCGCTCTTGGCAGCCGCAGCTAGAACCAAAACAACAATAAAAACAGTCAAAAAGCACTCGAAATGCCAAATGAGCTGCTGCTGCTGCCGATGCTGCCGATGCTGCCGATGCTGCTGCTGTTGTTGTTGTTGCTGCACCGCCCCGCGCTCCGCACACGCCCCCTTATGTTCGGGCTACGCCTCCTATTTGCCTAATGGGCCCCCAAAGTGGAGGACTGACGCCATTGCCATTGCCAGCGCACCTTTGCAATTAATCCGCGCCCAAGCCACGCCTTCAGTTTGACTGTGGCTAAGGAATGCCAAGCATTGTCTCCGCACCACCTCTTTGCCTTTGCTTTCGCTCGCCTCTTCGCACCGCTTTTCCCACGAGTTTTTCATAAACAAAACCGGAAAATCTGCTGGCTGCCAGCAAGAACGGCGAAACATTTGAAGCACTCGGCTCCATAGCCACTGCAATTTGGCAGCGATTTTGGTTGCCATCCCCAGAAACTCAAAGTCCCCATCCCATCCCCCGCCCATTCACCCCTCGGTGCCTGACTGCTATTTTGGGTCTCAAGTGACAAATATTAGAGCAGTCTTTATCGCTAATTAGACTTTGTAGCCGTAAATCTGTTGTCATTTCTTGTTGCTCTGTCGTAGTATTGTTGCTGCTCGCTCTATTGTTGTTAATGTTGATGTTGCTCTTGCTCTTGCTATTATTGTTGTTGTAATTGTCGTGGCCAAAAACCAACAGACCACGTTACCACCCAGTACTTTACCCCTCTCTCTACGCATTCAGTTGAGGCATGGCAAATGCGTTTCAAAGTTTGCCAAGTTGCAGAAACTGATGCCGGAAGCATTCGGGACTCTTGAGACTTGAAATTGCGCAGAAGAAGACGAGCCAAAAGCGTAAAGCACATATGAAGGAGGACTGAAGGAGGAAAAGAAGAAGGACATGTGGAGAATATGTAGATGAGTCGAGAAATGACTCGAGTGTGCACTTATGGAAGTTGTATGCATTGATTGCGAGAAAAGAGACAGGCGATAAAACTAATTAATGAACGAACGCTACAACTTGTGCTCACTCAAAAGAAAGGGACACAAAAAGCAAGGACGAAGTGTGACAGAGATAAACGGAGAAAGGAAGAAATTGAGGATATAATGTATGTGCTTAAATTAAAATCAAAACAGTTACAACAGATAATTGGACTGCTGAATTGCTTGTCATGAGAATGGCAAGTATTATCACTTCTCCTGCTTTATTCATCTAATGTCAAAAATCATTTTAATTTAATTAAATATTATTTCAATTTGGGATGAATTAATGAGAATTGCTGGAAAAGATTTGCTAGAAAATAAATAGATACGAAAAGTTTGAGGATTAATGTTCATTTCAATGTAAATTTAAACTAAAAGCACTGAGAAAGATTAAAATTTGGATGAAAAACATTAACATAAGTAAAAAGAATATCTTTAAAATGTTTTTTTTTTTTATATCAATCGTTTTACAAATAAAAACCTCTAAAAAGAGTACATGATAATAATCAGAATGTACCTTCATGTACTTGACTAAGCTTATTATAGTTTACAAGTCGATAAAACAGAAAATTAAGCACATTTAACTATGATAAAATAAAATGTACAATTTGTGGTCAATTGTGACTACGCCAAGTCCAATAAGTTGATAAATCAAATTGAACAGATTATTAAATTCATATTTACTAGACTGTTAGATATAAATTGAGACATATACATATTTAAGCAAGAACAACACAAGAATTCCAAGCCATTTCCTTTAAATGCCTTCGCTTTAATATTCCAAACCAGAGACAATAACAAAAACCAATAAATAAGAGAAAACGAAAATAAGAAGGGAGCGAAATTTCAATTGAAATCGTAGCAAAGTTTAATAAGTATGCAAATGTAAACTTGGCTTAGACAGCTGAGTGTATCAATTTAAAGTTAATGCTCAAATCTAACCCAGAGCGGCAATTAGTTGACTCGACTCAACATTTGTGGGAAGTCTGTCTCTCTGTCCATTTGGCTTAGCATTTCCGCTTTCACAAGTGTACAACTATTTTGTACACATTTTCATTATTCTTTTGGCCACAAAACAAAAGAGAACAAGAAGAAGACGATGGTGATGAAGAAGAAGAAGGGGCAAAGATAGAAGTACTGTTATTGCGGCACATGCGACTGCAATGGCAGCTAACTAGGATAAACAATGGCCTTGGATGGCATCCAGCTGCCATTTGAGTTGGGTTATGGACTTGGAGGATCCCAGGATCCGAGCACAACCAACTCGGATTCGATAGCATTAAAAAACAGCACGATTATACGAATTTTTATGGCACATATGAGACTAATAGACAAATGGAACTGAACCGAACCGAACGCAGTTCTAAACTCTGGCAGCAGATGTTTGCCAAGAAAATCGGTTGCTTGTTTGTTGTTTGTTGTTGAATGTTGAATGTTGCGGGTCTTGTGGCAAATTTATGCGGCGCAGTGTTGCATTAAATGTACACTCAAATGCTTGAGTTAATAACGAAAAATAAGCATAGGCAACTTCTAAATGGCAACGCAACTCAAATCCTTCAAAAACAGACGGCGTTTTATATATTTTATTTTTTTTTTATATATTTTTTAGGTCAAACTTGAAGTGTGGCATCAAATGAAGCGTGCCGTTTCGAGGTAATAAGCAGAGTTTCAGAGCCAACTGAAGCGCAACCAGAAAACTTAGTTAACTGCGGCTGAAACACATATACATACACACACGCACACGCACATACACACACACAACACTTGTATATGTATGATAAATAGCTTTCAATTTATATGCCTCGAGGGCGGCTTAAAGTTGGGGAAGGCGGTGGGGCAAGGCCTTAAAGGTGTTCAAGGGTCATTTATCAGGCAGAGCGGCAGCATTTAGCGCTGACTACATAGGTGTATAGGTGTGTATCTGTGTGTGTGTGTGAGTGCGACAAGTAAAATTTATGCGCTGTATATGGATATGTCTGCAGTCAGACTCGGAGTCGTAGTTAGAGTCAGTGTCAGAGTTGGACCAGAGAACTCTCCCTCTCTCCCTCTCTCTCTCACTGACTAGTGGCGCATTCATTTCGATCTGAAAGTGAAAATCATTTGCAATTGTGGCAGAGAGCTCTGCCGTTACTTGAAATGGCTGCCATAGAACGGTCGAAATTGCTTTAACCCCAGCAGCTGAGTCTGCAGCTGCTAACTGAAGGGGATAGCCGAGGGTGGCAGTACCTGTTAAATGAGTGAGTAAATGTGTAGCTGTCGACAGGTGTGCAAGTAATTACACACACACACAACACACACACACACCTAGAGACTCAGCGAGCATAAGAAACCTTTGCATACGGGCCCACACAATTTATATTTGCCAAAGTTTCATCTGCTGCTGCTGATGCTCAACTGGATTTTGGCCAAATGAAGAGAGAGAGCGGTAAGGAAACAGGTTGGAAAAATGGTTTAGACATCCTTCGCTTTGCTTCGCCTCGTCAAAGTTAATTAATTTGCAGCCCCACAAGCGGCGACAAGTGGTGAAAGTCTCGCTTACAATCATCCAAACTCCAAACTTATGCTTCAGGCTTCTGTTTCCAGCTTCAAACGATATGCCACGCCCTAAAAATCTGTGGTGTGCGTTTGGCAAAAAGGTGAACTTAAATAAATCATGTCTATAGACAACAACATTAGAAGAAACTTCAAGAATGTCAGGAAAGATTAGAAGTGGGGTAATTTTAAGATTCTTCTAAAACAGCTCTACTTATTTCATTTTGTATTATATGTTATTATTTTCTTAGATTATATTCTTTGCTTTAATTCTTTTACAATTTTGAAGCTCAAGAAATAAATAAAATTATACATATCGTTGAGAATATATTCTGATTTGCAATAGTAATTTCTACTATCTTATCCTTTGCTCTTAGATTGTAAAGCGCTTTTTCTTGCTATTTTATATTCCTTACCCTTTGCACTAATTTTATGGCTCCTTTGGTTTATTTTCCATTTCGCAAAGCAAACGTCGTGAAACGAGAGCAATTAGACAAGCGACATTTGAAGCCATAAATTCCGCAATGTTAACTGTGTTAACCTCGTGATTTAATATCCAATTTCAGGAAATTATAGTAAAAAAAACGAATTTTAAATGCATAAAAAGAGATAAAGATTCTGTCAAAATATAACAAAATTCAAAAGACACAGAAATTAATTCAAAACACAGAAGTTAAATTGTAACAAAGTCTTAGTTTCAAATATTGAAAGTTAAGCTTTTAAAAGCAGAACGGATATCAATCTTTGGAATTGAAAGTTCTTAAGAGTGAATTTGTATTCCTTTTGACGTGCTTTAATGGAATCTTGCCGGTAAATTTGTTGCACAGTGTTGCAGCGTTCCGATTGCGTCAATTGAATTGAATTTGTGCTACAAATCAAGTAAGCAACTTAACAGCTAAACAACAGCCCCAAAGCAACGCACACGCAACGCAGGCCATCAAGAATGGCTCTGACCCCAATCAGAGGAAGGGAGTCAGGACAATGCCGGACACAACATACATGCACACACTCCGTACATACACACATGTTTAGTTACATCCTTACGAAACGGAGGCAATCAATTGCAAGGAATGCGAGGCACAAGAGCGCAAAAAATGCACAAGCGCTTTTTGCCTTTGTGCGTTGGACACCTTCGATCTTAGAGCAGGAGATGCTGGAGGGGGGATTCCCCTGCCTCCTGCCTTCTGCCTCTGCTATGTAGCAGCTACAGCTGCTGATGCTGAAGTGCAGCTATAAAATACTAATCCGCATCAAATGAATGCTACATCAATCTTGTGTCGGGCGCAGGTAGCAAGTGCGGCAGGTGCGTTAGAGCACCGCAGAACTAGAGAGAGAGAGAGAGAGAGTGAGAGAAAGAGTGAGAGAGATTGAGAGAGTCAAGAGACCAAAGTCCTGGCAACTGGCAGGCGCCACTTTAATTTTGTTACTAAGCCCGGGCCACAGTTGACAGGCACGCAGTCCGTCTATCCGTCCGTCCGTCCATCTCTCCGACCATCCGTCCTGGCGGCAACGTCGACGGCATATGGAGCCGAGGAGCCGCTCAAAAGTCATTTCCGCAAACGTTGTCAGCTGCGAGGGACACATAGCAGGGAAATGGCGACAACGTTGATGACGACGGCAACGAATGCGAATGCGAATGCGACCAAAGCAGGATGAAGAACAAACAGGCAGCAAAAACTAGGGATTAGGGATTTGCGTGCACATAAATGAATTTTGTGTACGCAGCCGCCAGAGAGACGCACATGCGAGAGATGGCGACAGGAGGACAGGAGGAGACAGCAGCCGGCGGGCCAGGAGACGGAAGCAGGAAGGCGCACCAGATGGAGATGAAGACTAAGCTGGAGCCGGAGCTGGAGCTAGAGGCGGAGCAGGGAGAAGCAGCGGGATCAACAGCAGTCACAGCTGACTCTGTTATCTACACACGTGCAACATGCAAGCAATGCAACCAATGAGTAAATTCTGCTCCCTCCTCTTCCTCTCTACTCTCCCTCTCTCGTCATCCTCCTACATACCCTTTACCCCTGTCATGTCCTGCTGTTTGCATTGGTGAACTGCACTACAGCAATTGTTGGCATTACGTGCCACTCTCGATTGCCATTCAATGCCAGGAACAGCAGCCGCAACAGCATCGGCGGGAGTAGCGGGAGTAACAGAAGGAGCAGCAGGAAGAGCAGCGGGAGCAGAAGGAGCAGCCGCCAACTATTGAATTACTTTCAACCAGCGAGCTGCGAGTGCGACTGAAGATTGCACTTGAAATAGGATTCACAGCTCACTCGCTCTCCAAAAGCTTCAGATTTTCAATTTCCGTTTCCTTTTTTGCGCTTTTTTTCTCTTTTCTTTTAGCCATCTTTATCCCGCCAGCCGTCGCAACGTCGCATCCCGGCTTTGGTTTTCCTTCTCCTCTTATTTTTCTGTTGTTTTGTTTGTGTCTAAGCAAATGGAATAAGCGCGCTCATTGGTTGGGTCTTGTTGCTGATAGATGGATATATGGATAGATTGATTGATTGATTGATTGATAGATTGATAGATGGATGAATGGATGGATGGATAGACGGATATATGGATGGTTGGTTGGATGGCTGTAGAACCCAAGAGGATGTGGACGATTACAGAAATGCGCTACCATGGCTTAAAAGTTCAACATCGAAGGCTGAAGAAAGTGAAAGCTTTTACGAACAAGTGAGAGTAAAGAGAACTGATCAAAGTTGAGAGCTTTTAAAGGTGCAAGCTGAAAAAAGCCTGGGTTAGAAAGCACATTGAAAGCACAGATTAAAGAAAAGCACAGTTCAATTGAAAATGACAAAGATATTGAGTGCAATTTGGAGGATATCATCATTTAAATACACTAATGAAAAAAGAAAGAAAGCACAGAATAAGTGAAAGTAGAGATAAATGAAGCATCTTAAAATCTATTTAATTCTTTCTTCATATATATACAAATTACAGATTAAATAAATAAATAATAGAACAGGAAAATTTAAAATATTTATCCATTTAAAAATTATTGTTTCTATTATAAAGTAGAAATCGGAAATGTCCTCGATATTTATAGAAAAGAAATGCTTATTTCTCTGAGAGAGAGAAGCTGAGAAATAAAAGTGATAATGTTGAAAAAAAAAAAAACATAAAGCTTATTCATCTCAAACTTTTTCCATTATGTGCTGCATACAAACGCTGGTAATATCATAATTGTAGTGAGCATTTAAGTTGAGTATTTTTATATTGGCATTCAAGAGATGCCGTTAACTGCTCACACCTGTCAACATGGCCTGCACTTATGTGTCTGGCGTATAATGTATGTACTTAGTAATAGTGTGCACCTGTAGATGATTGCAGGGCATTTGCAACAGGGAGAGCAACAGCAACAACAGGAGGGGGCAACGGGAGGAGACGGAGGAGCTGCTGGCACGTGCATCATTGACGTTGTCCATGGCAACAGTTTACACTCTTTACACTCGATGCCCCTGCCTGGCGGTAGTATATCAATCCTATAAGACGCAACATTCAGTGCCAATCAACAAGTGCGTTCCATCTTGAACTAACCCACAACCCCAACTTCAATCCCTGGGAACTGGCAACTGGCATTCAGCAGCACGAAAGGACCTCAGCATACATACATATATGCAACAGTGCGCTGAACGCTTTTATTGCTAACCATTTCTTTCAGCTTGTCCTTTTTGTGTGCGCCAGCAAGGATTTGTATGTAGTTTAAGGAGGAAGACTGAAAGGAAGGGGGAATAGACGGAGAGCGGCACACGGATTGAAAAGAACTCGGCACGTATTTGTCACGTATTATATATTTATAGCAACCAATGAACCGTTGAATGCACGGACCGTCGATTGGTAAGGAGACCAAGTTCTCCGAAGAGCAACAAAAAATAAAATATATATGTATAAAAAAATGTGAAGTTGGGAATGCATAAAACGGTAAAATTTGCTCATTGCTCATACGCAGCGTGTGCTCGCTAGTTGGAGCTTAGTTCAAATTGAATACTTATTGCTACAGCATTTACTACTAGAAATAGGATATAGTAGAAATTGTATATATATTTAAATATATCTATAAAGGAAGCTAAAGCTCTATCAGCTGCTACCGTCACAGTTTAATTATAATTTTAATCACTTTTGCAGCAGCGCGACGCGGAAATGAATTTTATGAAGCGTACGCCGAACTGTCGTACCCAACATAAACTGTTGTCAGTCCTGAAGGGACGACGAACGAATCCGGACGACAATGCGGACAACCAGACAGACGGACGGACCGACTGTCATGTCAATTCAATTTTCGTGCTTCCGTGCGCGGCGACAAGTTTTAGCCAGAAAATCCTGGCCTGCCCTGAAACCCCGCTCAAATGCCAGTACGGATTGTCAGCCCAGCGGCACTTTATGTACATCATCATCATCGTCATCATCAACACCTTTTGCCAGGCGCCATTTACACGCCGTCGTCTATCCTCGTCTCCAGGTCTAATCAGCACAGACAGCAGACACAAGTCCATAGTCGACTAAGATTCGAGAGTTGCTTCTCCCATTCTCATCCTTATTCTCCTTCTCATTTTACATTTCCACTCTTCTCAGCGCTTCTCTAGCCTCTGCTCTTTTCTCTGCTCTGCTTTGCTATCTGCGCAAATAAGCGAATCAATTTTAATGCCGCATTTGTTGTATAGATTTGTGCTACCAAAATGAGAAACAGCCGAAATAATAAAATACAAAAAACTAATCATTTTATAGCCTACAACTTGAAGCGGAAAATATTCCCAACTCCCTTCCACAATTCTAAATAATAGCTGAAAGCGAGAAAAAATTCATAAAATCACAACAATGGAAATTTCAATAGTTCAATTGTAAAATGCCAAAAATAATAATTTTATAACCTACAACTTGAAGCGATAAATTCCCTTCACTACAATTCTGAACAATAACTGAATATCAGTAAAATATAATGAAATTTTAGAAGGAGATATTTTTATAGTTGAATTGTAAACAGTTCGGGGGGAAATAAACAAGGCAGCACATAACATGGAAATGAAATTTACATCAATTTTCCAAAGCTGACTTTATTACTCATTCAGTGAATAGTAGAGGTAAAATTCATATGTTTATCATTCGATAGCTTAAATAGAACCAAAGAAATTCTCAGCAATCTAATGATTTTCCAATAGAATGAAGACAAAACGAAGAAGAAAGAAATCTTCATATTGTTTTCTGAGTTTGTAGTTTAAAATTAATTTAAATTTCAAATGGGAAAGTAAAAAAACAAAGCTCATTACATTGAGAAAGATATAGATCCTTAAGTATAGGAAAAGTATTTAAATTTACACGAGCCAAGGTTTAATTGATTTAATAAACGAGAATAACAAATAAGTTTCCAACTATTTCTCCCGCTCATATTCAAATAAAGTTACTTACAATTAATACAAATTTATTCCTTAAATAAGTCGCATATACCTTGCTTCTAACCTACTATAGGGCATATTGTAATTGGCCCGTGGGGCAAATAAATTGAATTATATTTTTAACACAGCAAATGAAAATTATAATTGCCAGCTGAACATTTGATGAACATCCAACGCAACCCAATAAATCGAGCAAAGTAGCAAAGTCTTCGAGCATTTTCAACATGTTTCCCCTCGTTCGCAGTCGGAATGCCATTCTTATTTCATATCTCAGTCCCCAATCCCCATTCATGGGTTCATCATCCATTTTGTTATGAATTAAAACGATGGCGAAGACTGGCCGAGACGAGGCTGCTGACATGTTTTGTCCACAGGCACGCATACTCTTGCGGTCTCTGTTCTGTTCTGTTCTATTCTGTCCTGTCTTGGCCGGACTCGTTGGCTGGCAAGTTTCCCAACGGCACGCGCTGCCCTCCTCCCTCCTCTCTCTCTCTCTCTAACCCCTCTTCTGGTGACTATCTTCACGTCAGCGGCTGCTGTTGCTGCTGCCGACAAGTCAGCCTGCCTGTGTCACTCATATGCGCCACAAATATCCAACCCCAGTACCCATTCCCATTTTCATTCCCAATACTCTTCCCTTCCCCATTGCCATCGTCATTCTGTTCGTTGCTGCCACGCACGAACGCTTACTTTGTCGCATGCACAACTTTTGGCTATTAAGTCATTTTTTGGCTTTTTAGATTTGCGACAAATTCTCTGGCAGCAACAACAGCAGTGGCAACAGCAGCAGCAACAGTTTCAGCATCATCCTTCACTAATTGCCCGCACTCTTGTTTCATTTTTACATAAAAATTTCTGTGTGTACATCTTTCTCTCTCTCTCTCTCGCTCTTGCACTTTAAACAGTTTAATGCTGACGAGGACTTAGCCAAAGAAACACTTTATCATGCAACGACCAAGTGCCGGACACTGCACCAGACACAATCGAAGATGCTTCTTCAGCTTCTGTTGCTGCCTCTTCTGAGCACACAACTTCAACTCTTTCACAAGAATTTAGTTGAATGAAACTTCAAGTGGCAGCAGAGGCAGAATGACAAAGTGAAGCGATTTGGTGGTGGAGGTGGGGGCAAGGCGTAAGCCTTCTATAACAATAACAAGAAAATAAAATGTAATGCAGAGTGAATGCTCTCCATAAGCACTAGTCTCTTAATATTCATCTGTATAAAATATCAACAAGATCTGACTATAGTTGTGTTCCATTTTAAAAATGATACATTGGCTGATGAAATACATTTTAGAAAAGATTTAACACCCATAGATTTCATAATACATAACGTCTTTATGAAATGCCAGCATTTTTAACTAAAATATAGGTTTAAATTTTATATTAAAAATCCTTTTATTAGGTATAAAAAATATTACTTAGACAAGTTTTTTTTTATGCTAATTTATTTATTATATTTACTTATTGTCAACTATGAGCGGATGAAACAATTTAATTACTTATACATTAAACAAAACTTTAAATTCAAATGAATCTTAACTTTTAAAAATACAGATTCTAAACTATAAAACTCCATACAAAATATATAGAATAAAAAATAAACATTTGAATGAAAAATTTAAGGTTAACTTAATGTAAATATATAATAAAAATAAACATGTTTCTAACATTTCTTCATCACATCAAACATAAAATTAAATTTAATTAAATTAAAATTAATTAAAAAACTGAGATAATTATAAGAAAATTCTACGAATTTTTAAAGTTTTATTTATAATATCGAAACAAAGCTGATTTATTGAGTGTACGATAACAAAGTAAATGTATAAACCGATAGCATTATTTGAAACTTTATATTCAAACACATCAAATAGATCTCTGAATCTCTGATTATTTGTGAGTAAAATAAATAGAGGAAACTTATTCAGATAACAAAAGTCCAATTAGTATGTAGATTTATGGCAGTCCAAAGGGTCCAATAAAGTGCAGAAACCCTTTGCGAAGGCATTTGTTTCATTTAAAGTGTATGGCAGAAAACTTGGCTCAACATTTGAGTGACAAGACAAACAATAGACAGGATGAGATCTACGGCAATGAGTACAGCTACTGCTGCTGGCTTTGCTCTGTTCTTGTTCTTGTTCTTGTTCTGCCGCATCAGTGCACTTGGCCCAACTGGCCAACCGAGCTCTTTGCCCCCCCCCGTCCCCTGGACTGGAGCAAGTGAAAAGTGAAAAGCAAGATTTGTCACGCACTGATGCGTCTTTAAGCGTTTTAATTACCCACGAACGAACGAGAGAACATTTGGGAAAACGAAAACTTTAGCATAATATGCAAACCAGGACAATAATTCACTTTGGCAGTTGGCTAACTTGCCTGTCCGGGCAAAACATTTCTACTTTTACCATTCCTCTGTCTCCTCGATTTGTCTGACTGCCTCACTGACTGACTGAGAGAGGGAGGGACACACACAAACTGGACATTTGCAGTTGCATTTGCAATTTGCATTTTGGTGCTGTGGCAATTAATAGCGCAGACGTAAACAAAACAGAGTTGGGCACGGACACGGACACGGACACGGGCAAAGAGGACCAAGGACTGAGGACAATGCTGGGGCTATCAAAATGCAAAGCAGCCCAGGCAGGTAATGAAAATGCTTAATGGCTTGCAAAGTGTCACAGTGGCTGCGCCTGTGGATAGTCGCAAATGCAAATGCCAATGCCAAAACTTGCAACTTAAAGCGCGTTAAATTCAACTTGAAAACTCAACCGAATTGCAATGGGGGCAATTGAAGGTGGAGCAGGAAGAGATGGAAATGGAAATGGTGATGGTGATGGATATGGGCGTTGAGAATTGGTAACTGGCAAAGCAGCAAGTTGCAACTTGAAATTGGCAGTGAAGTGAAGTATGCAGCTCAGCGCATAAAAAGTCAATTAAAAGTGAAGCTAGTCGCCAATTCCAGTTGCAAGTTGTGAGTTGCCAGTTGCCAGTTGCTATTGCAGCTGCGCTCAGTTTGAGTTTCGTGAGTGTCTGTCTGTCTGCCCTCATGAGTGTGTCCATCTGTGTGCAACGAACGCTTCCATTTTTTTTTTCTATTTGGTTGTGTGCGAGCTTCAAGTGCATGAGTGTTGGCCAGCGCTTTTAGCAGAATAAACAGTGAAAGTTGCGCAAAAAGGACACGCCAAGACACCGAAGCGACAGACTAAGAGACACACACACACACACACACTTAAAGAGAGACAGCTATAGAGAGACTGAGACAGCGAGAGACAGAGCGACAACGCTTTCGCATGTTGGACCTTTGAACGTGTTGAACTTTCAAATGGCTTTGCGCGCGGCTGGCAGCTAATGGCATTACACTACCCGTTACCAGTTGCCCATACATGACAATCCCCCTCCCCACCCGACCCCCCTTTACTCTGCTCACTCTACATCCCGCTCTTATCCTTCTAAACTACGCCCCTCGTCCGCCCAATGACTGCATACAAAGAGCGTGCAAAGAGGCTAAAGTCTAAATACAATGTGTGTGTGTGTGCTTATGTGTATAAGTCAGTATGTGTGTGTGTGTGCATCCATGTGTCTGTGTGCAATTAGAGTGACGTACGCTTTATTGATGCGAGCGCCATTTGGCATGCATTAGAAGTAGCACAGTCCAAGGTGAAATATCAAAGTTGAAGTGCAATTTTTATGACTGTGCATTTGGGGGCATTTCAGCTAAGTCTAGTCGTAAGTAATGCAATAATAAAATATAACGGAGAATAGAATATACATACATATAAGACGACTTTTATAGCGCCATAAAGATTTTTAACTACATGTACACTTTTTTACTTGACTCGCAAACTTTACATTTCATGTTAATGTCTAATCATCTGTGTAATGTTAGTGTGTAATGTTATTAAGCGCTTAATATAGCTGACTTTACAAGCAATGTTAACTACTCTCTCACTGCAGCAAAACGATAAAACTTCGTTATTTTAAATAAAAAAATAATGTAAAATTTTTTTAAATAATATGTAAATTTTATTAAGCTCATAAGCTCATAGTTGTTAAAAATCATAAAAAAGATTAAAATATCAGCTGTTACGTGCTAATATTATTTAGGATAAATTATCTTTGTTAAGGTTTTACTATTAATATTCAAATTCTACGACTAAAGTTTTTATATGCAATGCGAATTAATCTCTTCAAACAAATATGATAATAAAAGTCAACATAGTCGTAACTTTCTTTACAAAGAGCCGCAATTTACATTTTAAAGCAACTAAATGAACATTTCCAGCTTAAATTTTAACTTTTATACAAAGTACTTTAAGTTCTTCTATATGAATTGAAAGCGTATTTAAAATCGATCATTGATATTTGAAATTTCTGCTCACATTTGCCTGCACGTTCATAAATAATTTCTTATGATAATTGCAACTGCAAATGTGACGCGTGGCCAGCTAATAACGGTACAAAGACAGCAGCAATAACAATCATTAAAACAACAACATGAAGGAGCTCTCGAATGTCAACTCGGGCATAGAAAGTTAGGCAACAACAACAGCAATCAATTGTTGTTAGAACGAAAATCACAAACATTGCTTCCCATTTACCCCGTAATTACTTCTTTATCACTCTTCGCTCTCTTTCAATTTCTGTAAGCTGAAAACTTTTAGCCAAGCAACAACAACATCTACGAGTAAAAGAGATGGCAACTAAAACAGAGAGCAGGACAGAGCGATGGCAACCGCATCTAATCGCTACACTTCACGTAAATGACACGAAAATGTTTTCAAATTAAATACGCTTTCGACGCTGACGGTTGACGTTGCTGGAACAGCTAGCAGTTAGCTGTTGGCTGTTACCTGTTAGCCCGTTAGGAACTGCAACTGCCTGCTGGCTCTGGTTGCTTTTGGCCAGGCCAGCAAAGTTGACAGTTCGCTGGGTTACGAATGGGTAACGTTAACGGGTCCAAAAACTGCCAGTTAGCGCGACACATTGTGAGCCACTTTTTTTTTATTAACTGTAAAGCGTTGCTGTTGCTGTTGTTGTTACTCAATTGGGCTGACGTGGCGTATGAGCAATAAAATGCAGGCCTTAATGGGCATGGCAAACAGATACGGTTAATACGCGTGCCCGCAGCAGTTAAGAGGAGCATATTATTTCCATTGAATGCCTTTTGAAATTGTTAATAATGCAAATTACATTTAATTTTGTGTATATAAGGTATGAGATAAACAGAGCTTAAAACAAGCATACTTAGCTTAAGCAATTTTGTGCTTGAAAACTACAGTTGGTTAAAACTTCTTTACTAGTTAATGGCATAATTTAATAGCACATTAATATAAGTAAAACTCTATTTGTTGTATTCCTTAAACACATTTTCTTGGAAATTTTAGTTTAATATTTCAAAACACAACAAAAATTAATCTTACTTTCAAATCAACTCTCAACTCTCTCCCTGCTCAGTTCTGTTCCATTACTATGATTATTCATTCAAGTGCGGATATTTGATAGTCAGGCAAACCCAACAATAACATATGCCATTGTCTTTCTTCTTTTTTTCTATATTTTTATTGCCGTAAAATGCAAACAGTAATTGGGACTGAGTACGGTTATTTGCTATGCATGGTTAGTTGTTCTATTTGTTCCACAAACTAATAGAGAGTTCATTGAAATAATTTGCAGTAATAAAAGTTTCCGTAATTGAACAATAAGAGAAACAATATTTGAAAAGAAATTACTGTACGAAACTCGAATGCCAATTGCCAATCGCCACTTGCCAATTCAATTGTCTAGACCAGAATTTAAAATGAACTTATCGAAATTAAATATATAAAATCTAAATATTTTATCAAACAATTTTTATTGTTTATCAAACAAATTTATTTGCCAGTGCATTAGGCAAAACCGAAAAAATTGCAATAAACATATATTTGGAATTTCATATATTTGCAATCTGCAGAAATATTTTTAAAATACTTGTCATTTTATAAACTGTTTGAAAAAAATAAAAAGTCCCAAATTTTTACTCATTGTACTTTAAATGTCCAGCCATTTTTGTGAAATACAGTTAGTCAAAAAAAGTTTAAACTTTATTTATGGATATTATTGTTTATTTTAAAGTTTGTCTTAAGATCACTGTCCTCGCTAGTGACACAATTTAAATATAGTACCATCAAATTTAAATATGTAAAATTTTAATTTTGTCAAAATACTTACTTGATATACTATATTTATAATTTAATTGTTGTTCTACGGCTTTTCTTTTATATTTAATTTGAATTTATTTCGTACGCATTTAATTGAAATAATTTGCTATTTTTATTTTTTGATAAATGTTTAGACACGCCCACACATGATGCTAAACAGAATAGCAAAAAATGTGTAGAGCGTAAGTACATTATTATTTCAACTGGCCCGCCCAGATCCAAATGAAATGCATATGCAAAGCAGGAGGAGAGGCCGAGTCAAATGCAGCTACAGCTACAGCTACAGCTACTGCATCTCTGAGTATCTCATAGATACGAGATGCAATTCATATGAAAGTGTGCTTAATTTAACTGCTGCCAGAAGAGTTGTCCTTCTACGTCCCAACGTCCTCGTTCGTTGTCGTTGTCGTTGTCTTTGTTGTCGTTGTCGCTTTGCGTAGATGATTTAAAATGTGCATAATAAGCGGCACTTGGGAAAATAACAAAATAGTAAAAATAAAACCAAACTGCACAGAAAAAGTAACCAAATATGTTGATGTGTGGAAGGAGAGGGTCTACGAATACATTTGAATCACAAAACTAACAAATAAATAACACAACGAGAAAGATCTGTAAGACAAGCACACACACACACACAAAAGGGGGAGAAACAGGCAGACAAATGGCAAAGGCATCACATTCGGGGGCAGCAGCAAAATCTCTAAGAAAAACATATTCAAATTTAAAATTTCTGCTTGATTTTCTTTTCGTGCAGTTCCGAGTACAACAACAACAGAAGCTAGAACTTCAACTTCTCCCCTACCATCTTCTCCTTCTTCTTCTCCATCTCATTCTCATTGTCGTCGTTTGCATTTTGCCAAAACAGCGCAACGTGGAACTTTTCACACATGTGCAGTGAGGGAGGGGGTGGAGTGGAGTGGAGAGTTTAGGGGCTGAATATCTCACTGCCGTTTACAGACATATACATACATACATATGTATGTGTTTACAGTTAGCGGGCGCCAAACCAAGGTGTCGCCGAGCACCCAAAATCGTTTCAGCGTGAATACATTTACGCCACCTCTGCCACACACAGTATCTGTATCTGTAACACACACAGATACACACACACATACATATATACACTCGCACATATTTGCTGCAGAGGCAAAATGGCGAAATGTATTCGCATTTTCGCAAACGCGCTGCATTAATTACCGCAGCATGTGTGTGAGTGTGTGTGTGTGTGTGCCCCTACTCTACCTGCCACGCTATGGCAGGTGCTTGGGGCATCGTCGTGAAGCAGCAACAGCCAAAGCCAGAGCCAGAGCTGGAGCTGGAGCTGGAGCCGTAGCTCGGTCAGCGGTTCGCTTTCGCTACGCTTCGTTTCGTTTGGCGCTGATATGTTAAGCTGCATTTTGGCTTACAAAAATATGGCAACAGAGAGGCAGCAAAGAGAAGAACGAAGCACTATGGGAACAAGGTCCGATCATTTATCATAAAGTCATAATCAGCATTCTGATATTTTTATAATAATCAGATGAAATACAATTTTTTTTTTTTTTAATTTTCAAGTTAGAGTTGTTGATATAAAATGAATATATATTAAATTAATATATAATATACAACGGTGGCCAAAAGTATTTTGGCACCCTTTAAAGTTAGTTCTAGCCAAATTGTGAGCTTACTTCATGAAAAGTTTGGTATCAATGGAAAGGTCTTTTGAATTCCTTTCGAATGATGTAGTACTTTCCTTAACCCATTAAGTACCCATTGGCGAAAAAGGCACTTTTTGCATAAAAATGAGGAAAAAGTGCCTTTTTCGCCATTTTCAAAAAATTATAAAAAATACTAGCGAAGAGATATTTGAAAATTTTTTTTTGCAGTTACTAATTAAATTGTTTAAAGAAACTTTCTGCATCAAAACATTTTTTTTTAAAAATCGAGAAAAAAAGTTGAAAAAGTTGACGTTTACAAATATTCGAAAATTTCAATGGGTACTTAATGGGTTAAGGAAAGTACTACATCATTCGAAAGGAATTCAAAAGACCTTTCCATTGATACCAAACTTTTCATGAAGTAAGCTCACAATTTGGCTAGAACTAACTTTAAAGGGTGCCAAAATACTTTTGGCCACCGCTGTAGTATATCAATATATCGATCGATATTTTTTAGCAATGATATATTTGTAAGTGATATTTTTTCTAACGATAATATCAATATTGATATAATTTTTTTTTTATCCTTTGCCGTAAGTAACTTAACAATAAAATAGTAAACATTAGTAGAAACACAACTAATTTGGTTTGGAAAAACGCCTGATTATATTATCAGTATTTATTTTGTCAAAAATATCAATAATAAAAAATATATAATATTTTTTTCATATTGAAATATGAACGATATTGACATTTTTAACCAACCTTTAAGGACTGTTACTATTTATTAATTGAAGTTAGCTGATTTTTAGCTAAAAAAAATAATCAAAATTCTACTTTAATTTAACTAAGACAAATGCCAAAATATCCCAAGTTTTTTCCCATAGTGCGAAGAACGAAGAGAGCAGGTAAAGCAGCGGGAAGAAGGAAGGAGGTGGAGTAGCTTCAGTACGGTGGTTGGCAATGGCAATGAGGCTTCTGCCATGGAAATCCTTTTACCTTGTTTGGACATTTTGTGATGTATTACGTAAGTGCGGCTTTTGTGGTCTACTTTTGTGTATGCAATTTTCTATATACTCGAACTCGCATGCGAGAGCATTCAAAGAGAGTTTTTGTTGCTGCTGTTGTTATTTTTGTAAAATGGCCAAATGCTTGCGTAAAATTGGAATCTCTAAATGATGAAGCGATTTTTTTTTTTTGCTGTATCCTTATTCACCTTAAAGTTGGCAAACGTGAATAAATATTTATATTCGTATTTGGTGGAGCGATAAGTGCCGACAGCTCATATACAAAATGGCAATGATGAATGTGCAAATCGAGTTGCGAGATACACAAATGCATACATTATTTATGAAGTTGTATTCAAGCTCTAAATATCTAAAATAAGAGCAGTGCAGTGATCTGTCTGAGGGTGGAATTTAAATAAAAACGTTTGTCGCAACTCTAAATTTTAAAATTTATTAAGCAGTTTGAAGAATTGACAAAGCTAAGTTTCAATTTTTATTGAATTTATAACCTGTATGTGATCAGCGAGTCAAAAAAATGTAACAAGTAACAACGAGTAACAACGAGTAAATAGGATCAACGCCACGAACTCGCTTCGTAGCTGCAAAATACCAAAACAGTATTTTTTCCACACGTTCTTCAGCGATAAGAGAAAATAACGAGTAACGAGTAAATAAAAAACGAAATCATATTAGAGACAAACTAAGATCCTTTAGCAGCTGGAAATAACCAAAATTCGAGTAACGAGTAATTAACTAAAACGATGTAATTACACAAACGAGAAGAGAGTTGCTTAGAACTTAAAATTAAGCACAATATACCACTTTAAGCTTGCATAATTTATTGCATTATTTATCAACTTAATGAAATTTAAAACAAATGTGATTGCCTTAAATTAATTTAAAGCAACTTCGATTGTGAGTTGGTTAAACTCGATGGCAAATTTGTCAAGAAGTGACAACTTAAGAGCTTATTCCCTAGCATATTTATGACTCTCGCCATATACGATGGCTATATAAATCAAAAGATTTCGCAACTCCATCTATCATAGTGGGTTAAGGTATGCTTGCTCTCTCTCTTTCTCTCTATCTCACTCCCTCTGACAATCTCTTTCTGACTCTCTCTCTCTCTCTCTCTCTGCGTTTTGCATTTTCATGAAAACGAATTAAATGTGCATTTGCAGCGCTCAATTGCAGACACTCAAATCTCACCCATAGCACAACTTAACTCCCTGAACGCGTCTTCTTGGCCAAGTTTAGCTTGCATTTCACATCCAATTACAGGGCCCGCAAGGATGCAAGCGACGCCAGCGCTTTGGTCGCTTTGGGCATTGTTATGTTACCATAATCCCAAGGATAAACGATTAAGGAAACCAAAGCGTGAAACTAGGCAAAAAAAAAAAAACAAAAAAATAGAGAGAAAGAAAGAAAGAAAGTACAGAAAGTACCTGGAACCAGCTGTGTTACCTTTACCTGTTGTTGTTGTCTCGGAGACGAAGCTAAAGCTAAAGTTGAAGTTGAAGCTGAAGTTTACGCCTGCAGCTGCCAGGTTTTTGGGCAAATTGAAGGCAGCGATGATGCAAATTGGAAATAAAAATGAAAACCAAAAAAAAATTGCAAAAGATGGAAAAAGAAGAAAACGAATGGGGAAAAGTGGGAAATGTGGAAATGGGCAAAGGCAACGTCGAGAGCACGAGCAGCAGCCATTTTAGAGCAACGCATCCGCGGCCTGTCGGCAAATTCAATTCAAATTTTGTTGAGCATTAAAATGGCGCTGCAGAAAAAACTTGGAAAATACTTGCAGAAGCTGTGCTCTCTCTCTCTCTTTCTCTCGCCCAGGAAACGCGCCGCGAAATAAAAGTGATTGTAAGTGGCGCAGGTTGGCAGCAGGCGACGGGCGACGGGCACAAAAGCGAACGAACGAACGCAAGAAAAAACATAAAAAAAAAACAAAAATTTATGAAAAGATAAAAGACGCAGGCGTTCATTCAAAACATAACACAGGTGAGGACAAGCGCCAAAGCCAAGCAATTTTAAATGGCAACGGGGCGGCCCCACCTCCCACTTCACCACGCCCACCTGCCGCACAGTCAAACCCCCACCCCCAACCCAACGCACAGTGGGAGATTTGATTGAAATAGCCGAAAAAATGTATAGCTTACAAAAAAAATCAAGTTTTCTTTGACATGATTGTTTTGCTGGAATAATAACCCAACAAATATTTTTCATTTATTTGAATTATTTATGCAAAAAAGAATTGGTTTTTTTTGTTTTATTTTACACAAAAAAAAAAGTATAGACAATCAAGTAAAATTCAAATTTATTTGTATTATATAGCCATTGAAAATTATTAATTAATCACGTTTTAATCAATATTTATTTTATTTTTTCCGACATTCATTTTATTTTAATACAAAAACTATTTTTGTTATCGTTTGAATTTAAATCAAAATAATTGAAAAACCTTTTTTTATAAATGCCTGAATTCTTTATTTTGTTAAAGAAATTACTTGTTCAACTCAAAAGTGCATTGGTAATCGAGTGCAGATCAATTTAAATTTATTAAATTGAAATCCATATTTTTGTTATCAAAAAATTTTAAGATATTGATAGTTTAGGAATTTGAATTTTCTTTCGCTAGATCGGCAAAATTGCCCAAAGTGAAACGTGCGGCAAGGACGAGTGCCATATAAGAGAAACCAACAACAATGATGATAATGATGATGATGATGACGTTGTGGGCTGCCGCCACTTGAGGCCGCATTACTTCAACTTTGAAGATGCTCGAACGCGTCGTCGTCGTCTTCGTCGTTGCACGCTGGCGACACCTAGCGTGCGCAGCTGGAAACGCAGCTGCCTTCAATCTGAGCGAGGTTCTAGCGACCCACTGATGCCTCTGCCGCCACCCCCTATACACTCGCCCCCTGCTGCTCTGTAATATGCAAACAGATTTTTTTCACTTTCGTTGGGGGTTGTTGTTGTTGTTGTTGCTTTTGTTGTTGTTGTTTAGCTCGTCGCTTGTTTGCGGCAAACACAGAGCAAGCAAACCCAATCCCAACCCAATTTCATAAGACCGCCTCCCTCCGCACCGCTTAGACCACAGAACGTTTGTTGAAAAGAAGTTTTTTAGCAACTCAGCAGAAAAAAGGAAACACAAAAGCTTCGAGTGGGCCAAAGGGAATGAAGAAGGGAGGGGAATGGTATATTTTGTATTGTTGCTTTGTCCTGTGGCAGCACATTTTCAAAATGTTGCACGACACTGTGTTGTCTAATGTCTCATGTGCATGTGTATCTTTGTATCTGTATCTGTGTATCTGTATCTGTGTATCTGTTTCATTTGTGCAAGCAACTGGCAATAAAAACACGCAACAAAAGCTGAAACACATTTAATCACACTTTTGGTAACTGGTTTAGAATGCAGCTGACAACAAGAGGCAAAGAGAAAGGGAGATGGGGGCAACCAATTGGCAAATTAGCTTTCATTGCAATTCGTTGGCGAGCAGCATTTGAAAGATACATTTGCCAGATACATTAACACCTGCCATTGAAGCGTTTTGCAATTGAATAGCTCGGCTCCAGAGAGAGAGAGAGAGATAAAGGGGGCGACTTCCAATTGGGAAGTTGCACGTCCACTAAGCTGCTCTAATCTGCCACCAATTGCTGTTGTTGTTGTTGTTACTGCTGCTGTTGTTGTTGTTGTTGTTGTTGTTAGTGATGCTGTGGTTGTTGTTGTTGCCCTTTGATTGGGTTCGCATGAATTTTACGACGCTTTACTATTTTCTTCATTCGTTTTTCTTTTGCGCTGCAGCTGAAAAGGTTAATCGAATCAATTCCTTTTTCACTGATAGTTTTTCATTTTCATTTTCGGCAATTTGTTGGCATTTGCATGCGAATTGTGGCAATTTGGGATTAAGCGGAATTGACAATTTGACTGGGTGACAGAGTGAAAGGAAGTGTGAATTAGCAATAGAGCTTAACATAAATTTAACCCTTGAATGACATTTGCTAAGCGTATTTCAATGAGACATATTGAAGGGGGAATTCGTTTGTTAAACTAATTTAAAGCAGGTCAGATTTATTTAAGCTTAGCGAATCGTAGTGCACAATTATTGAAAGAATTATTGATAGTTATTAACTATTTATTAGGTGTCTTAACTTGGGTTTGGAATGACTTAAGTCTGCACTTATTGAAACGAAATAAATATAAATTCCAAAACTCTATGGAAAAAAACTAAACGTGAATAAAATTTAAAATCTCTTTAATATAAGTAAATTAATTTTCAGGCTGAGCAAAAAGCTTAAAATAAATTTTTTTATAACAAAAAAATGATAAATAAAATTTTTAAATAAATACTCAGAAAAGTATTTGTTTGGTATGTGTTTAAATATCATTACAAACATATTTGAATACAGGGTATCCCATATACAAGCAGTCTTATTTACGGTCAAAAAATAAATTTATACTGATTGATAGCAGCCCAAAATAACTTGATTAGTTCCGCCTGTACCCACATAACTTATGAATATCTTAATTTATCTCATAGATACTCTCAAAATCTATGCTGTTTAGACATTATTTTGGATATTATTTACATAATCTGCAATCTATAAGCCATTTCTTTGTAGTATCAACTATACGTTCATAATAAAACCAATATCTTGCACAATATTCTGGTTAGACTCTGTTATTTTTATCAGAAGCGAAACACTAAATCAACTTTAGCTTGAATGTCCTCCCCCCCACCCCTCCCAACATTGCCTACCAAAGTTGTGACCCCACATGCTGATAACATTTTATGGTCTACACCTTTTATGCGATGTCACCGCAGTCTTTTTTGCCAGGCCAAAAAAGATAAACCCAAGCCAACAACAAATCCACAACAAAATCCACATCAGAAAAATTCGTCGCACTTAAGCCGATGCCTTTGAAATGCTCAGGACACAACTTCAACGACACAAAAAGGCAACAACAACAACTACAGTAACAACAACAATATGAAAAAAAAGAATGAATAATTGCCAATATGCCACAAATTATTTCAAATGAAATGTGAGTGTATTTATGATTTATACACCCAAAAAATAGAGAGGCAAGCCGGAC
The DNA here is from genome assembly GCA_963924055.1 of Drosophila limbata. Taxonomy (NCBI): domain Eukaryota; kingdom Metazoa; phylum Arthropoda; class Insecta; order Diptera; family Drosophilidae; genus Drosophila; species Drosophila limbata. The sequence continues at coordinate 15,212,266 of OZ001354.1, forward strand.
GGAATAGAGGCAGAGAAAGAGAAGAAGAAGAGGGAGGGCGGAAGGAAGGAAGGACAAGCACAAATAAAACATTTCCAAACAGATAAAAGTTTGCCAGATTTGGAGGCGTGTGACATCATTTGCAATGGCAGCTTTCAAATGAAATGCAAGTCGTGAAATTTGAAACTTGGCACGCGGCTTGATGGATTTTTTTTTTGCAAGAGTTTTTGTTGTTGTGGAGCCAGGACGGGGCCACTTAAGCGACGCCGTCGACGACGCGCTCTTTTAGCTTTTTAGCTGATCAGGCGTCGCAGATTGGCGACGCGAAAGGTAACAAAAAATAAGTTGCAAATGTCTGCGTTGCGTTTCCGCTGGGGCGTGTGTGCCATGTTTGTGCTCAATGCAACTTGAAAGGCAGCCAACAAATTTGGCCAACACACACACACAAAAAGAGCAATGATAATAAGTTGTTTACGGCGCGTGAGCTTGCATCAAAACAAGCGCTGACATTAGGGGCGGACATGAATATCGTCAGGACTCTGATTCCGACACGGTCACGGAGTTGAAATGCAAGACATATTGCATTTGGTTTTTGCTTCTCATTTTTTTGTTTTCATTATTTCTCGTTTGTTGCCGCTGCTCGCATTTCTTGTGGCGACACAGTGGCGCCATCTAGCGTCACTTTTGGACAACAGCCGGCAAAGCAAAAAAGCTTGTCAGCCATTTTTATGAATGAAAAGCGCTTTCAAAGCTCGCCTGCACGTGTAACAGCGCAAGCAACACTAAGAGAGTTAGAGAGCGGCAGTGTGAGAGTGCTAGCGACAAAGAGCGAGCGCATTAAGAGCAAGCGCAGTTAAGAGAGCTTGAGTGACTGCTGTTAATGCTGCTGTTAACAGTTAACAGACTCCTTTAACAGCTGTGCAATGAGTTGCACTTATGTTGTTGTTGTTGTTCTGTTGTTGTTATTGTTGCTGCTGCTGGTAACTTCGTAAACAGACATCTCGAGTTGTGTATTGTTGTTGCTGCTGCCTGCTACAGTTGGCGGGGTCATGCAACTTTAATATGTAAACAACACCGTCAGCAGGCGCGTGTCTGTCTAACTGTGTATTTGTGTGCAAGTTACTCTCTTATTGTGTCTATGTTTATTTGTGTGTGTGGGCACCGGAAGCAGACATGTTGTGACACTCTTTGACTTGACCTCGCCTCGCCCCCAAGCAGACGCAGACAGACAGACAGACAGATAAAGAGACTGAGCTCGAAATATGCACGCGTGTCAATCCGGCAGGCCAGCTGACATAATAACAAACCCCAGACAACAACAACAACAACATGGTGGAGTAGCAGAGGAATGGGGGGCGACGGTCAGGTAAACAAAAATGTCTGCAACGATACAAAATTTTCGGTTATGCAAAGCAAAGCAAAGCAATGTGTACGAAAATTGTGACCCAGTTTAAGGCTAAGGCAAAAATTACGTGAGTCCTGTGCCGATGTGCGGGTGGCAGACGACTGCAGGCTCAGACACAGACACATACATATATACGTAAGTGTGTGTGAGTCTGTTTGTGTGTGTATGCGTGAGACTATAGGCTCATTGTGTGTATGCGAGTGTGTGAATGCCGACGAAGAAGACGCTGCACGTAGCGCACATTTCGTAATAACTTAATCGATGTCGAGAGCCGGGTCTAGAATTTTTAGTATATTACGTATACCCTGTAAATCAGAGGTAGTCAAGGTATGACATCTAATTGCTGCTAGGTAAATAGAAATTTACGCATTACGTAATATTACTGTTATTTTACTGACCTTTGATTACGGCATTTAATCGACCGAAAGGGAAAGTATGAATGCAAAGATCGAAAATATCAATAATATTACTTTTAGATTATAGCAAGAGCAGCATGAATGAATTTTAATTACAATACTTAGTAAAATATTTATTTATAAAATTATTTTTAATATAGTTTAAATATTAATTTCATGTTTATATTTTATAACTCTATTTAAATTTCAATAATTTTATTTTATTCGACGTATTTATTTCATATACGACTTACATACGATTACCGGGCTAATATAACTTAAATTTATGATTGGCTAAATCAACAATTTTCCTAGATGATATAATTTTCCGCTTATTGGCTTTATCTAAACAAGATCAGTTTAAAAACGCTTTTATTAAAATTGAAAAATATGACATCAAATTTTTTATACATTTTAATAACATAGTATACTTTTGGTACACTTGTTGTTCGGAGTCCAAGCTTCAGGCTATTTCATTTAGACGGATTTAAATACATGACAACGAAACTTAAATGAAACTCAAACTAAAACTTGCTGTAATATTTAAAATTGAGCTTCAAAAAAGTCTTGAGCTGTGGTACGTGGTATATAACCGAAAAAGTATATTTCCAACTGGCTTTTATTGTGTTGTTATGTGGTTTTGTTGTTGTCGTCGACAAAAAGCCTATCGAGAAGGTGGCTGTGCTGGGTTCCTGACTAGCCGGGGCTGCAGGAAGTTGGCAATATATTTGACTCACTGCAAACGGAAGCGCGACTGAGGCAAAGGTCTGTCTGTCTGTCTGTCTCTCTGTCTGTCTGCGACTCCTTCTGCGCCTCTGCATGTCTCAGTGTCTGTTCCCTGGTGACAATGCCAGGCGACGACAGCGGCAACGGCAATGTCGGAAAATGTCGTCCCGTTTAGCGACGAACATGCAACGAACTGGAAGCAATGAAGGCTAAGTTGTTGCCGAAGTTCGGTCGGCAAGTCCCGTTGATAAGCCAGCAACTAAGTAGTAGTCCTCCTCCTGCTGCCGCCACACCACCCTGAGTGCAACACGAAAAAAGCCACAAAAGCTGACACAACTACCAACTAAATGCAACCATAAAATCGAGAGCAGCGGCAACTCTAAAGCCACTTGTAGTGCGAGTTTTCGGTGATAAATTTGCCAACTCTTAAATACGTGTACGGATATGCTCATACTTATATGCCGACTGACATATGTATTTGGTTATTGCACCATTTAGTGTCTCAACTTGTTTAAAAGAAAACGAAAATACGAGTAGCTACGACATTTTTAGGGATATAAATAGACAATGATACGATTATGAAGCTTCATTTTTATAGAATTTTATTTGAAAGGACGAATTTTTCGAAGAAGCTTTTCTTGTTTGTATTTTATTAATCATTAAATTAACTTAGAGCTCATTTTAACAGATGTTTAACAACAAATAATAGATAGCTAATAGGTTATTTCCCTCCACAGGTGGGCAGTTCAGAAAATATTATGTAAAATATTTAAAACTACCTTTTTTTTTTGTTAAAGTAAATGTTCTTGGTTTAATATTCTGATTTTCTTAATGTTGCTTATAATTTCAAAAACAATTTAAGATAAGTAACATTGAGATGCTGTGATCTTAACTTATTATAATTATCAATGTTTCAGATTTGCAAAAGATTTGAAGCTAAAATTTTTAGAGCTTCACTTCACAACTTTGTACTAAACATTCCCAAGAAACTGACAAAGTTTGGATAAGATAATTGAATAGAATGAATAATTTACCTACTGCGGTTCAATATAAGTCAATTTTGGCTTTCAACTATTTTCACAGCTAAATTCAAACTAAAGTTAAGTCAAATACTTCTAAGCTGAATTCCGTGCAGGTCAAAGCAAGTAATTTTTTAAGTTACTTAAGAAAAGTTTACTTAAATTCACAGCATTACTTGCATTTTTTGATATAAGTCATATTACTCGAATTGTGTTTAATTTTTACAATAAAGCAATTGCGTGCTTCTAAAAGGGAAAAAAACGTATTTGTAGTTGTGGCAAATCAATGCAGGCTGTGGAAAGTGCACAAAAAGACACACGTACCACAAATTCAAAAATACAGCAACAGCCGAGAATAGTAAAAGCCAATATCAGGCTGAAAAGTGCCAGCCAAGTGCAGGAGCAGGAGCAGAAGCGGGAGCAGGAGCCAAAAAACGTCTGCAATTGAAAAGGGGGCCCAAAAGACAAGTAAACGACGCCTGGGAACGCCGAGAACAGAACAACAAACACATAAAGTCGATAACCCGGTTGGGTGTCACCGGCTACACCCGAAATCCCTAGACGGTGGGTGTATGAGTGTGTGTGTGTGTGTGTATGAGTGTGGTTTGTGTGTGTGTGTGTGTGTTTGTGGCATATACGAGCAGCTCTATTGTGACTGTGCCTGGCTGCATATTTGCTCTTCTGCTTTGCCTATTTTAGTTTTCAGCTTGCGACTTATGACTTTCCAAGCCTCATCTGATTCAGAAAGAGAGAGGGAGAGAGAGAGAGAAGGACAACCATTCACACAGTCGTTGGCTGTTGACATTCACAGCGCTCATTAAACCGTTTCAACATAGTGCCCAAAAAAGAAGTGGCAGAGAAACGAGATGAATGGAGGCGGCAAGAGAAGGAGGAGGCGTGTTTAAAGTTTAACTACAATTTACTCAGCCTCTGCCCTCTGCTTATATTTCTGCCCCCCCCCCCCCCCTCCCATACATCCAATGCTCCACTCACATAATAATAGCTGTTGTTATTGCATAATTTTAATGTGTCGTCCTTAATTTAAATGCTTCCGCTGCACACGGCATCAGGAACCAAGCGAATCCTTGGCAACGAGTCACGAGATGCCTCGACATAGTTCGAGTTTCGTGTTTCCGCCCCTCTGCCCCGCCCTCGTTAGACTGAAAATCTCCAGTGCAGCACGTTTATTCCATTTTCGGTTGCCAAAAAATTGTCTATTAGTTGGGCCAGAATGAACATTCCATGATAATGGCATATGACAAGCACCACATGCGGCTACAATCGAGGCTCGAAGTGACTTCTCTCTGTAGTCTGTCTATGTATATGTGTGGTATGTGTGTGTGTCCTGCTCGGCTTGGTCTCGGTCTTCTCTGGGTTCCCGGCGGCGTATGCGCAATGCTTATTAATTTAAAATTTACGTAGCATGCATTTAGGCGGCCCAACTTGAAATTGCTAAAAGCCTCCAAAGGCTACGACAACGACGACGTTTGATACTCATACAAGTTAATTAATTGTTGCCCAGCACCAACAGCATTTAATGCAGCAAAAGAGAGAGGGGAGAGACGAAGAAACAGAGGAGCGTGTGTGTGTGTTTGTGAGTGTGTGTGTGTAGAGGGGATCGTATATGCAGTGTCACTTATGTAAATATTCAAACACCACACCGGAGACATACGCCCCCTAAAGTTGAAAGCCAACATACCATGAAGAAAAAAAAATAACAAAACTTAAACAGCAATAGTTGAAGGTACAAGACTACAATATATCCTGTTTATACTTAAATGGGGTAGTTAAATTTAATATATTTATTTAAACTGATATTCTAAAAATGAAAAAGGGTCTCTTTTATTTTACTTCTAAAAGAGCTTCTAAGTCTTTAATGTTTATACTATGAGAACTCTCCATCCACAAGGTAAATGTTAACTTTAACATTCACATTAACTATAATTATAATTTCAAAACAAAAAAAAAACAATTATACACATCTTTTATAGCTAAATTGACCTATTACTATAAGAACTTCAATTTCAATTTCAACTTCTGGAGATTTTTTAAATTATAGGCATATCTTATGCATAATAAGTATGAATTTAAAATGATTTTCGTGCCTTTTATTAAATTTCTAGATTATTTTAACCTCATTAAATGAATTATAGAATTTATCAAATTTTCCAATCTAACATTTTGATATTTAAAACCAAGCAAAATGGGTTACAGAAACACTGTCGAATGAGTCACAAATTAGTAACAATATGGCAACACTGTGAAAATAGCGCTACCATTTATCAATAAGAGGCTGCCTACTTTATCAAGCATTTGGACCATTTTTGCATAGTGGAATAAAATCAAATTTAAGTGCAATTGGATCACATTAAATTCAATGAAAATTTCCATGAACTTTACTTTAATAGCTATTTCTGAGTTAGGTATATTTTTTTTACCTATGTTATGTTATAATTCAATGTTAAAGACATTGAACCAACTGTTCAACACTCTAAAGTCATTTGCCGATTGCGAGGTATAAAAACAACAACGAGGCTAACGCCAAAGGCGCAACAACATGACCAGGACACACTCATATGAAGAACGAGTAGATATATATATACATATATTTAAACATACATACATATAGATATATATAAATAAATATATGTATGTGTGTGTGTTTTGTGGGGCGTGTTGAATGTGTGAACTTTTTAGCGAAACTCGTGCCAAAGTCAACAAAACAGCGAACCAGGAGCCAACTGCCAGCTGACTGTTGGTAGTTGGTAGCTGCCTGTTGTTGGCCACTTGGACAAGTGCTGGACTGGACATGAAATGCAATGCAAAAGTGGAAAGTGGAAAGTCGAGCAGCCAGCGAGGCGACCATCTATCAAAGCGAAGATGCGCTTCGCCACAGCCTTGGGATAATCACATTCAAAAGGAAACTGAAGGCGAGCTGCGAAAACAAGACCAAAGATTGGCGAATAGTAGACAACGAGAGCAGGACCCAGCAGAGAGTGGACAGTTTGAGGCAAACAGGAAATGTTGCACGGCAAAAAGGAAGAGGAAGAATAGAAGGGGAAACCCGCTTGAACTTTGACTGATGGACGCACCGAGTTAGTGAATGACAGTGTGACAGTCTGACAACCTAACTGACTGAACGACAGTCTTTCACTTATTTTATTGACATTTTTTTTTTTACAGCAGCAGCATTTCAATTTTAACGAAGCTTGCGGCAAATTGTTGTTAACTGGCTGCCAACGTCGACGTCGACTGCATAAATTAATCAGGAAATCGAAGCAGCGACAAAACGCCCCCTTCGTCTATATCTTGGAAACTGTCTGTCTGTCTAGATGTCCGTCCGTCTGTCCACTCTGTCTGTTTTCTCACCTGTCTACATCCTGAAGTCCTTAGTTCCCTCACCCCCTCACCCACCTCTTACTAAAATTCTCAGTTATTTCAACAATTTCTTTTTTTTGTAGACGCATAGATTTTTAAAAGTCACGCAAATATTTTCCATCATCGTTTCGTTTCCTGATTGAATTCCTCTTGGTCGATTGCCAGTTTCCGTTTCGATTCCCTTCACAAAAATATAACACTATTTGGAAACTCAAAATTCAGCTTCTAATTGAATCTAATATCTAGTTGGCTGCGACTTCAGCTAAAAACAACTAATAACCAATTCCAGTAGTTGCTGATTGGAATGTAAATCTGAAAGCTTCTTTTGATTGACCTTTTGAGAAGTTTAAGCTCTTGTTAAAAATATAGTGGCATAGTTTTTATTTCAGAAATTAAGTAAGTTTACTTATATTTATGTTTATCAGGGATTACAACCCTAAACGAAACCGTAACCCTTAACCGGTAAAAACCGATTGAAATTTAGAACCGTAACTGAAACCCTAACCGAAAAAAAACAATTTTCATTTGACCGAAACCCTTAAAACCGAAACTCTGTAAACCGAAATAACCGTTTGGTAACCGATTCATTTATATGTGTTAATTTCGGATTTTCATAAATAAAAAAAACTATTGTTTATTTTTAATTTTGATTTTTGATTTCAATTTTCTTATGTTTTATTTAGAATATTTTTTAATATTCATGATCGAATTTTCATAGGACTAAATTAGCGCAAATAAAATAAATTTTAAATAAACTGAAGAATATGTGAAAGAAATGTGTGAATGAAAATTTAATTTTTAATCAAAGTAATGCCTTTATAATTATTATTATTATATTATTAATATAAATAAATTTTTGCAAAAAAAAATTTTTTGTGAACCGAAACCATACCGGTATTTTAAAACCAAAATATACAAAAACAGGTTCACCGTTACGAAACCTCTACTTAAAGATTTTGCGTAACCGATAACCGAAAACCTAAATGCGAACATAACCGAACCCGTAACTGAAACCGATATTCGTTTCGGTTTTTATCCCTGATGTTTATAATTTACTTCAATTGAAGTTGTCAATGAAACCTATTTTAATATCACTTAAATATTTACTCTTTGCGATTTGAGTGCTTAGTGTCTTTCTGTTAATAATTTGGTATTGATTAGGCATTTAAACTCATTTTTCAACTTTATTAATTTTACAAAAAAAAAAAGTTTCGTATTTGGATAAAGTCGTTTCCAAAGAAACAATTTAAAATTAGTAACCTTACAGGCAATGATCGTTAAAAAAAGACTTACTATTTTTTTTTTGTGGTGGCAACAACTTTTTATTTCTTTATTGAATTTATTTGACATCCTAGCACTACAATTAATATCGAACTCATGAATATACTATTTTATTAAATTATTTAAGCCTGTATTTCAGCTAAAGGTCACATTTTAATTAACTCTAAACCTGATCAGTTATCTGTAAATGTCGTTTGTTGCTAGCACCTTGAATTTGTTGATCGTTCAAAAGTTAATGACAGTCAAAAAATAAAGCTGAAAATAAAAGCTAATGCCTGGGGCAAATAAAGCAACTGTCTCCATTTTCATTTGCATGACAGAAACCGACAAACAGTTGAAAACGAAAACAAATAAACAAGCAAAGCAAAACAAACGAAATGAAACGAGCAACGGGAGATGCGTACGAGATTCGGGTAAATCGAGAAAATCGAGAAAAATGCATATTTATTTGCGCAAAGTATCTGTATATCTATGCAGTCAGAGTCAGAGTCTAGTTGCATGACTTTATCGCTAAGCGGCATCGAAATGTGAGCGATATGTGAATAGATTTTCTTCCATTTGTTCTTGCTTCTGTTTGCTTCAACTTCATGTTGTAGCTGTAATTGTTGTTGTGCTCTTGTGTTTTTTGTTCTCCCGTGTTTTGTTGCATGAGTAATGGGCGTCTGTTTGGTTGCAGATGCAAATGTATCTGTATCTGTATCTGAGCGCATATATAAATAGTATTTCAGTTGAACGCACAGCCAAAATAGCAAAAGGCGGCAAAAGTCTTTAGCAATTCTGAGACGACTCCGAGCTCTCTACGCGTACTCGTATTGTATTTCAAAAATTTTGTTTCAAGTTGACACAAATCTGTGGCACAAGAGAAGGCACAGTTCCCCCCTCCCCAGCCCAACGCAACGCATCAAGAGGTGAGACAAACAAACAGCGAGAAAAGGAAGTGCGAGTGCGAGTATGAGTATTATTTGTGAATTGGACGACTGACTGAATGACTGAATGACTGACAAACTCATCCGCCTGTCGCTCGTCAACTCGAGTGTTTTCCCGCGATAGCAGCAAATATATATTTTCAATGCATACAATTACTTCCAGCAAACTGCTTGCGAAATTAAAATTAAATTACATCGCAGCCCCGTCGAAGGAGGCTGCGAAAAGTTCATTAAGTTATGTATACGCCCTGGTAGTTGACACGAAAAATGTCTCACAAGTTGCACAGAGAGAGAGAGAGAGAGGTAAGAGATTGGAAGAGTGGGAGGAGTGGGAAGGGGGCAGTTTAGTCGCACTTGGGCACATCATTAAGTAGCTAAGACAATCGTGCCAATCATTAAAAATCTGCTTTTGAGTGCTCAGCCGCACACTGCAATGCGGATGCCAGCGTCCTCATCTCTGCAGTTATCAACACGTACGTTGACGCTGAGGTTGCTGCCCCAACTGTTGTTGTTGTTGCTGTTGTTGTTGTTGTTGCTGTTGCTGTTGCCTGTCGCCGACCTGTCTAAAGCAGCCTAACTATGCAGTTAGACGCTAGAGCCTGGCGCATGTTTATAGACGCCCTAGATTAGGTCTTTGTCAGCAGTTTTTCAAGTATATGCTATGTGGGAGATGTGTGTTAGTGTGTGTGAGTGTGTGTATGCGAGTGTGTGTGTGTGTGTGTGCAAGTTGCAACTGTGTGCTCGAGTGGCGACAAAAATCCAAAAGCATAAGCTTTGGCGCAAGAGTGGAAGCAACCACTTGAGGACGAGCCGCCTTAGACCGAGTCGAAGCTCCGACTCTTGTTCCGGTTGCCATTGGGACAAGAGACTCGGTCCGCTCAACAACAACAACAACAACAACAGTGGTAGTAAGCTGTCGACTGCGAACTGCAGCTGAGAGAATGCATTTCAAAACTGTAAAATTGAGACTGAGAAACAGTTTCAAGATACTCGTAGTTGCAGCTTAAAAGCGAGTGGCCAATTACCAATTGATCACAATCTGTTGCAAGATGTTTGGGCTGTGAAGTGGCAAAGTCTTTATGCTTAAATCATGAACGATGCTATAAAAATAAAAGAGAATTTGGAGTATCCTTAAACTGTTATTTAAATAGTTTTCTTTTATGAATTAAAAATTTAAACTATTCGTTCACAGCAAATAAATTATTTCTGAATTGACAAAATTAACACATTTTCATTTTTTTATACCCGTTACTTATTAAAAATAAGTAAAAGGGGATATTGTATTCGTTGCAATGTATGTAACAGGGAGAAGGAAGCATCTCCGACCCTATAAAGTATATATATTCTTGATCAGCATCAACAGCCGAGTCGATATAGCCATGTCCGTCTGTCCGTCCGTCCGTCTGTCCGTCTGTGTGAGTTCATAGATCTCAGAGACTATAAGAGCTAGAGCAACCAAATTTGGCACACAGATTTCTATAAACCCCACGCAGGTCAAGTTTGTTTCAAAATTTTGCCACGCCTCTTTCCGCCTCCGTAAATCGCGAAAATCCACCACACGCACAGTTTTCAAGATATTATGTTTAATATTATGTTAAACGGTGAACGTTAGCTACTGTTATTACCTATCATCCTATTAAATCCCAAAAAGATCGGACAAACAGAAAGGTGGTACTGGCTGATTAAAGCTTTTAAGCAATTAAAATGCCTAAAAGCATGCAATAAAAAAATTTTAATTTGTTTATGTAAGTAACGGGTATCCTATAGTCGGGAGCTCGACTATAGCCTTTCCCACTTGTTTTTTTCAAACGTTCCTTGACCGATTCATAATCATTTAAAAAATTAAGTACTTAATATTATTGAATAGAGCATTTTCGTAATCTTCTTATATTTGGGTATTCAAATACTTAAAGTAGTCATTGCATATTAAACTTGACTCATTTAATTTAAATTTATTATTACTTAACCGATTCATAAATGTAATTAAAATTGTTAGTTCCATAACCGATTCCGTCAAGCAATCCCATTCAAGTATTTGCCAAATCTGGTATTGTTTGCTTTAACAAACTAAAATTTTATAAACTGCCTTAGAACTTATTTTCATAACCGTTTCATAACTGATTGCTTCTGAGCCTCCCACTTTCACCCGTTAGTAACGGGCCGTTACACATAAACTGCCCACGCTGTTCTAGAAAATGATCAAAAGTTAAAGATAAATTAACATTTTGGTCATGTCTTTAATTTCACAGAAGATATTTCAGACTTTGGCTAATTTACCAAGCCAACCAAGCAACGAATGCCAAAAAGGCACAGCAAGAAAAAAACAATAAAAATTAAAAAAGATTGAAGACACACACCAAATGGGAAAAGATAACAAAAGGCAGGCAGAGTCAGAGGGAAAAACACATTCGCCAATTTCAAGTTGGGCCACGATTGAAGAAGCCATTTGAAAATTTGAAAATTTTTTTTGGCACAGGTACAAAAACCGTGAAACGAAAAAAAAACGAAAAAAAAGATTGCAAAAAGTCGAAATAAAGAGACAAACCAAAGACCGCATTGACTCTTCAACTATTGCGGCATTTGTGTACAAATACGACATACATGAGTATCTATATGGATATGAATGTAAGCGTGTGTGTGTGTGTGTGTGTGTGTGTGTGTACACTATAGGTTATAATATGTTAGCGTAATGCCGAGTGCCATTCTGATGATGGGCGGAGCCAACAATTTCGCTAAACAAAAACACAAAAAGGCAATGCGGCTGACTGTATCTGTGTATCTGTAACTGAGTGTAAGTATCTACGAGTGTGTGTGCATATGTGTGTGAGTGTGCAATGCGACGGCGGATGTGTTGGCGGCGGCAACACTCCAAAGTTGGCCAAAGCCAGGCATCAAAAGGCATCTTGCAGTCTCTTCAGCCAGTTTATATTCTTTTCTTTTTTCTTATTTTTGGCCAAAGCTCCGAGTGGCCCTTTTTATAGGGCCAACATGAAATTTGGTTAATACAAATGATGGGGCCAAGTGAAGCCGCCTTTTGATTAGCCTAATGAAACTATGCGGTATGTAATGAGCACGTAATTCCTCTCCTCTCCTCTCCTCTCCAATTCCCAAAGTTGTCTCCCATAATAGTTTCACATCTGTGCAACTGCCGCCAATTGACGTCAAATTACGGCGTCTTCAACGTCGCGTTATTGTTGTTGTTGTTGTTGTTTTTGTTGCTGTTGTTGGGGCAGCAAATCTCAAGCATTTCATCAATTACAATTTCAATTTAAACAAAAACCCGTTGTCGTTCATTGTTTGTGATCGTCAAATAAACAACTCAACTGAATATTGCATACTGAATACTGAATCAATTCGAATCGGCAGCTATACGAATTGAGATACTAATTTATTGAGAATTTGTAAAACCTACAAAATTGTTTCGTAATTGAATTGGAACATCTAACATTTCTAATAACCTACTTTTAAAGACGAGACTTTTATGTGTCGTGAATATAATGCTGTGCATAAGATGCTTCTGTATCTACTTTTCTTAATACTGAATTTTAATTATTTATTTTAAGTACAAACTTAGACAATTTTAGCTTGAACAGTTTGCAGATTTAGAAAAGAAACATTTTTCCCTTTAAATAGAGACTAAATTCCATTCTAGAGTTTGAAAATAAAAATTGTTTGAATCGAAGAGCTGTAGTTCATATATTTTACCATAAATGTATCTACTTTGCTTAAGCAAATAGCCAAAAATCACAAATAAAGCGGACTTTCTTAAACTTTCAACAGTCATAACTTGAATAGTAACTGTTCCTGATATAAAGTTTGATTTTGTCTTTAATATTCAATTATTTTCCTAATTTATTTTGGAAAACTTCGGATTTTTTGCTATGTGTTAATCTGATATACCATTTCCCTGTCCACACAGACAATATAATTTCACTTAAAAGATTTTCCAACAGATTGCCAGATACCTTTCTAGCTTTCACTCAAAGAAAATCGCGTGTTTTCCCAATACGAGTATACGAATACCGACACCTAGGGAAAAGATAATAATGGGTTAACTAACGTGTGGGCGGATTTGTTAGCATAGGACTGACAGTTGAGCATGGAGTTAGCCCAAATAAATGCTAATTACACATTGCTATTGGCAAATTTAGCGAATTTCAGCTAATCTGTGAAGATTTGTTAGATGTGGAGCAATAAGTACTAGACTTACCTGGACTTGTCTGCCAGCTGAGGCCGCCAATGAACATTTTGCTGCAATGAGAAAAGAAACAGAGGGAGAAGAAAATGCATAAGACAAATGAGGCATTAGCAATATATATGTATGTTTATGTATTTGGAGCATACTAAAAATGTAAAAAAAAATGCATAAATGTTTATGTTATAGAAGGGCTAAAACTAAAAACAAACAGTCTGAGTTATCATCTTATATCAATGACGTCTCGCTTGCATTGTCGTCATCTTTTCTATTCTCTTCTTTTTATTGTCCTTTCATTATTATCACTATGATCATGATGAAGGTGGCTGACTGTTGTCTTCGTCATTATTTAAATCATAGAAAATAAGCCGCTTTCCCGCCATTGTTTTCATGCTGGAAAATCTCCCAGCCGAGCCAAAAGCGACGGCGGCTTATAAAAAAAAGAAAAAAGAAAAGCAAGTGGAAAAACAAAAGCAAAAGGCTGCAACTGCAACTGCAACAGCGACGACAATGATTATGAAAACTTCAACAAACTGCAAAAGAGCGCAACAGTGGCAACAACAATGTGGCAAGAGGGGCAGGGAGGGGGGCAGGGGCAAATGGGCAGTCGTTGCTGTGGGTGGTGCGGTGGTTGCTTGGGTTTTGGTGGCACGACACGAAAACGAATGTAAAACACACACAAAAATGCATAGAAACACAAATTGCAATGAAAAGCAAAATAAAACAAGATACACCAAGAGGAAGAGAGTGAGAAGGGGTTAGAGAGAGAGAGAGCGAATGCAACTAAATGAAAATGTTAATAAAATGTGCAACAACAGCAAACAACAAAGCAACAACAACAACATCGTCAAGTAAGCCAAAAGAAAAACTAAACCAGCAAACGGAAGAAGCGTCAACAACAGCGACTGGCAACGCAGAGGGAGGAAATGAGGGGGAGGGGGAGGGGGGGAATGGCGAGAGGGGAGTAAAGGGTGCTCTGACAACCTTTTCGTAGGCATTGCAACCGCTTTGAATGACTTGGATGATGGCCAGTGCAAAATGGGTCTAACCATTTGCAGTTTTCCATGCCACACAATTTGTCATTAATCAATGCTTTGCAATTGCTCACTATTTTTTTTTACCTCACTTTTATTTTGTTTTTCTTAGATTTTCAGTATTTTTGGGCCAACAGGGAATACTTCAAAGTGCCGGCAATCAATCTTCAAAACTCAAAAATTCAATATTGATATGCCATTAAAAACACACACAGTTGTCACTGAAATTTTGTTTACCTCTTTCCCATTGGCTTTGAAAATGCACTCGCCTTTTAGATAAACAAAGATACTCAATGATTCTGTATTTATTTATACAGTGGAATCTTTATGAAGACTATAAATATTGAAAGTGCTTTTGGCATATCGAAAAGCGGAAAGTTTATAATATTTAAATCGAAAAAGAAAATAATGCATCTATTTAAAAAATGTTTTATTGATATATTCTGCAAAAACTGTTGAAAATAACTTCTTTCTTTTTTAACTTAGTTCTTCACTTGTTTTCAATGTGATTTGAACAGCCAGAAGATGAAAACTTAAAAATTATATATACCAATTTAAGCCTAAATTATCTTCGTAAGTTGAATATGATATTAATTGCAAATATCTAAAATTATTAATTTCTAATTTTAACGAATCTTGAAATACTTTCTATCTAACTATCCTGAAAAGAGATGCAAATTTCCCTAGCAAAATGTATCAAACTTTATTCAAGATACACTTTCCGTAAGCTAATTTTAGACCAAAAGTCATGACTTTTAGAACTGCATCAATATATCCTGTAATAGAATACCCCATAATGGGAATTCTCCACAACAAACCAAAAAGAAAACAAAAAAGTGAATACAGCTATATGTATTAGTCTTGAGATGAGGTATATAGTATCTCTATTATCAAGCTGTTTATCTGTACTGAAAAATCTAAATAATGCCTAGAGCACTCTCCACAATTGCACAATTGCAAAATGTTCAAACACTTTCTATTATACACATGTAGATGCTCCTAGATCTTTGAGTGTTAATAGCGCACTCATGGGAATTCATTTTTTTAAATGACATAGAATTTCAAATTGCTTAATTAATATGCAATGATCTAGAACTTTCCCATATAGAAATTGGCTAGCATTCTAATAAATCATTGGCATTGTGACAAACTTACTTCAAGCTATTTGTTCTAGCAACAAATAAGAAAATATTAAAGATTGTCTAGACGTGTAAGAAATAAATTAATAAGTTTCCAAAGTGTCGTCAGGCTGACTTTTTGTTATGAACTCAAGTCGAGAAAGCACACATACTTGAAATTCAAATCAAATCTTTTCACCTTCAGTTGCTTCATCTTGAAGCTGGCGTTTTTCATTCAGCTTCAGATTTGCAATTTTTATTGGTTTTTGGTTTGGTTTTTTTATTTGTGCCCCATTCCTAGCAACAGAGAGAAAGACAGACAGTAAGCATTGAGATCATCCATCACATTTGATTTGCACTTTGTCGCCCCATGTTGCCCCATTGAAGGCAACATTCAATGGCGATGACTCTTTTTGTGTATGTGCAACGTCGCAACGTCGCGTCGTCCCACTGATCCGCAAATATTTGTATTCATTTCATAATTTTTCAGCATTTCTGTCAACGTTAGCGGCGTGGGCGAACTGCAGGTAACCTTCATCCACAGCATGTTGCACTCCTCCCAGCCCAAAGGCCCCCAGCTCCAATCCCCATAACCCCGTTCATACCCCTGACACTTTGCCGTGATAGTCGTAGTCATATCCAATGTTCAGCTGTCCAATTGCGGCTGCACCAAATAAATGCGACCTTGTCCTACACTGGCAATTTGTGTGCAGCTCGAGCGAACGAGCTGCGTGTGCTCGGGGAACTCACAGCTCGCAGCACTCGGAGCACTCGCAGCTCTCGATTGCCCGCTGCGTCCAGCTGCGTGACGCGTAATTGCCGCCTGACATCGCATAACAACATAGAAAAGAAAATCCCAAAAGTCAACATACAAAAAATACGTGACAAGAAGAAAGAAATCAACAGAAATTCAAATTAAACTGCATTAAAAATAATGTGTTCGATTTAAGCGAGGATAAAATGCTGTCTTAAGCATTGATTGTTAACTTGATTAATTATTAATTTGTATTTAATGCAAACTTTGTAAAGATGTTGCATTCATAGCCTTTGGAGACTTGTTGTAACATTCAATTACTTAGCTTGTTGGTTTTCAATTAGTTTTATTCCCTGTACTTACAACTTAATAAAGTGGGTATAATAAATATTTAAACAGAAATTTAGATTGAAGAGCTGAGTTTCATCTGCTCGCAAGAGTCGTAATAAAGTCCAATTAATTAATTTTAGTTAAATACAAAATATTGTGAGCTCTTTTTTCTATGTCATCTGTTGTCATTTTTATTTATTATATTTTTACATATTTTACAAAAAACTTGGTTTATACTTCTCTTGTTAACAATAGCTTATTGATTGATTCAGATCCTAAGAAGATAACAACAGTTATTCATTTCATAAGCAATATTAATAAATTATTAATTAATTATTAATAAATAAATTATAACATTGTTCCATGTTTATTTATTTACCAAATTGCTATTTAAATCATTTTTAACTGCGATTTAAAAGCTCTTAAAAGCAGCTATTAAAATGATAATAATAATGGTAATAATAATTTCAAGATTACGCATACGCCGCGTGAGCTGCATTAAAAATTGTGAGCTGCATTCAATGTGCTTGTTGTTGCCTATCTGACTGTCTAGCGTTAGTCCCGCGGGTAAAGCCAAGCAGCAACAACAACATAACAACAACAAGAGCAACAATAACAATAGTAAGAACAACAGCTTTGATGACGAGTGCTTTGTCTCTTGGGCGACGTCGATGGCTTCTAGTTTTACAGCTATTTACAGATTTCCCACAAGTCCGCACACATTACAAAAACTCACACACACACACACAGTGTCTCGAGTATGTGCGAGTGAGTGTGTGTGTGTGTGTGTGTGTGTTTATATGCGTGTTAAGCTGGCAGTCATAAAGAAGTCAACGCAACATGTCCGATTAGTAGTGCAACCACCGACTGACATTTGTCACTGACTGACGTCGCTTCTGCCGCTGCTTGCAGAAGATGCTGCTCTTGCTTGGAGACTCTACCTCCTACCCCCTACCCCTCCTCCTCCTCCTGCTTCCCTCCCTGCTGCCCGTGGCTTGATTCCTCGGTCACATTTGCTTGCATTACGAAATAATTGTAAAGCGCACGTCACTTTTCTATAGGCCTGCAAACGAAGCCCGATCCCCAAACCTCCCAAAAATCCCCTCACACACACACACTCACACACACTTATACACATACTTGTGCCATTCATGCGCAAGTCGTCGCCCATTCACGGCCCGGGCTTTGGTTCTGAGCTCTAGGTTGAGTTCTAGCTCTCTCTATGCTTTGTCCGCTTCCGCCACCGCCTTCGCCTCCGTCGTCCCTCGAGCGTCGACCGCCGTTTGCCGCTTGTTTGCCATTCAAAATCCGTTCAGACTTTCTATGCACATAGAAACTGTTGCCCTCTCGCTTGCACACACTCATACACCACCCCCTTGCCCGCCATTTGCACCACTCACGCTGTTTTCCTGCACTAGTTGACGTTTTTCTATTGTGGCTTCATTGTTGAATAGAAAAATGTGCAAAATAGTAACGAAAAAAATATAGAAAAAAAGATATATATATGTACATATAAACGAGTAGCAAGAAAATAGCAAAACAGCAAGCGCAATAGTCTCCCTCAGCTGCCCCGGGTCTTCCCCTCTTTCAGCCTCTTGAGGGCACACGCACATGGAGACTCGTTGTCGTCTGTTGCGTGGACTTAACGCTGCCTGCCACACACATGGAAATAAAAGTGCAGATCTTGTAACTTTAGTAATTTTTCACATGACAAATTATGTGAGCGGCGAATACAAAGAGCGAAAGAGAGCGAGAGAGAGACAGAGAGAGAGAGAGACAGAGAGAGGCCCAACAAAGGCCAGCGGACTCCGCAGTCTGGAATGGAGTGCAGTAACATTGGAGTGCACAAAAGTGGAGTGAACTGAGAATAGAAGGGAAATGGGAGTGGAGGAGGACGGGCCAACGAAAGGTGCCGAGCTGTGACAAAGCAAACGGCAAATGGGCCACCGTTATGCAAGTGCTGGGTCTTCCCCCGCCCGCCCTTCATCCTCCCCTCCACCAAATTGCGGATGGTCAGTTCGGTTTGGCTTGCAAAAAGGTAGGAGGAGGAGATGTGGCAACTTATCGCAGTTGACGAGCAATTGAGCGGGAGACAAACACAAACACACACAGCGAGAATAGAGAGAGAGAATTTAAAATGCTTGGCTGATCAGCAATAGCTTCTGAATTTCTCATTTGTTTTTCAGATACTCGTTCCAAGTGAACTTACACCCTCTTTTTTCAATTCAAAGTTATGCAAATGTTTCTTGTTTTTTTCACTTTTATTTCTTTATTAAAAATGTGCATTTTTTTGAGAACTGTGAAGGTTACAAAACGTACATTTTTAATAATAGAAAAGATGTGAAAAAACATATAAAAATTTACATAATCATACACAAATCTAAAAAAAAAAAGGAAAAACAGCGCAAAAGTATTCCTGAAATTAACATTGTTTATCTTTAAATGTCAAAACATTTAATGGGAGTTTTGATATAGTTTGAACATTTTTAAATGAAATTAAAGTAATTTTTTAAATTTAATATTACGGTATAAAAGAGATTTTAAATATTATATAATATCTGTCTGTCCATAAGCTCAAAGTCAGGTCCAGACTCTAGGGGTATCAAAATCGTTTGCAGGTTTCTCTATTTGCAGATCAAGTTTCCTCAAACTTTACACGTAAACCGAATTATCGAATCGTTGGCTAATTCCCACAGCTTGTTCCTCATATGTTTGTATCTCTATCTATATGTATTACGTGTATTTGCGTAACTGCGGACGTGTTTTCAGGTACTGCAGGCCTGAATAGAAGTTATTTTCCTGCTAAGCACTCTCCACCAAAGCACTTTTGTTTTCATCGCAACTTTACACTCTTGCGCTTGCATGACTTCAGCTGTATTCAATTTGCCTCGTTGCAAGTATTGAAGAGGTTGACACGGGGAAGGGCAACAGGCTGGCTGAATCTGCTATTGATTCTGTTTTAGAAAATAAATTGAATTTATTAAAAGTTTAAGACTTCACGCCAAACAAAGTTCAACTTGTATAAGGCGTCAAACTTAGCCAGAGTTAAATAACAAGCATAATTTTTAACAAGAATATTATAAATATAATACTATTGATATTTTTAGCAAGGTTCACAGCAATTTGCATTTAAATCTTTATAAAAATCATCATGCAAATCAATTTATTTCTCTGCATTGTGTTGTGACTAGTATTAACATATCGATTCCCCTTACACATGCATTTACAACACATTTCCACACACAATTCTTTCTTCACCTCCTCTAATGGCTGCCCTTTTAAACAAATTATAAAAGGATTTTTCAAGCACATAAACGCCAGGCCGCAAACCAATGCACAATCTTTTGCTATCAATTTTGAATACCCTACTTTGAGGTAGTGCATAAATGTTAAAAAGGTTCCCTATTGATATGTAGAAAAAGAACAGAAATCCTTAAATACTTTATTGTATCTAATTGTAAATATCACATTCCGGGAAAATATATTTTATTCAGTTTGTAATGAAAGACAATTACAATTTTCTGTTATTTATCTTTTATGTTTTACACAATTCTATTCATCTTAGGGCCGTTTTTTCAATATACATACATATAAAATTTATTTTACATTTAGCTTTAAATTTGACATTTATTTCTAATTTAGTTTCATAGTTATCAAACACCTTATTTAGACAATGAACGGGCCTAAAACTAAGAAAATATCACTTTATATCAGCTTCATTTCATATAAATTCTGGAAAATTTCAAAGTGTATTTAAATCCAAGGTAAACTTGATATACATAAAAATGTTACAAACAATTCTATAGAATATGAAAATATTTTGACCCACATTGCCGGTGAAAGTGCATTCACAATTCTTTATACATTCTGTATACATTGTGTTTTGTTTCCATTCTTTCCTGTGCTTTCCCAGCAGAGTTTGAGTCCCGGTAAAGCCAAAGCGTCCGATGACTATCATGTGCGGCTATCAACAACATCATCAAAATGCAGCAACAACAAGAAGCTCGGGATGGTAAAATTGAAAAAGGGGTGGGAGATGATGAAGAGTTGCTGCAATTGCTTCGTGGTTACAACCTTTTTGTGTGTTTGTGTGTGTAAAACGTTGCGACATGGACAAAACTAAAAACTGAAGCACTAAACGACGGGCCGAGATATGCTGAAGCATAAATATGTTTGCCCGACAATTGTCTGAGTAGGAGACACATTTAAGGCAGCCGGCAACAAAAAGGGTGGCAACTCTGGCTGAGAACGAACGCACGCAAAACCCGAGCACACAAATATGAGGAATTGAGGAATGGCTGAGGGGAAAGGGGAGTGTGGAATAGAAGGTGCCAGACAAAGCACAGGCAGCGTCTAAATGTTGAGCTCAGGCAATGTTTTATATGCGGAACCCACTGTGAGATGGCCATGGGAGATGGTAAAGCCGCTTCTCTCTCTGTATCTGTGTGTGTGTGTGTGTGCGTAATAGAAAAAGAACTTTTACAGTTGCATCGATTTAATCGTGCGGAAAGCTAAATACACCAACTACAAGTGGAGGGAGTTGAGGGTGATGCCCAACCGGCGACTGCGTCTGGAGCGGTACCGAGCCGGCATAGAGCCTAAATTGGGATACGGTTCGTTCGTCGCGGGCTTTTGGCTCATTTAAAGCAATTCTACTGTGCCCTACATGCAATTTATGTATAATGAATACGGCTGGTGGATGGTGGTGGGTGGTGGATGAAGGGTGGGTCTGCACTTTGCGGTTGAAAGGATGCATTGTGCCAATGTCGGCGATACATTTTCTTAGCTACAAGATAGAAAAACTTTTTTTTTCCTCATATTTGCAGTTTTTTCTTTTATCTTATTTTTTTTTTTTTTTTTTGCGTAACCACACGTCGCATCAGCCTCCTGTCCAGCACCCGCGACTTGTAGGCGGCAATCGGGCGACCAATAAAACCTAGCACGCGCCTCACTCTCCTCCTTGCCCCTTCCCCTTTTTGCCCTTTATCTCCACTTTCTAATGGCGGCTTGCACTTCCTAAGTTCCGATTTTATTTTCCGTCGGCTGCTGCCAAAAGTTATGACTGCATTTAGCAGAAAAGGCAACGGCAAAAGTTTTTTGCCTTGCATTGATTTGAAAAGGGTAGAGAAATAAATACATACATAAATATGTCTGTATGTACATATGTATATCTTTATAAAGCCATATCTCTATATACTTTTAGGCTAAGTATTATTGTGCGCCATTGAAGCGATGCCTTCCTCTCCTAACTTTCCCCGTATGATTGTCAGGCAATGCCATTTTAATCGAACTGTTTACCCAAAAGTGCAGCTAAAGCAAATGAAAAGTTTCGCAAATGCCTTGTCAGAATGAGTCTCTCTCAACTCTTCTCTTTTCTTTCTCTCTATCTATGTCTCTCTGTAGCTGAGATTGTAAATTGAATTTTGATAATGTCAATTGGATAAAATGAAGTTTCTATTTGCGGTTAAAAGTGTGAGGCAATGGAAAAGAAAACTCTATAACACAGCGTCTCCATTTTAAATTGAGAATAACATGCATAGTTACACGCACACACAAGCACATGTGCAGAAGCAGTTTACAGCACTGACGTTAACATCAACTGTAGGCGAAATGTTAACCGGTAATACTCCAATTAACATTTAGAAATACACAGCGCGATCTCAATAAATGAAATTCGAATGAATGTATCAAAATGACTTTCGGCAGAAAAATTGAAGGGTAGATTTTTATTTACAATTATGCATTTTTATAAAAATTAAGTAGGATAACTAAATATATACGTATTACGTATTATTTGGAGTTATTATTCGATCAACGTTTCGAATTTGTTACAAGAAAAAAGTTTCGTTTTAGTAAGTGTAGTTGTCAATTGTTTATTGCTGTTACTAATTAACAATGCTCATTAAGTATTACTATAAACTTGTGCAAAAATATCAAGTCCTCACATCATATTCCCTGTACTAGGAGCTCAGTTGAGGTCAGTGGCGCCTGCAGCGAGTAATATTCGCACTAAAGTTTACAGCGTCATGTTAAATGGCGCAATGTTAACTTGTAATGAGCCATATAATATTTGCAAACACAGAGAGCAATCACAATTTGAAGTCAAAGTTAATTTATGCACATGACTAATAAACCAATTCGGAAACATATTAAAAGCAAAACACATATGCGGCACGAATGTGAAACTACTATTTTTTGTACATATTGTTTAGCAATAAAAGGCAAAGATATCAGGTCCTGTTATCGCAGCTTTCTCACTCTGATTTAAAAACAACGTCACTCTAGCACTTTGTACTAATGGCTACCCTCTGGTCACAAATTGCCGCAGGTCTCATTATGCAAACAAAATGAGAGCTTATTGGCCGACAGACAGACGAAAGTTACAAACAACAACTGACGACGACAATATGGAATTGCGCACACAACGGGCACAAAATCATTTGAAAGCAATTACAGCAACAGATCGTTGACTGGTAAGGGTTAAAAGGGGAAGGAGTCGAGGGTCGCTTGGTCGGTCAGTCAGTCAGTCAGTCGGCGGTGACCGTGTACAATGAATCAATTTACGAAACGTAACAAAGCCACAATTACAAGCAAACATAGACAAGAACAAAACGGCAATTATGAAAAGAGCAGCGAGTGCAATTGCATTTCCAATTGCAACATGCAGTTGCTGCCGCTGCTGCTGCAGTTGCAGTTGCAGTTCCACACACATTTTCGTTCCAGGCAAAAGCGTTAAATGATGCGGCCCCAGGCTGCAGCTGGAGGTGGAGCCTCGGGCTCAGCCAAATCCGGACAACGTCGACGACGACAACAGCGACAAACTGAACAGAATTTGCGACAGTGCGCACAATGTTTTGGACCCGCTTGTCAGTTGTAATGGATAATTGTCGAACTCGCATGCCAGTCGTAGCTCATTTTAAATACCCTGCTTAGTATACTATGAAAAAAGGTAGCTCTGTGCTGAAATTAGAATATTTAAACTACATGATAAAATTATAATTCTATGCTTAATTGAATTTTTAACATTTTGAAGTCAGTTAATCAATTAATATAGAAAAAAAAATACTTCAAAGTTCACTTACAAAAATAATATTTATAAACTTAAGTAAAAGACAATAAACTTCTATTAATTGATTTCTAAATGTTATCATTTTAATCAAAAATGTAAATAAAAAATTTATTTTGATTAAGAATTGAGAAGCTAATCGTTTTAAAGCTTACCAAGGAAAGAGCATAAAGTAATTTAGAAAAATTTAAATTATTATCTGTTATTTAAAAAAATGCAACCTTAAAATGTAATTAATAAAGACATAATTAATTGTTCTTTTAATGCGTACAGTTATCCGAGCAATCGATCATCTGTAATACCTAGAGTAATAATACAAGTATTTGTTCTCTTATTTATTTGTATGAAAAAAGGTTGAATTGATTTACAGAGTATTTCTTAGTTCAAAATGTTGTGTGTTGCTATTTGAGTGTCACTTGTTGTTTCTGTATTTTACACTAAAAATACATTGGCAAAGTGAATTGTATTAATAGCAGGGCATTTATTTAGTTATTTCTTTCTATGTTGTTTTATTTTTTTTTTTTTTTCATTTCTTTCCTTTTTTTTTTTGTTAATTTCTTTGGTCGTTTGGTTCGCATTTGTGTTTATTTACTTTGCCATTTTGCACTGCAATGTTGCCAGCAAATCTTTTCAGTGGGCCCTTCAAAAGATTTATAAAGTAGCCGGTTAGGAGAAGGCGGCAAGGGGGCAATTGGAGAAAGATAGGGAGGAAGGCAGAGGGAACAACACTGTGGATGGGACGTCCAAACTTACTGAGCCGTAGCGAAGCGATCGCCGGTCGCAGTGAACGAAAGAAACTGTGAATGGAATTGTATTCAGAGCGATATTCGCAAAGTTGCACAACGACACGACCAGAGGATGCAATTGTATCTGTATCTGTGTCTGTATGAGTGTGTATGAGTATCTTTGAGTTTGTATCTCGCAGCGTCATCAAAAGGTATTTTACATTAATTCAAGATTTATGCATTCAACATTCGCTAGGTGCTGCATATGCCATTCGCGCCGCCATCGCAGACGTTGCCGCTTGCCACAAAAGTTCGCCGTTGCACCTGCCGCCGTCTGCGTCGACGTCAAAACGTCAGCGTCAGCGACAGCTACAGCTACAGCGTCGTGTGTCGAGCGTGGAGCAGCCAGCAGCAGGTGATCCATTTCTTTTATCCGGTAGCTTTTTTCACTCACTCTCTCTCTCGTTCCCTTTTCATTTCGGGGATGAGATGCAACAGCGCCCCAAAAAAATTGTTACATGCAGAGCCTATTTTCGAGTCTAGTATGTGTGTGTTGTGTCTTGTATCTTGTGTGTTTGGCAACTAATGCAGTTAGACAAGATGAGCTCTCCCTCCTCCGCCCTCTTCACCCTTTGGGAAGTACTGAAACTCGCCGGTGTTATACAATTTGCAGTGCTTCGATAATAGATATATGCACATCTTCTTTAAATACAATATATCTATGTATGAGTTGGATATGTATGTATAAGTATGGACTGCATAATTTATAGGCCTTGCGTGTTCAATGGGTTGCAACGACGGCGACAGCGGTGTGGCCATATGGCATCGTCATCCACATCGTCATCCACATCGTCATCCACATCGCCATCCACATCGTCAGCGGCATCCGCATGGAAAGCGGGCCAGATTCAGATGCAGATGCTGATTACTGGGTGCAGTTCGCTGGAACTGAAACTCATCTCACAATACTAGACAATTTACAATATTGAACTCCATCGTATTACGTTATAAGCGTTTACAATTTGCTTCAATTTTCCTTTTGATCGCAAAACTTTGCACAACATCGATCTCTATTTTACTTACTGATCTTAAAAAATTATATTTATCCTTATAGTCAAACTTATTTATAGTTTATTTTAAAGATTTCCCAATTACATTTTAAACTACTTTTGTTAAGTTTCTCGTAATTGACACTAATTTCGTTATACGTAACAAGATATATTAGCTTAAGTTCCATTTGAGGTAAAACCTTATTCTGTTTTCTACTTCCAGACGATCAGTTTAAAATCATATATTCATCTTTTCTCTTTCTCCTATATTTACAAATATTAAATGTGCAATAATTCCATTTAAATAACTTTATTAAATTTACGTAAATTTGTTTTTTTTTTATTAAATAAACAATTTAAATCATTTGCAAATACAACAAATATTGTAAAGATGCAAAAATTTTAAATATTTTTTAATTTTCTTGTTGCACCTTCTAAGCGTGAGGGAAAGGGGTGTCGCCCTTCAGCAAAATAAATCAGTTGAAATTTATCATCGAGCTTTGTTGTTGCACAGACATTTATTTCTATTCTTCATGCATTTTTGTGGCTTGTCACTTGTCAACAAAATTTCAATCTTAATTGGTAGAGCTTCTCTCTCTCTCTCCCTCTTTCTGTCTCTCTGTGTGGTATTTATTTTTGGTTAACGGGTGCTAAAATTTTACTCATTTTGCAAGGAAAAATGCGGCGAATTTTTGCTTACTAGCTCAAAAGATTGAGATGTATTTCATTTACTTGAAGCATTCATAAAAGCTCAGCTTAACTGTAAGAAATGATCTTCTATGTGATTCTCAAACATTTACAGACTTTAAATATTCGTCTCAATCATATATATGTATGTACCTAGGAGCTTGATGCACCTGTTCATTAATTTTTCACACCTTGCTCAAATTCAGCCTTCAAACTCGTACGCTCTTTCATCTGTGTGATGTTCAGCGTATTTAGTATTGAGTATTTGAGTATTGAGAACTCAGCACTCAACATTCAACACTTTAGTGCCAATCATTTGCCACTCATTTGTGTCTCTGTCCGTGTGTCTGTCTGTCTGTCTGTCAGTCCGTTTGTCTGTCTGACTTGCTGACTTTCTGACAGTTTTCGTCGACAAAACGAATGATGCAAATTATCAGCAATGCGGCTTGCAATTAATCGGGTGCATATGACACCGACGCAATCACAACTTAACCCATTTTAGTCCAGTCCGCACACACACACACACACAAACATTGAGGCCGACAATGATAATAAACTGTTGCCAATGGACAAACTTTGATGTGATGTGGCCAGAATCCAGGAAGAACCGGCTTAACTGCAATGCACTAAAGCAACTAAACTCAATGGCTTTAATTGAATTTTGATGTCCTTAGCAAATTGTTTTCTAATTAGTTTCACTTGGAGTACTGCCACTGGGTAATGGGAAATGGAGAACTGGGCACAACTGGGCACTGGGAACAACCCAGCAGTTGACACAGAAAAAGTTTCTGTCAACAAAACCTCCTCCACTCCATTCCCCAGTCTCGGCTACTCTTAACTTCAATAATGACAACTTAAAACTAAAACAATTAATGCCACGTCCACGTTTCAAGTCTCGACACTTACCCAGGATCATTGGGCACCTCTGAGGGAGAAACGGGTCCCAGTTCAGCTTGTTGCTGCTGCTGTTGTTGTTGCTGCTGCTGCTGCTGCTGCTGTTGCTGCTCAATCTTGATGTCCATGTTGGGGTCAATTTCTCGCTCTGTTTCTCTCGCTTACTCTTTCTATCCTTCTCCGAGTCTGTGGTACTGTGAGCTGGCTAATGTCCTAGAGCTGTTGATGTGACTGTTGATGTTGCTGCTGCTGCTGCTGCTGTTGATGCTGTTGCTGTGCGGGCATTTGAGGGGTCTACGCCTAAAACTAACTAAGACGACTGCGACTCCGACGACGGCGACGTAACGAGCTATCAATCTATCTCTTCTTTAATCATTGACGATGGCTGCTAATTCGCTACTTGACCTGCTGCACACTGTCTTGAGTTCCATTTGTTTTGCTGTTTTTTTGTTTTTCTTATATGTTTTATTTTTATTTTATTTACTTTATTTTGTTAATCGAAACAAAATTGTTTACGGTTTTTGTTACATTGCGCACTTTGAATCACATTTCTGGGTTGTTGCTTCGTTTTGCAGGCCACTTTTGGTTATCAAGTTTAAAACTTTTTTTTGGTTGTTTGTTTTCTTTTGTTTTTTGGAAAAGTTTTAGAAACGTTGCGTTAACTATTGTTGTTCTATTTGTTATTTTGAAGGCAACATATTACTGCAATGATTTGCTCTAAATCTCATTAAATTGACTGCAAACCTAAAGCAAATTGTAATTTTCAACAGCTGCTCGGTGCTTGCAAGCCTGGCTCGTAAATTTTAAATCGTTAAAAAAAAATATATACAACTGCTGGGAGGTAAGACTTACATCCATACATACATACACACATTTTACATACTGCGCTACACTGAATATCAGCTTTTGGAAATTCGATTTAAGTTGCTGAAAATGCAAATGAAGTGCAAAGGTCTTAACAACTGAACTAATAAATTAGTTGAGGTTCAGTTGCAAACAAATTTTTCTCATCTACAGAGATTTTCTATGCGATAATTTCCAATCTATTGTTGTTTTTTCCCGAGCTGCCAAACATCGACAGTTAAAACAAAAATAGAAAGTTATATAAAAAAACCCCAGGCTTTTTTTTAATTTTACTTTAATTCTTAATTTTAAAAAATTTAGAAAACTGTTGAAAAATAAGGACAAATAGCCAGCTGCTTCCATTTCAGAAAAAACTTAATTTTTAGCAGCCCAGCTCAGTGTGAGAAGCTGAGCTTTAGTATTTTAAAAGCTTTCGATTTGAAGCTAAGCTTTGACAGCTTAATTAACAGCTGAAGGAGTCTGAAGCTCATTCGCAGAAGCTCATTCGCATGAAATGCATAGACTTTTTACAATAGTTAACTGCTCATAAATAAATCTTTATTTAATGTGCTGGCGGTTTTTTTAGTCAGAGCTCGCTTGTATATCGATAAATTCCATTAACAAGCTTTTGACAAGCACAACAACAAATGAAATGTGCAATAAAAGCAACCAAAAATCGGATAGCGAACAAAACTAAAACGATTTCATAGCAATGTGCTTTTGTTGTTGTTGTTGTCATTGCCATTGTTTGCGATACACTCCTTGATCTTTCCCACACCCACACGCACAAACATACACATTCACACGCGCATACGCATGTGTATATGTAAACAGAATATTGCATGCAATGGGGACAGCGTGTTGCCGACCCCCCCAAAACAACAACAACAGCTGAGCTTTATAATAACGCGCAGCATGCAAGCGACACACAAACACAAATACACACACACGCATACACACAGACGGACAACAAGCAGTTACGGTACATGCACCGTTACAACGAGAGCAGAAGTTAACTGGCGGCGGCAGCAAACACGTGACCCGACAATTGCGACAATTGGCAGCACAAAATTCGCTGCACAAAAATCAAACGACAAATTGCATACAAAAAGCGATCGAAAGAAAAAAATGGCAAATGGCGAAAAAGTTTGCAACAAACTGCCGACAACTGATCGTGTGCTAAAAACTCTCTAGCTTAAGTTTATGTTTATTGTTGTTGTTTTTGGTTGTTGATAGCTTTGCCGGCCGGCCGCCATTTTGCACGTTTGTGTGTGATCGACAAAAAGGATTGCTGGCGGCCAGAGTTGTCACAGCTTTTATTTATTTCCGGTCTGTCGACGCTAAAACAAACACTTGGCCTAAAAAACAAATCACTTTGCCACCTCTCACGAACACACACACACAAGCACACGCACACACATGCAAGCACTCAAATTGCACTTTTGTTTGTCGTTGTTTGTAATTAGAATTGAATGCCGCGCACTTTTATATAATCGTAAATTTTTTTGTTTTTCTCTTTGCATTGATAAAATAAACAAATAATTTGTAGTTGTTATTATTATAAGTAGTGTTGTTGTTGCTGCTAGTACTAATATAAGTATTTATTATTGTTGTTGTTGTTGTTATTTGCATTTGCCTGGCACGCACTTCACTTGCAACTGCAACGAGCGAGCTGAAATTATTATTATTTATTTTTTTATTTGATTGCAATTTGCTTGCTGCTGATTTAGTGCGCGCACACGAACGCGACAACCAACAAGACGACACTGAGACACGGCCACGGCAGCCAGCCCCAACGTAGCTGAAGCCCCCAAAACAACACACTGACACTAACGACAGAAACAGCAGCAGCGGCAGAAGCAGCAGCAGCGGGTCACAGTAGCACGCGGCTGCATTTGTAGTGGTAGTGGTAATTGTAGTTGAGCAAAGCTTTGCGGCGACGTCGGCAGAGGCTGTGCGAAACGAAACATTTACATTGCAACAGCCAGCCGGCTGCATTGTGCCGAAAACACAGCCAGCACAGCTGATAACTGATAAGCAATGCAGAGAGAGAGCGTAACATATGTATGCATGTATGCGGGTGTTGTGTTTGAGAGAGAGAGAGAGAGCGAAACGAGTGAAAGAGCGACAGTTTGACAGTTTAAGAGTGGCAAGCTTTTAAAGCTTACACCAGTGATGCCAAATTGGCCTTTTTCCGGTAAAAATGTCAAACATCTTCTATCCGAAAATCAGGCTTTTTTTTAGATTCAATTAAATTGAATCCAAAAAAAATACTATACTACCAATTTTTGCACTTTTTGAAATTGGAAACGATATAAAGACGAAAACAGTTACCCAGTACGCCAAAATTCACGTCATAAAAAGGGAGAATGTTGAAAATACGTCAAAATTTTGGTCCGAAGCAAACAAATATCGAGACTCTGCAGGCCCTTTTTCAGAAGAGGTCACTTTCACTCTTACTCTTCTATCATTGCCATGGTCGAATGCAGAATTGGAGAGAGGGTTTTTAGCCAAGTTAGTTTGTTGAAAACTAAACTGCTATTTAGAAACTTAGATAAATGTACATATTAAAAAAATTTTCAATTATATGCTTATGTATATTTTATCTTCTGCAGATTCGGTTTGCGTCGACACAAAACTTGTTGCCATTCGTATAAATTGCCTGGCAAATATCTAAAGATGATAGGCTCCATGGCGAAGTTCGATGACAAAGGAAAAAAAATTTTGAAGATGGTTTAAAACTTTTAAATTAAAAAAAAAATAGGAAAATAATTTTGGCCTGTTTTTCTGTCTGGTTTTTTAGTTTTTCAGCTTTTTTTTCCCTTTTTTCTTTTGCCGTTTTTTTTCCCCAGAAAATGTTTGGCATCACTGGCTTACACTGTAAATTATTTAAACAGAAAGCTCAGCAAATGAAACTGCATCGAATATACGTTGAAAAGGGAAATTTTTTGCAAATGGCCTTTTATTTTTGTTTACGAACACTGCACCAAAATATCCCACTTTATTTTGAACTTTTCAGTTTGCACTTGCAATGTTTGCTGAATATTTTTAAATAAAAGAAGCAACTTTTTACTTAGTTATTTGCACTGAAAAAATATCTGCATATTTTAAAATGTTTAGCATGTAAATTTCCCAATATTAACCAAAACAGCTTGCCTTATTTTTTCCTTTTCGAAAAAATTCATTTTTATTACATCTGCATTTTACATGGTTTTGTAATGAAACTCGCCGAAATTTCAGATCCAAGATACTATTGGAAACATCTGTTATGATTTGTTTAAAATTATAGAAAACAGTTGTTGTATAAGG
The DNA here is from genome assembly GCA_963924055.1 of Drosophila limbata. Taxonomy (NCBI): domain Eukaryota; kingdom Metazoa; phylum Arthropoda; class Insecta; order Diptera; family Drosophilidae; genus Drosophila; species Drosophila limbata. The sequence goes on from OZ001354.1 coordinate 15,243,379, forward strand.
CTTTAAGAAGATTGTAACGTTGAAAGGAGACAATTGGTTTTGAATTTATGATGTAAGCACGTCGTGAATTTAGCGACTCTAGTCGGAGTCCAAACATTTACTAATTGCGACTAGGACTACTGGAAAAACAACAACAGGAGCAACAAGAAAATGCCGAACGCATTTAGCTGGATGCCGTCACGGGCTTTGTAGGCGGTGGCGGCTGTGTTGAGTCTGTGTCTGTTGTGGCAGGTGAATCCTTCTCCTTGTTCCAGCTCTTGAGACCCTCGGGCAACGTTGTATCCTCCTCAAAGGAGCCGGTGCCCTCAACGAAATCCTCGTACGTTGACTTCTCCTTGAATGGACGCGGGCCAAGCAACTCAATCATGTCATCACGACTGAGCACCTCATTTTGCAGCAAACGTTCGGCCACACGACGCACATCCTCCTTGTGCTTTACCAGCAGATCCGTCGTGTTCGTATGCGCACATTTAATGATGTCCCTCACCTCGTTATCGATCATCTGGGCGGTGTCCTCGGAATACGGTTTGCTAAACTGTGGCTCTCCGCTCTGGCCCACATCGAAACTGACCTGGCCGATCTTCTCGCTCATGCCGAATCGAACCACCTGGGAGTAGGCAATGTCTGTGATCTTCTTGAGATCATCCTGGGCACCAGTTGTGATACGATCGAAGAACAATTCCTCAGCCACACGTCCGCCGAGAGTCATGCACATGCGATCAAACAGCTGCTCCTTGGACAGCAGATAGTGATCCTTTGGCAAATATTGTGCGTAGCCTAATCCCTTGCCGCGTGGTATAATCGATACCTTCAACAATGGATCCGCATGCTCCAAGAACCAACCGGCAACGGCATGTCCCGCCTCGTGATGTGCCACCGTTCGCTTCTCCTCCGGTGCCAGGACATTCGTCTTCTTCTCCATGCCCGCGATGACACGCTCGATGGCCTGCTCAAAGTGTTTCAGCACAATGGTGTCATTGGAATCACGAGCTGCGATCAATGCCGCCTCATTGCACACGTTCGCAATGTCGGCGCCTGTGAATCCTGGCGTCAGTGCAGCCATTTTACGGGATAGACTATTCTTGTCGAGGTTCGTTTTCAACGCACCCAGATGCACCTTGAAGATGCTCGCACGTCCCTTAATGTCTGGTGCAGGCACATAAATCTGACGATCGAAGCGTCCGGGACGCATCAAGGCTTTGTCCAGGATATCCACACGATTGGTGGCGGCCAGCACCACCACGTTTGTGGTCGTATTGAAGCCATCCATCTCGACGAGCAGCTGATTCAGGGTATTCTCCTGCTCGGAGTGACCACCAAAGGTTTTGCCGCCACGCTTCCTGCCCACTGCATCGATTTCATCAATGAACAAAATGCATGGAGCATGTTTACGCGCCATGGCGAACATGTCGCGCACACGGGACGGTCCAACGCCCACAAACATTTCCAGAAACTCCGAGCCGGACACAGTGATGAATGGTACATTCGCCTCGCCAGCTGTTGCCTTGGCCAGCATCGTTTTACCCGTGCCGGGTGGACCAGTTAACATGGCGCCTTTGGGTATCTTGGCACCCAGATCGATATACTGTTGGGGATTCTTCAAAAAGTTGACAAACTCCATGATCTCAATTTTAGCCTCCTCACAGCCGGCGACATCTCTGCAAAAGTTGGATTATTGTGAGCAAAATGTAAAGATAAGCTGCTCCAAACTTACTTGAATCCCACGCCAATCTCTGTGGGATTTATCAGCTTGGCCGTCGACTGCATAACACCGCCAAATAAACCACCGCCCTTGCGGCCACGTCCAGCTCCCATCATGTCCGCTGATTTCCTCATCATGTAAACGAGGAAACCGATGATAAGCAGCGTCGGCAGCAGACCAGTTAAACTGGACGCCTCCACTTCGTTGCGATAGATGACAGGCACAAAGTTAATGGACTCAATGCCCTGTTCCGCCTGTGCCGTCTCCAGGTTACGCTCAAAGGAGTCAACGCTGCCAATGTTAAACCAGAGCACTCCACTGCTGTTGTGACTCGCCTGGAGACGCACACGCACCCACTTCTTGTTGACCACCTCTAGTTTCTCAACGAGGCCCTTGGTCAGATAACTGCGTCAAGAGAAATCTTGTGAGATTACATAATAAATGAGTTAAATGGATTCACACCTGTTGACAAACTCCTTCCATGAGATTTCTTTGTAGCCCATTTCGAAGAAGGCAAACGAGCCAACCAAAACCACTGCTCCAATGGCTCCCAGAAGAATCCAACGCTCGCGATCGCCGCCGCCGCCTTCACCCAATGGCCGTCCACCGGGCGTGGCAGGTCCACGACCCGCTGGACCACGTGAACTATTGCTGAACATGCCAAAGTTCCAGTCGGACTTGGATTCAGATGCCGTGCTGGGTTTGGCTGCCGAGGCGGCGGGTTTTGTCTTATTGCTGCTGCTACTGCCGCTGGATGATGATTTATTGCCATTTGTGGATTTCTTCTCGGCGGAGCCTTTTGGTGGCGCTGACTTGCCACCAGCTTCAAAGTACTTTTCAAAACCTTTGGGTGGCTTTTTGCACAACAACTGCACCTGTTCCACGAAGTAACGAAGCAGCGGCGTCAATTCCACAACGGGACCTCGCTGCACCTGCAACAACAAAATGATGAATGAAATTACTAACGAATCTTTTGGGAACTTCTTGTACTCACTTTTTCCGTCAGCGGGCCCTTCATGTAACTTCGTCTCATCAAGCTTTTCATTGCCTTGGCCGAACTAATGAGCCGGATTGCCATGTTTTGCTATTTGATTGTTTTCCGGGTGGGCGGGGGGAGTGTGGCTCTCTTTAGGTTAAATAACGATGAGAACGCAAGTCTGCCGCACCGTTAATTTTTGTTAACCACCACTATGTCAATTTTGAACCAACTATTGAGTTTCTGTTATCACTCAAATGTTGCTGCCTCATATAACACTATGTTCTTTTAATCTTTTTGCTTTAAAAATATAAAAAGAATTCTTAGTTTTTACGGTGCGCTATTGTGAAATTTCGATTTTCGGCTAATAGTTAAAGTCAGAACTGATTCGATAAATGACCAGGGCTGGCGCAAGATGAATTTTTAAGAAGGTGGTATTCGTTTGACGTTCCCTCTTTTTTCGGGGCCGCGACTGTCAGTAGAAAGCAAACGTCGTAGCAAGCGGTTGTCGCTCAAACTCGAGTCGTTGGGTTTGTGTTCCCAGAGTCATTAGGAAAAGACGAGTGTGGATAAATGCAACAGAAACAACAAGACAAACATGCCATTTTATTTTGATTTAATATATTTCGTCTCTCTCACGTCAGACTCTCTCTGACAGGAGTGACCCCAAGATAGAGCGAATACACCACCTTTATATAATTTCATCATGGGCTGGCGAACTGCAAGCAGTGTTGTATAGCGGACTAACGCAATTATAATTTTTACTATAAGTATTTAAAATCTCCAATATTATAGAATTATACAACAGTTAATATCATATTATTATTAGAAGATCATTAAAATACAAATAGTAATGCTTATGATGACGTCACAATTGCTCCGCAATTTTAATTTTTTCATTTAGCAACACTAACCAACATGGCGTCCGGTGTTGTGCTGTGTCGTGTGGTACGTATTGCTAGTTGTGAAAATTTTCTTTTACTAAAATTTGGCAATAAATTAACTCAAATTCGCCAAGAAAATATGCACAAAATGTGTGCCAATCAGTATGCTTGTGATTTAAAATGAAATATTGCCAAAGGCATATCAATTTCATGCATTATTTACGTTTTTCTCAACTGTCTGCACGAAGAGTACGCAGTTTGCAGTCTAAAAAAAAAACTTGAAAAAAACTTTTGCTACCGATTTGGCAGTGTGTGTGTCTGTGTATTTGCTTATGTGTACAGTTGGCTGCTAAAAACCACAACAAAAATGTGTAAAAATAGTTTACAAATGCATTTGATGTGCTCTTCTTTCTCATTTATCTGAATGCATGTGTGTGTATGTGTGTGCAATTTTTTCCGGTAGTCTGTTATGCGCTAATGGATGTGGTGGCGGGGGCATTTACAATAGTAAAATCTCTATGCAGCTGCAGGCTGGTGTGTGCGTGTGAGTGTGCTCATGGATATGTATGCGTATGTGTTGTGTATGTGTGCGCGAGTTGTACGAGTCTCCGGTTTGCAACACTAAAAAATCAATAAAAGTGCAGCAACAACAACAATGCAGACTTTTGGTGTAGATTTCACTGGGTGGTTGGCTGCCGCTCAACAGGGGGCGCTATTAAAAAAAAAATTGCAAAGTCTTGAGTATTAATTGTTCAACTTTCTTCTCGTTGCAGCTTTTGTAACTAAAACTCCGTTTTGACATCACTTTCATCATAATCTGAATAAAAATAATAATAATACAAAAAAATAAAAATAAAAAAACCATCGAAAACGAATCAAAAAAGAAATAATAATACATCATCTAATAAAAAACAAATTTACATACCAACAAAACAAATAATTAAAACAACAACTACAACAAAGCTCAAAAAGTCTAAGAGGCGATTAAACCGGAGGGGCATCTGCCATAAACTTTTAGTTTTGAATTTCCTTTGTTTTTGGTTGCAATTTGCTTCAAGCTCCTCTCAACAACTTATTACTACAACTGCATGCCGAAAAGCTCACTCATGTTAATCAGTCTACGCTCAAAAGCCGAAATTAGCGAAAAAGACGAGAATCCACGCGAAGAAAGACTACAAAAGAGAAAGGAAAATCTTCAGCGGTGCACGTTCAAGAAGAGTCCGCTTCTGTGGGTGTGAGCGAAAGAAAGACGTCAATGCGACTGCGCATCTGTGCAAACAAAACAAAAAATTAACAACAACAACAACAAAGCAAGCCAAGCTTGAAACGAAGACTTTCAAAACCAATAACAACAACAAACCAAACAAAATTCAAATACACTAGAAACGCTGTGAAATTAACTCGTCAATACTCAAAGCAACAACAAAAAGCTACAAAGAGAAATCAACTGAAGTAAAACGGAGTTGAAGTCCAAGCAAATACAATTACAATTCAAAAACACACGCACGCACTAAAAAAAGCAAAAACAATAATAAAAAGAACTAACTGTTTAATAAAAGCAAATATAAAACGCGACGCTGAGGCGTTGACGTTGACGTCAAACTCGAATAACTCCAAGAGAGAAGAAAGAAAAAAGAGAGAACATAACAACCACAAGAACCACACACGTTAAACAATCCCAAAATTCCTCATTTTTTTCCTGAAAGCTTTAATTTAATTACGAATTTTTGTTAAGTCAAAGTGAATTCAATTTGCTAAAATTATTTAAAATTAAGACAAGAGAAACGCCGCCTCTACTACAACAACAGAAACAAAGGAAGCAAGCAAAGAGAGATGAGAAACACAAACAGCAAATGCAACACCAACAAACAACTGAATTAAAGTTTTAAAGTACAAAATAACCGGGAGTAAAAAGAAAAACAAAAAAGAACTAATTTAAACATATTAACAACATATAATTTAAACGCAACATCAATTTAAATTATTTATTTAAGCAAGAAAATAAATACTGTAGCCTGTAAAAAAAGCAAAACAAAACAAACAAACAAAAACAAAACAGAAACTAATTGTCGCCTGCCGAGCGGCGGCCGTGTGAAGAAGTGCAAAAGAGCAGAACTAAGAGAAGTAGAGAGCAAGAGAGAGCACCCAATTTACCAAGGGCTGCGATCGTGAGATAGTCAGAGAGTTTAAGATAGTTCCGCCTTGTAAGAGAACAGAAAGAAACAAATTAAAAACGATAAAGCAACAATTGTGCCGCAAAGAAAAAAACCACAAAAGCAACAAAAAAATGTACTAAAAAACAGCAAAAAAAAAAAACAAAAACAAAACAAAAAAACGAGCAACTAAAAACGGTAACAATAAAGAAAAACATTTAAAACCAAAAATCTACAAGAATTCTATTAATTTTAAGTAACTTTTACAATTACAAAAAAAAAAAACAATACAAACACACACTTACAAAATGAAGAAGACCCCAGCAACAAAAACAACTGAGTAACATAAAAAATACAAAAAAAGGACAAAAAATATACCACAACTTAACTTAGCCAATAAAAAAGGAAAAATTGTAAATAAATTAAATTAAACAAAAACCAGAAAAGAAAGTTAAGGAGCAAAAAACTGAGAATAGAAACAAAAACTGTGGCCTTGCGCCCAAACCAAACAGTTTTTTTATTTTTAATAATAAACTATTGTTTATAAATAAATAGTTTTCATTTTTTTTATAAGTGTACCTAGTGAGAAATGTTAAAAGTCTAAATGAGATAACGATTAAAAGCAACTGAAACAAAAAAAAGTAAAAACAAAACAAAAAAAAACAAATTCAAAGAAAGATTTAACAACTCTGTGATAATTACTGTAAATTTATAAATATAAATAAATAAAAAAAGCTAAAATCGCAAAAAAAAAAAAAATAAAATAAAACAAAATCTCTAATGCATAAATGGAAAGAAATGAACACTAAAAACAACTGTAATTTTTAACAATAGAAAAAAGAGACAGACGAAGTAGTAGGAGAAGAAATACGAACATCTTAAACAACAACTTTATACATAAGAGCAAATGCAAATTAAAAGATAAAAACATTGAAACAAATTCGTGATATCTTAAAGGACTTCGATACATATACTATAGTATATTATATATTATATTATATAAACTTTAAGTAAATAAGCTTAACTTGGTAAGCAAACAAACCCATAAGTGAAAATACAACAACAACCAACAACAAAAAAGGAAAAAAAATAAAACAACCCTAGGTTAAAAAAAGACTTTAAACAAAACGCGCATTCAAAATATATATATATTTAAAACAAAAAGAAAACGTAGGCTTAAAGTTCAACATAGTAAATGCAAAAACCAGCAACAATTAAAGAGTATCTATCTATATATTAACTAAAAATAACATCATAAACTCATAATATGTGCATAGTGAATAGTAAACGAAACAGCAATAATAATATTACAAAACGTGTAACCGAAAAGTAATAGCAACAACAACATCAAGAACAAGAACAACATACAGCGAAACAGATCACTTGCAGCCCTCGTAACCCGCATCGTCGTGCAGCCCTACCAGGTGAGAGAGGCGGAGAGCGACTCAGCTGAGAGAGAAGAGAGAGCGCGGTCAGTCGAAAAGCTTAGTGTTTACTAAACAAACAACAAAGTAATAAGTAAATAAAAATAAATCACTAATACTTCCTAAAAAACCACAACGATTGCCTACAAATATATATAAATGTATATGTATATTATAGAACAACAAAAAGAAAGCAAACAAATCTAATACAACATATTAACCACTTACCCCTCCCCCCAAAACATAAACAAAGTAAATCAAACATTTAATATATCAAACAAAACAAAAAACCCTACAAATAAATTAATAATTTAAACAAAAGTATTCCGTAAAGCGCCCCAGTGTATTTTTCTAGTAAAACTAAAGAAAAAGCAAAAAAATAAAAACAAAACATAACTCGAACATATGAACAAATCGCAATAAATAGTTAAACAAATTTCAAAGTTTTTCATGTAACTACAACCAACCAACGGCAGCAGCTAATGCATTTTCATCAGATTACGAATATATATTTTTAAACACGAAGCAGCCGCAACTTCAACTAACAATAACAACAACAACATCAGCAACTATAACAACAAAACTGAACATTACATTATAATTGTCGGCATTTTTACATACATTTCTGGGGCGAGTCGCCCCAACAAAAGGTCGAGGAAAGGTGACAACCCACAAAAACATCAACAACCACAACAAGAACAGTAGAAACAACAAGAACAAACGATTGTTTTTTATTAACTTCGAAGACAAGGAATTTCAGTGCCTCTTGTGCCAGTGTTTAGCCAAAATATTTATACACAACAAATACGTATTTATTGCTTAGTTTTTTCTCTTTGATATAAAAATAATTACACTTAAAATCGAAAGAAGAATAAAACATTTAAAATTAATATAAAAATAAAAATATTAAAATAAATTAATAAACTCGAAGACAAGCATTAGGTCAGTTTTTGATCCGCTCCAAATCGCTCGCTCTCTTCAAATCGTTCAGCATTCTCGTCATTGTCATCAATCACCAATTGATCATCATCAAAAAAAAACCAACAACAACAACAACCAGTCTACTTGTTCTAGTCGCTATCAGCATTTTCTATAACATCCAAATCAAGAACCAATTAACATCATGAATACACAATCCAAAGGATATCGCACTGGCGAAGGTAAGATTGATAAACATCATTGGGTGAATAAAAAAAAATTTCAGATAAATTTTTTGTAACGAAATTCAACTATGAATATTTCTCTTTGTAAATAAGATAACAATGAATTAATGATTTATTTTTCATTTATGTTTAGAAATCGTTAAAAACCTTTTATTTTTTATTTATATTCTGAACTATTTTCAACTTTTATAGTAAAAATAAATATAAGAAAAAAAATTATTTTTTCTTACAACGAAAAATAGAAAATAAAAGCTATATTAAGATTTCGTAAAAGTCCGTTTAAAAGACTAGTTAAAAACGCATGCTATTGAATTTGAAATAAAATTGATAACACTTGTTTTTATCGATGCCATTGCAGAAATCTACGATAATTTGCAGTGCTTCGACATGACTGCCATGCGGAACTTGAACATACCAACAACGTTTCCGACAATTAGCACTTTTACGCTCGACTCGACCACGTTGGGTCTGCAGCCGCAGTCGCATGGACCACCAACGCCATCTGCCGTGCAAATGGCAATGGGTCAACAGCAGCAGCAGCAAAATATGCATCATCATCATCAGCAGCAGCAGCAACAACAACAACATATGCAGCATCAACAACAGCATCAACATCAACAGCAGCAGCATCAACAGCAGCAACATCATCAGCAGCAGCAGCAACAACAACAGCAGCAGCATCAGAGCATTGGCATGTTTGATGCGAATGAGGTCAACGATATCATTCAGAATCCGCCACAAATTGGCGTCTTTCAGTCCAACAGCGTGCTGAACAACTGCACTGGCAGCTCATCGTCCATTTTTGGCTCGCAGTCGAGCAATTCCTCGGCAGCGGCTTCGGCAGCCAACGATCCGAATCAGACCACACGCGAAACTGGCATCATTGAAAAGCTACTGGTGTGTATTTTATCACATACCAGAAATATTCATTTAGTTAACCATTTTGTATCTTGAATCTTGTTTGGGATTTTTAGCATTCCTATGGATTTATACAGTGCTGCGAGCGACAGGCGCGTCTCTTTTTTCATTTCTCGCAGTTTAGTGGCAATATTGATCATCTGAAAATTGGGGATCCCGTCGAGTTTGAGATGACCTACGATCGACGAACCGGCAAGCCCATTGCTAGTCAAGTATCTAAAATTGCGCCAGAGGTTGTGCTTTCCGAGGAGCGTGTTACGGGCACAGTGACCACCGAGCTGCGCACCGATAGCGCCAACAATGTGCTCAGCTCCAGCGAGACAACCGGTCGCATTAGCTATGAGAATCGCGGCGAATGCTTCTTTTTACCCTATACCAAAGACGATGTCGAGGGCAATGTCAATTTGCGTGCTGGCGATAAGGTCAGCTTTCAAATTGCAACGAACCAAAGGTAAAGAATAAATAAATATGTAAATTTAAAAATTATAAAAGTTTTTGGCTAAAATGTAATGAACTGTCACAAAGTTGTGCCTTGATTTAATCTCTGTGAACGAACGATAAAAGAACCAATTGAACAAAACGAACTAAACCAACTTGAACTAATAAAAATGATACTTCGTTTATGCGAAGCATATTTTGTAAAAGAATTTAATGAAAAGCTATCGTGAGTTTTAAGTGTGTTTAAGAATTCATGAAAGTCAATCAAACTTGATGAACGAGATTCGTTCGAACCATTCGTTCGTTCACCAAACTGAACTGACGTGAATTAGTCCTTTTGATTGAACTACGATGTACAAGTCAAATGTGTAGTTATATGTGTAGCAAATTTTTAGTTTCGTACAGATAATGAATTGATATTTCATTTAATACAGTATACGTTGTGCATCAAGTACATTTTCTATATTTATTTATTTCTTTTATTTATCATATTTACAGAGGCAACCTTGGCGCGTGCCATATACGCCTGGAGAATCCGGCTCAGCCTGTCAAGTATCGCGGCGTTGTTTGTTCAATGAAGGAATCATTTGGTTTCATTGAACGCGCCGATGTGGTTAAAGAGATCTTCTTTCATTTCTCCGAGGCCGAAGGTAATGTTGAGCTACGTCCTGGCGACGATGTCGAGTTCACCATTCAAACACGGAGCGTAAGTAGGGAAAAAAGATTCAGTTTATCATACCTCATTAACAATAGCAGTCGGCCTCTGTGCCTCCGCAGGGCCGTGAATTTGCCTGCAACATAACGCGCTTGCCACCCGGCTCTGTAATCTTTGAGGATGTCGATACCACCATTTACAAGGGTCAAGTGCTCAAATCCCTGGATCGCAACAATGCCGTGCGTCAAAACAATGATCCGTTGCCCGGCCGTATACGTTATCGGGCGCCCGATTACTCCGAAGTGGAGGTGCCATTTGGCGATAAGGATCAAAAGGGAGATTTCACTTTGCGTCACGGCGATTGGGTGCAATTCTTGTTGGCAACCGACAGGCGGGATCAGTTGCAGCGTGCCACATCCATTGCGCTGCTGGACGAGACATTCAAGGTGTCCGGCGAGAAGCGGGAACAAGGCACAATTGCATCCCTCAAAGAGGGCTTTGGATTTTTGCGCTGCGTGGAGCGGCAAGTTCGATTGTTTTTCCACTTTACCGAGGTGCTCGATACGGTGAGTAGCTTTATTGAAATGGCACTTTTAAATGTATTTATAAATAATTAACCGTCACTTCCTTGCAGAGCCGTGAAATTGATGTCAATGATGAGGTGGAGTTCACTGTCATTCAGGAGCCTGGTCTAGCCTATAATAACTCGCGTTTGCAGGCCATACGCATTAAGCATCTGCCGCCCAATTCAGTGCAATTTGAAACACTAATGGCCAGCAACATTGAGGGTGCGTTTTAAACTCAATATTATCTGTGCATATCAATAATGTTTATTAAAAATTTGCTGAACAGGCTGTGTGACACGCGAAGCGCCCAAGAGTCCAATTAAATCTCAGGATCGCGTCGAGGGTGGCGTCATCACCTACGAACATGGCGATGTTAAAAAGACTATTATGTATTTTCTTAAAGACTGCGAAAAACCACCAAGAATTGGCGAGCGTGTGCGCTTCGATATTTACATAGTAAGCTCAAGAATTTAAATTAAAATACATTTATATTCCTTTAGATACTATAACAGAAAATTAGACAATAATTAAATTACAAATTTCATTTACAAACTCATAATCAAAACTAATTCTTAAATTGTAATTCTTTGCCAGGTCAAACGTAACAAGGAATTTATTGCCGTCAATGTGCAGCAAATTTCGCTGCAACAACAGCAGCAGCAACAACAACAACAACAGCAGCAGCAACAACTACTTTTGAACCAACAGGCAGTTGCCCAGCAACAGCCGCCAATCAATATGAATCAACATGATCAATTGCTGCTATCAAATGGCATCAGCTCGAATGTCAGCCCAATGCAGAATGGTTACATCATGCATGGCAGTCCCGGCGGCGGTAGCAGCAGTAACAGTAGCGTGGGCAGTAATGCCACCACACAACAGATTTGCACGCCCCACATTGACGACTTTAAGCTGGAGAATAATAATCATGCGAGTGTTGAGCCAACTGGTCAGTTGTATCGTGGATTTATAGCCGTCATTAAGGAGAATTTTGGCTTTATCGAGACGCTGTCGCACGATGAGGAGGTCTTCTTTCACTTTAGCAACTATCAGGGCAATCCCAATTGGCTCGAGTTGGGCCAGGAGGTGGAGTACACACTGGCTCCTAATGGCAACACATCTGTCTCAGGCAATTGTCTGCCTGCTGAGAATGTGCGCACGTTGCCCAAGAACTCAATACCGCAACCGGCGGTGCTGGAAACCGTACACAATGGCGTTGTGGCACGTCCATTGCGCTGCATCAATCCAGATCAGCAGGAATATGCTGGACTAATTGAGATACTCGATGAAACACGCACCACAATCATATCACAGCATGAATTTGGCATCACCAGTCTGGTGAATAAGCGTGATTTGCTACAGAAGGGCGATCTAGTTGGCTTTCGCATTGATGAGAGCGGTCGTGCGGCGGATGTGAATGCGGTTAGACAAAAGAAACGTGCAACTGTTGACTCAATCAAGGGCCAGTTTGGTTTCCTCAATTTCGAGGTCGAGGACGGCAAGAAGCTATTCTTTCACATGTCCGAGGTGCAGGGCAGCACGGTGGCTCTACATCCAGGTGATACTGTGGAGTTCTCAGTGGTTACCAATCAGGTGAGCAGACAGTTGTGGATTCTTAATATATAATAGTTTTACTTATAATTAACATTTTTATTGCAGCGCAATGGAAAATCTTCGGCTTGTAATGTTTTGAAAATAAACGATCGACCCGATCGTCTGATCTCGCGCCTTAAGCTCAATGGCGAAGATGGTGTGCCGCGTTTGATACTCATTCGTGCACCCAAGGGGCCGCAGGGCAAGGGCTTCTCTGTTTTAGCGCGCCATCCACGCATTCCAGGTTAACTTAATGTTATATTTATTAAAAAGAATTTATCTAAATCAAATTTTATTTGCAGGCGCTCTGGTGGAGTAATTCCAAATCAGATATTAAATGCAAATTAAAGACAATGCATGCATACACACATATATACATTTATATATATATATATATTTATATATTCTTGTACGCAACAAACAACAACAACAAAAAGGCTTAACAATATCATATAGAAGGCACAGCAAACGACTCCAAAACAACCATAATCAACAACAATTACAAAACTACAATGTGAACTTGTCGCTACAACCATATTATAAATGAACGAAAGAATGAAGCATACATTTATTAAGTAACTTATTAACTTAGAAGCAAAACACTATTGGAAACGATAATAATAATTGATAGCAAAGCATATGGCATACAAACATAAATACATGCATACATTATTAAATAAATATATATATATTCATATATATTAATATTGAAAGTACTAAAACTTGGCAACTCCAAAACAATTTCTATGTGTCTGATAAAATGTAAACGAAATTCTGTACGTAAAGAATTACGAATTAATAATCAATATAAATCAGGGCCCTCCTTTTCCTAATTGTAATTGTAATAATGCTACACAGTTTATAATTCTGTTATATTTGAAGTTGTGCGCTGCTTAAAACTGAAATTCAAGTGTCTGAGAGATGAAACCAAATTGTGTGTATACGTATACTATTTTTCAACTAGTTTTGCTTTAATTTAATTTAGCATATATAAAATGAAATCTAAACTAACAAAAAAAAAACTAAAGAAAACAAAAAAAAAAAACTGAAAAGAAACAAAAAACAATTATTGTATAATGGCAACGAAATCCTTGCATATGTGCGTTAAACAAAATGTAAACCAACAAAGAGACATACAAACAAACAAACAATATATGCCATAGATGCGTAGATAGTTTTTTCTCAACTTATATATGCTCTATTCTATTCTATTCTATTCTATTAATCTATTTCTTTTATAATTCTCGCAAACTGTTCTTTCACTGCTTCTTTGAAGTCTTACTGTTAAACTGGCATATACAGTATACATATGTATATTTATTGAATAATTATTGTATACAACAACAAGATAAAGAAGCAACAAGTATTTATATTTAACAAACAAAGTCTTAATTTCGATTGTAACATTTCAACACCAAAACACTCTACGAGTATATTAACAGTGTATGTTGTTGTTTCACGAATTTTTTTTCTGCATTCAAAAAGGTTGCATTAACTTATTACATATTATATTATACAAAATACATACATGCATACATCTTACATATACAAGAAACATATTTATTTAAACAAATGGAAATCGATCTTTGTAACTAACACACAAAAAAATAAACAAACAAACAAAAAAAGAAAATAACTGAGAATACAGAAGAAGAGCAAATGAAATTTGCTGCGCCAAATCTGTTGAAACCATTTAATGAAAGATTACAAAAATTAATTTTTAAAAATGTATTTTTAAATATTAAAGTATATATATATAGTAAAACAAAAACAAATACAAAGAGAGCGTGTCGGAAACAAAGAGCAAATATTGTGAAAAATTATGAATTTCAATTACTAACAAAAAAAATACAAAAAAAAAACCAAAACGGAAAATAAAAAAAAAATTAAACAAGCTAACAACAAATTTTGGGATCAGTACGTCCTACTATAGCCATGTTATACATATATACAACAACAACAACAACAAGAAAACACTAAGCAACACAACAACAAATCAAGAACAAGAATAATAGTAATTTAAATATGTATAACGCTATAATACGAATGTATAGGTATACATTCATACATACATTTATCGTCTGATATGCCGAAAGATAAAACTGCAGGCGTTTAGAGATTTATGCAATGCAATGAAATGAACAGCACACAGACACAACAGAACAGCAACTAATCCTTATTTATAAAATATAAAACATAAAAAAATCGTAAAACATACACAAAAAAAAAATGCAACAAAAAAAAAATACAAAATACAAAAAACAAAAATACATATGTGCTTGAATACGAAAGAAAAACAACAAAAAAAAAAACAAAAACGCAAACTATATAAGTCAAATAATAAAAAAAAATAAATACATATTTCAATAAAGCAAAAAAACTGCGTTTTTCTAACAGTTTCAGATTTAAATAATTTGACAAAGTGAATTTAAGACAAACTAAATTTTTTATCCTGAATAACAGCGTGAAGACTGAGAAAATTCCGATTTCTAAAGTCGAATATCTATCAAATTTTAGAATAGGTTTCACTTAGAAGCAATTTTCTTATTTCTATGACCCCAGGAAGTATTGAAAAAGACAATTCCATTTGTTTTTGGTTTGTTTTTGTGTTTTTTTTTTATTTTTATTTATAAGAATAATTTATATCTGCTTAAGTTTTCCGGATTACATGACATGACTATGGTATGGTATCGCATTTTTTCCTCATCTTATTTTTTACGCACGCTCATCTTTCTTTCTTTTTATTGACTTTGACTTCGTTTATGCTCTATACTATTTGCTTTTGTTTTGTTTTTAGCACTGATTTTGCTTAAAATTCAAATATATACTTCATAAATAGTTTATGGTGTTTTTATCTTAATTTGATTCGTTTGAGTTTATGTATGTTATTATAATTTACTTAGAAATTTACGCTTGCATTGATTTGTTTATAGTGAATATTGCATTGATATATCATTATTTGTTGTTTGTTTTGTTTGGTTTTGTTGTTTAATGCTTTTGCTTTCGTTAC
The DNA here is from genome assembly GCA_963924055.1 of Drosophila limbata. Lineage (NCBI taxonomy): Eukaryota > Metazoa > Arthropoda > Insecta > Diptera > Drosophilidae > Drosophila > Drosophila limbata. The sequence goes on from OZ001354.1 coordinate 15,258,861, forward strand.
GCATGATTATATCGCTTATGTAAGTATATATTATATAATATAACATATAGCTTAGTTTTAGTAGATACTCGTACTAGATTTCAAAAATTGCGTGTGGAGCTAAGAATGTTTTTTTCGACGAATTAAAAACCGATTATTTGCATTATATAAATTCTGTAAAAAGGGTTTCATCGTAATATAAACTTTATTACATTAATTTTAGTTCTCTTTGCGATATTTTTGATTTTAAACGAATACTCGGTACGGTATTTGACTTGCATAAACTTACAAATATTACAAAAAAAGTAGAGTTTTGTATAAAAAATCGAGGTAAACTTTGATAGTGCATCGGATTTGGTGTTCTTTGTTCTTAGATTTTCCTTTATTTTTCATTACATGGGAAATATTACGGATAAGGAAACTCAGATTTGACGCTGGGGACAGCATTAAAGGCATTTTATTCAATATGTTTTGGATGAAATATTTGATGGATTTGCCGATGCACCAATTAAAATTGATTTTGTTTCATATTATCGACGCCTGACTGTATTCTATGAATGGGGTTTGTCTTTTATTACGAAACGAGAGCATAATTTGATTTTGGTAGGGTGGACAAATTTTAGTTTCGATTTCGATCGAACTGCGTATGTTTTTTTTTTATTTATTTGTAATTGTTTTTTAAATGTAATTTGCTTAATAGGAAGAAGTAGATACGTCTTAAGATAAGTGTATATATAGCTATATTTGATATTAAATGGGTTGTGCTTAATTTTTTTCTTTTCTTTTAAGAGTGTGAAAACTTTTGACTTTCATTTCTCTTACTCTTTTTTTTTTTTAATTTTTAAATTAATTATTAAATGTAAATTGTGTATATTTTTGGTTTATCTTTTTTCAAGAGAGCGAAAGATTTATTACGCCTAATTGCTTGTGCTGGCTACGCCAAGGATGTGGGTGTGTGTGTGTGTGTGTGTGTGTGTGTGCGGTGTGTGTGGGCTGCTAAACTTAGCGTAACTCTAGATGAAGTATAGGTGCTCCTAAAGCGAGTTTCAGAAAGATATTTATATATAGATGGAGAAGGGAAGTGAGGGAAGCGTAATGAGAGTTTCAAAATTATGCTTATGATTTATCATTTGCCTTTTTGCTTTGTTTGGGATCCATCATTAACATTACCATTGTTCCTCCAAAAGGGGAATCACACTGTTCTGCTGGCACTTTAGGCGCTATTCTTGGAGACAAATTCGCGTAATATATCGCCAGCCATTTCGATGTTGTTGCGCGAAATGCCCAGCGCTGTGATGGCATTCTCCTTGGAGTAGCCAGCGTTCATCAGCCTCGCTATATACTCCAGATTGATATTCTCGTAGGGCACAGTGCCGCAGTCTTTTTGATTGATCGTTACGTTCGCATAGAGCAGCGGCTGCTGATGCTGTTGCTGGACAGGATTGGCCAGCTGTGCTGGCGTTGGCTGCTTCAGCGTTGCCTTCTTGCCGTTGGCCAACGCAGCAGCTGCCGCCAGAGCCGCCGCACTTGTTGTCGTGGTGCAGAGTTGCGTGTAGTGTGAACTTGCCGCATCCTGGGAGGCACTGTTGCCACTGACACTGGGTTTGGGCAACGTGCCACGCGCCTCCAGGGGACGTGTATCGATCACACCACTTATGGTCTCCGCCGGACCCACCTCGACCATCTCGTCCAGCAGCGACAACACCGGCGATGTGGTGCTGCTCGAGATGCGCTGCTGTCGCATCAGATCCTCGGCCAATGTGTCCACGCTGTTGCTCACATGCGGCGGAATGGGCGGCGCTGTTGTCTGTGGCGGCACATTGTCCAGACTGCACTGAATGTTGTCAATACTCTTGCTGCTCGAGGGTGTGCCATTTGGCTTGACGGGCGTCTCCATGCCAGGTGATTTTCGTGGCGGCAACGGAGGCGCCACAGCAGCCGTGGCAGCTGTAGGAGCTGAAGCAGCCGCAACGGTTGAGCTGGAACTGCAACTGCAGACGGCATCCTGCAGATTTTGTAGTATGGCATAGGAGCTAATGGAGGCGGTGTCACCGGAGCCACCACCACCACCACAGATGTCCGTTTTGCTAGGCAGCTTCTGGCCATAGGTGGAGTTGACCACACTGGAGCCCATCAGCGGTGCACTCATACGATTCGTGGTCTTCTGCGTGGAGTTGTTGCCAGTGGATGTGATGTGACCATTGCCAGCTCCATTGCTGATCACAGCTGCTGCTGGCGGTGCCGAGGGTTGTGGCAACTGTTGTTGTTGCTGTTGCTGCTGCGTGGAAGTTGTTGTGGATCCGGTGTTGTTGTTGCTGCTACTGCTGCTGCTGCTGCTGGGCAGGCTGAGAGCTGGCGATCCGCCCGCATACAGATCGTTTTGTACGGCCATCAAACTGGGCGTGGTGCTGCGCCTGCCCAGGCGGGGCGAGGTGTGCGGACTGTGCTTCTCCATGGAGGATTGGGATGCCGCCGATGTGCTCAGCGCATGCAACGATGATGTGGCAATATTGAAGTCGCCCATATCCTGCAGGATGTGGAGTTTGTAGTCAGTCAGTTGTTGCATCAACTTTGGCTTGAAAGTCATATTAATTTTTTGGTTTGGTTTGGTTAGGACACATGCCGCTAGAGCAACGAGGCAACTGCAAAATCAAACTGTTTGTTGGACATGCACAACAACAATGGAAAAAAGGAGCAACAACAACGCATAAATTGTATATAACTGTAGACAAAAAAACACATAAATCATAAAGAATAAAAAAGTCGATAGCAAACAATTAAAACCAATATTTATAAATATTTATACATATATATATTATATTTTTTCTTTTTTTTGTTTGTTCGGGTTTTGTTTTCGTTATGAATTAGAATTAGGCATTTTAAAACATATTAAGGAAATCGAAAAATTATAAATCTAATTTCTAATTTCTTGTATTATATAGTATATATAAAAATTGCATTAGATGTATTACATTAAACATAAATAATAATTATTGAATATTGATGTATGCTGATTGAAGCCTAAGTATGTTAAGGAAACAAACTGAGCCGAATAATTAAATAATAATTAATGTTTGAATGAATGAATAAGACAAAAAACATAACGCACACACACATACACGCATATATACGCACACATACAATGTTTTAAAATGTTAATTTCTTGGCTAATACTTGTAACGTTTTTTGTTTTCTTTTCTTTTTTTTTATAAATTCTGGCCTAGGCTTGTGATAGTTAACAGCTAACTACAATAATCATGATACTAATAATAATAATAGTACATAATAATAATGATAATTATAGATACATATGCATTGGCTTTCACCATGGTTTTAGCCTTTTAATTATTATTAATAAATTACAGTCTTAAGTCTTACAAAAAATACAAATTATGAAAACCAAATTGAAAACTAAAACGAACAAAAAATTCAAATAATAATCGTAATAATAAATGATAAGCCACTCACAAAACTAAACATATCTTTGGAAATATCAAACAATAAACTAAAATGTGAAATTATTACAAGTTTCTTATGGGGGAGGGCATACTGTAGGAAGAACAGGGATCGAATACAGTTTTGATTTCATTTTTTTTGCATTAGCTCACTAAAGTACAAATACAAAAAATACAATAATAATAATAATAAATTCTATGGGTGCCTATTGTATGTACAAAAGTGTAAAAGAGAAAACACAAATACAGCATTTCAGTTTGTGGTTTGTTGTTGCTTAAGAATTAATGCATATTACGCATATGATAATAAAAAAAGGAGGCAAAAGTAAACACAATTAAATGATTCATAAACAGAGCCAAACGAACGAGCGAGCGAATGAATGAAGAGGAAAATCAAATGAAAGCAACCAACAAACGAAACGTAACGAAACAACGTACAGTGTGCACAGAGAGAGACAGAGAAAATATGGAAACAAGCGAACGCTGATAAATAACGATGATTGCGATGTGCGGCTGATGAGCAACTTCCGCTCTACTCGACACATATATACACACACATATCCATAAATACAAATATATGTAGATGTATGTGCATATGCTTAATCTGTCTGTGTGTGTGTGCACTGTGTACACTGCTGGTTAGTTGCGTTTAATTTACTTTTAGCTAATAATTTAAGTATGAATAAATCAAAATCGCTAAACACTAAACTTAATATAAAGAAACTTCTAATGTGTTGATATATATATATATAAATGTATATATAAACAAACCAAAATCGATATTTGTAATCGTAATAAGAGTAATATGTGTATATATAAATATACATATATATAAATAATAGAGAGAGTTAGAGAGTGAGGCAGCACAGGCGGGCAGCGCGGGGCAGGCGTCAAAGTCAAAGGCTTTACTTATAAGCGCTGCACAAAACTATACCTCTGTATCGTCATCGTCCTGCTGCTGATGTCGTCCATTCGTTGCATTGCGACTGTGTTCCTTGCGGGGATCGAAGGCATCCACAACGATCTGCTCGGTGCCCTTGATCTCGGCACGGCAGAAGGGACAGCCCTGCAGGAAATAATACGAAAATTGAGTAAAATTACGTTTGAATGGGTTTTATTTATCATGATAATTGACTTACCTGTCCCTCCGAGTCCACCTGCCAGGCGGTGAGACAGGGCGTGCAAAGCAAATGTCCACAGGGCTCAATGCGTATATCCTTATCATTCTCTGCGCAGATTTTGCATAACTGAAAGGTGCTGCCTGCAATTCCAATATGGGTTTAGTAAGTAAACAAAAAAAGAGAGATATTAGAGCTATAAGAGACTTACCCATTTCACAGTACAGCTCGTATTGCTCTTGTGTGACAGTGATGTGATCCTCGGTTGGACTTTGCACGGCTGACGACAGATCCGGATTATAGGCCTGGCCATCGGGATATAAGTAAAAGCCCTCGCTAAATGAACGACAAGAGAAAGAGGATTAGTCAGTTAAATAAACACTTATTTTTAAAAGTAACAAATAGATATAAATAAAATAAAATATTATATTTTCAGTTTACAATGAAATTGTGATCAATGAGCTAAATAAACAAGTTATTTTTCAATTTAACACAGACTGAAATGAACAAAGAATTCATTTGCTAGAAATCTTCCAAGGCTGAAAATATAACTTAGATATTGCATGCAATGCTTTTTCTAGATAAGAGTGCATTAATACATATACATAAACACATGGAAAAGCTACTAATGAAGAGAGAGTACTTTAGAAGAGAGCAGAGTTATAAGCTCTTTCCACTACAAAGTTTTACGTTATCAGTATTTTTACAGAATTTAATGCATTATGAAAAATTAACATTTGTTGCCGATCGCAGAAGTTTACTTTTTTAAGTAATAAAAAAATTAAAATAACTCAATAATAATTATTAAAGTGAAGTTATTTGTAAGAAAATGCACTTAAAATGTTTATGTACTTAACTTTTAAATAGAAAATGAGTTAAACTTCTATAACATCACTTGTTTATTTCTAATGTTAAGCTTACCGATGCCCATCGAGCAGCGCCTGACACAGCGATTTGTTCTGTGGTATTGTCTGTAGTATTTCGCCATCGGCGGTTACATAGCCAATGGCCCATTGGCCCAATCGGGTGCAGGATAGGCGGAAAACGTAGCTGCCTGCTTTGTGTATGTAGCGCTGTAGACGCGCTTTCACCTCATCGTAGGTGAGAAAGGCCACATAGCCGGGATGGGTGACGGCCAGGATCTGCCAGTTGCGTAGCAGTGTTACCCAAGGCTGAAATAGACGTGTGAATACATCGAATTCAAAATTCGATATATAATCATTGCACGTCAAATCGATGGTCGTCTTAAGTGCCATCGCCTCCAGGCCCGAGGATATGGGGTGCACTTTGTTTAGCTCCTGTCGGAATATTTTCCAAGGCACCAGTGTACTACAAAATAAGTAGATTGTTTAGTGGATTTTCATTGAGAAATGTGCTGCATGTTTACCTGTTGCCAAAATTGCTCTTCCAAAAGTCAGCGGCATCGGCCTTGGTGATTCGAAATTGATCGCCAGCAAAGACACCGTTGGGAAATATAGCTTTAAGCTCGCTGAGCATGTGTGAGAAGACCAAACTCAGTTTGGTTAGATTGCGTCGATAGTGTGAGTTCTCATCGAACATTTTCTCTTTGCCCTCCTTGAAGAGCTTTATGGCCTGCTTGCATTTACGCATTAGATTATTAATGAAGACATTAAAGTGCTCGTTGGCATGCAGCAGATGCATCTGATCCTCGTTCTTTGAGTAAATGAGACGCAATCTCTGATACGTATCCGGCAGTATATCCAATATGAAGGGGGGACTGTTTTTTAAATTCATTTTGGGCTGTTGGCATAATTTGACCACCTTGTCCATCAGTTTCCACGTCTTCTCCAACGTTTTCTTGTCCGTCGATAGACGCTGTGAGACGCATGCCTCGGAGATGGCTCCATGTAATTTCGAAAAGATTGAAGGAAAAATTTTTGGTTGTGATTGTATGCGACTGGTGCGACTCGTCGCCATCTTTGCTCTCAACACTGCTGCTGCTAATGGTGCTGCTGCTACTGCTACTCTTGTTGTTGTTGTTGTATTTGTTGTTGCTGTTGGTTTGGGGAGTAAAGTTGTAGGTTTCACTCTTCACACACACACACAAACACACACTTTGCGTTTCGCATTACAACGACGGGCAGCGACAACATGTATTTTCTGGACCCCCCAAACTGGCAACGCACGCAAAATAATCAAGCATACACTTTGCCTTTAACACTAGGCAGATGCATTTGCACAATTTGCGCGTTTCGTTGTTAGTTATAAACGAATTTTTTTCCCACACAATTCTCCGACTTTTTCAATGAGTGTGGCTGTGTGCGTACATGTGAGATTGTGTGTGTGAGTAAAACAAAATCAGATGGCAACCTTGGCTAAGCCTGACAAAAACAAAAGGTGGCAGCCATAAGGCCCCACGGATAACTCCGTTCCACATTTAACTCACGGATAACTCAATTCCAGATTTAACTCAATGTAAAAAATTTAGAAAAATTTGGAACTTGCTTAATTTTAAAGCGAGGATTTCGAAAATTGCACTCAAATTTTTTTTTAATTTTTCTCGAATTTTAAAGATTTTTTTTAGAATTTCTTACTAAACTTCACCACGCGAAGGGTGTCGTGCACTAAACCAATTTTAAAACGAACTTCATTGTTTTAGAACATTTATAATTTTCTTGGTTTTTTTGAATTTTTAAATTCGAATTTAAAATTAATTTTTTAAAAATAATAATTTCTATCGATATATAAAAGAAGTTAATTTCATGAGACGAGTATCGATACTTCTATGCTACTGCCACTCTGTTTTCAGTGCTGTAAATTATGTGCGGCCAGTGCTGCCCATTTAATGGCACACTGCCTGTCGTGACTGTTACATTTTAAAATACGATAACGAGCTGAGCATATTTGTGCCCAAAATTAACATAGCTATGGAAAAAAGGTGAAATGCAGCAAATAACTAAGCTTGCGCATGCGCATGTTGCTAGCTCATCAATTTTAAATTGGTATTTCACGGTATTTTCACAAGTGCATTTATAACAAGCACTTTTGATTTTCTTTTGTTTTTTTTTGCCATATAATTTCCGCTCTTACTGTGATGCTCGGCCCGATGCTCTATCATCACTTTTATATAATACTCATGATACTTTTCTATGTGCTGGCGAATTGCTTGTAAGCCATGATTAAAACGCCAGGTGTAGAAAACTCGCACGACTTGCAGAACAGGTGCGTGGCCTGTTGCTGTTATTTGTTATTGCCCCATGTTACTTGTTACTTGCGGCTTCTATCATTTTATTACACACTGTATTTTGCTTATACCCTAGCAGAGGATACTATAATTTTGTTACGCACTGTGTGACGCATTTATGAAGTTGTGACAGAGACCAGCAATTATATAAATATGTTTTTATAATCAGAATGAAGATGAAGAAAAAAACTTTGTCGTTTCTTTGGATATTGTCTTAAATAATCTGACTAAATTTATATTTAAAATTGGGATGCTTTATCATGTATCTTTATCGAATAAAAATTAGCCTTTACTGTGAAAAACTTTCTTTGTTTTTTAAGATATCTCAAACAATCTATCATAATATTAATTGGTGTTATTCTATACATCCTGACTCACTTTGGCTGTAGTTGGACCATTTCATAGCACTGCCCTGCAAAAGTTCAGTGCAAAATTCGAACACAGCACTTTACTAGGGTATCAAATCTTCAGTCTGTCAACAACAAATTTTCTATGTCTTATTTTTTATTTCTTTTTTTTTTGGTTTTTAATATGCACTGCACTGCAGCTACAATTTTCACTTTCCATTTTTATTGGCAGCCGCTAACCACAACGACGACATCAAATCTTGGTTATGGCCAAAAAGAAATTGCACTGATGCCAAAGGTTTTTCTTCTTTTTTTTTGCCAACATTTGACGCCGGCTTTCTTTTAATTAATTTTTAAAGTGGTGGTCTTTTCAGCATTAGTTCTGGGCGGCCAAGTCGCTTGTCGCTTTGGCGGTTTCTTGGTTGGCGGTTGTTGTCTTGGCTGCTGTGTCACGGCTGTCAGATGCATTTTGCCGCTAACATGTCTCTGTGTGTGCCCAAAAACTAACTGTAAACATTCACTTACTGACCTCTTTTTGCCGCTAAGCGATTGCGGTGGCGGTGGCTGTGGCGGTGGCGACCAGCTGCTGCACCACTCAATTTTCTTTATGCACGCGAGCGTACGCCAGCCAAAGCTCATGTGCAAGCTTCAGTACCTATTGTATACACTCAAAAAAATTGTATGTTGATAACGCCCTAAATTAGACTTAGGTGATCGTCCTTAAATTTCAAAAGTCATCCTAAAAAAGAGATTAGTTTGCCCCCTTCTTAAAAGCGTTTTGAAACCTTTAATAATTTGAAAAGTATTTTTATGCTAAAATAAGGGCGCGATTTTTTAAAAATTGGATAGAATTGCCTAAATTATAAAAAATTTTGAACTAAAATATAATAAATTTATTATCATTTTTAACATATTAGGAATCTCAATTTTAGCTTTTTTTCTAACAGCTTAAAAAGAATTTTTTGCATTACTTAAGGGCGAATTTTCTTCAGTTTAGAGAGATTTATCCTAGGTCACTGATCACCAAGTATTAGCAATTAAAAAACAAATTATATTGATAATTTTTAACATTTTGGGGCTGATAAATTTTAAATATTGTTTTTCTTTTTTAATAATTTCTAATAATTTACTTAGGGCAAATTTTCTATTTTTTTTCAAACATACATACATTTTATGGCGATTTTCTTAAATGCAGAAAAACAATTTCCGAGTGTATGTATGTATGCGTGTGTGTGTCGGAGTGTCTGTATGTGTGTGACCCTTATTCGCAACGCCACTCAGGCGTAAAATTTATGGCTTAAAAGTCGACAAGTCTATAAACACAGCTTCCAGCTAGCAACGTCTGCGGCTTTGAGTATCGGCATCGAGTTCGACTTCAAACTGTGCGGCGGCGCACTTTCTACGACAGCGACAACGACGGACGGCCGACAGAATGGCCGACTGTTGCCGCTGCCGCTGCTTAGATCGTGCCTATATAGGAGGTACATATAGGAGATAGATGCCTAGATGATGCCTATGCTATGTGTGTGTTATAATTTCAAATGCAGTTCGCCTTTTTGGTTGCATTTTGCTGCCACTTTTGGCAAATTAAATTTGTACGCAAAACCGATTAGGTTGCAGACAACATGACCAAGTTGTTATTTTAAATACCGACAACTCCATTTAATCAATGGCTAAGCGCAACAAAAACCGATGCAGCCACAGCCGACAGCGACAGCGAAGACGCGTCGCAGGCGCACAGTGTGACAATGCACACAGCAGGAGCTTTCTAAACACTTTTTCCGGTTATGGTAAAGCTAAGCTTCCTGAGCAAATTAACATGTATTTAAATTAATGTAAAATACATATCAATTTTAAAATGGTACCTTCTGCGAATTCTGTTGCCTTTCTAGTTTCAAATATATAGTATTTCCCAATTATGGCTTTTTAATTTTATTTTTTATATTGATGTTCCTAATTTTATTATTAAACTTTGGTATTTAATTACTGATAAGTTAATTTAACTTACATTATCAAGGTATCAAATTGTGCAATCATTTTAAACTCCAAACGGCCTTGAAAAACAATTATAAGCAATGTGACAATTTTTATTAGAATTTCTTTATGGCCAGTGTCACCACTGTGCGGCGCCCAAACGACGCCAGCTGAGCAGCTGCTGCGCTGCGACTGCCTTTCACTCATATAAATGGCATTGCAAATTCGAGTGTGAGTGTCATTCAAACCTTTCTCTCGTGTCGTTCGGTACGGCGCAGTCGCAACAGTAACAGTAACAGCAACAGCAGCAGCTTTTTTTGTCGCCAACGAAATTGGAGCTGTGGCTGCAATCGTCTCCTAGTTTGATCTGTTGTGTCGGGTCGACCGTGCAACAAAAGACGCAGTAGCAGTGGCAGTAGAAGCGGCAGCAACAATAAAAGCCTATAATTTTTTATGAATGTGTAAAAAATCAAAGCGCGCGTGCGTGTGTGCGACAGTAAGTGTAAATGTGTGCGTGTGTGTATGTGCATGTTCATTCATTGAAAACGCAGCAGCAGAGAACAACAATGCAGTCGTCGCTGTAACGTCAACGTCGACAGCGATTGGGCATAGCGTCCACAGCAACAACATCCACATAACGATCACTTCGCATGCGAAACTCAACGAGCGCGCATCAAAATCAAATTCAAACGGTTACGGCAAAAGAGTAACGAACTACTGTTAAAAAGCACTGAAAAGAACTCAAAGTGCCCGCCCCGAAGACTATGAAAAGATATTTTGTGTGCATATAATAATAAAAAAAAAAAACAAAACCAACAACAACAAGTAAGAAAGCAACAGCAGAATGAACGAATGACTGAACAAACGGTAACGGTGGTAAAACTTCAAAAGGCACAGTCGTAATTGAAATCGAATTAAAGCATCTTGCAAAAAAAAAATAGCACTAAAAGGCAAGGCGATAAAAAAGAAATTATGCTACATTGTGCGAGAGGTCAGATAGCTGAGAAACAGATACCAGCGCACAAATAAGAAGAAGAGTGTTAGAAGCAGGAGTTTGGCGTGTAATTGCGAAATCGTCGCTTAATGTTTAATAGGCAACGAATGAACTCATAAAAGGGCCTCCAAGTTAAACCCAAATGAGCGAACCGCGAACCGAGTAACCACAAGACAAAACGACTGCGACAAGCAACCGTTAATTCGAACGTTGGCAGCGACGCCAGCATCAGCAAATAGCAATAGTAACAGCAACAGCGACAAAGTCAGCGTCAACGCCAACGTCAGCGTCAGCTTGAACTCTGCGTGTTTGCGCTTGCACCAGTTCTTTTAAAGCGCCGTGCATAGACAGACGGCGGGAAGAGGTACTACAAAACTTTCTTTAACGCAAGTCGAAGTCAAAGACGAAGTCGTGTCGTGATCTTTGCACGCCGTCGCAAAGCTGGTGTTGAACTTGAGAAGCTCAAACAGCACAACAACTGCGACTGCTACGATTTCAATTGTTAACGAGCGAAAGCGCCGTAGTCACGCACACATAGTCGTTGTTGTTGTTATCGTCTAGCCTAGGCCAGGAAACTGCACTTTCCCGGCAGTGAAAATGATGAACTTGATCCAGACGCAGCTCCAGTCCCGCTTTAAGCTAAGGCTCCAGCGCCAGCTGTTTGGCGCACTGCTGGTATTTGTACTAACGGCAATCCCCATTAATGGTAAGTCATACACACAGTGATGTCATTTCAATTTATGTTTTTTATTTTAAAGTTATATTAATTCAAGAAAAGTTTACTGTCCTCTAATTTTCTTTATTATTTCTTTATTTAAAGATGAACAATAACTGTCGAGAAATACTTAGATTTTTAATTAATTCTATTTTTAGCTAAGAATTTAATAAAATTTACACATTTAAAAATTAAAAGTAAATAGATGATTTTTATATCTTTAACATTTTTACTTATATTTAATGCTTAAATTCTTAAATTCATTTTATTTTTTCCTTATTTAGTATATTTATTTTAAAATTTTCATAATTTGTTTTTACATGACTTTTTTTCAAATCTATCCTTTCATTTTTTGAACGTTCAAATTCTGATCAACACTGATCATACAGCTAACTAACTCAGTAGTAGGAAGGGGGAGGCAACCAACAGCTGTGCCACTGTGCGATAGAAAGGCCAATTACAACAATGCTTTTGTCTTCTGCCCAGCAGCAGCAGCAATTAATAGCTATCTAAGGTTCAAGTATAAAGTGAATGTAAAGCTGACACACATCAGAGAGTACAACCGGTCCCCCAACTCCCCACCCCCCATGGAGTATGGCATGTGCCCATAAGAGAACCCGCTCTCCCCACTAATCATAGCTCCACTCGCATAAATACGTAAAAGTAAAGCCCAAACATGGTCGTAAATTTGTTCGTCGTGCACAATTTGTCCAACATTCAAATAAATTCATTAAACTTGCTCTCATGCACGACAGACAGACAGACAGACAGAGAACAACAGAAGAGAATTGAACCCAGAGAACCAGAAGATAAATATACATATACAGTGTTACGGCAGCCGGTTGGAACGGGTTCAAATTAAGAACTGCATTAAAGAGAGCAGCAAATTATTTGGTTGATTTCCTTATTAGGTCGCCATAAAAGACTTGACCCGTGGTGAAACATCATAACAGACAGTGGCAATTACTGAAGTCAAGCGATTTGTTTCTGCTTTCGACATGATCGTTATTTAATTGAAATCAAAATTCCTCACTGGAAAAAGATCGTGACATTGTTATATGTATATCATCATCATCTATTGAATAGGATGACTAAGTGTTTATGCTGCAATTGTGATTTTAATACATAGATATAGATATTCATAGATATACACACATTTTCTTTGTATTTTTGATAAAGACCTTTAGGATCCTTTAAATTTTTTTTTCCAATATTTCATATTCATTTAATTTTTAGCTATTATAATAATAATCGAAGCTTACGATTTGCTTAAGAATATAAATTTATAAATATTCCTTATCTTTTCTGAGCAATTAGAAATGTAATTTTTTTAAATTTATTGCTAACTTTCCCTCTTTTAAAGTAAACTTTTGCTCAACTTTCAATTACATATATGACCATAAAGTTGACCCCGTATTTGGCATCCTTAGACCACTGTGCAGCTGGCAGCGTGATATGTGGGGGCAGTAGTTGCAACAAGCGAGCACCACATATCATGTCTGGTCGCAGTCCCGGCCTAAGCCTGCCCAGCTTTGTGTGATTGTTGTTGTTGTTGCTGTTTTCCACTTTTGAAAATTATACGTTATGCGTATTTTTTTGCTTCAGTTGCTGTTGTTGTTTGTTGTTGTTGCAATTGATGGCATCCGATAGGAGCTGAGAGCTTTGGTCATGACTGCCACTGGAATGGATTGTGTGTGGTTTGTGTATGTGGATGGTGTGGAATGTGGAACATAGGCGAGACGACGCAGTGTCTGATGTCTGTATTAATTTCTAACGCCGCTTAATTTTCTCTAGTTGCGGCCATTAAAATTTGCTGCGAATGCGACTGCCTCTAGATTAAGTCTTTGACTCTTGGCATTTCTTATTTTTTTTTTTATTTATCTTTTCTTTTATGTTGTTTTGTTGTGATTTTTAAAAGTTTTTTGGTTTTTTTTTTTTAACGCAGCTGATACAAATTGAAATAATGAACGTGGGTTCAATTATCTCGGGCAAACAATCGCAGTCAGTCGCTTGAAGCGCGCTAATAGATTTTCTACTTCTACTTAGTTGTGCTTCCTCTCGCGTCGCTTTCTTTGCAAACAAAAGCCAACATCCGACTACTACGACTACAACTACGACCACGACGAGACAACAGACATTTTCGGCCGGGGCCGGAGGCAATTAGTGTGAAAATTTCACTTGCAGTTTTAGCCTCATGATTTCTGGATGGGGGATTAGCAAGCGCAATTATAGATGGAGGTCACAGATAGTCCCATCATATTTAAGATCCGAGCTGTGTGGGTTGTTTACCGTTAACTCGACTGCACTCAGATGGCAGCACATAGACAGTTTTCTAAATACCCAAGTTAATGTCCGAATATATGGGCATTAAGTCAAATTGTCTGTAGGGTGGGGCTAAATAGAGATGGAATCGTGTTTCAAAAATTAACGAAAGTTTTCTAAAGGTTACTACATTTTATAGTTCCTTTATCTGAATGATGAATACAGTTGATGATCTAAATTTTATGGATTAGTTATCTATCTTTTCTATTTATCTTTTGCTAAATTTTGAGATCATTATCTATTATTTTTATTATTGTAGTCTAGAAATAATAAAAATAATTTAATTTTAAAGTAAAAATAAATTCAAATTAATAATAATAATCAGAATAATTATGAATTTATCAAACATAAAATTAACAATTTTATAAATGATGAATACTGTTATTAAATCAATTTAGGGGAACACAAATTAATACTAAAGTTACAGAAATGACTGAGTCTTGATCGATTTGATTATATTTATCTTTAGCTAAACGAATGTTTTATTATTGATATATTACATTAATTAAATATTTATGTAGTGTCTTTAAAATGTTACCTGGTTTATGTCATGGTTAAAGTCGTGCTCCCGCGTGCTGATCCAGCTCGTGCGTGAAACGTTCCCTGCTCCAGGGTTAAGAACAACAGCCACATATGAAGCTAGGCAACTGCGCAAAATGAACTTTGTGCAGTCGGAGCTAATCCAAAATTTGTATGCACAGTGGCGACTCTTCCGCATGCCGCCAAGAGACCAACGCAACAGACTTACCATTGATTTGCTTACTCTTTCTCACTCCCACTCTCTCTGTCTGGTTTATTCTCTCTCGCTGCAGGCGCCGTAACAGACTCGCCCATTAAGATCATCAAGCTGCCCGCCCAGGCGCCTGTGATACGATATCGGAGCGCGGATGCCGCGTCGGACTCGCTGTTGATCAACTATCGCCAGGATGCACAGCCGGAGTTGTCGGCAACACTGTTGCAGGCGCCAGGGGCAGCCGCTGCGGCATTGGAGAATCTGTTGCAGGAGGAGGCGGACCAGCAGCAGCAGCTGAGCATGGGACGTCAGCATCGGGCAAGTGCCTCCAGCAGCACCAACAACTGTCCACGCTCGTGCCCGCCCAGCTTGACGGTGGGCGCGGAGCCAGTTTGTGGCAGCGATGGCCTCATCTATGCCAATCTCTGTGAGCTGCGCAAGAAGACGTGTGCACGCAATGGCGTCTCCCTGATCAAGGATGTGCGCGATGGCTGTGAACGCTCGAAGGGATCGGATTGCAAGCATCGTTGCACCACAGAAAAAGATCCCGTGTGTGGCACCGACGGACGCACTTATCTGAATCGTTGCATGTTGCGCGTTCAATCCTGTCGTGTTGGCCTCGCCGCCGTCAAGCTGTCGCACGTGGGTCCCTGCAGCAACACCAGCGCCCAGCGGGAATCCTGCCCCGTGGACTGCAACAGCGCGCCCAAGGACGGACCCATCTGTGCCTCCGATGGCAACGTTTACAACTCCACCTGCGAGATGAAGCTGCACACCTGCGGACAGGGCGTGGTCAAAACCAGTCGGAAGCACTGCCAATCCACGAGGATGTGCCGCGAGTCCTGCTGGCGTGTTGCAAGACCCACCTGTGGCTCCGATGGTCGCCTCTACGCGAGTCCCTGCAAGATGCGTTCCACCAACTGTGGCAAGCATGTCTTCGAGGTGCCCCTCTCCTTCTGCATGCCCCAGGAGCGACATGGCAGCCAGGGCGCGGAAACATGTCCCACTGAGTGCCCCAAATCGGATGCGGATGCCACATCGCAGTATGTGTGCGGCAGCGATGGCAACATCTATTCATCACTCTGCGAACTGAAGATGCTCAATTGCGGGTGAGTTTACAAATCCCTCGAATTGATTCGAAAGTGTTGAATTATGTTTCTCTTTCTAGACCGCAGCGCAAGTCCATACAGAAGATGAGCATGGACAAGTGCAAGAATAGATTGACGCGCTGCAAGCAGCTGCCTCCTTGCAAGGACTTTAACAATCTCTTTGGCTCCATCTTCAGCTCCAAGAGGAACGACAAACTCTGCGGCACCGATGCCAAGACGTACAACAATGAGTGTGAATTGGCGCATGCCACCTGCCTGTAAGTCCATATGTAATCCCTTCTGAATTGAATGTCTATTCAACCAAATCTTTTGCCAGACGTGGCGTTAATCTTGCGCATATTGGACCCTGCACGGATCTCAATACGCCGGTCAAGGATTGTGGCGATGCCTGCACTCGTGCGGATCTGGAACAGCAGCCGGTTTGTGGCTCCGATGGGAACACTTTCGCCTCAATGTGCGAATTTAAGCGGCGCACCTGCAATCTGCGTGTGGTGTCCGTGTCCTTGAAGAACTGCGCTCTCACCGCCGACTGTGAGTCCGATTGTGATGCACAGCCGCCAAATTTCGTCTGTGGCTCGGATAATAAGTTCTACAAATCGGAGTGCCACATGCGAAAGGAGAACTGTGGCAAACATGTGTTTGTGGTGCCATTAAAGCGCTGCCTGGCCGCCTTCCAGTTCAAGGGCTGTGCTCGCATCTGTCCCAGGGAATTTGAGCCTGTTTGTGGCAACGATAATAAGACCTATTTGAATGATTGCTTCCTGGACATTGAGAACTGTCGCACCAATAGCACAGTGAGTGTGCATCACTATGGCGCCTGTGGACGCCCCGAGGCGCCCTCCAATAACTTCCTCTACTAACTCCGAATCCGGGCGCGTCATTTACAATTTACATGGCATTTAATATTTTTAGGCTATAGTCTATACGTATTTTATGTATATTTTTTAAACGATATTTATTGTGTTGGAATTAAAAAGCCGAACGAACGTACAAATACTTGGAGAGGGGAATGTAACCTAGGCGGAGTCATCAAAGAGCTTGCTGAGCATTGCGTTGATCTCATGTGGTCGATACCTGACATACTTGTCGGGATTCTTGCTGAACTGCACAGAAGCATACCTAAAAATATGGATATTATTACAAGTTTAAATAGAGTAATTAATCTCCTAGAGCGCACATTTCAAAGAAGCGATTGTATTTGGGCAGTATGTGCTCCACATTGTCTCGTTTGATGCCCTCGCGAAGAATAACATCGGGTATGGAAATGCCTCGTTGGATTTTGCAAGCCTCCTCAAAGTCCTTGTTGAAATTCTGCAAAGAATGCAAAGTTTGGTGTATCACAATATCTCAGAAAATGTTTACCTTAAGCTCTGCTTACCGAGAAACGCTCCTTGAGCACACTGCGATCCTTGTCCTTAACCTTGCCACCCACTGGCTTGGGCAGCTCCTCCAGCGAGTAAATGCCCGAGAGCATTTTTGACCAAGTCTTCTGATAGCTTGTCTTCAGCTCACGTATCATCTCCAAATAACTATGCTCACATTCTGGCTCCGCCAAAGTGACCAAATCAATGAGATTGGAGCGCTGCAGTGATTTCAGTATATAGTGTATGTTATTCAGCCTGAAGAGATGCTTGGTGGCCTGATCATTGTACTGCTCGCATTTATTCATTATCGACAAGTTGAGCTCAGCCAGCGCTTTCTCTGCAAAACAGAAAATCAGAAACAATCTCTAATAAACTATTCAAATAATTAAGAAATCTCACTTATGTAGATGGCTAGCAATGCCTTGTTGCGCTCCTCGCCAGGCAGCGCTTTCTTCATTAAAATGGTGTCCAATTGCGTGGAATACAACACATCGTGGGCGAGTATAGCGCCAATGACATCAAAGTGTTCATACAAATGCTCAATAAACCAAATCGTATTGGAGGTTAATTCATGCACGGTCGCATCCTTGGGCACATTGCTTTGGCCCACAATATTGGTACTAGACTCGCCCTTGACTACCTCCAGGAAGTGCTCCAACGCCTTGGCACCCGTTTGTTGCAGTTTGTTGAGCACCTTGGTCAACTGTTCCCGCTGTGCCGCATCATAGGTGCGTTCAATGTCTGGCTGCAGAAGTATGACTCGCTTCAGTGCGGAGAAGATGCCCAACGCTGAGGTCCATTCCCTGCGTGCAATGCAGCGTTGAATGCGCTGTGTTATAGCCTCCGCATCCTTAACCACCAATTCGATGGCATTGTAAGCCAGACGTGCAAATACTTCATTGTGCTTGGATTGCGGTATAATGTCACGCATAATGGCCCGCTCCCAGTTGAGCAGCCGCTGGAGGCCGAGCAGCATAACCAAATACTTGTCCAACTCCTGATCGCCATCAAGCATATCCTCTGATGTCAAATGATCCGAGTGTGAGGAGGCCTTTTTAATAGAGAAACCTGTCGACTGCTCAATGGTTTGTGTTGCCCTCAAATACAATTTGTTGGCCTTCTTCTCAAAGCTGTGAAGAGATATGATTAGCCAGGTTTCTTTAGGACATGTTCATCATATTCACGCTTACATTTGCTGCAGTCGTGCCGAGGTGTTCTTCTTGGGCTCTTGATTCTGTCGTCCACTGTGACGTGGTCGCTGTAAAAAGTTGGCGAGTTAAACAATTTTCGTTTTAAATAAGGTACAAGAATTAATTTTCGGTACAGTACAAAAATATTTGATTTATTTATTAATACAATACAAAAACACATTAAAATATATAAAAAAGCGAATCATCCAGCGATCGCCTGAAGATGGCAACTTAAAGCGCCTTGAGAGCATCCAGTATGCGATCACAGTCCTCATTTTTGCGCAGACCAATCTTCTTGAGATCCGCGCGATTCATGGACACCAAATCGATTAGATCAATATGTGATTTCTCAAATTTATCCAGATATCTCTCGAGGCCAACGAGGAGGAGGACTTCCTTTACATTGCTGGCATGGTTGACCACGTAGTGGTGGTTTGTTGCCTGCATGGAACGACGACGGGTCTCCACAGTCAGCGATGTTTCAATGTTGGCGTTGCTTGAATCATCCAAGAAAAGATCCAAGCTGTTGTTGTTGTTGTTGTCCTCTTCCTTCCTAGTCTTCATCTTGCCAGATACTTTAATTTTTGGGGGCGCCCCCTGTTGTTGCAGCTTCTCTAATGGCTTCTTAAAGTCCATCGGCGAGACGGGACTTTTGATAGATCGCATATTTTTAATAGGTGACAAATTCGGCGAACGAAATTCTCCAAGAATCGGCGTAAAGCAACGCGAATTAATTGAATTGACGTTGAGCGTATTCCAAACGATCTCGCTTTTCACATTTGGAGTGCGATTAAAGCACAACTTGCGCCTATTTGTTGGAGTGTGACTTTCCGCCATTGTGGTTAATTTAATATTCACACAAAAAAAAAGTAAAATATATATTTTAAACACTGAACTGGACACGTTTTGCACAAAATATAAAGTTTGCAAATGGCAATGACAATTGCTATTGGCGCCACTTGGTCAAAGCTTTAACTGGAATTGCACCGTTACAATTTACTCTAACTGTTCACTTGCACAGCGTTGCATTCGCAATCTTAACATTGAGTGTTGGAACGTAACGCACAAAGCTGTTACTATCTCAAGATCCCGCTAAGCTTTCATACTCACCAAAGCTTCTGTGCCCCAGCTGCTGCTCTTCTGATGATCCTTCAACAGCTGCAGAGAGCGCAAAACAACCTCTCCCCGTTCCGTTGCATAAATGTGCGTATATTCCCGCATATTCTGCTCGAGCCAGAGTGAAATGGTGAATAGTTCCTCTCGCGTACTCTGCGATAGCTGACGAAAGGACGTATACTCATCGCTAGATGAGTCATCCTCTATATAGATTAGGTCCAGTAGCTCCACAGGCTTCAGTGGTGCGCTGTGTTTCTTTAGCAGCATACTGTAGTGCTGATTGAGACCCTCACAGCCGGTATTGAACAAGCTGGTAACATTTTCGAGCTCCACACTTTGTGAGTTGTTGTGGAGAAAGTAATCCATGGCAGCGCGTAGCTTGGCCAGTGCATCCAAAAAGGTACCAATGCTTCCCTCAACGGGACCCTGATGAATGAGTTGGCAAACTTCCTGTGATACATCGTAGTGCGAGAGAACGCTTTCCAGGCAATTCAGTGTGGCTTCCAAATCTGAAATACGGGGCGTTGTCAACAGCTATTGCTTGGGAATAGAGTTATCATATTCTTACTTTGCTGTCGCTTTTGCAGCTGTTCCGTTTCCTGATAGACTGGCAAAATTGTTTGCTCCAAGTTGCCCAAGCGCTTCTCGAAGATCGTAAGTATGCTGGACATTTGGGTGGAGAGATCATGATACTTGTCCACGCGATCTTTTAGTAGCACCAAATTGGTTGTTTCCTTTTCCAATTTGGTATGCGCTTGCACTGAACTGTCCAAATTATTCATTGTTATGATTTTGCATTCCAACCACAAATTTTTTTTTTCTGAGTCGTTGAAAATGAAAGAGAGGAAAATAATCTGAACAGCTGATTACCATTGAGAGCACTGTTAATGTGAATGTTATGTTCACGGCTGCCATGTTAAAAAATCATATTGAGTCAAAATAAAAAAAAATAAGCCAAATTCACTAAAAAAGAGCCAAAACTTTTTTTCAGTTTATGTTTCTTTTGCATTTAATTAAATAAAAAGTATTTTTTTCCCAAACACATAATTGTGGCAGCCGTGGTTTTGTTACTTAGCATGATAGTATATCGATAATTTGCTTATCGACATCGAACTGGCCGCTTGGTTTAGAGATGGGATAAAATCGATTCTCAGTGCATCGATTTGTTTTCGATTTTTTAGAAACAAAAATCGATTAAATCGAAAAAAAACATTTTTTTTTTTAAATTTATAAACATCAATTCATGGAGATCAAATACTTATACATGTAAAAAGCAAACTAAAAATACATTTTAATAATATAACTAAGGAAAAGTTATAAGTTTAAGTACATAAATAACAAAAGAATTTGTTTTCATTACATAAAAAGCGAACAAAAATTACGTTTCCAGAACATAAAAAAAAAGAAATGATTACGTATCCAAAGCCATTCGATCTTGCTTGCAAACAAAAGCTCGTTTACAGTTTTTGTTTTTAGAGCGGCGCGCTATCTGTTACAATGCATCCAGCCTACTAAACACTCGTTCTGATTCGGAGGAGCATGCTGGAATGCACAGAGAGCGTAGGGCATCTATAGATCTATTTACTCAGTTAAAAGCACAATTTTTTATTAAATTACCCTTATTCGCACGTTTTGTTCCTCTCTTTATTCACGGTGATCGAATTTAGCTGATGAATGCTTCACGATACATCGATTCTACCAAAACAGGATCGAGGTTTGAACGAAAAAAAGGAATCGATTAAATCGATTCTAGAATCGATTTTATCCCAGCTCTAGCTTGGTTGCCATGGCAGCTTTTGTTTTGGCCCAAACAAAACGTAAATAAAATGGAAAACTCGCCAACTATGCACCTGCAATAAAATATAAAATGCGTGGCGTGCTAAAATGGTTGGAACGCATCGAATTTCCGAATGCTAAGGATGAGAACACTAGGTAAAGTAGATGTACAAGTTTTATACCACATCAACCACTTGTTGCTTAAGAAAAATTGCATTCCTTTTGGCCGGTTGGTTTTTTCAGTGTACACTCCGTTTGCTATGCACCTGATGGCAGTCAGTTGGTGGTGGCGGCAGGTGAACGTTTGCTCATCTATAATCCCCACGACGGGTCGCTGCTTAACACCTTAAAGGCGCACAAGGATATTGTGAACTCAGTGGTTTATTCCCGGGATGGCAAACGATTTGCCAGCGGAGCCGCTGATAAAATCGTCATTGTGTGGTCACCACAACTAGAGGGACTGCTCAAGTATTCGTGAGTGCAAGTGTCCTTATGAGCAATACACAAATTTTAGTAAAATTTCTTACACAGTCATGGGGATTCCATACAATGCATGTGTTTTAATCCCGTCTCTCATCATTTGGCCTCCTGTTCCACTTCGGATTTTGCCTTCTGGTCGGCGGATCAGAAGGCTGTGCAAAAGTACAAAATTGGATCGCGCGTGAATAGTTGCGCATGGACTAATGATGGCCAATATTTGATTCTTGGCCTGGCAAATGGCTCCATCTCCATACGCAATAAATTGGGTGAGGAGAAGAGCCGCATTGATCGTCCAGGTGGGCCAAGCAGCTCCGTGTTTAGCGTGCAGTGTTGTCCTGCCAATGGCGCTGGCACCGTGGACACCATTGCCGTTGCCGATTGGAGTCAGACACTGTCGTTTCACACGCTCAGTGGTCAAATGATTGGCAAGGAGCGTCCCCTCGGATTCGACCCACTCTGTATGCAGTACTTTCCCAATGGTGAGTTCTGTGTGGTTGGCGGATGCACGGGAAGCTTGCAGTTCTTTACACGCGATGGAGTACGCCTCGGTACACTTGGCGATGGTTTTGATTCTTGGATTTGGTCCGTCGCACTGCATCCAAATGGACAGTCCTACACCATTGGTTGCCAAGACGGCACTCTGGCCTGTTTCAACATTGCATCCAGCACTGTGCACGCTCTGTACCGGGAACGTTACGCATTTCGTGAGAACATGTGCGATGTGATCATTCAGCACTTGATGTCAGGTCAAAAGGTGCGCATCAAGTGTCGCGATCTGGTCCAAAAAATAGCCATCTACAGGAATCGTCTGGCCGTCCAGCTGCCGGAGCGTATTGTGCTCTATGAACTCAGCTCGACGGAAAATCAACCCATGCACTACAAAGTCAAGGAGAAGATTCAACAAAAGTTCGACTGCAGTTTGTTGGTTGTTTGCGGCATGAATATTGTGCTCTGTCAGGAGAAGCGACTGCAGTGTCTGGACTTTAACGGTGCCTTGCAGCGGGAATGGATCATGGACTCATTTATTCGTTATATCAAAGTAACAGGCGGTCCGCCGGGTCGAGAGGGACTGATGGTGGGCCTAAAGAACGGCCAGGTGTTTCGTATATTCCTCAACAATTCCTTGCCGTTGCTCATCACGACGGCTGTGTCGGCGGTGCGTTGTCTGGACATCAATGCAAATCGCAGCAAAATTGCCGTTGTTGATGATGCAGGGCGTTTGATGGTGCGGGATTTGCTCAATGATACCATCCTCTATCAGGATTCGGGGGTCAATAGCGTGACCTGGAACACACATCTCGATACCATGCTTTGTTACACACACAGCAGCGGTGGATTGAGCGTACGCGTTGGCAATTTACCACCAAGGGCTCCACAGAACATGCATGGCGTTGTTGTTGGTCTTTGTGGCGCTACTGCCTTCTGTTTGCGTGGCAACATTATGCACAACACGCCATTGGCTCTAGGTGCCACCATGTGGCAGTTCATCGAAGCGGGCTTGTTTGAGTGAGTTGGCACTTCTAAGGGGAATAGTTTCTTCACGAAAATGATTACTCTTCCTATTTATAGCGAGGCCTATCAAGTGGCTTGTCTTGGTGTCACCATCAGCGACTGGGAGGGATTAGCTCAGTCTGCCCTGGAGGCACTTCACATAAATATAGCACGTGATGCCTACGTCAAAGTGCGTAATTTACCCTGGTTGCAGGTGATCAGTGAGCTGCGTGAGCATCAGCAACGCGCCACAGTGCCCAAGGAAGTCCTTCTGGGCGAGAGTTGCGCCTTTGCGGGCAAATTCAAGGAGGCAGCGCGATTGTTTCTCAAATGTGGACAGTCGACGCGTGCCCTTGAAATGTACACGGATCTGCGTATGTTTGATCTGGCCCAGGAGTATCTCAAGGACGGCAGTGAGCTGGAGAAACGTGATCTGGTGCGCAAGCGCGCCGAGTGGGCGTATTCCGTAAAGGAACCACGTGCGGCAGCTGAGCTGCTGCTCTCCGCTGGGGAGCATCAAAAGGCCATTGACATTGTCGCCGAGCAAGGCTGGGCGGATGTGTAAGTCAGCAGCGGAGCAGCTCTTTTTTAAACTAATGTCTTACTAATCTCTGTTACATTTTACAGTCTTTATGACATTGGAAGACGTCTGAGTCTGAGCGAACGCGATGCTTTGCAATCGGTGGCTCAGAATCTAAAATCGTTAAAGGCTTTACCTCTGGCTGCTGAAATGTTTAAGAAGCTGGGTGATGAGGCACAGGTGGTGCAGCTGCATGTCGAGGTCCAGGATTGGTCCGAGGCTTTTCGGTTGGCCGAAGCCTTGCCAGAACTGCTGCCCACGGTGCATTTCCAGCATGCACAGTGGTTGGCAGAAACGGATCAGTTTATTGAGGCGCACCAGGGTGAGTCAAGTTAATTGAATAACAGAATTTATTTTAAAAATGTGTTTTCCTTATAGCATACTTAAAAGCCGGTCGCACAAAGGATGCAAATCGTCTGCTGAAGCAGCTGAGCAACACGGCAATTACTGAAGAGCGTTATCTGGACGCCAGCTACTTTTACTGGCTGCTGGCCAAACAATATCTGGATATCTATCATGAGAAACCGTAGGTTCTCTACAATCTGTATATTAAATTCACTTTTTCAACTCTCGTTTTGTAAAGGGAACAAAATGCCATTGATCATCACCTGAACGAGTACAAAAGCCATTTGCGTATTGCAAAGGTCTACTACGCCTACAGCGTTATATACAATTATATGAAGGAACCTTTTACCACACATTCCCCCGTCAGCCTCTTCAATGTCAGCCGCTTTATTTTCAATGAAGTGGAGAACAAGGGAGCGCCAAAGGGCGTCAGCATGTTGTATGTAACTGAGATATTATTGAATAAGAAGAGCTTCAAGTAATTGTTTCTTTCTTATAGCTCTGTGCTCTTTACGCTGGCCAAACAAGCCAAGCTGCTGCAGGCCAACAAACTGTGTCTGCTGGTCAATAAGCGACTGCAATCCCTCAAACCACCAGCGGGAGTTCAGGAGCAAATCGATGTGAGTTTTATCATTAAATTATGTACATTTTACACTATTCTCCTTTAATCCACAGCTGAATTTCCTTAATAGCAAGGCCTGCAAGAGCGGTTTCAATGATCCTGAGGAGCTGCTGCCCTTGTGCTACAAGTGCTCAAACTACAGCCAGCATTTGAATAATAATAACTGTCCCACCTGCAGACAGGATTACATATTCTCATTTGTTTCTTTTGGTAAGCAAGTCAAATTTCCCTTTGCATAGTTACCTTTATAAATATGCCTCTCCATTTTTTTGCAGAAATCTTGCCATTAGTACAATTCCATCCTGAGGTGGACATAAGCGATGCGGACGCGGAACGTTTGCTCTTAGCACCTGCTAAAAACGCCGAGGATGCGGATCCATTTAACGAAGATGTTGCCAGTGCGCTGCCCTTGAGCTTGGATCGCAATGCTCTGCGCGCCATAGATCCCAACCATGTGCTGATACTCAAGCGGCAGGATAAACATATACGCAACATTTACTATCGCAATATATTGCCCGATCTACAGGTTACCTACTGTTCCGAGTGCTTACTGGTAAGTCTGCTTCACCTATCACCTTCCTTATCAAAAGGGCTACGATCTTCTACTCATTCTTTTAGCTCTTCTATGCGGAGGACTTTGAGCTGCAGGTTCTTCAAAAGGGTCATTGCCCTTTCTGTCGCACTTCTTCGGATAAGTTGCTGGAAGACTTTTGAATCTCATATTATTTTTATCTTATTTTACATGGACAAGTTCCGAGTGACGAACGCTACATTCCAATTCATTTTAGGATTAAAATCTTAATATATTTGGAATTTTAAATAAAATACCATCAACTTATAAAAAAACAAACTCAATCCCTTTATTGAAAAATACAAATTACATTTTAATGGTAATATTATTTTATTTAGTTTGTGTAGTTTATATTCAGGAAAAATTGTGACTTGAATTAGTTCCAGAAATATTTCTTAAAGTAGACAAAAATCTAACTTATAATATAACATAATAATAGCATTTATATAAACTGCGCGCTCTGCAAGATCAAATTTTGGATTCTCAGTTAAAGTTCATCTCTCGTGTTAGCTAAAAATTCTGTGCTGTCGAGCCTCAAGGAAGTATGTAACTTTCATCTATTTCCACTTTCCATTTTATGTCTACGTAATCCGAATTTTCTGTTTGATCTTCCGTTACATTCGTCCAGTATTTTTCGTAGTCAGAATTTTCTGTTTGATCTTCCGTTACATTCGTCCAGTATTTTTCGTAGTCAGGATTTTCTGTTTGATCTTCAGTTACTTTTGTCAAGTATTTTTCGGCCAGCACTTTAATAATTTCTCTTTTTTTTTCAATGTTTTTTGGTAAGGCTAATTCCACTTTTCTCAAGGCATTTTTTAAGGACTTCTCGCTTTTATATGCCGGGGCCAAAGGATTGTTTTTGGCTTGTTTAATTTTCATCCTGTATTTTGCCACACGGACCCGCCGTGCAGCCCTTATTGCTTGTGCTAACGCAGCGTCACGTTGCATTTCCTTATTAATTCTTTCTCTGTAGATTTGCATTCTTTTTATATCTTCCAATCGTTTTTGCTCTGCACGATTTGGATCTGCTTTTATTTTATCCCGATATTTTCGAGAGCGCTCCGCAGCCGTTTGCCGCGGCATGTTTACTTCTATTTAGTAAATTGAATTTATATTGTAATATTAATATTGTTGTGTTGTTTATATCAATATTAACAGCTGATATGGTCATGGTTGCCACTTCATTGAAATATTATGTACCATACCATGATGAAATTATATAAGGTTGTGTATTCGTTTGACGTTCCCTTTTTCGGGGCCACGACTGTCAGTATAAAAGCAAACGTCGTAGAGAGCGGTTGTTTTAAATTCTGTTAAAAATGTCCTCAAACTCGAGTCGTTTGGTTTGTGTTCCCAGAAACATTAAGGAGATACAAATGTGGATAAATGCAACAGGAAATTTTGATTTTATATATTTCACAGCGCACATAACGAAAATGAGTGAGACTCTGTCAGAACAGGCGCAGCCCCGAGAGATAGCGAATACATCGCCTTCTTATAAATTCATTTTGTACCAGACCTTACCTCAAAATGTACCGAACTAGAAATGAGAGAGCCAACTAGTGTTGTAAAAAGCAAAATTAAAGCCAAAAAGTATGTATTTAATTTTTTTAACATATATT
Source organism: Drosophila limbata (assembly GCA_963924055.1). NCBI lineage: Eukaryota > Metazoa > Arthropoda > Insecta > Diptera > Drosophilidae > Drosophila > Drosophila limbata. Next base: position 15,285,969 of record OZ001354.1, read on the forward strand.
TATTTAGGAACCGTTTTAACAGGAACAGTAGCGATCATACAAATATGTACAATTGGTAATGTTACAAGTGATGTATTTACAATGTCCGTCCAACAAATAGAAACTAACAACTAAAAATTTGTTAACTAGTGGCATGAGTAGAAACGAGAAGTCGGGTTGTCAGATGTTTAGCTTTATGCCCACGTTTCCTCCTGATAGCGTCGCTGTTTTATTAGTTGATCCAGATAGATGGCATCGTTGTCAAGCGCCTCGATAAATGCTTCCCTTACCGCCTTCGGCATGTTGTTGGAGCTGCCCGCCACATAGATGTATGCATTTTGTTCCCTAATGAGTTTAGCCAGGTGGGAACCATGCTGCTTGATGAGATGCTGCACATACACCTTATTCTCCTGGTCTCGCGAGAAGGCCACATGAACCTGAACACTCTGGCTCTCTTGCCACTGCTTAAAGTCCTCTTTAAAATGATAATCCTTGTCCTTCTGGCGACAACCAAAGAAGACAACGAGCTGTCCAATGCTGACTCCAGTTTGTAGCAGCTGCAGACGATTCTGAATGATGCTGCGAAAGGGAGCAATGCCCGTGCCGGGTCCAATCATAATCAATGGTGTGCCGGGATCTTTGGGCCAGCTCATGGTACCCGGTTTGACGACAGCGCGTAGCTCCGCTCCCGATTCCAAGTGCTTCAGCCAATTGGAGCATAAACCCAAACGCGGCTTATGCATAATTGTCTTGTAGTTCACCACAGCCACGAGCAAATCGAGTGTGCCAGATGAGACATCGGAGGCAATGGAAAAGCTGCGAGGTTGTATACGTGGCATCATTTCAAACAACTGCGATAGCGTCAACTTGGCCGTGGCATGTCTGAAATCCTGCAAGAGCTCCAGTAGCGTGCGACGTGGTCTATTCACGTAGGCAATCAGGTCGCCCAATCCTTCGGCTGTGCAGAATTCCAAGAGTTTTTCGCGCTCCATTTCATCGTCACAGTTCAGGGACAAGACCTCAAGGAATCGCTGACGTGGCTTGGCAGTAAGATCCCAAATATACTGAGCTGCCTGCAGCAGTGAAATGGGTGCAGCATAGGGCAAAGGCAGCGGCAAATCCTTGTGAGCGCTGCTCACTTCAACCACAGTGCTGGCATTGAACTCGAGGTTGTGTTCCTTTAGCTGATCAAAGAATTCTTGGACATTCTCAGAGCTATTTTGTGGCTGCACATCGAGCACGTCTCCTGGTTGCCACGCATTCGTTTCACAATTGTTGCCACAGAATTGCAGGAAATGCACATCCTGAAAATGATCTTCAGCTGTTGTACGCACATTTGCAGATAATTTATAAATGTGGGGTTTCTGTTTCTGCGCCCACTGCAGGCGCTCCTCATTCAAAGCTGTTTCCTGCTCCAACACACGCACATTCCACATCTTGATGTCCACATTATTCGTTTGTTTCCGCAGAGCCAATGAACTGCTTAATGTCTGCCACAGCTCCGCTGTCCACGCCAGAGATGTGCCCAAGTGTCCATAGTCATGCTGGTCATCACATAGTCCAAGCGGACACACAGATTTAGCACCCAGATTCAGTAAACGTTTATGCAGCTTTTTTGCTGCATAATTGAACTTGGAGTAGCTTGAATCGCCGAGTCCAAGGCAAGCAAATTGCATGCCATCCAACGAATTGCTTGGCAAGCTGCGTTTCAAGAGAAAACGCCAAGCTTGCCTCATGTTGTCGGGCTCCATGCCGTCGCCGGTGGTGGCCACCACAAAGACCACGAGACGTTCCTCAATGAGCTTCTGAATGTTGTAATCCTCAAGAGCGAGCACTGGGCCTTCGAAGCCCCACTGACGCGATTCACGCCATATCTGCTCAGCCACATCCTGTGCAGTTCCAGTTTGGCTGCCATAAAGTACCAAAATACGCATAATTTCCTATTAAAACGAGTTTACGAAATAAAATGAAATACGAATTGTACACAAGGCCGGCGTGACATCTGACAGCTGTTGATTCCATGGTGTCAACAAAATAGAAGGTTGCGTTCAGAGAGAGCCCTGCACTTAAAACAAAGGAAGTAACCTAAACATTTTTGTAATAATACTTAAACTTTCTATAATTTTAACATAATTAACTGCATCTTACTTAATTTTCATATTCCATTTGTATATTATATTTAGTTTTGTTTCTTTTGCGCCTTGACTGTGACATCACAATTTATTTTAAGCTTTTACGTGATTTTACTTCACTTTGTACGTTTATTCGACAAGCAAATGATATCGATAACTGATAGTATTTTTATCGACAAGTTTGCATGCTCGTTAAAGTAATCCAAATTATCAGAAGTATGTTTCGCAATATGATGATAAATGTTATTGGGCATTGAATAAGCAATGACCAAAATTTAAGCAAGTGAGTAATCATAACTATTGGATAGTATGTCGAAAACACAATCCAATACACAATTGAGCAAGCAACTGTCCTGGCTGCTGCGACATGGCGCGCAAAAAGAGGGATTAACAATACAGCCAGATGGTTTTGTTAGCGTCTCGGATATTTTGAAGCATCCTCGCTACGGCCGAGGCTACAGCATAGAAAAGCTGCAGGAAATTGTGACAAATGATGCAAAGCAGCGTTATACGCTACGGCGTAACCCTCTAAATGGCTGCCAGGAGATTCGGGCCAATCAGGGTCATTCACTGGCAGCTGTAGAGTCTGAGGCATGTCTGGAGCGTATACAGAGTGTTGCCGAGCTGCCTGAGGGTGCGGCACATGGCACTTACTACAGCAACTGGGAGCGCATCAAGATCGAGGGCCTTAAGCGTATGCAACGCAACCACGTACATTTTGCCGTCCTGAGCGGCGATAAACGTGCGGTATTAAGTGGATTTCGCAGAGATTGCCAAGTGCTGATTTATTTAAATGTGGCCAAGGTGCTGGAAGACAAGCTGGAACTATTTCGATCCAGCAACAATGTTATTCTCTGCGCTGGCATCGATGGCTGCATTGAAACTCAGTACTTTCAGCGAGTCATTGATCGATCCTCGGGGAAGGCGTTGGAATTTTAATCAACAACAAATCAATTTGATCAAGTGTGCTAGAGCATTTTCGAGTTTTAAGTGTGTCTTGTAAATAAAATGTACTCTGTGTGTTAACTTGTTGCTTTTCAAATTTGTTTTTACAGAAATGAGCGACTTGAAATCTCGCCCAAAGCCCTTGCAAGAAGACAATGCGGTTAACTGCAAGGTGTGCGATGCGCCGTTTAAAACATTGCAGGATTGCCTGGCGCATGAGCTGCTCAAGCACACGATCAAACCACAGAAGAAGCTGCGCAAATGCCTCGATGCCGTCACAATGCTATTTGCCAGCGAGCAAATCCAATCCGAGCGACGCATGCTGCAGTCGTTGCTTGTCCAGACCCAATCCGGACACCACATGCGAGCCGTTGTAGGATTCTATGCTGGAAATTGTAATGCGCTGGCCAACTGTTTCTCCCAAGTGCGTCAGAGCATCCAGAAACAGATGCAGGGAAAGGTTAAAGTCTTTCCGTTTGGCTCACTGGTCACGGGCTTGGCCTTAAAAGGTGCGTAAATATTAAGTATTATAAATAAAGTTGAATCTTTTCTAATGCAAACACTTGCAGACAGCGACATTGATATATATCTGGAGCAAGTTGACACCAACAGCAGTATCATGACGCATAGTCAATTATTTAACCGGACTCACAACTTTTTGCGTCGCTCTGATTGCTTTTCGGATGTGTTTGCCATTCGACACGCCCGTGTACCAATCATTCGATGCAAACATGTGATGAGCGGCTGCAGCATAGACATCAGCATGACCAGTCCGAACAGTACCCACAATTCTCGCTTTGTTGCCGAGCTATTGAATCGAGATGTGCGTTTGCGAGAACTCTTCTTGTTTCTCAAGATTTGGGCCAAGAAATTGAAGATAATTGGCAGCGGAAGCATGACCAGCTATTGCCTGATTACACTTATCATTTACCAATTGCAACAGCTTCGTTATTTGCCATCGATTAAGCAGTTGCAATCCCGATGCCCGGTACAGCAAATCTTTGGCATAAACTTTGCATTCTGCTTACAAAATGTTCGACCGTTGCCAGCCAGTTTAACCACCTTTGACTTGGTCTCCAGCTTTTTTGAGCTGTACAGTCATGTGGACTTCGAGAAGAAGGTACTGTCGCCTTATTTGGGCCATGAGTTGGATGTGCGAACGGCATTTTCTGTGCCCGGCAACTTCCCGGAGTACGAAGCCCAAATGTTGGCCATGCAAAGGGCCAACGGCGAACAGCCAGAGCAGTTCCAGAGTCAACGATGCGTCTGCGTGCAGGACCCCTTTGAGCTGCAACATAATGTGGGCCAATCGATATCACAAACGAATCTCTGCTATTTAAATCAATGCCTTATATTGGCCGCCCAAGCTTGCAAGGATACAAATTTGAAATCAACTCCGGCAAAGTTCTATGACTATTTGTTGTTTGGTGTGGCAGAGAATCTGTTGAAGGAACAACGGCTTGAGCACCTGCAGCCTGCCAAGGTACGCAAACAGGTTCCACAGAAGATGGCAACACCTGCGGATGCTGTCACAGCCAAACCTTCAGTTGCCGAGTCAACGGATCCTCCAGATGCTGCGACAGTTCAATCTGCTGCTACAGCATCAGTATCAGTTAAACCAACTGACGAAAAGTTGGCATCTAGCAGCCCGGTGGAGAATGGAACACCACTTATGCATGTGCATACACTCATACCCACTAATAATGATCTCAAGAGCTTGCGCGCTGATTTCCTAAGCAAGAATCGTAATGCAACGAAAACAATTTATTATTATTGGGTTGAATGCTATGTGGATGCTATTAAGGATATTCTGTCAAATATTTATGCCCTGAATATGAAGCAAATTGATTCGAATGCACCCTCGACATCCGATACACTACCGCGACACATTACCTGGCTGATTAGCACCTCGCTGGACACGTGGAGTTCCCGTAACTTTCAACGTACCTCGAAACAATCGTTCTTTGCCCAACAACTGCAACAGACAATTGAATTTAGCAAAACACGCGCACAAAATCCAAGCTATGCCATTAATCTGAGCGGTCGTTTCTCTTTAGTAATCAGTCCGGACCATAAGGAGCTTCGTTTGGAATTGCAACCCATGCCTGGCGATGATTTGGCCCTTCAACGTCAAAGTCCGCTAACGAAATTCTTCAAGTCATTGAAGAATATGCTCTGCAACTATAACTTTAGGGAGAAGGTCATCAGCTTGCAGTATGAACGTTAATTTCTTTCATCTAATAAGTCTTGTTGCCAAACAAGCACAATTTTAAACAAATGTAACAAATTCAAAATGATTGGCAAATCATTAACGTCCCAACATTTCAAATTTTAGGTTAATGACTTGAGTTGTTCATTTACGATGCCCGCAATAAATTTAGATTTAAAACTTTTTTTAACGCTTGAATCCGTTTTCACGATCATAATTTAAATCTTCAGAAAAGTCAATGTATATATATTTAGATTATACCTACAATATTTTTAGTTAGGGATTTATTATAATTTCCAAAAATTATTGTAAAGTTATCTTTATCTATGACTATATTTTTAATTATTATTTACACACTTGTTGAAATCACATTCTTAATTGTTGTCCAAAGCTGATAAATATGCAAGTTTAACATTTATCATTTTTTGCCTTAAAACTTAAAAGAAATACATTTAATTTACAAGTTTTTTAATGAAGCCATAATTTTAATTTTTTATCAACGAAATTACAGTCAAAAATTGTATGTATATGTTTTGATCCTTTTTTTTTTTGCCATTTCTGCACTAATTATTTTAAGTTTTGAATTTATAATTTCCAATTTATTTTTTTCCTAATTGAATTTTTAATAAATGTGTGTTCTTTTGGACTGTAAAAACAAAAACCCATTTAGAAGAGAAACAACAAATATGTTAGTTTTTGATTTCGTTTATTTTCTGATGAGATTTTTCTAGGAACAAACTCATTTATTTTTTGCAACAAATATATGTTTTAAGTAGTATAAGCTAATTAGTATTTGATACTGGTAAACTTAAGCATAATTAAGAATAATTGAAATGTTGGCAATCGTTGTTTGTTTTTTGTTGGGATATAAGTTTAAGGATATGAAATGAAATAATACAAAGTCTCTACACGAAGAGCTTAAGGAGTGAGCAAAGGGATATATAGTATAACGGTATGTATATACAAGTACAATATAAGTATATTCGTATATTTATTTAGAATACATCAAGTATTTAAGTAAATATTATCACGTTGTTGCTCTGGAAATGTTTCAGAGTCTGGTGTTAATGCCCATACGGCCCCAGAAATGATCTAATGACTAAGTTTAACAGCTACAGCTAGACCTAGATAATAACTAACTAACTAGTATAACGGCACTTGGGGCAATCTCAACTTTTGGGTCATTACTAACTGGCTAACTAGTGTAGTTGACTAGAATTAGCCGCTTTTGTGGCGGCAATAACAATACTTCTTGATGGCAAAATCATTCATGCAATCGGCCTCGCCGCTGTACGAGTTGAGTCGACTCACGGATCCCGTGACCTGGACATTGTCCTCACTGGTCAAGTTCTTGTTATAGCGCACCGTGGCCTCATACAAGGCCTGATTGGGTGCGGTCGAAAACGTGAGCCAATAGATCTGTGCCTGACTGGGATCGAGCTCCGAGATTTTGGCCTTGTAGGCCGCACTGATGCCCTGCAGCGTGAGGGGCTGACAGAGATGGGCCAGACTGCCATTGCGAAAGCTGGTCACATAGTCATTCAGATAATGCACCACACGCTCGCCCAGATGCCGCACCGTCTTGGAGTTCTTCTTGACGACGCTGTAGGACCAGCAAGTGCACCAATGATCCTCAATTGCCACATCGCCGCAACTGCGACTCAGAGGCACGGGCAGCAGCAGACTCTGGCACTGTGGGCAATCCTTGGCGCCATCCAGCGTCTCCAGGCTGCCCGTGCGACCCGATAAAGTGAGTATGTGCTTCAGCGTCATGTGGAGATCATAGGGTGTCGTCAGACGATTGCGATTCTGGCGCAGTGCGTCCACAAATTCTGGATGCTCGGCTCTCACAAATGGTGGCAGCCAGATGAAGAGAAAGGGCAGTCGTTCCTCCAGATGACCCGACCAGGTGGAACGTGTTGGCCCAAAGCGCAGCCCATGATCACTGAAGAACACAACGATACTATGCTCCATTGTGCCTTGAGCTAGAAGCCGCTGTAGATAATCCCTCAGATAATCATCCATTGAACTTGTCTGAGAAATGTCGCCGTGACTGTGTGTGTTTGTCCAGAAGAAGCCAAAGAAGCTATCGTTGCGATAGCGTCGCGCGAATTCCAGTGCATAGTTATAAACATGCTCCGATTCCGTCTCAAAGCCCAGACAATGTGGCAGACCCAGCACCACATTCACGTCCAGCAACTTCTCCGCCGCCGACAGATACGGACGTAAATAGTAGTCCACGGGCGGCTGCTTAAAGCCCTTCTTTAAGTAGTTAAAGGTGTTGATCTTGACCGCATCCTCGCCATAGGACGTCACATAGCCGTGTTTCTGGTATAGCTTCCACACAAAGTCGCATTTGTCGAGGCCACCCGAGACATAGGGATTACAGTGCTTCATGGCATTGCTCAGATTGTAGCCCACCATGAGAGCCATGATGTTGGGAAATGTATTGTCATCAATCTGCAAGGTATTGAAGGTCATATTCTAAGATTCTTCTTGAAAATTCTTAAAATATTTGATTCAAGCGAACTGCCCCAATAATATTAATATTAGATAAGAGCGAAATAAACTAGTGGACGGTGCTACAGTCGAGCATACTCGACTGTCGGAGACTCCGTACTTACTATGGAAAAGCAAACACTGCTAAAAATAAAATATAAATCGCTATTGGTTCAGATCTTTTAAGCAACAAATAAGTTTTTCATACTAAGACTTGATGTTCGACTAATCGTTCCTATGGCAGCTATATAATATAGACAAACCTACATTCCAAGTTTGGAGTCTCTAGCTCTTTTAATCTCTGAGATCTAGGCGCTCTTACAGACGGACATGGCTATATCGACTCAGCTGTTGATGCTGATCAAGAATATATATAATTTATGGGGTCTGCCACGCCTCCTTCTACCTGTTACTCACATTTTTTTGTGTGACACAGTTAATAGACCCCTGTACTTTTTTAAGTACGGGGTCTAAAAAAAAAACTTGTATCAAGTATTTCGTACTTAAATTTAATAACATTTTGAAAAATGAAAATGAAATTGTTGCTCACCTTATTGTAGCCCGCCAGCTCGAACCAATCGTTGTCGTACAAATACTGTGCTGTCTTGGGCATTGCACGGATGAGATTCACCCGGGAGATGCTGTCGATGCCAATCATGAGCACGCTGGGCACACGTTTCCCCTGATCCCGTCGCTTCCACTGCTTCAGCCTTTGTTGTATCTCCACTCGCTCGGGAATCGTCGCGTGTCCATTGATATAGATCTGTCCTTGATCCGTGGAGCACTTGACAATAACACTGTCCGTGGTGTTCGATATTTGTGCCTTGCTCTTGAAGTGCTGACAGTTCGTATAACTCACATTGGACTCACTGACCCTTTCCACGCCCATGTAACAGCAACTGAAAACGTTTTCCACGTGATAGCTCTGAAATGCCGTCCTATTAATGCTCAGCACGTAACGTCGACTTTGGTCATCGAAGCGCATTTGGGTCAGAGGGAGACGTTGCTTGCAGGGCTTGTAGGAGACACGCTTGAAGTGACGCATCACATCCCGTTTGTAGGGATCCAGATCCACAATTCGGCACTGATTGCTGTATACGAGATAACCTTTCGGCAAGAGTATTTTCTGATTAGTTTCCGGATCGAGTGTAGTATATGACACAACTGGACATGATATTACAGATTGTACACAAAACATACACATACAAACGGAAGACGAAACATGAAGGCATGCAAGCAAACGATGACAATCAATAAAATAGGAGTACCAAAAAATAAAAGATAAATAACAATAAGTACATGAGAAATAAGAAAAACTTTAGAGATTGTGCAAATAAAATAAAAGAAAGTCAAACTTTCACTTCCAAAGATTCCTTTTGAAATAATAACTAGTGGACGGTGCTACAGTCGAGCATACTGGACTTTCGAAGACCCCGTTCTAACACTGCTTAAAAAAAAATATATAAATCACTATTGGTTCAGATAAGTTTTTCATACCAAGACTTGATGTTCGACTGACCATTCCTATGGCAGCTATATGATATAGCGGTCCGATCCAAAATCTAAAACAAAACCGATCTGCGTGCAATATAAACGAGCCTACATACCAAGTTTGGAGTCTCTAGCTCTTATACTTAGTCTCTGAGATCTAGGCGCTCTTACAGACGGACAGGCTGACAGACGGACAAGGCTATATCGACTCGGCTGTTGATGCTGATCAAGAATATACATACTTTATGGGGTCTGTCACGCCTCCTTCTGCCTGTTTCGCACTTTTTTTTTATGCGACAAAGTTAACCCCTGCACTTTTTTTAAGTACGGGCTCTAAAAATAACCCAATAATTTTAATTAAAAGTTTAAGATGACATTAAATAAAACCGACCTCTTCGAACCAATTATATCACTAAAAATTCCATAGTTTAGCATTACTATAGTGAATTTGCATTGGTTCTCAATTCTCAAGAAAATTCGAAAGAGCAGGAGCGGATAACAAAACTGAATGGGTTAGCTAGTCCCAATGTTTTTCCAACTTTGTCTGTATTATAGAGTTGAAACTCTGCTTTCTGCTCCCCACGACTTTGCCTATTCATTTAAATGACAAAACATACAGGCATGCCACAAAAAACACTAGTGAAAGTGATTTCAGAAAAAAGCAATTCCACTTCGAAAATTTCTCCGTGCCACAGAAATTCGTGTGATTTAGGTTTTTAAGCATGTTCATCAACCTTTTCGTACTAGGCTGCTAAGGGTTGGCCCCTTCTCAGATTAAATTTCCCAAGGGTTTGTTTAGCAATTTTTGTAAGTTTATTATTGCTGAAAAGTAGGTTTTTATTTTATTTCTTCTTTAATTAATATTCTTTTATTTATTTACATAGTAATAGATTTTGTATAGCTTTAAAATATTCAAAAGTTATTGGCGCGACAAACAATAAAAGTTACTCGACAACTCTAAATTTCAAAATTCGGAACAAAAATGTGACATTATTCTCATGGCATCGGATGCCAGTGAATTGAGCGATGATTTCGTTTCACCAAAAATTGTGCAGGTGATTGAGACTGTGGCACGGAGAAATGAAATTGACGTGAAACTCAAGTGAAAGAGATTTATGTGGCATGCCTGATAAATGCTGTAAAAGTTGTTTTCAAAATGATCCTTACCTTCATTATCCAAAACGCCAGAATGATGATGCACCTGGACAATGCTGTCGACGTTGTCCAGATCCAGCACATCAGCGGGTCCGATTAGAAAATAGGAGAATATGAAAACCACGAGTAGACCCACGAATAGCTTGCGACGGACCAGTATTTGCCGGCCATACCAGAGGAATGTGGGGGCCACAGTTGCGGACTTGTATGCGATTCCAGTCGTCATGGATGATTCCCTGGCACCCACGAGACCGTCGCCCTCGTTCTCATTGTCACTCGTGTCCAACAATGGGCGCTTGTCCGACATGGTGAGAGCCCAACTGATTGGCTGGCTGGTCGGATCAACCTTGGCCTCCCCTGCTATCTACAAACAAAATATGAAATGTGAAAGATCAATTAGTATATTTTTATTGTTTAAAATAAAAACCAGTTTTTAGTTGTGAATGCCGAACATGAAATAAGTTATGCATACTTCTATCCCCACATCCGAACTGTTTACAGTCTCGATAGTTTGCATTGTGTCTTCTCTGGCAGCTTTTATTGCACAAACTTTAATTGTTAATGACGTAATGATTAACACATTTAACAAATCAATTATTTTTCAATGGATAAACTCAACTGTTTAAATTTCAGTATAGTTTTGCATTATTCTAATGTACAGTTAAATTGATAATATTATCTTAGATTTTATAATTAATTGTATATTCATTTGTCTATTAATATTTTTGCATATTTTTTGTAAGATTCACGAATGTTAATGCACTGCTTAATGTAAAATCAACTCAATATAAATGAATACATTTTATAGAAATCAAAACAAGTGATTTGTGCAAAGCTTCAAGATGTACTGATAAAATTATCAGCAGTCAATGCATTGCACTATGGGGCGAAATCCGAAAAATCGACTATTTAGTCGTTTTATCAAGGTATTAATTTTACTACTTTTTTGGTATTAACATCTTAAGAAAACTTCAAACTGTAAAGTTCTGTACCAGAAATGTTAAATAACAGAAAAATGTTAACCCTGACAGCTGTTAAAGTCAGCTGTTGCTTTCGAAAAGCACGTGCGCTAGCATTGCAACATTTAGGCAGCCTATTTTCAAATTGGTATTGCACAAAGGCTAATCATTCTTTTTACAATATTTAAAATGGATACCAATTATACGGGCTTGTACTATGTGTTGGTTGTACTAGTATTTTGTATTTGTGCGTGTTCTGTTTATATTTTGTTATATTAGATAATGCTTTGAAAGATAATTTCTTGAAAAGAAGTATCAACTTTGCGAAGGAATTTAGCAATGATGCTTAACGAGGCTTAATGTATGTCCAACTGTATGTCGTAGATCCATTCATTGTTATTTAAAGGAAATATGTCTCAATGTGAACAATTTGCGACAATCGGCGCAAATTAATTTTTTAGGACGTAACCTCACCATTTTTTAATGATGATTCGCTCGCTTTTAGTATGAGGTTTTTTGAGGTTTTCAACCAGTTTTTAAGGTATTTATTATTAAATCGAAAACTACTTCGGATATTTTGATGCGGTTTTTTTTTGTAGTGTTATGTATACCCCTAGAAATTTTTTGGAAAAGTAGGCGTGTCAAAATCCCCGCCCCAAATTTTTTTTTTAATTTTATGCTCACAACCATTTATAAGAGCACACAACTTTTTTTTATCTAACAAGTACTTATTTCCTTTATTGCTAATAATAAACAAGGTCATAGCTTGTAATTTGGAACAAAAACTATGAGCTTACTTGTTATCGAAACAAAAAAAAAATAAAAAAAAAATTAAGGGCGGGAGTGGTGACACGCCCACTTTTCCAAAAATATTTCTGAGGGTGTACATAACATAGATAAAAAACCTCATTCAAAAATCTATCTTGGCTTAAAAGTTATTAATAAATATTCGATTTTTCGGATTTCGCCCCATAGTGCATTGCACTAACTAACTGTTGTCTTTTGTGTTTTGCTTTCCCCCAAATTTTCGCCTTTCTGACTATAGATAAGGTCGATCGACGTTTTTAAACAAACCCTTTTTTGCAAATCTTTATATCTTAATAATTACAATATGAACTTGAACTTTTTGTAAATCTATCATTCGTTGTTATAAAAGCAAACAAACCTTAAACAATTTAAAAAAGATTAAAATTCTCACTGAAAATTATAGAAAAAAAAGACTGATTGCTCTTCAATTTATCCGCCCTGTTTAGATAATTATATTACTTTATGTAAATATTATTTTGTTGAGACAACTCACCAAATTCCACAATATGCTTTATTTGTTTTTGTTTATTTTTTTTTTGTTATTGCTCTACTAACTTATTTATTATTTTAAGTTGAGTGCGACTCAAAACATTTAATATGATTGAAATACAGTTTCTTGCACATTTTAACTACTTATTATTTTTATTTTATTTTTTTTAGTTTTTTTATAAAAACTATGTTTAGAAAACACATTCACTGCCAAGAACGAGACGAACAAACATACATATTTTCTGGGTCAGCACTAAAATACATAAAAATTTCCGCTGCTAATGAACTGTTCATTTAGTTTAATCTATTTGTTGACAATTTCAATTTGTGACACATGAATATCAATGGCAAAAAAATGGTATTTAAATTAGTTTGCGTGAAAATTACATTAACTGTAATAAACGACAGCAAGAATTTTTCTCGGTTAGTTTATTTTTTAAAATTGCAATTTAGCAAAATAATCGAAAAGTTTGCATAATTTGATAAGCGAAAGCGAAAAAGCTGCGAGCCAAACACGTCAACCGATCCGTGAGTACTTAAAAAGATACACCAAACAACATTTTCATTTTCATTGCAGTTGCGGACGGACGGATGCGATCTCTTCTCTCGCACGGCACCGAGTTTGTCCAATCACGAATCCATTCGGCTGCCGCCGTCACTCAGTTTCGCTCAGGCTACCCAACTATACATATTTATATATGTAATTTTATATATAAAAATAAATGTAGATGTTGAGATTATAGCTTGGCATTAGCATGATCGCAAACATCAATATTATGATGGCCTCAGCGCTTTTTATGCTCAATACACCCTGTAATTAAAGGGTTATATGATGTCTCACATTGGTTTTTATAGACTTCGCTAACTGTTGAGTACTTGCTGTAATTATAAAACTAACATCTACCTACGTTCTATTTTGAATTTTAAAACCCGTTATTTAAATGTAAAAAAAAATTATTTTAGATTTTTCTTTATGGTTTTATATAGCTTTTCTCCATCTTATTGATATTCATTTAGAAATTTCACAATCGACTATAATATTTTTTTTCCAGTTAAATATTTTAAAAACTATTTTATTTTAATTTTTACTTAACGCAAATCTAAAATGACGAGTAAAAAAATTTCAGTGCAGGGTATTTAGCAGCTCAACAGCCATAATTTTCCGTGCTTAATTATTTTTTTTTTATCTGTATGTTTATCCAAATTGATGAAGCAACTATGATGGATAGTGTAATTGCCAAGGCACGTTTATAATTATCACGATTTCGACTATGGAGTCATAGTTTGTTGCTAACTATTGAAAAAAGATATAAAAAAGCAATTGAAAGCCCAACACACACCCATATTAACTACGATGCTTCCACATAAAATTCTTGTTTTTTCAATAACATTTCATGGCAATGACTAATGTTCTTGTGATTTAAGTCATACAATGGAAAATTAAAGAGCTAAGCAATAAATAATATATTACCTTTTTTTATTGTTGAATGTAATTCGAGCACCAGAAGTCTAGGCAAAATTCCCAGATAATTTTCATTACTTTGAATTGCATCACTAAAAGGCCAATGAATAAAAGCACATCATTTCCGTATAGATACATTCGATAAATTCCAGTAACAAATACGAGTTAAAATGCCCTCTTAGAGACTTTCTTAAGACTAATATAAATATTTGTTTATATGATTTTTCTTTCTCATAACTTTCAACAGATTTAAACTTAACTTAATTTTGAAAGCATTTTCATGGCAAAGACTTTATTTACTTTATTAAATCTAATAAAACAAAAGGTTAATATATATAAATATTATAATAAGATTTTTAAAACTTAAAGTTTGTAAAGTAAAGAGCGAATGCCTTGAACCTTCATTGAGAATTTAATTTCAAAATCATTGGAAATTTTTTTAATTCGTAAAATTATTTCACGATTGAATGGGAGTATCAGTTTTTAGCAGTCACCAATATACAGATTTTTCTGATTATATTCTAGTCTAGATTTTTTTATAATAATTATAGTTTTCATTATCTCGAAAGCGTTGTTTTATAACTGTATAGATTACTCTAAGCATTCGCGGCAAATAAATATAATCTTATACTTAATGCATAACTAAAGTATAATATAAATTCAGTGTGCTTATTAAGTAAAATCGAGTAACATGGAAATGCTGTTAATGATAAAAATCAAAGAGCTTTAAATTAGTTTGTTGCATGATAGAAAGTAATTCCGTTTCTGAACACACATCGATCATATATCATTGCAATTAAGCTGAACCATTTCAAAGCAGGAATCATCATGAAAATTTTAATTGTTTAACATTATTGATTTGTTTTTTTTCTTAGCAATAGAAACAGAGCAAGATGAACCGATTTTGGGATATATTTACAATAAATAAATAAAGAAAAATATAAACAAAAGAGTTTCAAAAGCAAACAAATAAATCAGGGACTGCAAATAATGATTATTTGTTTTTTTTTTAAATAAAAAAATCAGACACTTATAAAAGACCTAGAAAATAATGGTTTGCACCAAAATGTTTATTTTTTTTTACAATCTCTGTATTTCCACCATGATTTTTACTTTTATGATTTTTACTTAATGGTAATCATTATTTTTGAGTAATTTTATAAAACTCAAAAATAATCATTATAAATGAGTTTTATTTTTTTCGCTTAAAATAAAACTCAAAAGTAATTTACGGCTTCTGTGTTAAGATTTTTACCAATATTACTTTATATCCCTATAAAAGGATACCATAGCTACGTCCCAGCATCATTTTTTTTGTATCGGAGTACGATAACCCATTCAAACTTGCATCAAAACATGAAAAAACAGTGTTAAATTATTAAATAGATATTAATAATGATATTTATTCCGATTAAAAAAAAACTTAATGTTTATTTTTATTATTGATGTAAATATATATATTTTTATTGATTGAAACGACGAGTCGTTGAACCAAATAACAGCTTCCGATCGGTAATTGCTGTTTTGTATTAATAACAAATATAAGATTATAAAGCTACTCATACTCAATAAAAACGGAGTTGCCATAAAAGGAAATGACGTTGTCCAACACTCTCGTTCAACTCGTTGACAGCCAAAATTATCAAACAATATACGCCGTTAAAAATATATCAATCATCCGAACTAAGCTTGATCGCTTTATAAGATGGGTCGCAAACGTAATTATCTTGTGCGTAATTTTTTTACATTCAACGTAGAAAACAATGTTTCGAAGTGTACACAGAAAAAAAAGTCCGGGATATTTAGCCCGGATTCAATCCGAAACAATGTCAAAAGTGGGGTAATCTCGGATTTACTTAAACCAAGTATGAAATACTTGATTTTTTCTATCCCGAATTCAATCCTAAAAATTCTTAAAACAAAGCAAAAAAAAAATTTTTTTTAAACTTTTTTTTTATTCTGGTCGTTTTTTTATTCAAATTTTTTCTTTATTCTTTTTGTAAGATTTTTAAATTTTTAAACTTTTTTTTAATTTTTTTTTTAAATTTTCTTTTTTTAATTATTTTTTTTTTTAACAATTTTTATTCATTGTTTTTTTTTAAACATTTTTTTTTTATTGAAGGGAATGTTTGTGACTGCAATTGACTGGGGGAATCGAACCCACGTTTTTTTCAAACAGGTCGGCGACTCTAACCACTGAGCCATCGGACCAGTTGAAATGATAGAGGCCGAGAGAGAATCAAGTAATTTGGGCTTATTTTCCCATTTCAATCCCGATACAGGCTTGATTATTCAGATTAATCCTGAAAACATACTTAAAAAATGCAGGCTTGAATCAAGAATTTTAAACTTGATTTTAGAATGGCATTTTTTTTTCTGTGTAAGATATGCAAAAAGACTTTCAGTGGCAACTACTTGTGTAATTTAAAGCGGCATTTTTTGTGAACCGAAACCATTCCGGTATTTCAAAACCGAAACATAAAAAAACCGGTTCACCGTTACAAAACCTTTATTCAAAGATTTTGCGTAACCGATAACCGAAAACCTAAATGCGAATATAACCGAAACCGTAACTGAAACCGATATTCGTTTCGGTTTTAATCCCTGGTTAAAACACTGTTTTTTTATGTTTTGATGCAAGTTTGAATGGGTTATCGTACTCCGATACAAAAAAAAATGATGCTGGGACGTAGCTATGGTATCCTTTTATAGGGATATAAAGTAATATTGGTAAAAATCTTAACACAGAAGCCGTAAATTACTTTTGAGTTTTATTTTAAGCGAAAAAAATAAAACTCATTTATAATGATTATTTTTGAGTTTTATAAAATTACTCAAAAATAATGATCATCATTAAGAAAAAAAATTAAAAATTAAAATATAATCATTAAAATGTAATTTTTATAATATAACTTATAATGATTACGGTCCTTGAAATAAATAGAGGTGTAAACTTTTAACTATACAATGAAATGTTTGCTGAATGTCTTAATTTATTTATTTTCTTTTTTATGTTATTTAATTATAGTGGATAAAATTTGCAAGAAAAGGAAGCGTTAAATGAGTCACTTCATGGGCTTGGTACTGCAATTTAAATAAAGCAGATTCAACCAATCCTTGCTGTGTACATGTTTCATTTGTATGTATAGGTATGTCGAGGACGTAGTAAAAATAACATAAACACAGACACAGATACTCTCACACACACACACGCAGACACACACACACAAGCACGCATGTCGTGTAAAGTGCTGTCAAGTTTCCCATTGAAGTAGATTCAGTTGCAGCGTCAGCGTAAAAATTGCAAACATTCGTGTGACACAATAGATACTAACAAGCTGCGCGTGCACAGATACACACGCACACACATACACACTCATACCACACACACAAGTGTAGAGAACTTTTTCGCCAAACGGTTTTTCCGCATCCGCAATTGACAAAGTAAAAGGACCTTTGCACTCACTTGAATTCAAATTGCAAGCATTTTGCAGCTTTTCATTGATTGCAACTACTACAATATGTAAAGCAATATGTTATGTGCTTTAATATTTCATTTTATTCCACTCAACACACACACATATAGCACTCTTAAAAAACAGAAACACACCTACACGACGGTCGCGTGTCCTGCTGCAATGGCTGGCAAACGGATAATAATAATACAAAATATTTTGCACGCTGCCGACGCCGCCATCACAGCAAGTTTGATGGTGAGAGTGTGAGAGCTTTAACACATTCACAAATTCACACATTCACACTTGGCACGTATTCGAGAAAAAGAGAGAGTTATAGATAGAGGGAGAACAGGAATGGCAACAGCAGCTGCATTTTGAGAGCGGCGCCTGAAAGTATGCAATGTTTATTTGTTTGTTGCTTTCGGTGCCAACACACACTCACAGCGACTGCGCAGTCGACGCGTCGCTGACGCCAGCCTCTGACGCTCAAATAGCAACTGTTGAATGCCCCGAATATTCGCAAATATAAAAAATGTGAATGAATTAAGAGAGAGGGGCAAGTAAGTCGTTTTCGTCTGGAATTTCGGCACGTGCTCGTCCGAAATGACAACAAAAACAAATGGCGCGACTGAGAATCCAGCTACAGGGTGTTTTGAGTGTAAAACGGAATAAGAGAGTAGCATGTAAAGAAACCAACTACAACTAACATATTATTAAAATTCATGATTATTCTAAAAATTTTAATAATATATTATAATTTTTAAAGTCTTTTCATGCAATGCCTTAAATTCTTGGGCAGTCAAAGAATTCAAATACCACAGAAACAAACTAATTTTGAAAAGACCCCCATTTTAAATCCTACCAAACACCTCAGAAATATCTTTAAATATAAACGCAAAATGCATAATTTTTTGACATTTTTTTTATTTTAAAAATAAGTTTTTTTTTTTATTATTATTATGTATTTCTTTAATGCATTTCTCGTTGATGGTCGATTTTTCTGCTTTGTTTTTGACTTTTGAAAAGATGCAGACATAGAGTAAATAAAGGCTTTGATATTGGTACATTATAATGCCCTACAATTTCATACATATATCGTCATTTATCATGTATACATCAAGCATTTTGTTAACTTATTTACAAACAAATTTATAGATAAAAATGCATCATTTGTGTATATATTTTTTAAATTTTTGATTTTTCTGTTTCGTCTTTTTGCCTGGCCATAATTTAAATAAATTAGATAATTTCATAAAACTAAGCTAAGCGAATGAAGATTGTTTTTTTTTTCGATTTAGTTTTTCATTTTTTTTTCCTTTTTGTTTGGGTAGTGTGAAAATAAATAGTTTAATGGGCGCATGAGTAGAATAAATAGAGTGTGTGAATGTGATGTGAATGATGGTTGTGGGGGAAGGGGGGTTAGCGGGGATAAGGATAGAGTGCGCGGAGGGCGCACAATTGTCAGCATCGCTGGGTCAAAGGATGTCTTGGGGGGCATCCCTTGCTAGCAAGGTGGCAATTGGGCGTGGCAGGCGCAGTCAAAAAATGATAAATAAATAAATAAATAGCGTTAAAATCAACTTAAATGCTAAAATCAAAAATCAAATATTTTTTTTTAGATGGTCAGTGTGGGAAAGTGGATGAAATAGTGTTGCAAGTGTTGCAAATGCAGTGGGTTGATCATTCCCCAATGTTGAGCGATTTACCACAGCGGCATGGGACGATGTCTGGCCAAATAGACGGGCAGACTGGCGGCATTGGGCGCGGGACAACCTAGCGAGAAGGAAGAGAGATTAGTTAGGGATTAAGACTGAAGATAGATTTCCACAACTTACGGCAGACGGCGCAGGTTTGCTCATCGGTGCCATCGCCGCAACCATCGCGACCAGAGCACACAATTGCCGTGGATCGGCACAGTCCATTGCTGCAGCGGTGCGGGCAATAGGCATCCTGATCATTGCGACTGGCCAGGAGGCCGCCCGCCTCGATGAGGCGCATGAAGAGATTGGGCATGGCACGGGAGCCGCACAAATGTGGCGGCTCATCGCTGCCATCCTTGCAGGAGACAATCGCATTGCAGTACTCATACTCCGGCAGGCACTCGCCACTCTTGCAGCGGAACGTGTGCGGCGGACAACTGTTGCCGCCCTTCTGCACTCCACTGCAGCCGAGCTCATCCTCGCCATGGGGACACTGCTTGCGGCCATCGCACAGAGCTGCCCTCGAGATGCAGCGGCCACTGCGCTCACAGCGGAACGCCTCGGCGGGACACGTTTGATTCAGCCGCGCATTGTGGGTGCACTCCTCGTCGGAGTCGTCGTTGCAGTCGGCGCGACCATCGCACACAAAGAACCACGAGATGCACACGCCACTCGAGCGGCACTGTAAGAAGAGCACCAATTAGTTGAGTTAAAGAAAATATTCAAATTTGCCAATTGCACAAAGTTGATGCTGAATTCCTTATGAAGTCAAACGATGATCAAATTGATATTCCCTTTAAAAATTGGTAAAGTTATGTAAAAGTTATATGTGTTGAAAGTTTTTGAAAAAATTCAAAAAATTTTCGAATTAATTTAAATTCTTTAAGTTGGAAAAAGTTATGAGCTTTGAAAGTTATTGAAAAAATTCAAAAATTTTCAAAACACAGTTGAACTTTCCCAACTCGAATCACCATTATCCAAAGAAAATTTTCGAGTAATGGAGATATTTGACTTATAGAGTTCTTTTTCTTAAGTTTATAAATTTTACTTCCACTCATTTAGCTCGAGTTAGAGAGAAATTCGAGTTATAGAAGTTAGAGTTATGGAAGCTCAACTGTAATTTAAATTTTTCAAATTAAACAAGCTGGGATTGAGAATTAATTTAAAAGTCGAGCATTGATTAAATTGATATTCCGTTTAAGTATAAGTTTTTAAAAAGTTGTGAGCTCTAAAAGTTTTTGAAAACAATGGAACTTTTCGAAATAAATTAAATTTTCCAAATTTTTAGATGCAGAATAAATTTAGATGTCCAACAATGATCGAATTGACATTCCAACCGACAATTGGTAAAATTTCACCAAATTATGCGGCTTTTAAATATGAAAATATTCTGAAAACAAATGAAATTTTCCAAAAACGATTCAATTTATATTCAGCACGGAATTCGTTTCGATTTTGGTGAGATTAAGAGAGACTCTTTTGGTTGCCTATATTGTTGTACAGTTATAATCCTTTGAGTACAGTTAGAAGTCTGAGATGACTCTTACCTGGAATGTGCCTGGACTGCATCCCGTGCGCTCCGCACTGCATTGTCCTTGTGAGCCCTCCGCTGTGGCGCAGTCGCAGACGCCGCGTCCATTGCAAACCGTGTGAGGATCCGCCAACTGGCACTGGCGATCACTGGCACAGGGCAGACCCAGGGAGATGGCCTCCAGGCCGAGATCAACGCGTTTGCGCAACTCTGAGCCAGGCTTGCCGCTCAGGAGAGACAGTGTGGAAACTGGAGCAGGCGCTGGAATTTCGGCAGCTGGCTGTGGAGTCGCCTCCTCCCAGTTCATCAGGGGTTTCAGTGTGGTCACCACAGGTGCTGCTGGTTCCATCAAAGTAACACGACTCGCCAATCCCAGCATTGTTTGGGTAGTGATCTCAACGATGTCCGCAGGATTGGGAGTGGCTTCCTCGTGCCTCTGACTGGACACAGCGGGTGCATTAGCCTCCAGCTCAATGTGATTGTTCTGATCCAGCAGCGTATCCAAAGTGGTTGACTCCACAATCAGACTGTCCGACTCGAGTTCCTGCACTCGAACTGGACCAGAGCTGTCGCTCAAATCGAAGGGCAACTCCTCGGGCGACAAAGTGCGTTCGGCTTCGGGCTCGGGTTCCACTGTGGTCAATTCGGACTTGGTTTGCTCTTCCTCAGCTGCAGCAGCTGCTGGCGAGGATTCCTCCACCACTGGCATCTCAGGATAGAAAGTGATAAGCTTATCAGCCACATCATTGCCGGATGCTTCTGTAGCTTGCTCGTCATCCTGTTGATGTTGCTCCTCCTGCTGCGTCTCCTCCTGCTGCTCATTCATTTCAGCTGCCTCGGCCAGCAGATCGGGCATTGCTGGCATCTGCTCCTTGTCCAACTGATCTGCCTCCGTCTCTGTCGGCATGGGTATCGTCTCCGATGGCTGCTCCCCGAATGGCACTGGGGGCACTGTGCTGTCACCCTCGAGCATCAGATCGCTGAGTATATCCGCAATGCTTTCGCTTTCCTGGAAGTCATCCTTGACCTGTTCTTCCTCGCTGGCAATTGGAACCTCGGCGGCCAGCTCTGGAATTGGCGTAGCTGAGATCTCAGACTCAGTCTCCGCTTCGGGCTGGGCTTCTGTCTCCGCTTGTAGTTGCTCTGCCTGCTCTTCCTGCTGCTCTTCCTTTTGCACCTCCTCGATTTGTTCCTTTAGCTGCTCAATGCTGGTATAGTCCACTGTCTCCTCGGGCCTTGGAAGCTCCTCCACTGCTTCTGGAGTTTGTTGTTGCTCTTCTGCCTCAGCTGGTGTGGGTAGCTCATCCTGTTGTGCCTCCTCTGGAGCTGCTGCCTCCTCTTGCACTGACTCTGTCACTGACTCTGTCTCTACCTCCGCCGCTGGCGTTGACTCCTCCTCCTTTTCTGGCTCCATCTCTGGCCTTGTCTCCGTCTCCGTCTCCGCCTCTGTTTCGATGGCCTTGATTGGCTCTTGCTCCACATTTGGCTCCGCTCCTTGTATGATATTATCATTTTCAGTTTTGTCCATTTCCGTTTCATTTGTTTCTCCACTTTCACTGCGCTCGGTGACAGTTTCCGATTGCTGCTCCACCTGCTCCGTCGCTGGCTCCTCTTGGCTGTCGGTCTCCTTCAAAGCCTCGGTGGTTTCCTGCAGCAGCACTTGGTGGTTAATTGGCAGTGCCTCAGTGACAGCCTCGGCCTCAGTTTCAGTTGCAACCGCACCTCCATCATGATAGGTTTCTGGCTCTGTCTCCGCCTCAACGGCATCCACATGCGACACCTCATCATTAGCCACGTTGTCTAACTGCTCTTGGACTGCCTCAGTCTCTGTCTCTGCCTCAGTCTCTGCCTCTACCTCTGTCTCCTTCTCCAACTCGGGTTCTGTCTCTGTCTCTGCAATTGTTTCCGACACTTCGGGCGTCTTAATTGCATTTGCATTTAGCTCATTCTCCTTCTCCTTCTCCTTGTCCTCCTCCTGCTTCTCCTCCTCGGCCGTTTCGGGCTCAGCTGCCGTCAGTTGAGTCGCTGTCTCCAGTTCCACCTCCGCCTCTTCCTCCTCCTGCATCTTCTCGGCATCAGCCTCTGTGGTCTGCTCTTCGCTTTGCTGTTGTGGCGCCAATTCATCATCATTTGTTGGGTAAGTCAATTCTTCGTGTTGTGCTTCGCTGATTGCCTCCACTTCAGCTGCAGCTTCAGCCTCCGTCTCTGCCTCAGTCTCCTTCTCCGTCTCTGCCTCAGTCTCCTTCTCCGTCTCTGCCTTCTTCTCCGTCTCCAGCTCAGTTTCCCTCTCCGACTCGGTGGCAACTTGTTCCACATTTTCCTCCTGCTTCTCCTCATTGATTTGTGACTCTTCTGGTCTTTCAGTTGTTGCCAGCTCCGCTTCAGTTTCAGCTTCGTCCTCCGCAACTTCGGCTGGTTTCTGCTCCTCGATTTGCTCTTGATTTAATTGATTGGCTTCATTTAAATCATCTTCGCCACTTGTCGGCTTGACGTCGGCGCTTTGTTCTCCCTGATCGCTTTCAGTCTCTTTCTCCTTCTCCTCCTCCTTTTCTCTCTCCTTCTCCATCTCTTTCTTCGTCTCAATTTCAGCTGCATTCTCGTCCGCGGTTTCTGTTGCTTGCTCGACTTCTGTGGCTTCTGCTTCTGGCTGGGATTCGACTTGCAACTCGGGTTTCTCTGTCACTTGACTTTCCTTCTCCAATTCGGCGATTGTCTCTTGCTCCGCTTGGCTTTCGTTTTCCTCCAATTTCGCTGGCTCCTCGGCAGCTGCTTCTGTTGTGACTTGGTGTTCCTCCTCCTCCTTGTCCATCTCGGTCTCCTCCTGATTTTCTGGCACTTCATCAACTTGATCATTAGCTGCTGTGTCGTCCATTTGTTGTGGCGTCTCTGGGATCGCTGCTGTCTCTATCTCCATCTCATGATCTCCAGATTGTTCCGTCACACTTTCAGTTTCGTGGAGCTCATCGTTATGCACGGGTATCAAATCATCATCATTGCCAGCGGCATCAGCATCAGCCTCAGTTGCCACCTCCTTCTCATCCTCCAGCTGCAGTTGCTCATAGTTCTTTGTGCCTGTCTCCGCATCAGTCTCGGTCTCATTCTCATTCTCAATCTCAATCTCATTCTCCTTCTCAACTTGTGGCTCCAGCTCGTCGTGCTGTTGTTGTTGCTCTGGTTGCTGTTCCTCCTCATCGACTGGCGTTTCATAATCGAATTTCATGGTATCGTCTGCGGTGGCTGGTGCTGCAATTTCTTGTGCGCCCGATGCTTCCAGCTCCTCCTCCTCTGGCTCCTCCTGCTCCAACTGAGCAGTTGGAATCTCTGGTTTTATCGCTGCCTCTGTCTCTGTCTCTGTCTCTTTCTCCGTCTCCGCCTCTTTCTCCGTCTCCTTCTCTGCCTCTATCTCTGCCTCCACTTCAGTTTTCATATCATGTTCCTCCGCATATTCCTCGTCAATCTTATAGGGATAGTCATAGGCGGGCGCGGCTTCAGTCTCCTGCTCGACGGCTTCTATAGCTTCTGTAATCACATCAGCTGGCGTCAGCAATTGTTGCGCTCCCGTTGTGGCACTTGGCGTTGATTGCGGCTCCTGAGCGGTTTGTTGTTGTCCCACCTCCTCGGGCGTCACTTCTTCCACTGGTTGGGGAATCTCTTCAGGCACCTCTGGCTGTTGCTGTTCCTCCTGCTTCTCCTGATTCTCCTCCAGCTGCTGTTGTTGTTGTGTCAGCTCCGTTTCCTCATGTGCCAAGTCAATGGGTTCCAGTTTCTCGCCGTTGTCCACTTCGCTGATTTGTGGTCGCAACTTGGCCGCCTCAGCATCATCTTCCTCCAGAGTTTGCTCCTCCACGCTAGCGGGCAACTCATCCGCCAAAACCAAGGGAGCTGAAGTTGTTCTGGCGGTCGTGGGAGCCGCAGTTGTTGTCGTGGTTGTTGTTGTCGTTGCTCTGGTGGTTGTTGGTGTAGTGCGTCGGGTTGTTGGCTCAGGTGTAGTTGTTGTCGTTGTTGTTGTTGTTGTCGTTGTTGTGGGAGTCTTCTCAACTAGCTGCTCCTCATCGGCTGCTGCAGGCGCCACACACAATCCTCCCACCATTTTGGTTGGCGCCGTGCATTGACAGCGTCCAAAGAGATTGGGAATGAGGAAGTCGCAGTGGGTGCGTGTATCAAACATTTGACAGTGGGCGTGGCTATAACAAACAGCGCCAGGATGAGCAGCTGCAGAAAGAGACATAGAGAGAAAGAGAGAGAGTGAGTTTTAGAGACAGAATTGTGTTTTGATCGAAATGTGAAAATCGTGAAAACCAAACTCGAGTTGACGATATGACAGCAAATAACAACGATTAATCGAATTTCTTATCGATATCTTAATGATAATGTTATATATGGCGATGTAACTCCAAATTATGAATCGATTTTCAAATAAAAATGTTTAAATTGCCAAAACAAAAATCGACTTGTCGATATAACTTAAAAACAAAAAAAAAATTATCGTGTAAAAGAATCGAATCAAGAATCGAGTTGTCGATTATTTTCGATATCTTTTTGCATCACTATTACGCATGAGTTACACAAGAGATTCGCATGCTCTGCATTCTGTTATTAAGTTAACCGTAAATTGTGCATCAGCCACCAAATGCATATTAAAAAGCCATCATCATCATCGTCAAGCAGAACATCAATGTGAACAGCAACAGCAACAACAACAACAACAACAATCTTCCAGGCATTAGCCCGCCTTCGACATGCCTAATAACCGTCAATACGAGTAGAGTGGAGTAGAGTGGAGTAGAATCCACTGCAGCCACATTCACAACGCATTGTTGATGACGTCGCCCATCGCCAGTTTCCCGTTTCCCATTTTGCCCATTGTTTTCCATCTGCCATACGTCTCGCCTCCCTTCCATTTTCCACAGCACTTTCTGCATTCCAGCAGTTTAAGCGCCCGCCCGATTTGGTGCGACGGCTACTGCACAAACAACAACAACAACAACAACAATACATGCACATATAACTGGCCACCTGAATCTCAGCTAGCTGCTTAGCGACTTCCCTCTCGCAACTCCCAACTTGCAGCTATGTCTTCTGACTCTGACCCACTTTCGGGGCATGCCGCCTGCTGCAAGCGCTCAACTTGTTTTCACTTGTTTCGTTTTGACTTTTGGCGTGGCAGGCAAAGCAACTTGCAACTTGCAACGGCGACATGCCATTGCCATTACCAACCAAGCAAGCAAGCAAGCAACCAACAAACTAAGCAGCTGCTGCACCTGCAATTGCTGCTGCTGCCAACTCACCGCACCACTTGCACCACTTGCCACGTTTGGCGTCAACATTGCCCTTAGGGCTGCGTCTGGCTGCGCTTCGTCTGACAGCGACTCTGGAAACTGCAACTCCAGCTCAGTTCTGGCTGGCAGAGATCTCAGCTCCAGACTGCCCCAATTTTTAATGCCTTCAGTTCCCATAGGAATTGATTAAAGGCTTGCTAATAAAGTAAAAATACCTGGAGTTTAATAGATCTTAAATTTATTCTAAATCCGAAGAAGCTCAAATTTAAAATTTAGAAATTAAAGCTGAGTCTACAAAGTTAATATATCTGAATCTACATATTGTAATTATTGTAATTGCAATAACTTTTGTAATTATATTTTTTATATGAATATTTAAAATCAGGTCTTTTACTAATTTATGATAAATATTTACAGTGGCAAGAATATATGAGGACTTTCTAAATTTTAAATTTTTACTTGACGGCTTCCCTTCAATGCTTTTTTTAAATTCTCTATTTAGACTGTAAGATACTGATTAATTTTCAGCTGATATTTGTAATAATTTAACTATCCATTTAAGATATATTGCACCCAATATCTTTAGTTTTTGATTGTGAACTAAATGAAATTAAGAAGAAATGCATAGTTTACAAAACAAATAGAAAAGTATACATAAAATATGAAATAATGAAATAGTTCAAAATGAAAATGAAAAAGTATAACTAAATTTCAATTGAACGTTTATTAAATAAAATATTGAATTCAATTATAATTTATTAGCAACGTTGGAATGTTGCTTTAAAATACCAAAAGAGATGCCAGCAATAATTCCCGCGGGAGCGTGCGTTCTGTATGATAATGGAGCAGAGGGGAAATCGAGGGGAGTTCAACTGACAAAGAGTCAAACGTTGTCGGCATTTCACAAAGGTAGTATACACGGCATTAAGAGTACCTGGCCTGGCATTGGTGGAACCGGTTGGTCTAGGCACTTAAAAGGCGCATACATGGCGTATACTTAACGAATGCGCCACTGACACTGACGCTAACCTGGCACTGACTCCCGACTCCGACTCAGACTCTGACTCCAACTGCAACTCAAACTGAAACTGCAGCATCGTTGCTCTGACTTTGACTTGGACTCTGACTTTGACTTTGACTCTCCGACTGTAAATCTGACTCTGACTTTGAGTCTGAGTCTGTTGCGAGTTCGTTCTCGGGCAGACAATGCGCCATTCCAAATGCGAGTAGCTCTAACGTGTCTCGTTGCAGTTTGACACCAATATGGATACCCAGAGTCATAGAGTGCCAGCCACATGGGCTGCACATCTTTCACTTTTATGTGTTCGCCCACCCTGCTCTCAACTCGGACGAAAGCGACGCCTCTGTGCAGTCGCCGGTCGCACTGATCGATAAGCTGGGGCAATGCCATGGCCACTTAGCAGCGCCTTCAGCCCCCCTTCTGTCCCCCTTCTACTCCCCTTCTCCTCCAGCAGCATCTGGCGCACCGGTGTGACAGGTTGCATGCGAATGCGGCACGACTGCATCTGGTAACCCACTTCGATTACGGCTGCCAGCGGCGGCGCGTGTGAAAATCTTTGGACTCGAATCGCAAACAGAGAAGTGGATTTTGTTGTTGCTGTTGCTTTTGTTGTTGCAGTTGCAATTGCAACTCCCGCTACTCATCATAAAACTAACATAATGTTAATACTCTGTAAACTTATATTTGTTATGTTAAAATTTATACGCATTTTCTGTTATTTAACAGACCTACATTTTAATTAACAATACTCATTAACATTGTCATCACCAATTGACTTCTCTTTGTTAACGTATTCTGTAAACTTATTTTTGTTATGTTACAATTGGCGCATATTATCTGCTGTTTAACAGACAGCGAATTAAACAGGACAAACGCTCCCCATCTCAATTAACAGAGTTCACTAAAAATTTAAATTCACGTTAAGTTTACAAAATCAACATACATCTAAAATTTAGATTCTAAATTGAAAAAATCATAAAAGTGTGTCAATGTACATGCCACATTTAGTGGCACATTCCACACAGCTTTAATGCGTCAATTTGTGTTATTGCTAATTTCAAATTAATTTTCATTAAACCTGAATTCGTTTTCAGCTGCTGCGGTTTGTCAGCTGCGTCACCTCGTTTTTCCATCGCCTGTCCCACAATTATGCATTTTCTTTTTCTCCATTTCTTGCCATTTTTCTAATTTTATTGTTATGGCATTTTCTCATATTTGTTATTGTTTGCGGAAGTGGAAACTGGCAACAGAAACTGGTCATGGTTAAGACGATGCCGAAATTGTTCCACATAATTTGCATGCAATTTGGCTTCTGGCGCAATTTGGCCAAAATGGTCAACTCAAAACACACATTTTCCCCCAAAGCGCAAATTAACACACTTGAATTGCCGCTTTTTTATTTAGTTTTTTCCCCCCATTTTTTTTTACAATTTTTTTACTACTTTTTTCTTGGGTGACTTTAAAGCGGTCAAATGAAATGAAATGGAATTCTCTTTTATTTTTTGCTGTCCATTGCTTGGCATGGAAAGTGTTTTGTGCCGCTGACCAACTAAGAGAAGTTGAATACTTAAATCAAAGATTAATAGTCAAAATTGAGGCTTGAAAAGTGAGAGGAATGCCAAGCTATTGTCTTGGCCGTCAAAATGGAAATGGACATGCAAATGAGCATGATTAAGGCTGTGAAAAGACGCTATTGTTTGAATTTAGCTGATCCACAGATCGAACTATTGATTAGCTGTTCCATGAGTAGAGAAATATGAAAGGTTTTTAGTCGAAATGAGTTGCAAATAAATGTGGAGAATTTATGTGCATTGAGGTACATTTTAATATTAACTCATTAGATAGTGACTTATTTGTACCTATACGTAATATTTTTTAAAATTATCCAGATGTAATTAAATTCATTTTAACAGAAGAATTATTTTTAATTTAAACTTTACTAAATTTTACTATTTTACATGGTGGCTTTTTAAATGTTAGAATTGAAACCTTAACATGCAAAAAAATAAGCAAGTTTGATAATAATTTTAAAGCTATATAAAAATGTAAATCGACTAGATTTGTATTTGTAATGATATATAATTCCTGCCACTTTTTCCAGGAATTTTATTGATTTTCTAGCTTTAAAATGTCTAATAAATAATTTAAAACAGAGAGCCTAAATTCTTAATCGATACTCTGAAAATAAAATTTCGTCTGATTCTTGCAAAAATAATTTTACAACTCTGAAGTTGTTTAAAATCGTCTTATACTCGTATTTGGCTAACTGTTTACTGGTTAACAAAATTGTGAGAAAACCAGAACAAGTGGCAGCTAATCAGGTTGGTAGTGCAATTCATTAGCACCAACATTGGCTACACTTTTGCCTGCAACTCGGTATGCAAATCAACGAACGCGCTAAAAGATCTCAATCTGAAATTTGCTCGAGCTGCTTTTTTTCAGCCCATTTATCAGGCACTTTGTTCAGCTTGTCGTCAACTCCAACTCCAGAGTTGTCTGCGCTGCTAACTGGCAATCTGTTCATTATCTGCTTGTGGCATACTTTTCTTAGAGACTGTGACAGACATTGTCATATGTGCATAACTCATAAAGATCGCTCCATGGTTAAGTAGTGAGGCAGGGACAGAGGAAGGGGCAGGGGCAGGGGCAGTTTGCAGAGTTGCAAAACACACAAGACAAAATCCCGAAATGGGTTTGGGCTTCAAGTTGAGCTTAGGCTTTGGGTTAAGGTGCATGGGAAACTGGAACAAGTGGCCTGGCGACAACAGCGAAAGCCTGCTCAAAACCAAATCTGGCACAGCACTTGCTCAACTTGACCCAAGAGCGAGACAGGGAGACAGAGAAGAAAAGAGCGAGAGAGAGAGGGGGGGGAACTCATGTGAACGTTGTCAACGTTGGGCAAAACGGGAGTCGCAGTTGCAATTTTCAATGCATTCTTTTTTTTTTTTTGTTGGCCAGCTGGAGACAAAGTTCTGGAGCTGCTCACACTAATTGGACTTTCTTTTCATGGCTTTCTTTTCACATAATCAGTGCAATTTAATTACAAAAGCAGCTCAGGCAATTAGGCATGTAAAGCAGCCGCTGAATCCCGCGAGAGATGCAGATAGAAATCGACAAAAGCCGTTTTCTTACTGTCACAGGACTTGGCCAGTTTGCTGTTTTCTGCTTGTGTTTTTGGCCACTGGTGAAAGGTTCTCTTCTCTTTATTTCCAGCCAAGTTTGCTGTTTTGTCGTTTGTGGCTTTTTTGGAGAAAGTATCTCATAAATGCATGCAACTGCCACAGCAACAGCAACTGTAGCAACTGCAGCAACTCGGCAGTCGACCTGACCACATGTCATTAAAATTATTTTAATTAAATATTAAAGCATGGCAATGTCATGGCTGCCAGCTGCCAGTTGCACCAGTTGCCACGCCCACTGGGCGGCATACGTCTTCAGTGCATTTAAATGCGCTATAATTATGTCGCCAGCAGCCACAGAAGCACAGAATGCAACAGGTGAATGGCAAAGACACGAACTACGAGCACTCGTAAAGCTGTCTCAGTCTCAGTCCCAGTCCCAGTCCCAGCTGCAGTTCCCAGTTCCACGCTCCCAGTTCCCAGTTCCATGTCCAGGTAGATGTCGTGTCTCTCTCAGCCTGCTAAGCAGCAGGGCAAACAAATGTACCGCAAGTTACAGCAGCTGATTCTCAATTCCCAACCGAACCGAACATTCTAATCAGATTAACGCCATTAGGCGCCAATGTGCCAGCAGAGGGAATGCGACCAAAACCATTGATCAAAATCGTAACACTGCCTGCAGCGAACTACAGGGAAAAACCTCTTGAATACATGAGTATTTGGAAAATCAGCGGAAATCTCACATTCAGCTAATGGGAAAAGCACACTTACAAATCTCTCTCATTCTCTCTCTCTCACTCTCTTGCCCTCTCTGTTGACAATAGTTCTTTGCTCTCGCCGGTGAACGTTTGACTTTTCATTTAATGATATGTGTTTCTTATTGGGATCTTTAGAGTATATGGGAAATAATCTCTGCGTAAGCTGAAGAAGCATTTAGTTAAAATGTTTATAAATGTTATTGAACTTCTCAAACTTCTCTATCTACGATGAAGATTAGCCAAATTCGTGTTGTGTAAGTTAAGCAAATCTTAAGTGAACCACAATTATTTTCATAGCAGATACAGAGATTTTAAATGAAGAAGGTTCAATTTTATGTTATCAATATTATACTACAACATGTTATCTATATCGGAATCTCTTCTGTCTTATGGTTTTAAAATTAATAGCGTTCAAACTTGGAATTTTATTTAATACTCTATTTACTTTTTATTGTAGATTAAAAATCTATACTGATCTTATTTTATATAATGCACTTTTTTCAGTGTCTAAATAAGATGTAAGGTCCCCAAATGTATAGAAATTCATCACTTTTTTTTAAGAGTTTTAATTTTAAATTTATGACGACTTCAACCAAAACTTTAAATTGAAAGTCCAATAAGAATGTGCTCAACATCTCAACTCCTCATAACACAACGCTAAGCAAACAAATGGAAACTCAACATTTACATTTACACTTCCATTTCACAATTCTCATTTCCCATTATGTGTTTAGCTTTTCAGTCCGAAGATTTCTTTCGACTTGGGCTCATTACTGATTCTTGGTAATTTAACCAATTATGCGTATAATTAGTGACACGATTGTCTTGTTAGCCCAAGAGTAGCAATTGTTGTTGTTGTCGAATGTTGTTGTTGTTGTTATTGTTATTGTTATGCTCATGTTAATTGTTTGTGTCAAGTGGCGGCAAAAGAAAGGAAAATTGTTACAGAAGTGTTAACGAACGGCAAACAATCAACGGAAATGAATGAGATGGTTAGACAGATTATAGAAGAAGATAGAAATAGAGAAGTCAAATACAATATACAGAGAGTAGTAGAGAGGAAGATAGCTCAGGTTGCGTGTAATTCCTATGATAAGCAATCAAAGTTCCATTCTTGTATTATGATTATTATTCTTTTTTATTTTCGTTTCGAGCACAATTTTTTTTGCAATTTGCCAAACACCAAATAGAGTTGAATGATCGTCAATATCGGCATAATGATCAGAGTATTATGATTAATGTTATAATTATGAAATTCCATGCAATTAGGGCCACAATTGATCAACAGTTGTCTGATACTTACGTCCCAGACATGTGTGCTTGCGGAATTGCAAGAATCCCTCGACACATCGACAGGCGCCGTCCAGGCAGCTGCTGTTGGCCACCTTCATGGAGCACTGCTCGCTCAGTTGGCAATCCCCTCCCAATAGTTGAGCTGCAATAAGAGACAGAGACAGAGACAGAGAGAGAGAGAGAGAGATGGAGTGAGATGGGTGTCTATATGAGTAACGGTTCTGCATATAAGCAAACATCTTAAGACCTTTTCGTTTGCTGTCCTCAAACATTCACATTCAATAAATAGCATACAAAATGCAATTGTGTGCGATGTTTGTCCATGGCAATGGCGGTTACTCAAAGATTGACTTTGCCTAGTTACTCGTACTCGTACTCGTACTTACATGACAAACACCGCTTGGCATCCAATTGAACAAAGTAGGGCGCACACTCGCAGTATCCCGACGCCGAGCAGCTGCTGCCCTTGATGAAATCTGTGCAGTCCATGTCATGCTGGCACTTATCCCCCAGCTCCAGTCCCTGACTTCTGTGCAGCACTGTGAACAGTACGAAAATCTGCAAGCCAAAAAAATAAACAACATAAGAGAGATTAAAATAAAATAAAAAAAACCAAAGTATGTTAATTAAACTTCTAGAAATAATTATTACTTATGACTAAGAAATTAGCAAGGTTGTAAACTGACGATTTAAAAGTAGAACACAAAATCAGTTGATAGGTAGATTTTATAAAATTTTAAAATGATCTTTATAAAAAATGATCTTTTAAAATTTCTAGAGCTGACATACTAAGGTTGCTAAACCAATTGATAAATAAATATAAATATAGTACAGATACTTATAATTTATTTATCATTTAAATAATAGCAAGTCATTTATTCAAAAACTGTTTAGATTAAGCTAACAAACTTATAACTGAAACTTCCCCCAAATTATCTGCCCCATAAATCGCACATCATTAATCTAAGATATTCATATTTATGCCTTGGCACATCGGGAGCGTAACGAATGGAATCAGAGATTTAGGTCTTATATAATCCTCCTCAATTGCAATAGCAACATATGTAGATGCTATAAGAATGAGCGTTAATAAACTAATTAATCGCCAGCTGAGCATAAAATTTGAAACAGCTCAGACAAAGCGTACAGAATTGCAACAAATGGGTAGATAGGAAGATATAAAGAGAGAGAGAGAGAGAGAGAGAGAGAGAGAGATAGAGAGAAAGATTGGTAAGCTAATTGTTTGAGCACACGAAACTGCCGTTAGCCAAAAGTCATGGCCAACAACAATTCGCAGTGGCAATGATAACAAATGTGTTGTTGCCGCGTGATCATATAATTAATTTATTTAGTCGAAAAATCGCAACAGATACAAGACACAAGATACAAGAAACCTAAGAAGCTACTTTTTTATGAATGAAGAGCGTATACAGATACACACACTGCGAGTGTGTGAGTGTGCGTGCGTGTGTGTGTGTGTGAGTGTTACGTATGTGTTTGGTTTGGTTTTTGGCTTGTAACTGACAGTTGGCAAGATAGACGAACACGTTATAGATGGAGATACTGACTACGAGCCAAAGTTGTAAAACAAAATTAACAGTTGCCTGAACACAGCACAAAACAACAACAACAGAGACAGCACACGCCCAGTCCAACAACAAACAACAAACAACCAACAAGACAACTTCCAACTTCATGGCAGACTGAGGCCAATGGGCTCTATAATTAAACATACTCGTACAAAAGCCAAGGGTATGCCTACAAGCTCTTGGCTTTTTGGGGTCTTTTTTTTCTCAGTTAGAACGCGTCCAGTTAATACAAATAAGTATAAGTATCTTTCAGATACTTGGGCCAGAGTACAATGCACTCGACGGCAGCAGCGTTAAGCGCCACACGCCATTAATTATGCCAACTTCGCTGTTCTCTTCCCTCTTCCTATCGCCATCTCTATCTGTATTTGTATCTGTATTGCTGTCCATCTCTTGCAGCTTGAGTTACGCTCACCAAATGTTACGTAACTAAATTCTATTTGCATATTGCGAGTTAACTGCCCCTTCAATTGAAAACGGTACTGAGCCATCTGATTTGTGTAATTATGTATTTAATTTCCAGCTTTAAATTTCGCTGAGGCATAAAATTCAATGACACCACTAAATTGAAATAGATATTTCCACCACGGAAATTCCAAACATTGTCTCACAGCACGCAAGCCAAGTTCTTTTTCTCTTAACAAATTTAACAACTTTGTACACATAAGACTACAGTTAGTTGTTGTTGTGGTTGTTGTGGTTGTTGCTCAAATTGATTGGAGGTAGAAGAAGCAGATGAAGCAGCAGAAAAAGAAGTCGAACCTGTATGCAACGCTGTGGCAAGTTGCCTTGATTTTTGTTTATGCCATTAGACTGATGATAATGCTGATTATTATGTTACTATTTATAGCAACTGCATTCTGATTTTATTTCCACAGGAGGCACGAAAATTTTATAAATAAAACCAAGCATATTAAAGAAAGCACATTAAATAATAAGTTGTTTAAACTTGTAGTGCTGGGAATATCAATAAAGAAAGAAAGAAAGAATCTAAGTGAGGAGTCCAGAGAAAAACTATTTAATTTTTCATTATATAAGTAGTTTCCTTATACTCAGATCCGTTTTCTTTGAGTTATTTAAGCATAAGTTTTGTCTAATGCTAAAAACAGTAATTCATCGTCTGTTTTACTTAGCAAAAAATGTAAGACTTGTGTTAAAGTTTTTTACCAATAAATGAATTTCCCTTGTTATTATTACAAAGAATTTTTGTGATAGATTTAATTTTGTTAAATAGTGTAATCATTTTTGGTGTGGTAATTCAAAACTGGCCTTTAAAATATACCTAAAATGCCCTTTTTTTAATTTTAAATTTTATTAAAGAAATATTTCAGATTAAACGTTTATTTCCTCGAAATTAGCTCTTAACTTGACATTGAAAAAATAGGCGTAAATTTAATAAAATGTCGTTTACTAAAGTTATTTCTTTAATTTACAGGAAAGTTCTTCCATATGAAACGGATCATAAAATTTAAGGCTTAACTTTTATTGTGGTTGATCTGTGATTGGAAATAAGGAAAATAGGTGACTGTTAGCTGTTGGGTTTCGGTTATGCAACTCCAATTGGGATTGGTTGTTTTGTGTTGTTGTTCCGAGAGAAATAAGAGAAATATACAGTTAGAATTTGGCCTCAGTTACGCTCTCCACAATCACTTAACAACCACAATTTCTACTTATTTCCAATTGGATTTTTGTTGCCGCTGTTGTTGCTGTTGTTAGCTGACACAAGCCGCAAAGCTAAACGTGGGCTCATAACAAAACACTCAACAGAGTCAGCAATCGGGAGAAAGAATGGAAAGAGACAGCAGCAGCAATAGACTGGCAAAGAATTGAAAGACACAGAGTCTCAGTTCCATTGGAGTCTCAGTCTCAGCCTCTGTGGCGGCATCAATATAAAAAAGTCAATAAAAATTGTTTAATTATGCTTTCGAGTGGCTTTTAAGCACGAGCAGAGAATGTGATCATTGTTGTTGGCCCATTAGAGTGGCACCATATGAAAGACTCTGTCTATCTCTCTCTCACTCACTCATTCTCTGTCTTTTTCACTAACTATCTATTTATCTCTTGGTGTGTGTGTGTGTGTAGCAAGTTGACCCATTAAGAAGTCAAGTTACTTTCATTGCCAGACGTCTTGTTGTTGTAGCAACTTTCGAGTGTCTGCGGCAAGAAAGCTGACTAAATACCCCAAAAATATGAGTTATTTGCAACGGGGCTGCTTGGGCAAATAACCGACGTTGCATGTCCACCCGTTGATTTGCAAGTGCCGACCTGTAATCTATCTTAATCTTGGAAGCTCTACACATACGCACACTTGTCTGCTCCTTTTGACCGCCAAAGCATCATTCATTGGGAATGCGAAGCAAGTCAGTTGCCAAGTTTGTTTTTACCTCCAGGGGGATGGCTCTTGTCTCGCTTGATTTATTCTTTGTTTATGGCAACTTTGCAATTTTACAATGCCGTTGTGCTAATGAACATCCAACTGGTACTCGTAATTTACTCGTACAATCGTAAAACAACAGCAACAGGACGAACCATTAAAACACACAACAACAACAACAACAACAACTACAACAGCAAAAATATCAGCGGAAAAAAAAGAAGCAAATCATTTTTCGTGTTTTACAAATTACTTTTGTACTTTTTTTTTAATGACCGTCAGACGCCAGACTGTCTGCTGACCTTTGGCCACAGAATGCACACTACTGACCAGAAGCAAAGGTGGCCAAGGGGCTGAAGTATGAAAGGTCGAGCTGCAATGCAGCTGAAGCGACTGGTAACTTACCAAAACGGGCAATAGATAAACATAAAATCTCAGGGAACAACTTAAAACAAACAAAGAAATTGAGAAATGAGAATGTGTGGAAAATAATAGAGTACTATGGACATATTTTGAGATTAGTAATTGAAAACTCTTATGAAAATGGATGGAGGAATTGATGAAAAAATTTAGCTCTACTTGATAGATTGAATTTTTTTTTGGGAATTGAAATCATCTGATATGTAATGATTTTATTATCTTATCCTATATGCAAAAGATGTTTTTTTAAAAAAGTTTTAAAAATGTGATTTTTATATGAAAAGAAACTTTAGCTGAAACCAATCTAATTTTTTATTACTTAAATATACTTTTTATTAAATTGCATTATTTTCAATTTAGTAAAAATAAATGTCCTTCCTTAGTTTCCACAGTTTTATTATAATATAAAAGAAAACTCATACCAAGCGTTTCGCAAATTTAAGAACTCAGTAATAGATAAAATCTTAATAGCTTCCGAAACATCTATAAAAACATAAAAGCCTTATTAATGTGTATTAAGATTTATTTAATTTACTATAGCTTTGAGCTAAAGTTCAACCAATTAAAAAAAATCTTTAGATTTTTCCTCACTTGTGTAGATAAAATGCATTTGCTTTAATGTTTATTCTTGGTATGGAAAAACTCCATTAACATTTATGATTGTAATAATTCAAAGGTTTATGATCTTCCGTTCTGTGCAGTTGAAGCGACTTAGACATAAACCTGCTGTTGCATGACTCCAGTTCTCAGGGCATTAATTCAAATAAAGTAAAGAGAAAAACGAAGAGACTCCCACCTTTTTATTAGATTAATTTGCGTACATTACTCAGCGCTCAAGTGACGACTCCCTGCCAGGCAATGCTAACAACAACAGCAACAATAACAACAGCTATGAAAGAACTAGGAGAAGAACATCATCATCGACGCCTATCCATCTATCAGCTACAGTTTGACCCAATGGCCGACTTCACAGCTCACACAGACAAAGAGAGAGAGGGAGAGAGAGATGTGAAAAACTTGGCCAACGGCCCACGATCAAAGGCAAAGTCAGGTTAAAGTAAATGGCCCACTGTACGAGCCCAACCCACGCCATAAACGAAATATCTACAGCTAAGTACACTCTATATATAACTATAACTTTGGACAATGGAAATGTTGACAATGTTTCAAATACTTTTTTGGAGTAATTCGCATTGGCAACGCCCCAAAAAAATTCTAGATGCTCGATTGTTCCGATCAATGGGATTTGCAAATTGAGTTAGGAGCAATTCTACTTCTATATAAGTGTATATATATGCATGTATTGTATATTGGCAACTTTGTTGTGCACACTCACCGCTAAAAGCCGCTTAACCGTAAAAGCTTCGCTGAACATCGCGTTATTTGCAGGTTGCTTTCTCGTCGCAGTCGACGTCGATGTCGGCGTCGCTGTCGCTATCATTGTTGTTACTGCTGCTGTTGCTGCGCTGCTGCTCTTGTTGTTGTTGTTGTTTTTTTTTTGCTCTCAGAGAGCGTAAGATTTTTTCAGTAATATTTGATTTTATTTCTTAAATGCGAATCGTTGTTGTTGTAGATATGTATATATTTTTATTGTTGCTTTTATTGAACTTTCAACTTCAGGGGTCAAAGCGGAAATGAAACAAAATGAAACCAAACGAAAC
Organism: Drosophila limbata; assembly: GCA_963924055.1. NCBI lineage: Eukaryota > Metazoa > Arthropoda > Insecta > Diptera > Drosophilidae > Drosophila > Drosophila limbata. The sequence continues at coordinate 15,324,299 of OZ001354.1, forward strand.
ATTTTATGAGTGTAAAAAAGACACAAGAAACCACGAAATGTGCGCTCCAAAAAAAACCAAAAGCCAAAAAAAAAAAACAGAATAATAATAATAATAAAATGTATGTGTGTTTCAGTTTTCTTTTGTTTTTTCATGTCTTTTTTGTGTTTGTCGAGCTTGCCGGCCGGCTCACACGCCCCTCATTCGCATTCAATGGGCGCTGTCATTGCGCTCCACTTTAAAAAACGAAAGACTTAGGCAACGAACTTGATATTAACACCTGACTGCCTATAATTGTTTTGACTTCCTACTTTAATTTTTTATTTTTTCTTGGCTTTATTGTCACTATTTTCACTTGCTGTGACGACCTTTGTCTTTGCCTCTAACTCTCTTTCGATGTTGTTGGAATTTGGGTTCTTTTTTCTACATCTTCTGATTCTTCTTCTTCTGCTTTGTCGTCTGTTATAAAATCTCATTTTATTGCAATACGAAAATGTGTGCTTGGGAACGCAACGCTAGAGAGTCGCTTCTAGGCCCATAACCGTTATGCCAAGCAGCAACCATGTGTCGCTGTGCTTTGAGAGGCCATTCAATTTTTGGCCGAATTCGAGCTGTTTCTCAGCTATCTTGTGTGCATTTTGGCTGCTTGTTGTTGCTGTATTTTTTATAACTTAATAAAAAAACTTAGAGGCGTTGCCTGGTTTCGAGTTCCGTTTAAAGTGGGCTGAAACAGCCGCAAGCTGTGCACATAAAAATTAGTGAGCATCGGACGCTCAACGATGTTTGTGTGGCCCATTAAACTGCAGTCTATGCTAATGCCCTGGAGCAGGGCACACAGACAGACAGACAGACAGTCAAGCACACATACAAACTCGAGTGCTGCGAAGCCATAACCTATTGACCAATAATGTTCTTGTAAATTATAGTGATATACACTAAGCGAAATAGGAGCTGAGCAGCTTTGAAAAATTGTTATGTTTGTAAATATTGTAAATAGAAAAAGTTCTTAAAACTGTGAGAAAGACTTTTCTACTTTTATGATTAAAAGTCTCGAAGTCATTGAAACATATTAAAGGATAAATGATAAGTGATAATTAGATTGACAATCAGGTCATATATACGAAAGCTGAACTCGAGTTTAGAAATGTGAAGGGATATGAATATTAAAACTTCTAAGCTTCTAAAACTTCTTCTTCTTCTATGTCAAAATCTCTTGAAATATTTAAAGGCGAGTTTTTATTATGGTAATCTAAAAGTGATCAAGAAAAAATGATCTGCCTTTTGAAAAATTAATACAAGTAATAAAAATGACTTAGAAATATCTCTGATCACCCAAAGACCTTGATATACTTTAGATTCTCTTTTAATTTTATATTGATCTCATTATTTAGCATTTGCCTTGAATTCGCTTTATTGTGACTCTGTTTTTCTCTCAGTGTAGTCACGTAGGCAGCGCTGCTAGCGGTTTATGTTCCGCAAGTCCTGCAAATTATGATTATTTGCATTGCGGTCAAAGTGCAAGCAGGGGCGTTAATCGCTTTGTGGGCGTGCCTGGTGCTTGGTATATTCAATCAGCTTCAGCCACAACTAGAACCGCAGACATAACAGTCAAAGAAGAAGAGGAGAGGGAAGATTGATTGCTTAGCTGACCCAGTCTCAGTCCCAATCCCAATCACAGGATACAGGACGGCAGCAGGAAAGGATGCACAAAGGATGCACACAAGTGGCAGCTGCTGCCGTTGCTGTTGCACAATTTATGTGTCTGCCACGCACAATCGATCAGCATTTGAGGCTGAAGTGTTGAGGCAGCGGCAACCACAAAACTGCAAATGGAGTTGCCAATGGATGCAACTTGTGAGTGCATTTTTCTTTTTTCCTTCTTCATTTTCTTTAGATATTTTTCAGCTTGTTCTTTATTTTTTTTTTTTTATATTTATTTGCGGTTTTCGCTTGATCGCACTTTGGTCGTCGGTCGGTCGGTCTATCGGTCGCTGGGTCGTCATCAATGCAGCAGCCAAAGACATAAACTTGGCAGCATAAAAAGAGCACACACATACAGAGCGAGACAGAGAGACTGAGATAGTCAGAAAAGCAAAAAGCAGCGCGATTTTTGCACCGTTATGCGCCCAATATGGCGACTCAACAAGCAGCAGGAGAGAGGGAGAGAGAGAGAGAGAGCGCGTTAACATATGTGGCCAAGTGTTGTTGTTCTTGTTATTGCAGTGCATCTGCATCTCCTCCCAAACTAGCCGTGGCAGGAGTGTCTTCATCTACAACCCCCCCCCCCCCCTCGCTTCCCATGTCTCCTGATTCTTCTGCTGTCTTCACTTGACTGCGTTCCATGTTTGTTTGTTTGTTTGTTTGTTTGCTTTTTCGAGTGTGTGTTCTATGTGTGTGTGTGTGTTTAGAATGCGCAAGACAGAAATTACAGTCGCTGGCCGCGCCTTGGACATGGACAGCACAAAACACAACTGCAACTGCACCAGCTCCCCTGCCGCAACTCCGAACCCATCCAGAGAGGCTGGGCTGGACATGGACAAAATCAACGCCGCCACAGCCCCAAACAGCAAACAGCAAACAAACACACAAACCCATTGAGGAGACGTTGTACGAGTTCGAGACCGATGAGACCGTAAAAAATAACACAAGCAAAACTTGGAGAAATTCTTTGGCTTGTGCAATTTTTTCGATTGGCAAAAAAATGTTAAGCGCTTAATTTGCAGGATCATCAACGGCAACAAGCACAACACATTATCCCTAATAGTTTTATTATTATTATAATGCGTTTTTTTTTTTAGAATATTTTTGGTAGTTTTTCACACACGCGTCGCGCACAGTTCGTTTTTTGGTTTATATTTAGTTTTTATTTTTACCATAGATTGTTAAATATATTTTTTTAAAATATTTTGTTTTTATTTTTTGAGTAATATTGGCTTGTCTATTTTCGTGATTGTTATAGCCAAAACAACAATCAAGTGCAACAAGTGAACACCAAAACACGTTGTCGTTGTCGATGTTGTCGTATGCTTCTTTTTTTTTGTTGCGAGCTTGGCACGTCCGCACGTTACGTTGGTCAGCAACGAACTGAAGAGGAGCACGCCAACAACGGACTTAAGAACTAAGACAGCAGCCGTTTGCAGACACGAAGAAGTTACCAACAGCGGCAGCGACAGAGGCAGCGGCATCGACGCCGGCGCAGCCAGCTTAAAAGCTTCACCAACTCCAAAGGCAAAGTCAAAGTCAAGGCAGCAACAAGTACGAGTAACAGCAGCTGTGAAGCTTTGCCAAAGTCTTCGTTAACGGCGTCGACGTCGACGTCGGCGTTGATGTCGACGCTGCGCAGACGCAGACACGACAAGTGCCGTGGTCGTCGTCTTCGTCTTCGTCGTGGGTATCGTATCTGCTGCTGTGGCTGCTTTTGTTGTTGTTGTTGTTGCTATTATTTCCTTGCACTATGTTAATGTGGCCGCGTCGACTGCGTCGTGGCTGCTGCTGGTGTTGTTCTTGTTGTTGCTGTCTGTTATGCCCGTGTGCTTTATTTGTTTCTTTAATTATGAGTGTCAGTTGGCGACAGTTGCAAGCGCAGATTAAAGCAGATAAACATAACCTACACACACACACACAGACATCTACAACGGTCTGACTGCTGCCTTTGAGTTTTTCACTTTTCTCGCAAGATTAACCGATTTTCATTTGCTTCCGCAATATGCGTTGAGCAATCGCTTCAATTTCATGTTGCACACTAAGTTGCGTTCTGAAGAATTCCGTAGTCCAAACAAAAAATAAACAAAGCGGCTTCGCTAATTGAATAATGCGTTTGGGTGTCTTCTGTTTTGCCCTGTCCATTCAGTTGAAAATTTAAAATTATAATTTAATGGCTTTAAATTGGTCGCTTGGGGTGTAATTTTCGCATTTGAGTTCATTTCGAGCACTCACCAGACTCTGGCCATAAGAAATTGGCGCAGAAAGAGTGATTTCGTCCGGCTTTGATTGTGACTTTGGGTAGCTAGAGATGTTCTCAAATGGATGCGGAAATGAATATTGATTATGATATCAGAAATTTACAAATATCAGAATTATTATTTCCACAATAAATCATTACAAGTTATGTTTTTACTTAATTCACTGAAATCTATTTTTAATTTATGTTTTGTAAGTCCGAAAATAAAAGTTTTTGATTTTTATTTAAATACTAATCATTCGCAGCTATTTTTGTAATTTATTTTATTTCTCCAAAAATTTTTATAACAAATTAATTTCAATTAAATCTACGCCAAAATAGATTTTCTAATCATACATAATTTGGTTTTTAAAAAAGTTGATCAATACTATTTAATTGACTCCAGTTTATATACTGATTTACACATTTTCCAATTTCAGCACACGCATGATCAACTTTTCAAACTACCCACGCACAAAGTATCCAAACAATCGCCTTCGCACAAAAGCGCACAGATATTTTTTATATTGTGCCAAGTGGGCACTTGAAAGCGTTGATCTTTTCTGATTTCGTGTTCTTTCTCTGATCTTGCTCAAAAAATTGCTTCGATTTTGGTGAGTTTTCTCAAATAATAAGGCAACAAGACAGAACTTAATTCGAAGATTTATATCGAGCACCGGAAGGCGTAAGACGAAATTTTTGATTGTCTCAAAAAGCACAAAATAAATATATATACGAGTACATATGCATATGTATATGTGTATATGTTTGTGTATAAATCAATATAACATTTCGACACAGCATAATTGACGCTGATTGTAGAGCAATGATCATGAGTTTTATTATTGGCAGAGTTGAGGGAACTGTGAATAATACATATTATATCGAATATTCTAGCTTCCACTTTAGAGAGATGATTTCTCAATAACGAAGGTCGTTGATTAAGCAATCTTCTTTTTCGTTAGCAACTATCGTGATTAAGATTCAGAAATAAAAATGCGTTATCAAGAGTCCATTGCAGTTGAAGTTAACAGCACAATGTTATAAGCTAATGTTAGCATTATGTTATCGCCACTTCAACATTTCTTCTCGATTATTGTCGTTTAAAAATAATTAGAAGGTAGTTTAATAAACAATCACTTAATAAACTAAAGAAAAATTAAGGAATTACAGCTTATCGACTGAAAAGATTCCCTGGAACAAGAAAAAACATATCAAATTGATTTATATATTAAAGTTACTTTAATTGAGGCAATCCTGCTTTTATTTTTTCTGTAGTTCTAGGGTATCATTATAAGGTTTATAATATAAACACTTGTAAAATGGCAACACTTATTTGTAGATGCCTCTTTGTCTATATTTTAGTTACAATCACTTTGATCTTCTAGCCAGATCTCTCCTAATTCTCTTAAATTAGAAACGTTAGCACTTAATGGGCTTCTCCCAAAGCAAATTGCGCTAAAAACCATAAAATTGTTATTAAAGCTTTAACAGAAATAACAAATACCCATGCATGACAGCAGCACCCCTCGTAACCCTCCCCCCTCCCCCAACTCCCACCTCTACTCTTTTATCTTTCACTAAGAAACGGCAGCTTCATCATCATCGCATTGGCGGCACTTTTAACAATAAAAAGCAAAAGTAAAACGAAATCAAAGTAGCCTGCAAATGCAATGGAGAAATGGGACTCAACTCCCAACAACCACAGCTCCAGCTACAACTACAACTACAACTTGAGCTCCAACTACAACTACAGCTACAACTCTTGCCCCCCAGCATCTTGACTCTGCTAAACAATTGAAAATTGTGTTGTTTTTTTTCTTTTCTTCTATTTTTTTTCATTGGCGGCCAACACGTGCCGGGTCTGACTCGGGATGCTGGAGAGGAGTGGCGAGTGGGGAATGGGGCATGGTCAAGTGCCGGTGTGGCACTGGCTACACTGCAACCTGTCGCTGCCACAGCTAGTGGCAGTGGCAGTGGCAGTGGCAGAGCCACCGTTAGCTCATATCAGTGAGGCGCACACGTCTGCCCTGCCCCACAAACACATAACACACTGAACACTGAAGACTGAAGACAAGTCAAGTCAAGACACACACTCTATGGAGATCTTAAACTTTCATTTATACAATTGTCTTCAAACTGTGCCTCTGCCTCCAACTGTGGCTCACTTTTGTATTTGTATCTGTATCTGTATCTGTGTGTTGTGCTGGCTGCTCCAAAATGAAAGTCGGAACAAAATGGATTTGCTTTTGGAATTTTTGTTCAAAAAAGATACATTTGTGTAGTTGCTGCTGCTGCTGCTGCTGCTGCCCCGACTGCGACTTCGTCTGCGACTGCGACTGTTCATTCGTTATGGGCCACAAGCGTCAACCATTTGCTTTATTGCAGTTTTCATATGCTTCTGTGCCAAAGGAAAGGCCACGCCGGACGCGACTTGACTTGGGCCCAATATCTCATTAAATCTAAATGGACTTTTTTTCTTCTGCTCAGTTTTTGGCCTCGAAAAGCCGAAAAACTTTCGCCGGTACTGAAGGCAGAACAACAGCAACAGCAGCAACAACAACACAAACAGAAACAGGCAGCAACAAATTCACTATTCACCTCATCCCACTCCGCAGCTGCTCCTCAGCTCCTGCTGACCTTGCTCCCTTCCCCCTCCCAACGTTAGTCTCCCCCCACGTTACTCTGCGTAATCCCAATGATACCAGCACTTTTTCTGTTTTTTTGTTTTTTTTTTTTTTTGGGGCCCTTTTAAAGTGCTGGGTCATTGGCCGAACGGCTGCTGCCCAAAAAGAACCTCAACTTTAAACTGGTTATTATAATTTTCGGTTTCGCAGAATCCACGCAGCACTGGCAAAAAGGCAACAGGCAGCAGGCAAGAGGCAGAAGGCAGCGCCATTAGTTGGCCTCATTCTTGGCCAGGAAATCTTCTTCGCATCCATAGACTCATACAAGCCCTCGTACACGGAAAAGAAATTCGGGATTTAGGGATAAATTCAATCCAATGCGGTGTCAGCAGTTTGGTAAACTCAAATTTTTTTCGAATTTCCAGATAAAATACTTGATTCAAGTAAGATTTTTCAAATTATTCTCAGAAAATATTTTGAAATTAAACGTTTTAGGCTTTAATTGACTATTTTAATACTAAATTTTCGCCATTTTATCTGCATATTGTGTTTATTTAACAATAACATTCATAATAAATCAAGAATTTTCAACTTTAAGTTTAAGGATAGTTTTTTTTCCTGTGTATTTGTAAATGTATTCGTATAAGCAGCATGCAACATTCGCTTCGTGACAAATATGAATATTTCGAGCTTATGAAAACAAGCGGCTATCGAAGAAAAAGGGGGCTGAGAAGCTAGCTTAGTCCTCTGTCTTTGCCACCCCCCCCCCCTCCCCCCTTCTCTCTCTCTCTCTCTCTCTCTCTCTTGGCACTCGTTTAAGCCTTAGAATGCTAGAACGCGGCTGCAACGCGGAAGTATTTAACGTGTTTGTTTGTCCATGCCAATTCTATGCCTGCTGTTGCAACTGCTGCTTCGACTGCAGCTTCTGCTTTGTGGCAACATGGACTTGGAGAGTCGCATCGTTTCTTGTTGTTGTTGTTGTTGTTGTGTTTCGTTTGGTGAAAAGTGTTTTGTATGCAAATCATTGAAATTACATATTATGGCCAGTTGGCAGTCGTAAGTAGCAGTTGGCCTGAAAGTCGCCTGACATGCAGCAGAACAGAGCCATAGAGCCAAAGCAGAACCGAGCCGAACCGAACCCAACTAAACAACAACAACAAGAACAATAACAACAACAAAGATGCATTCAAACGTTGCAAACTCAAACCGACTGGCTGAAGAAGTCTTCATATGGCCGGGACGGGACGCTACGGACCAATATGCACATTATCCAATGCTTTGGGTGGGTCTCCCATCTCTGAATCGAGCTGCCTCCAGTAAGAGGCGGCTACTGCTCAAAGCGCAGCCCAGTGATATGCCTGGGCACAGCGACAGCTCATAAATTCATTAGGGAATGCAACCAAATGTAGCAGCTGCCACGCATTGACCAAATGCCCACGCACAACACTGAACAGCCCGCAATTAGAAGCCTTTACTCCCGACAATGTTGCAGCACATTTCCTCTGGCTATTGTTCTCAATAATGCTACTCAACCTAAAAAAAGACTAGGTAATAGTTACGAAAATAACTCTAAAATTAACATTGGTTTTACAGCTTTTATGTAATGTTAAGTAATATTAAGCTTCTGTTAAGTAATTTTAACAGTATATTTAACATTTTAATATGGAAGAAGTTACTCCATTTAATCATTGTAGACTTATTTTTCATTATTCTATAAAGTGGAAAAATGATGAGAATTGAAAATTATTGCAATATTTAAAGTAGATTGCCAAGTTTGTTTACAAAGTATTGTTATGAGTTTTTTTAAATCGATATTTACTTTAAATTTAATACTTCAAATCTGAAAAATACTGCAATTGCAAAACAAATTGTGTACGAAAATTATGTGTGTTCAGTTGTGCAGTGCTCAAGTGATTACAATCAAGTTTAAGAATACTTGATCCTTAGCAAGACTTGCTAAATTGTGGGCCTTATTTCAAGGATTAGTTTGTGAATTATTTCAAAGCTTTGCCTTTAAATTGCAAAATATTGCTAACTATTTATTTTTACATAAATTATTATAATTTCGTAGGCCATTTTCTTTAAGCAAATAAGTAGACTAAGTAATCATAGAAGTAACTGAAAGTTAAAAATGTTATTTTAAATAACCATAGTTAAAGGTTTAAAAAAAAATGTTTACAACAATAATAACAATAAAGTGTTTTCGCTGGCACATTGTTCATGCAGATTAATTGTTTATTATTTTTTCGAAATTCCTCAAGTTATTTTGGCAAAGTTTCCCTGACCAAGTTTCGGTTTTTATGAATCGATGAGTCGAATTGAAATTTCGCCAACTTCTTGTTGTGCGATTTGCAAAAAAAAGCCAAGTGATTCTCTCTTGTCAAAAATCTGAAATTTCAGCTATTGTTATTGTAGTTGCTGTTGTTGTTGTTATTGCTGTTGTTATTTGCTCATAAAAACAAAACAAGAAAACTGAAAAATATAAAAATTCCATGAGCCGTGACAGGCGTGAAGTTTGGTAAACCCTTCACGCCAATGGATGTGGATGTACCTAGAGAAGGAGGATGACTTTTAACTTGCAGGGTGAAAATCGAAAGAAAAGAAATTTAATTATAGTTTAATGACAGCACGCAAATAGTCGACAAATGTGAGTATTACAGGTTCGCTTTGGTTTCAGTCCCAGACCCAGTCTCAGTCTCAAACTCAGTCGCCTCGTGGAGTCTTCCGCCTCTCAATTGTTTTTTGCTTTATTTATTTATTTTTTTTTTTTGGTCGTCGAAAGTAAAATTTCCAATTGATTTTTGTTGTGCTTTATGTTTTACACGCTTTTCGTTTTTATTATGCGCATTGCGGACACATTTAGCAGCAAAGGCAAAAAGGTAAATGCCAACAACATTTGACTATCATGGGCACAAGGAGAAATGATGGCACAGCCATCCATCCATCCAGAGCCCAGCACTTTCATCGGCGCTTACGCAGCATGAGATTCAGATCTATCTATCTATCGCATTGCCGGCACAACTCGACTCGACTTCAGCTGGAGCTGCTGCAGCTTTTGAATCCGAATCCGCATCTGAATCCGAATCCCAGAGAGACCAGCCCGCCTGCAACTTATTCGTAAGCCTGGCTTCTAACCTGCCCCATTGTTGTTGCTGAGGTTTCGTTTTTCATATTTGAAAGCTCATCGTGCACGAGGTCAATGGAGAGCAGCTACAGCTTCAGCTCCAGCGTCAGCTTCAACTTCAGCTCTCGCTTCTTCAGCTTCAACTCCAGCAACAGGAACAGCGGCTGTAATCGCGACGCTCTTTTGCAATGTCTGCGCCAGTATCACAGATTTGCTTTCAACACAATTTTTGCAACAATGTTTCTAAGAAATATGCACCGAGAATGCGAGAAAGTAGTGCAGACTTAACTTACAGATACCCCGTAAATTTTTGAGTGAATAATTGCGGAAGTAATCCAAAAAGTAAGCCATATATTGATCCAGACAAGATTCGATTGAATTATAGTACATCTTTATTTGGAAGTTGTTCCTTAATTTATTTTCTTAGTTCTAATAAATTTTTAGAAAAATATAAAAATATTTAAACATTACTTTTTTTTAATAGAATTTCATAATTTCTTATTATTTTTTTCACTTTTATATTTTTCGTAATTTTTCATGATTTCCTAAATTTGTATTGTTATAATTGAATTTTACACTTTTCCAAAATAAAAATCATGACTCTAGTAAAAATGTAGTAAATTTTAGAGGGATTAAATAAAAGATATTTGTTTGAAAGATTAATAGAATTGTAAAAGTAAACAATTTGTTGCACATTTAGCTGTTAAAAATATGATTACTTTTAACATTATTTTATAATTTTTATTATTCATTTATCTGTTTGTATTATTATAAAATGTATTTATATTATTTTAGTTACACCTTCCGCCATTTCATAATTTTGTACATACCCTGTACTCGTTTTTCTCAATGATATATTAAAAGTAAAAAGCAATGACTACTTTTGGCCTTTTTGGTTGCACTCGGCTGCCCTCGGGGCGCACACTGGATACTGGACACTGGATAGTGCTGTGGAATTGTATACTGAACTGTTGTTGTTGGTAGCATTTTGTGCTTGGGGTCTCTCTCTCTCTCTCCCACTGGGAACAGTGCTTGTGCTCGTAATGATGTGCTAATGATCACTCTGGGCTGTGAATGCTGCCTGGCAATTAATCTTCTAAATTTGTTCGCCTCGCACATTCGTTGACTTCATTCATTCAATTTTTTGTATGTATTATTGTGTGTTTTTTGTTGTGTGAGTGTGTGTGTGTGTATTGGTGTATGTGCGCTTTGTTAATTGATAGCAAAATTACTCGAAATTGAATGTTTTAGGCACTTTCACTTGTTTGACTCTTGAATGATGCATAGTTACAAACTACACACTGAAAGAGCCGTTTAAATTGACAGATATTTGTTGTCTAATGACACTTTTTTTTCTTTTAGTTTTCTGTACATTTTTTTGCACAGCAGCACACAGCCGAAAGTGTCAGTTGGAATGATAATGATAAATGGTGCTTGAGGCCAGAGAAGAAACGAGTAGAGAGATGACACCCGAAGGTGTAGGCAGCTCGACTTCAAATAAGCTCAATGAAATTATGTTCGCAACGAGAGTGGAAATGAAATGCTTAAAATACGAGTGGTAAAAGTATTGGAACTATTTGAAAAATAAAATAAATTACCTAAGATAGATACTTACTTAAGTACTTACTTAAATTTAAAAAAAAATTAATTATTATTATTAAATCATCTTTTTTAATTGTAATTTATTTTGTTCATTAGCATTAAATTAGTGTAGATATTTAAAAAAAAAACATTTTTAAATTAAGATGGTATATTTAAAAAAAAGAATATAAGTAAATGTTATTACTTTAATTAATATCCATTCATTAAGATGAAATAAACAACTTTAATTTTCACTTAATATCCTACAAAATCACCCCAAGTAACTAGTTAATATTAAGTAACTTTATAAAGAATCAACTGATATTTGCCGACTAATGCACAAGGCAAATGAACTGCTAGAAAAACCAACACATTCTGCAGTCTATGAACTACCGAGTAGCTTAGTAGCTTCATTTAGTTAAGTGCTAAATAGCTGTCTACTTTGCTCATTGGCAGCCGGACAAAGAGTTGTTTAAACAAGATCATGACTAAGAGCTACCGTTAGGTAACAACACATAGTGACTTTGTTGACAAATCTGCATAACTTTCTTGGCATAACTTTTACTCATTACGAGGGATTGAAGCGAAGAGAAAAAAAGAAACATAATCCTTCTAAATGTTGGTGATAAATTAGCATAAGCTCTGATTATACTAACAAACTTAGCTTATGTAAATGTCAACGACAATAAGCAAAATCGTTTAAGCGATTAATTAAAAATTACGTATACGCAATTTGTATGCCATATTTGTAGCTGCTGTGCTTTAGCTGCTTTAGCTTAACATTTCTATGAATGACTTTTTACATGTTTTCACTTTTAATGCACACACTTACATACATACGAATGATAGTGAAACCAAATACACAACAAAACGAAACGAAACGAAACATTACAGTTTTAGTTTTGCCTTTGCCATAATTTGGCTCTGTCTCTGACTCTGACTCTCTAACTGTTGGCATTTTTTGGCATTTAATGATCATCGTTGCCATCGTCGCACATTCACCGTGAGTGGGTCTAAACTCACCTCCGCCTCCTCCTTTCCCCTCTCGGCGCGTTCCTGCTGAGCTTGCCCTGCCTTCTTCACACACATTTACTCATCCACGAGTTGTATGAAAAGCCTTTCATAGCCTGACGCTGGTTCTGCTTCATTTTGTTTAATGACAATGAAAGAAAGACACAGAGGAGGGAGAGAGAGATGGCACAACACACATGTGTTTAGTTCATATTGTGTCTTTACATTTTTGCTTTCGTTTATGAACTTTCACGTGTGGCTCTGTTAAATTGTAGAAAATTACATTGAAAGTGCCCCTGGCCATGATTCGTGGTCGGAAGTTGGTCTCGAGAAGATTTAAACGCTTAAATGCTTTACGAAAATTACCTAATTTCGGTTACGAAACAAATCAATTAATGCGTGTCTGAGACAGAGACAGAGACAGGTGGAGACCCTAATGAATCTCCATTTGGCAATAGCCGTAACCATAAATGGGAACAGTTCTGGCCACACATCATCATCAACATCATTCCAATCGAATTTCACTTGCATCGGAAGCAATAAAATTTTGATTGCACGGCAAGAGGATATCGGGAATTAAAAGCCGCATGACAGCAATTGAAATTCTTCAATTGTGCCAAATAAAGGCATAAAAATGCTAATACTCTCACATACATACCGAATACTCTAATCTGTACAATTCAACATTTCGCATACGCCCCAACAACCAGCTTGACTTGGTTCAAATGATGATGATTGCATGGGAAACATGCAAATTTTGCCGTTTGCTGTTTGCTGTTTGATTGCCAGTTTCCAATTCATTTACGAGCTGTCTTTCATGAAATCTCTGTGAAACTTGCAAAGCTTTACATAGGTTTTTTGATTAGGTTTAAATCAAATAATGCCTTGAGCTAAAATAAAAGTATGTTAGTTATTATAACATATCCGGCACAATTAATTAACAATACAATACAAAATATTGCCAAATCTCAAGGTATCCAAGATTTTTTTTTTATTTTTTTTTTATTTATTAAATGTCAACTAAGTACAGTTGACTAAAATTAATGTAAGAATTTAAGTAAAAGTTAAGTAATATAAAAAATTAATTAAGTAAATTTAATTTTAAATTTAACTGAAATGATAAAAATTTAAAAATTAGCTTAGCTTGGTTTCAAATTCATTTAAGAAAACTGTGGTATTGTTACTTATACTAATAAAGATCATTTTAAAATAGTCAAATTTTAATTAAATATGTTTGTAAACAAAAGTAAAAAAGCAATAAATTTTTTATTAAAATCAAATAGATTGCTATTGAATTGTAGAGTCTGCTTATAAATGTGTTTTTTATAAAATAAAAATTGCAAAGAACACGATTTGTATTAAATTAATTTTAGTATAGAAAATGAGATTCGAGAAAATATAAGAAAAGTTTATTTGAACAAACAATAACAAGTTAATTTATTTCAATAAAACTTAAATAAATTGTATTACATATATTGTTATTTATTAATTAATTTCAATAAAACTTTAATAAATTGTATTCCATACATTGCTACTTATTTCCAAATCTGAGCAGACCTGATTTGAAAACAACCTTCACTAACGACTTCGCAGCAAGTTGAAAGTGTCTTCAAACCTGTTTCCCAACATGCAACAAAGTCTGAACACAAGGTGCTAATGTAATGCAACAAGTAAATGCAGCAAACGCCATTTGATTGCATTTTTGTTGCACCTATGAACCTTTGGCAGATTGCTTAGAGATTCGCACCGAATCGAAGTCTAAGACTCAGTCTACAATTCGAATGGTAATCAACTGGTGCCTTGTAGGCTGTCACTGCTGTATCCTGTACTCGTATTATCCTGCCACAGGCAACGACGAGCATTCAATTCCATTAGCTCTTGCCATGGCTGGCAATGTCATGGCTTTGTTAACATGTTCAACATTTCCGCGTGCTGCACTAGAATTACTTTCAGCTGGGCCATGTCAACTGAATTTGCATATAAACAGATGGATGCAGCAGGACTTAATATTTGGCCATTGGCCATATTTAGCTGACACAACAATAGAGGCCAAAGCCATGGCCAACTGGCTACCTGTTGGCCAAAAGGTTCGAGTCTCTGGGACCATGTAAAAGCCGCTTACGAGCAACAAACATGGCCAGCAATTTGGCGAGCTGCGAGCGCATTAATGATTTTCACATGAGAGTTAGACGGAGTCAAAGTGGGATGCGTGCATCGCTTGGTTTGGGCCAAGACGACGATACATTGACCCAGTAGACATTTGGTATGCAACAAAGTCAGTTGGCAACAGCAACAGCAACGACAACAACGACAACAATTATGGCAATGGCTGCTGCACTTCATTAGTAAAAACGAACGCAAATGTTGCTGCTGCTGTGACTCTTAACTTGGCTTTCGTTTTTTGCATACATATGTTGTCGTTGTTGTTTTTTGGAAAGCCATTGGCAGCAAGTTATTGGCAAGGTTTCCTTGCCCGGCTTACATATGTATTGACAACGCCTTTCACTGTTCACTGCTGTGCAGTCCATTAGAAGACTCAACGCCTCAAATACTTAAATTAAAGCCCAATCAAATAGTTGGAATCGGTAGCCCTAACCCAAATCCACAGCTCAAATCATCGACAACACACTCAGACATACAATACTTGAGAGAAGATCTGTTTCATGAGCTTAACATAAATTTGCATAAATACTAAGGACGACATAACTGTAAACCTAATCAAATCCAACTTTGTGTTGGCCCTGTTGTTGATCGAAACAAGCGCTTAATAAATAACTGAAACCCCACAAAAAAATAAGGAGTTAGAGTTGGGTAGTCGACTAGAAAATACCCTAAAAAATAAGTTTGAGAATTATAATAAAATAAAATGATTTAAATTTTTAAATTTGGCATACAAAGCATACAGCAGCGGCTTAACTAAATTTAAGTCGACTAGCAAATACTCTACATTTCATAAATCTAAACAAAATTTGTTTAAATGTTATATAAATAGTGACAGCAGCTAGCCATTTTATATAAGAAATAACTTATCTTAATTATTTCTAAGTTGAATAAAATTACTACAGATTTGCTACAAATATATAGTAGAGTATTAAAATATAGAGTAATAAAATGTTTTATAATTATAATTCTTAGAAATTACACCTCCCAAGCCAGCTATGCTCATAGACAGATTAATCTGTAAGAATACATTAAAAATTATCTATTATTTATTTATTTATTTTACAGGGTATATGCGTATGTCGCATATCAAGCTGTCGAAAGACATTTGCATTTGGACGGATTTGGTGAAATGAAAAATACATGTGTGCCACATGCCATATGATCAGCAATGCGATTAAAATATCAAGTGTAACCAGAGAAGAGACCAGATCAGATGAGAGCAAAGCTAAAAAGTCGCAGCGCGATCTTCAAAAGTTGCCTCAAAAGAATGCGACGTTCCACAAAGATAAGCTGCGATGGCTGTTGAAATGGAAACTGGCCTGTGAGTGAGTGAGTGAATGACTAACTGAGTGACTGACTAACTGAGTGACTGACTGACTGACTGACTGACAGCTGCGTCGTCGTCATCTTTAGAAATGGCGCACAAAAGCCACTGACGCCGGCACTTTGACGAAATTGACTTTCTCCATTCAATATAATTAATAGTAATATTTTTGTTGCTTAGCTGCACACGTCTTCAGAATTGTAACGGCTGCCAGCCAGTCTGTCCGACACTTTGTCTGTTCGTCTGGCTGCTGGGAAATGTTGGCCAGGAAGTAATTTATTATTGCAGGCATTGCAACAGGTGAAGAAAAGCATTTCAACATGCATAGATCAAAATTCGACGTGCAGAGCAACAGCAATGCCAAATGCCAATACCCAAAAGCCTTCTTCAAATAGTTCATTATTCGAAATACCAAAATTCCAAATTCGCAGCGCACTACGGGGCGTATGTGTAACAAGTGAAAAGTCAAGTCACAGTCAAAGTCGCCGTGTGTGGCAAACAAAAACAAACAACAAAGGCATAAAGATGCTGCAGTTCCTATTTGTAGTTACTATTTATGCAAATTGTTTCTTGGCCTGCAGCAGCTTCTTCTTCTGCTTTAGACTTTCAAAAAGGCCAAAATGTATTTTTAGCCAATATTTTAGCCAGCATTTTTAAGTAGCTTCTGCGGCTTTTACTTTTCTTTTAGCTGTCGCTGAACTGAAATTTAAATAAGTTTACTTTTGGCTCACACTAGCTTCTGTTTTTTTATACCCTTATGCATTTTTTACTGTTTTTGTTTTATTTCATTTGTGCTTTTACATAACAATCAAATTAACAAATAGCTTAAAATGCTTAGAGAAACAAGGCACGCACATTGCCCAGGTAGATGTATGTACGTATGTAAGCACTTATAACTAGTGCCAGACATTTCACGTTCATTGACATGGCTAATGATGCCTCGATGCCCCAATGCTCCAAGTCACATCCACAGCCAATGGCTTGTCAAATTGTCGCTTCGGTTTGGCGTTAAAAAAATAAAAGTTTCGCCGGCACGCGCTCATTTAACCTAAAGTACAATAACTTGAATTTCTTATTTTATTTTAAAACGAAAATGTTATTTAATGCATTTTGTGTGACAGGCTCGATTAAAGCTTTTTTTATAATTAGATTATATAACCTTTTCGCTTTGTTCAACGATTATCTAATTGTACAAAAGAAAGCGACACATGCTGCTACCAATTAGACCACTTGGCTTTTTAACTGCTTCTATCCATCTTTCTCTCATTTACTTGAAAGAAATAAATAAATCTCAATTTGAATTGTCGCCAGCTTTTGATGCTGAATGTTCACTGATCAGCTCAGTGGATGCCTCAGATTAAAAGTCTTGGATATGCTAATGAATTTGATATGCATTAGCATAAATTCAAATATTTGTCAACAAGATATTCATACTCTGGTATAGCATTTGATAACACAACATTGTGGATACCTTGGATATCTTTTAATGTTGCTGCATTAATGTTATACGAGTATGTTATGTTTTTAATTCTCTTTAAGCACATTTGTGACACTTCCAATCCTCACTTTCGCACATAAAAAATGTAATAAAAACACTTTAAGTTATCAGCAGAGTTACAATTTTCATTTGCATATCTATTTTTAGTTAGATATCTGGATTTTCACTTTTACAGCATATTTCACAGCTGGAATCTCTAATCAAATCTATAAAAAAAAACCTATATTAAATTTAAATTTAAAGAAAAGAAACTTTTTTAAACAAAGTGAAAAACTTATAGAAAAAAAGATAGAAAATGCTGCATTTTTGATTAAAAAAATATTAAAAATTTAAATTAAATATTTTCATTTAATCAAAGTATTTTAAATGGTAAATAAATTGAAAGTAGCAATTAAATATCTTGAATCTGAAATATTTTAAATGTTGATTAATATATACTTTTATTAAATGTATACTAAACACCACATTAAATTAATTTAATTTAATTTATCTAAAAAATTAAATGGATTTTCCAACACCATGTAACAAATTTAAATTCTGTATACATTTGAAATTTTGGCGCCTTTAAGCTGCGCAACAAAAAAGTTGACTGCCACAAAACTCAGCCACAAAGCTTTTCACTAAAAGCTGTCTGCGCAGAGTTGTCGTATCGTGACAGCTTTTAATCATAGTGAACAGCTGACCGCCAAACTTGTATTTATCTAGCGCCTTATCTTCATACACACGCGCAAATGTCAGACCACTTCTTTCCTCCATTGTTTTCGTTTCCAATCAGTTCTACGCTGTGTCTGATTGGGAGTGGTTCGCCATTTTGCGGTCTACAGAAATACATTCAGTGTTGGTTTTTTTGCATTGTCGGCATTTTAATTAAATATTCCAAAAGGTGAGTAGAACATAGAAATTTTATACAAAAGATCTATATTAAATGCTTGTCGTGACGTGTCTCAGTCGTTAATGTATCTATAAACTCATGATAAATTATACTTAAACACCCTTATAACGGTGACTTTCAACTTTTGCAATTTTGTGTTAATTTAATTCTTTTAGTACATAATATGTATGTGCATATTTAGATACACTAAGCAAATATAGCATTGGAAATGGAGGTGTGTTTAAATGAATAATTCAAGATTACTTAAGCTTTGAATAACCTTTGTCTACCACTTGGCTTTTTTAGTCCACAGTTTTTGTTCGCTTTAAATTGAACTTTCCCCAGCAAACATTACACATGCACACACAGACTTATACCCATATATACTATATATGTAAGACACACTCATAATATATGTGAATTTATGTGCTTGTTTGTTTTGTTGTCTCCTCTCTAAAGGCACAGCCGGTTTGCTGGCGACCGGCTGACAGAGATTAAGAGAAAGAAAGAGAGAAATCGAGAGAACAGTTACACGTCGCCAATTGCATATACCGAGTTTATGCGACAGCTAAACTCGATTAAACAAAATACTTTTAACTTACCATTTTTGTATTTGACATAAGACAATTGTTTATGCAAATCACCTAAGTCTGTATTCTCTGTAATAAATGTATAGCCATAAGTGCTTCTCAATTCGATGTAAGTCAACTCGATCAACTTAAAGCCGCTTAAGCTTTCGTATAAACTTAGTAAATATACACCTGTGCCGTAGTTATACTTGAATTTCGTTCAAAGTTTAATTAATTATTCAATATACGAGTACAACATGCATTGTCATTTTCAATAGATTGTTCGAGCAATTGTCAACTTTATCAATAGCATTGTAATACATACATACACAGAAAAAAAAAAGTCGTTCTAAAATCAAGCCTAAAATTCTTGATTCAAGCCTGCATTTTTTAAGTATGTTTTCAGGATTGATCTGAATAATCAAGCCTGTATCGGGATTAATATGGGAAAATAAGCCCAAATTACTTGATTCTCTCTCGGCCTCTCTCATTTCAATTGGTCCGATGGCTCAGTGGTTAGAGTCGCCGACCTGTTTGAAAAAAAACCTGGGTTCGATTCCCCCAGTCAATTGCAGTCACAAACATTCCCTTCATTAAAAAAAAAATGTTAAAAAAAACATTAAACAAAAATGGTTTTAAAAAAATACAATAAATAAAAAATGTTTAAAAAAAAATTAAATAAAAAAGGTTGAAAAAAAAAATTTAAAAAAAAATTAAAAAACAAAAATTTTAAAAAAGTTAAAAAGCTTAAAACCATAAAAAAAAATAAAAAAAAAGATTTTAAAAAAAAAAAACCAGAATAAAAAATAAAAAAAAAACCAGAATAAAAAATAAGTAAAAAATTTTTTTTTTTTTTTATGTTTTGTTTTAAGAATTTTTAGGATTGAATTCGGGATTGAAAAAATCAAGTATTTCATACTTGGTTTAAGTAAATCCGAGATTACCCCACTTTTGACATCGTTTCGGATTGAATCCGGGCTAAATATCCCGGATTTTTTTTTCTGTGTATTCGCAGTTTGCACGTTGAGCACTATTAAATAATGCCAAGTCTTATCAGTTTTTGTGTAGGGCTCTGATAGTGTACAAAGTGTACATTTAGTATGTATACTTAAGAGGCTGGTTGCTGTAAAAAATAATAAAAAGAAAAAAGCGAAAACAATTTCGGCAACCATTTTGTTCAGTCAGCTCACTAATTTGTTTGTTTGTCTCGTAGTTTCGTTGTTGGATATGGCGTGATTTTTGAATAGATAGATTCACGCCATTTGGATTCCAAAAGGGGGCCGGAATACCAGTATATTAATAATTATCGTATCAAGCTTATTAGACTGTGTCGTAGATGCATGAAAATTTGCATTCAATCGCGATATAAATGTAAACTATTAGCACAAATTGAAAATCTAATATTGAAATCTTTAAACTTTCTATTTCCCAATTAATAAGTCACTTTGTTATTCAAGACAACAAGTTGTGCATTATTCTGTGACATTCAATTATGTCATAAGCTCTAGATGAGAAGTCCGACCTTTGGCGCCATATTCAAACTTCTGAAGCGCTCATTATACAACACTGCTGAAAGTCAAAAAGTCAGCTATCGGTATCGATAAAGATCGACGTGCCTTGATTATCAACAGTGCCAATGACAAGTGTGACCATGAACTTGTCGTAAACAGAGTGCTTTTTATGCTCGCACCGTGGAAAAGTTTTTAGCACGCGCCAACACAGCTCAGTAGCAATAACAACAAACAGTAAGTTTGTGCCCAGAGAGCGAAATAGTGAGAATGAGAGAATGCGAAATCAGGAGAGCCACCCGCAGCGCAATAAATAGTTGCTTGACATTCACGGCCTGACGGCCGGCTAATACGATAACGATTACATATTGAACGCATTGTTGTGTTTTTGCTCTGTGTTTTACAAATTCAATTTGTGACAATTCTCAATAATATTATAGTTGCAGCTTTGCAAAGTGAGAGTAAAATTTAGTACGCACTGAGTCTTATCTGATTACGGGTCTAGTAGTATAAACTGTAGCTGATAACGGCGATTGCGCAACATAGATTTGAAATAAGTGCATTACAGAGACAGCCAGCCAAATAACGGTGCGCACAGTTTACAGTTATCAGCGGCAGCGTTCGGAATACGCGAGTGTAATATAATTTTTTTTCCGCGTTTCCTCCCATCTTTTGGTTGTGTGACAAATACAAATAATTTAATTCACATTCATTCATTGAACACATATTTGTATACAATGTTTGCATTACGCCGAACCCTCAACATGGTCAATACAAATCGCTCCCAGTCGCAGTTGCTGCGCGCCGCTTTCCAAGCGAACTTCTCTGCCAGCGCCGTGGTAGGTTTCCATTCCAGTTTCCATTCAAGTCTGATCCGTGATGAAATTATGTATACGTATATAATGTCATCATGATCCGATCAAAGTTCACTTTGTGCTACCTTTACTCAGTTGTATGGGAATCTAATAACTTCTGTAAAGCAAAAGTGTGTGAAGAAGTCGACAAAAAAGGACAAGAAGATGAACGAGGTGAAGGCTACGATTCCTGTGGTCACTTTCTATATATTTTTATTATACATTTTATTAATTATACCATTTGTTTTATTAGTATTCATCTGAGATTTGTGTTCCCAAACAGATGGCCCAAAAGATTCGCGCTGGACCCGTGGTCGATGTGCTGGGAGATGAGATGACCCGCATCATCTGGCAGTCCATCAAGGATAAGCTGATTCTGCCCTTCCTCGACATTGAGTTGCACACATTCGATCTGGGCATGGAGTACCGTGACAAGACCGACGATCAGGTGACCATCGATTGTGCCGAGGCCATCAAGAAGTACAATGTGGGCATCAAGTGTGCGACAATTACTCCCGATGAGAAGCGCGTCGAGGAGTTCAAGCTGAAGAAGATGTGGAAATCGCCCAACGGCACCATCCGCAACATTCTCGGTGGCACTGTGTTCCGTGAGGCCATCATTTGCAAGAATGTGCCACGATTGGTCTCCGGCTGGGCGAAACCCATCGTCATTGGCCGCCACGCCCATGCCGATCAGTACAAGGCGGTAGACTATGTGGTTCCCGGTCCTGGCAAGCTGACCATGACCTGGAAGGGCAACGATGGCCAGATCATTGAGGAGGTCATCAATGACTTCAAGGGACCCGGCGTTGCTCTCGGCATGTTCAACACAGACGCTTCCATTGTGGACTTTGCCCACGCTTCCTTCAAGTATGCTCTTGACCGCAAGATGCCACTGTACATGAGCACCAAGAACACAATCCTGAAGAAGTACGATGGTCGCTTCAAGGACATCTTCGAGGAGCTGTACGAGAAGACGTACAAGAAGGATTACGAGGCTGCTGGCATCTGGTACGAGCACAGGCTGATCGATGATATGGTTGCCTATTGCATGAAATCCGAGGGCGGCTTCGTCTGGGCCTGCAAGAACTACGATGGCGATGTCCAGTCCGATTCCGTTGCCCAGGGCTATGGTTCTCTGGGTCTGATGACCTCTGTGCTCCTGTGCCCCGATGGCAAGACCGTTGAGGCTGAGGCTGCTCACGGCACAGTGACCCGTCACTTCCGCTTCTATCAGCAGGGCAAGGAGACCTCCACCAATCCCATTGCCTCGATCTTTGCCTGGACCCGTGGTCTCCTCCACCGCGCCAAGCTGGACGACAATTTGCCGCTGAAGAACTTTGCCGAGACACTCGAACAGGTGTGCATTGATACCATCGAGGGCGGCGCCATGACCAAGGATCTGGCCATTTGCATCAAGGGCAGCATCAGTGCTGTCGAACGCAAGGATTACCAGGAGACCTTTGAGTTTATGGAGACGCTGGCCAAGAACCTGCAGACTGCTCTGGAATCTGGCAACAAGAAGGCCCAGACCTCCCATATTTAAGAGAAACACACAGTCATCCATAATACTTATTGTCATGTTATGTGCATGTCCTTTGGTTCTATGTTCTTCTTCAGTTCATGTTCATTGTCTCTGCGAGACGTCATCAGCATTTCTACCCTTCCTCTCACCACACAACACACCATGTGAAATGGAACAATTTTCTAAATAAACATATTTTTTATACCAATAAGTCTAGTTATGTGTAAGGTTGTTGTTGTTGTTACTAGTCTTAAGTGAGGTCTTTAACCTGCTGCCCACCCACAAATTGTTGGCTCGCCTGGTCTGTTATATGTGATGGGCCACTTGTGAGGCTTCAGCATTGGACTGAGCTTATTGGATTTACAGCCCATCAGTCTTGAGTCAACGGTTGTGGACAACGCATCCGTGTGGCGAACGTTGAACAGCTTGTGATGCTAGCTGAATCCTTGGGCTATGCCTACTGCCTGGCGTATGTCCTGACCTTGATTAGTTGGCCCGGCGAGGCGTATCCAGCCAACAGCTATAGAGATCTGGACATTTGCAATCACTGGAACGGCAGGCGACACTTTCTGGAGCTGGGCGAACGCGGCGAGTTGCATGCCAGAAATGTCAGCACCACAGCATTTCGAGTGAGTAGTTGCTGGAGGGGATTGGGTGCATCTTTTACCATGTCCAATTCGGTTTAGAGCTCCCAGCTGGGTCTTAAGAACGATCTGTCGGCGCCGGATGTGTGGTATCAGTGCAACCTGGAGCTGGTCACCTGCGCCGAGTGCGTCATCCGTGTGACTTTCACACACGCCAACTTCTCCAAGAACTGCAGCAACACGGGTGGCAAGTCCAACATGTGTCCCTGCGAGCACATACAGTTCTCGGAGCCACCCTATGATGCCACCATCTCGGGCCAGGAGTTCTGTGGCGATGGCAAAGTCTTTCGCAGCAAGACGAGGACTCTACAGCTCAAATTCTTCTATAGAGCCACCAATGCCCATGTCTTCTCCCTGCAGTACTTCTCCGAGCGTAAGATTTAAGAGATTCCTTTGAGGGTTTCCTCTAAGGTTGTCATTCCTCCCATAGGTAACGTCAAGATTGTGAGTGGTTCGCCCAAGCAATCGATCGTCGGCAATGGCAACGCCAACTCCATACCGCAGGTTATATCAACGCCCTATTTTCCCATGGCCTATCCCAGGGATTATGGCATCGAGCACATTCTTACCTGCGAGTCGGACAATTGCCAGGTGCGTCTGGACTTCACTGACTTCCAGCTGGGTCTCGCCTCCACCCTGGAGATCTTTGACTCCAATGGCCAGATGCTGGACTCCTACACGGGTGAACACTTCCGTCCGCCCATCACCGTCAGCAGTGGAAAATCGTTGCTCCTGCAATTTCGTGGCAATTCCGCTACAGGTGTTGGCTTCCGTGCCGAGGTCAGCTTTGTCTCCTCCAAGCAGTTAAAGGACGAGCGTCTGGTGCCATTTACGGGTAAGCAATGCAGAGGGGGGGGGAGGGGGGGGGGGAATGCGACAAGGGGTTCGGGGATAAGAGCACTTGAGGGTCTGCAATTGTCATATTGATTATTGGCAGGCGAGGATGGGAAGTGGTGAGGGGAAGAAGGCATTCTTGATGTATAAATTTCAATGTCAATGCAAACATCAAAGTGGAAATATGAGAAGAGCTGGGCAACACTTTGGCACAGTCTAGTTTGGTAACACAATCAATAGTATTGGGGTAGTTGGCGGATTGGGAATGCCATAAGTGCTCCAAGAGGTCCGTCAGCTGGACTGAGAGACGATTGTTACATAAGAAATTCTTTGGGAAACTACATAAAAAGAGAAAATTAGAGAACTAAGGAGAAAAGTTAGAGATGAGATAGTTTGGTATGGGATAAGATTATATTTAAATTCCGATTGGAAAAAACAATTGGATCTCACTAAACTTCGCTTGCTATGCTAACAAAATGGTTGAAAAACTTATTTAAAAAAAAACTAAGCAACTAAGGAATGTAATAAAAATTTAAGACAGGCTCCTAAGAAGTCTAAGAAACTAACAAGATACCTTAAAATCCCACTAAAGAAATAAAAAATATTTGCATATTAGGTTAGGGCAATTTTGAGGGTAGTCCGATTGGAATAGGAAATTCTTAGAAAATAGGAGATGGATAAGAGATAAGAAACGTTCCGCCACAATAAGTGATGTAAAAAATCGATAGTTCGAATTTCGTTAAAGCGATTTTTAACCCGATTTTTTTTTTTACTATTAATCGAGTTAATAACATTTATTTTCTTAAAAAATTAACAGCTTACGAGAGTTGCAGAATTAAGTTCAGTTGGGAGTTGTTTACATGTTAAAACTTGAGATTTAAAATTTTGAAAATTGGAAACCAAATCATAATTAAAATAATATTTCGCGTGAAAATGGGTTCAGTTTTGACAAAGCTTTGAAAGTTTGAAGTTGGTCTGATTTTCAACCATCAAATTAACAAGAATGCGATAGACTTGGCTTTTTAAGGACATTGGAAAAAGTCCTTAGAGAGAATAAAAATAAGCTTAACGTTTCCACAGACTGTGGTGGCATGGTAACTGGACCGGGTGGAGCGATAACCATGATGAACATGATTGAGAACGCCACAGATGTGCGACTGTTTGACTGCATCTGGATAATAAAGCCAGGCAATAACTACATGATGATGAAGACGCACATCTCGCTGAGGGTGGACAAGTTCTATGGAATGGCAGCGCGATCGGAGTTGACAATCAGACAGGGCACCACGTCGGACGCCACGGAGATTGAGACGGTGACGTGGCCGAATAATGTGTTAGCCAAGGAGAGTCACATTGGGCCCATATTGACGGGCTATTATATTCGGCTGCGAGGGGTGTTTGGCATGTCCTCCAAACTGGCCATAGTCTACAGCGTCTTCAATTACTTGAGTGGGTATTTATGGAGTCATCTTTGTCTTCCATAACACTTGGAATCCTGTGTCTTCTCCAACAGATTGCTACATTGGTTCGGAGTTCCTGTGTGGGAACAATCACTGCATCTCCATTCGCTTGCACTGCGATGGCTTCGATCACTGCGGCGATGGCAGCGACGAGCCCGAATCCTGTGAAGAGGATTGGGCACACCTGCATCACGATCGACGCTGGTATTCCCACAAGCCCAATTACTATTTTCCCAAGATCGATCAGTATCCGGATCTGAAGACAGCCACGGGCATCTTCATCATCAGCACACTGGGCATTTTTGGTGTCCTCTCCGGCTGGATGGTGATCCTCTATCGCATGGGCGTCCGAGCGCGACATCAACGCGAATTGCAGAGTCATTTGCAGACCATCAGCGAGCTGCTCGATCGCCAGGACGAGGATCGCACGCCGGATGAGCCGCCCAGCTATGAGGCGCCACCCGACTACGAGGAGGTCATCAAGGTGGGCATGCAGCAGGAGCTACGCGAGCCACGTCGCCAGCGTCGACGTCCCCCCCGTGCCCGGGATCGTGGCTGCAGTCGTGCTCCCAGCAACTGCACCATGCAGTCCGTGGTGCCGCTGCATCGCAGCTGCAGCCTGGAAGATCAGGAACAGCCGAGTACTTCGGCAGCGGCCATGACACGCGCCGTGGCCTCCACAGACACATCCCAGGATGCCAACCAGGCACAGCAGCAACAAGAGTTGACCCAACGCATGTTGTTGGCAACTGCAATCTGTGGTAAGTCATGCGATTCCCCCTCTTTCCAGTCCCACCCCCTTCAGTCGCTAATTTACCCACAGAATCTCGTTTGCAGGCGCTGCAGGCACGTCTGGGTCGCCAGCAGCGCTCTCAGGGCCAGAATCCGCCGGCGGGAGGGAATCCCTGGGGATTTCAGCGTGCCCGTCATCGATTCCCGCTGGGCGTGAATTATCCACAGCCGCTGGAGCGGCACAGCCGACGACACCCAACAGCACGGCCGACGAATGCACCGACGCCTTTCGAGACAATTCACTCAGTATATCACTCACTGTAGGTCTGCCCACAGCCACCTCAGTTGTCACATCCGCGCCAGCGCCAGCGTCCCTTAACCAAAGCCTGGCCAGCAATTGCACCGAGCATACGTATTTGAAGCGCTCCTGGCTGTGGGTTCAACCGCCTGCCCCTGGAAGACTCTGTCGTGTGCAGCGTCTGCGTCACACCTTCTCCTCCCCGGAAGCCTTCAGCGCCAACGAGCTGAATCTTCCCTATCCGGATTTTCTTAGCTACGGCACCAATTTACCACACGAGCGCAGCAGCAGCAACTTTGGCTCGGAGCTGTCCAGGGATCCGTCCAGCTACAGCTTTGGCAAGCGGGCGAAACTTGTGGTTGCTGAGCACAGCGACCTGGATGATCACTCCAGCCAGACGCTGCAGTCGGAGGCGGAGACGGATCCGCACAGCGACAGCGAGGCGGAGCAGCAGGTGTCCTGCTTTGGCGCCGTCACACAGCGCTCGAAGCGACGTCGCGTGCGGAGTCGATCCTTCAGCATCGCCCGAGGTGGAGGCAGTGCGGCAAGAAGACGCCTCCGGCAGCGCAGCTCCTCGGCAGATCTGCTCATCTATGCAACCATGCAAAAGGGGGAGACGGAGGAGATTGGAGGAGGGCAACGTTTGTTTTTCATTTGAAGGATTTGTTAAGTTGGAACGATAGTATTATGCATGGTGCAATGCTGGCTAGGATCTGAATCATAACTCATATAATCTACATATACTTAAATGCATACGTTAATCAGAACTAAATAAAAGTTTACACAGTTTGTTGAATTTCATTGATTTCTTTGATATTTCATATGTATTTAGCAATTTTACGGGGTATTATGCAGTGCATGTCAAACTGTAGGCCCAGCTCAGTGCTTGTCCAAAGCTGTTAAAGATTGCAATCCAATTCTTTTGTGATTGAACAAATTTTAATCTAATGATTGCTTTGACAAAAAAAAACATAAGCAAAAAATACATTTAAAATTTCAAATATATTAAAAATTTGTTAATTGTTTGGTAAAACATATCAATGTACAAATTTTTAATATAACTTTTGCTAAAATTATTTAAAAGCACAAATGTTTGATTTTATTTTTTGACATGTCCAATTTAAATTTTGATTTATGAATGATTGAAATCAAAAAGTGCTTGCAATCATTTGCTTTAAAGTAGTGCAATCAATGTCTGCAATTCTTTTAGAGCTCAGTGCTTCTCAAAGCGCACAGTTGGACAAGCGTATGTGCAATAAAAACTAACATAAATCTGAAATGGAAACCAAGGAATGCACATGTACATTACATACTTGCAAGTGTCTATAAGTATATCTCTATATATGTGTATATATATGTGTGTGTATATATAGACGAATACGATATATAATACCAAAGGCGTAGGACTGCCTGCTAGCCAGATCGGCCTACATACATATGTTCTTTTTATGTTGATAATAAATATAGGTAATCTATAATCTATGGCTGCGACTGCAGCTGTTGTTTGAGATTCTCGGCG